>OY735211.1:3350000-3995000 GCA_963457665.1 Thysanoteuthis rhombus | reverse complement strand
CTTTTTTTACACACTCATACGCGTCTCTTCCTCTAAGTTATTGCTATTTCAAATCTTTCACTTCTTATTTACTTCGCCATTTTGTCTTTTTTGTTTCCTTCGTCTCTCTCTCTCTCTCCCCTCTCTCTCTATATATCTATCTATCGATCGATCGATCTATCTATCTACTATCTCTCCTGTATTTCAATCCTCTTTCTCCATCTTCCAGCTATTTTCTTTCTAACATTTTCCCTAGCGCACGCGCGCGCTTACACACACTTGCAGACGTTTGTTGTTGTTGTTGGTGGTGGTGGTGGTGGTGGTGGTGGTGTTGTTTTGTTGTTGATTAAAAAATTTTCTCCTTTTCTCCTTTTGTCTTAAAACTACATCCCATTCTTTCATGGCTATTATTTGACGTTTTTTCTAAATTTCCCAAATCCCGACAAATGTATTACCTTTCTCTCTCTTTCCTCTCATCACTTTCTTATTCCTCCCTCGCTTAAGATCTTTCCCTTTTCTCTCCCAATAATAATCTTCCTTACCCTTTTCATCTACTCTCTCTATCTCTGTCCCTCTCTCTTTTTTCTTCTTTACTATCCTTCTCTGTCGTTGCATGAACCGAAAAGATACAATTCTTCTTTTTTTTTATAGCAAAAGGCGATGCATTTTCCTTCACATCGTTTTTCTCTTGTAATCGTTTTTTTTCTTTCTTCTCTTGATCCAATCACTTAGAGAACCGGAAGCGGAAATTCTTCACACCTTTGCAACAGGCAACCGGAACGCTAGACGTGACCAAACAAAAATCTTAATCCAGGCAGAGTATTACATCGTTCCAAACGAATATATTCTTTTTATTGGTGCGCTGTGTATCTCCGCCCAAAACTAGCCTGGCACGTTTTGAAACAATGAAGAAAAATTAGAATAACATTTACAGAGCAAACATTTTAATGTGTAACTAATTCATCTTCGTTTAAATCTTGTTGATTTTCACAGACAATAGTTCAAACTCAATACACAATAAATGCAGCTCAAAATACCACAATACAAAACTATGCAATCACTCAAGTAAGAGGTCCCTACCATATAACACACTTTTAATGATCCTTTATAGAAAATAACTAGAAACCAACAAACTCGGTTCCACCCCATTGTGATGGTATCGTAATCAGTAAGAGAACTATAACCTTCAATGAAAATTTGGTTTTATTCACAACACAATTGATTAAATTAACCAAACACTTTAATATATCGTAACAGTTTCATTTACACCAAGGAGACGGAATCAACTGACTTCTATGAATTCAATTTCTAGCACTTACAAAAAGGGAATATTTTTCTAATTATCTCAATACATTTTAATATTTTAGCGTACTTGGCCGGTCTAGACTGCTTTAAAATCTCTGCACTTAAAATGGTGGGATATCAATTTTCTGAATATGCTGTAGCCAGTGTAAGGACATTTTTTTTATAGTTCAATGTATACAAAAGTTGCACCTTAGTTTAAAAGTCCCCAATACTAAATATCAGCACAACCCGACAATGTATATGATGTATAAGACATTGTGGGGGATCAGTTTTCTATATCAGAATGGCTGAGACCGTAGCCAGCGTAAGGCTACTTTTCAAAGTTCTATGTAGACGAAAGTTAAGCCTTGATCCGAAAGTTTCCAGCGCCAAAAATACTCTGAATAACTCATTGTAAACGATTTATCATAAAATTGTATTGCAAATTATTTGCCATCAAAAAGGTCAAGAAATGTGTCGTAAAGATTTCAAAATAACAATGCCAGGTTAATCCCTCTGGATGTGTATTACCAAAGATTAACGCAGGGGAATTCTTTAAAGTGGTTCACTATGGAGACAGATGAGGAATAATTCATTTGTTGAAATAAATCATAAACTATTTCTGATTAAAATGCCGTATGAACATTTTACGATTCATATGTATTGGAATTTATTTATTGTTAAAAAAAAGAAAATGGATTATTATCGTAATAAATTGTAAATGAATTCATGGTATTGAAATCCATTCGACCATCAATATTTACGACGGCGATTTATGGCAAGTATCTTATATACACAGCCTCGTTTTATTCGTTAATCATTCGAGACTACGGCATGCCCTTTCAAAGAGTGCATCCGGTTTCATGAAAATCTTCTGGAAGATTGAACTTGAAATAATGAGACACTGTTCTTTATTTATTTATGATGTCGTTAATGGCAACTGCCATAACAGAAATATCGTCTTTAGTCGTAATAACAACCAAAACCTTTTTTGTGAATGCCGGTAAGTCATTTAATTATGATTTAATTCAATTTCGTTCTACCGTTCTATGTTGAAATTCAGAAAAAAACGGACTCTCTCTCTCTCTCTCCCTCTCTCTCTCTCTCTCTCTCTCTCTCTCTCTCTCTCTCTCTCTCTCTCTCTCTCTCTCTCTCTCTCTCTCTCTCTCTCTCTCTCTCTCAATACTATTCCAAAACCGCCTCGAAACGATTAAAGATGCACATCAAGTCATTTATAAATTTCAGTACAAGTTTTCATTGTAAATCGGGTACAAAGTGGCAAAATTGAGCAATCTTATTTCACTAACAATAGCTACTTGGTACGTTAATATCTTCCCGTCTATTTTATGTTAAAAGATTCTTGTTCAGTATTTTTAAACTTTTTTGTAATAGTATTAACACATTGCCTAGGTATGCAGTCATCTTCATTTACTCATTTCTTTTCAGTTTTTGTCCCGAAATATTTATCTATTGTCAGAATTATTTCCAAGTCTCTGTTTCAATGATACTCTCTGATCCAACAGATTTTTCTCTTGAATCACTTATTTTTTCTCTGTACAATTTTTCAAAGATCAAACTTTAATCCTTTCTTCCTTAGCCCATTTTTAAAATGCTGTAAGAAATAGAATTAATCATCTACAAAACTTTCTATACCAAAGTGAAACAAATGAAAAAATGTATGACTAGGACATTGAACACTTCTGAATTTTGTTGTTTTTTTAGGGGGGGGGGGCAAAAGGGAAATAACTGTGGTGTTGTCCAAAAAGTAAGAAATTGGAAACTTTTCATTGAACCGGCGTAAACTAGATCACAAGACGTAAACTATTTTCACAATTCAAAATGTTATTCTAAAATCATGAATTTAGAAAATACATAATTATTCGTTGAAAAAATATATTCAAATAGTTTTGCGACCCCAAGTAATTTTTACTCGACCCACCGGAAGGGTGACGATCTATACTTTGAGAAGCTTTATGTAACCCAACTAGTTCATATTTATGAAGTTAAAAGCATCACCAGTTACGGTGTGGGGGTGTGTGAGTGTGCGATCTCAGAAATTAAGCAGCAACAAATTTTTTTATTATTATGATTATTATCACCATCATTGTTATTATTTTATCATCATCATCATCATTATCATTATGATAAAAAGGGCTATTTAGGACTCGTATTGTAGTCTTGTTCTTATCACATTTCGGCTGCTGTACCCTCCTGCCTGCCCCAGTCGTCTGTTGAATTGGGTAATCTTCAAAGAATTTAGAACAGAACGTTCTACTTTATCCGAGTCGTAGCGTACCTAAAATATTGCTGATAGGGCACACGCACCGGTTGTCACCTGAAGGGCCCCAATGAGCAGTTGAAATTAAAGTAAAACAAGCTATTTTTTATGTTCTTGCATTACAACCTGTAATCTAAACGGAATTAAAAAAAAAAAAAAAACTATACCACAGACTTGAACAAAATAGTCCAAATTGGTGAGGTGAAATTCGAAAATAAAATTGTTCTTGAAAATCCATCTTAATTACAGGTTGTGGTGCAACAAAATAAAAAAAGGCAAAGAGGGTCGAATACTTTTGTGTGCAACTTTAAAGCTGTCCTATGGTCAGGTACACCATGATCCATAGTGGAAATCCCCAGCTCTTTTAAGGTTATGCTTGGTCTCTTTTTTGCCTCTCTGATTAATGCACACCTTACTGGTTCCGTGAGTTTTGACAAGCGTTCCTTTCTTGGCATGTTTGATGTGGTTACACAGTTTTTTCCATTTTGTACGAATGGATTTGATAAGTGCTCCAGTGGATGTTCAAAGTCTTGGATTTCTTCTATGACCCGATTTTATGTTCCTCAAAGACTTTTTTCCTTGACCAGTTTGGAGAGTTCTGTGGTCTTCATGATGGCACTGGCTTGGTGGCGTCCATTGTTCAGTATTGTTGCAGATTCTTTGGCCTGTTAAAGCAGGTGCATATACACTGAGATCATGTGACTGATCATGTGACACTCAGAATGTACACAGGTGGACTTTATTTAACTAACCATATGAATTGCGAAGGTTGTGTTTAGGGGCTTTATAGCAAAGAGAATACTTATGAAAGGACCAGTCATCACTTTTTTATTCTTTAAAAAATTGGAAAGAAGATTTTTCGAAAATACTTTTGCTCGCTACTGTGTATATGTTTTTGATAATCGTGGATAAGAAGCGATAGAATGGTCAGACCTTTTAAACTACTTATACAAACATTTGGGTAAATATACAGTGCTGGAGTTTGCTGAGAAGATTTTGTCAAACCAAGTACTCAACTGGTCTCATGTTCGACCCAACCCCTGATCAGGTACACCGTGAGCAGAAATCAGAAGTACGGTGATAGAGGAAGATGATTTCGAAAGTAAAACAGTTAAAATGTCTTTCCTTGGTTTCATCCAGATAAGCCTAAAGTATTCCGAGAACTTGAAACGACCAGAGAATGGTGGAATGGAGATACAAGATTATCATCGCAACGCTACTGTGATGGCTGGACACAGAAGTGAGATTTATCAAAGAATGTGAGAAAAATAATCTGACGGTGTTTGTGAATTACGAAAATCAAACCATTTGGTTGGTGCACATTCAGTCAAGCAAGGATACAAAGATGGTCACGTTTTGGGAACCATCGATGCTTTTTGCGTGTTCTTCTCTCGTTCAATACATCGCTTGGAAAAGCTAAATAACGCCTTTGGTTTTTAAGTCGGAGCCAGGAACCAGGTGGAGTGCAAGGGATAAAGCTTTAAAGTCTGTCAACAAGTACCTTACAAGTTCTCCAGAACATGATTGGCCATGCGAATATGACCAATGAGACAGGAAGTGGCGAAAGGCATCTGTGTAAACGCATGTTGGGTCACGATTTTCCGACTTGGGAACAAAGTACTCATTCGCATCAATTGACCCCAGAAGAAGCTGCAGGGTCTTGACATGAACTTTTACGATGATGTCCTGGATCTTTAAAAAAAACCTTTGAGATCATGTTGATCAAAGTAGAAAAGTGTTGATCAGTGAGTCACTCGAAGAAAGACGGTCTCTGTAAAGAATGGAAATACACTGGAGACGAAAGAAACGAATGTCTGAGTCAACAGACGCTTGAATAACAGCCAGGGAGGAAATGGAAAGTGTCATGAAAGAACTGTTCGACTGTCTTTGCAGGGTAATGGGCGAAAGGTTCGCTTATTCACACGACACTGATGCCAGGTTTGGATGTCTTCTTGATGTCGAGGGATAGAGTTTTGGCATCAACAGTAACAACGTAAAGAAGAGGTGCGAAATTTGGGGCGTATTGTACAGCTTTGTTATTGAAGGACAACAGCGATATGAAGCAGTTTTGGATTGAAGAATTTTGCCATTAAGTCGGACCCATGAGAAAATATCAAAACCTAAAGAACTTCTCAAATTTATTGTTCAATAAGGAGATGGAAGAGTTTCCCCCAATTATCACGCTGCTATTCAAATAATGCAAACTGGCGTTAAGTCTGTAGGTTTCCACTGTGGGAGCCCATTCATGTCGCTAAAACTGATACTTCTATATAAATGAGCCTCCATGAATCACGGCAGACTCTTTGATCTTGCTCTACTGGGTGTAGAAAGAGAAGAAACGTGTGTACGGGAGTGGTATTTTGGTCTCAACCTTTGCTCTATCCCAGAATAATATCCAAAATGAATATATCACAAAGAATGAAGTACCTGACGTGTACAAATCGAGGATAATGCGTTCGTTTCTCACTAACTGCTCTATAAATATCATATATATGCATACTCCAGTCATGGGTGACCGCTGCCACTTTTCCAGGGGGGGGGGGCATATATTTCTGAAGAGGGATAAAAGCACATACTTTCGAGGGTGCAAAGGGGTATATTTGGAATGTATCTTTGACCCAGTCATACAATAGCCATTCCATCCGTGGAGAAGGTACTGCACTCCGTCATTTGTAGTGTAAGCAAATACGGCATACTGTATGATCCAGATGCCTGATGGCGTACTTGACCGAGAGCATGCTGAGAGCATGACCTTACTGCGGCGCTGGATGACACGATGAAGTGAGCAACAGTGAATAATGATAGTGATTTTTATACGAGAAAGATCAAGAAACATGGGGTTACATAAGACAATTATACTGCACCATTATCCATTATTGACTATAAGGTGCCAACTTTCAAACCCACTCGCCCTCGGTGAGAAGGCCTGATCTGGAGGGGGTCAAATTAACTCCTCAGGACGCTCGTGACTCCAGTAAATATTTATCTTTACCACACGATAAAATTTGTATTTCATCTGTACACATTAATCTTCAAGTGATCTCCACTCTCAATTCATTGTTTATTGCAAGATGGCCGATTTTACGCTGGTTGTTGAGAAAATAATTGTTGATAATATCAGCTAGAGGACAGTCCAACATATTCAAGTGATCATCTTTTCCTTGGATTCAAGGTACTGGGACATGTCCATCCAAAAGGTGCACCCGGTTTCAGGAGGTTCAGACTTAAAATTATGATACACTGTTCTTTATCTATGATGTTGTTAATAGCAACAATCAAAACACCAAAATATCATCGTTAGTAGCAATAACAATCAAGACAGATTTTTCTTCAAATACCATTACGTCAGCTAAGTATAATGTAATTTAATCTCCTTCAATAGAATAATTCAACAGAAAAAAACGACCCCCCCTCTCTCTCTCTCTCTCTCTCTCTCTCTCTCGCTCTCTCTCTCTCTCTCTCTCTTGTATAATGGTAAAGAGCTACGTGACCATTTTAGTCATTCACTAAACTTACCTTAGTCTGGCACAGGTAAGGCCACAGTAGCATATGAAGCACCTCATGTAAAAACTTTGCTCATTTTTCTGGTTGATAGTAAACGCAAACACTGCAACTGAACTGTAGGAAATGCTTTTGCGAGGCTAGAGCGCTAACCATCGTACTAGGGCAGGCACCCACGACCAATGTATAATAAAACATTCATAGTTCGGAATTCTTTGGCACTGATAAACGTATATAAGGCGAATAGGCCCGAAAAGAAATGCAAATTTTACTTTCTTTTTCTCACTTTTTTTTCTCACTCTCTGCTTTTCCGTCATTTTCTTCTCTCACCCTTTCTTCCTCCTCTTTGATTTACAGTTCCTCTTATGCTGAATTCACTCCATCAGTTTCTTCTTCTTCTTCTTCTTCTTCTTCTTCTTCTTCTTCTTCTTCGTATTTTCACACCAGTTGCCATGTGGTCACCCTCGTCTTTCTCTCCTTCTTCACCTCCTTCTCTTCATTCTTCTCCTTCTTTTCGTTTTCTTTCACCTCCTCCTCATCATCATCATATTTATTATCATTATCATTGTTGTTGTTGTCTCTTTTCTCTTCATCCTCCTTCTTCTTCCTGACTTCTTCTTCTTCTTCTCCCCCTCCGTCTCTTTTTTTTTTTTTTTTTTGAGATTATCCATCTCTTATAAATTTCTCAATGGTCCGAGCGTCCTCTCCCTTCAATACATTCACCTGTTTTTACTATCTATCAATCTATATATCTACTTGTTCTTATCTATCTATTCTTTTACTCTCTCTACTCTTCGATACTCTTATTTCAGACACGCCCTCTGCTCGCACCGTCTTCATCTCTTCCCATCATGACGTCTCATCACCCCTTCCGTTCTTCAGACATCACCGTCTCGCTCTTCATTCTCCCACTCCCTCTCCTGTGTAAAGGCTTTTGTTGTGTGTGTAAGCTTCCCGCCCATTCATATTGACTATGTTAATTCGTTCACAGTCTATCACTTTCGTCTATAAAGCTTCCTCTCCCAACAGTTCTTCATCCCCCTCCTCCTCCTCCTCTTCCTCCTCAGTATTCAATGCACTGCTACGTCTCTCACCGCGACTCTCCGCTTCACTTCCCAATCACAATTACTTTCTCGCTATAATTCTCTCGCTACCCCTCACACTTACATCACATCCCACCCCCGACTCACTCCCCCTCTTCCTCCATCTTCTCTTCTCACCCAACCATCTCACCTCGCTTACCAACACTTCAGATTTTTGTCTTCTCCAACCAAAGACTTCACTACTTTTCTTTCTCTTTCTCTCTTCTTGGTATAATTGAGAAATTCGTCCAACTTTCGCATATCATAGTCCGGTTTGGTTGTAAGCAGGCACGTCGCCTAGGCGGGGAGGGTGTATGTCTTTCCCTGGGAATCACTTGCCCCCCACCCACCCACCGGTGATTGCGATATGAATCTATTTTTCTGCTGAAAAAAACTCCGCTTTTTCTAAATAAACTTCCTTATTTTTGACGTTAAATTCATTGCGTTTCTTATTTGACAGTGCGAAGATGTGCTGAATTAACTTGAGCATGCTTATACGCTATGGCCATTTTTTGGCGTGTTTTTGACCGTATTTATTATCTTTTTTTTAAAATGTTTTTTGGTCATTTTTTGGCATTTTTGCATCTTTTCAGGAACATAGAGCTTTTCTACTTGCGAACCCCGGACTTCATGGGTGCCCCCCCCCCCAACTAGCCTACTCGGTGACGGGCCTGAGTGTTAGTCGCTAAAAATATCTCTTCCTCCTCTACATATGCACTCCTCCCCCGTTTCTGTCGTCTGCAAAATGCTCCTCCTTTTTACATAATCTTCTCCTCCTCCTCTTTCTGCCACTCTAGCAGCCTCAAATCCTTCTACTCACACCACAACTAAAATTACAACCGTCAATATTCTTCATAGCTCCTGACTATCCCTCTTTTCTTCTCATCTCACCCATTTACCCCCTCTACTACCACGACATTCTTCTCTCTCTCTCTCTCTCTTTCTATCCCTCTCTCTCTTTCTATCTCTCTCTCTCTCTCTTCTTCTTCTTTTTCTTCTTTTTCCTCTTTTTTTTCTCTGTCATCCACTGGTCTCCACCCATCCTTCTATGTCCCCCATACCTCATCGCACACCACACAATTTGATCGCTAGCATCAGTCCATCATCCGATGATTGTTGGTCTGTGTAACGAGCCAAAAGTCTCAAACTAACTCGGTAAATGCAAGCTGGTAGCCCGATCAACGGAACAAAACCACTCACTTAAACTAGTCGATAATTTGGCAAATAACCCCTTAGAAAAAAAAGTCTTTCAAGACTAGATAATTTCAACGCAAAATACAAATACTTAAATTGTGCCTGTTTATATAAGAAAAAAAAGGAGACTTTTGTTTTCCAATTTTGAATTCAGATGCATTTAAACCCAAGATTAAACTGTCGTGCCACCTGGCGTCAAATGCAATAGCAGCGACCGAGATATTTGTTTCATTTAGAAAAGAAAAGTATTCCAGTAAAAATTTAAATAATGCATCGATTTTACGACAGATAAAACTGATATATGAACTCATATACACATGATATCCTCAATTTATAGGTCTATGTGTATATGAAAGGCTGCTTTTGTTAAAGTACCAGCATTCGTTTCCTAGTTGTGTGCAGTGAAGCTCAAAGAACTGTCAAGGAAGAAGAAGACGTAAACGTCGAAGCTGTGTTGTTCGGTGTGTGTCTACGTATACAAATGGTCATCTGTCAATCTGTACGTCAGTGTCACTTTCAAGTACACCACCAGGATGTCTGTATTCACACCTTTACAGGTAAGTAATATGTTATTCTTCATGTTGCAATTATTGGTTATCATGGAACAATATTGTCTTTGATGATGATGATGATGATGATGATGAACCGTAAACTTGAACCGTCAACAAAACTGTCAACATAGGTTTCTTCAGTTTTCACATCGGTTCGGCTGGTTGGCTAGGTATGTATGAATGTAGGCTATCTTTGCAGCCATTTTGATATCATAGCCATTTTTATATGGGCCATTTTATACTGGCAATTTAGAATGGCTAAAAGTAGCTATATTTTTTTATCGTTGTTTATATAAATTCGTTTAAAAATATACATAGGTGACCCTTGAATAATTCTATAGATAATTTTTGAATGTAGAAATTAACGTTAATACAGAGGAAATTGAATCAACACATTTACCCACCAATCAAAATAACCAAATAGCCAGTATTTAAGCCAAAAAATGGCCCATCTAAGAATGGCTACATAATGCGTCTTACCAAAGATCTAGATGTGTATTTATCACGTATATAGGCCACACCGATGAGGCTAGATAATTGGTGGTAGGATGCTGAAAAGTTGAATGTTTGTTTACTCATTATGTCTACAAAAAACTTCTGAATTTTTTTTAAAAATCTTTCCCCACCTCCTTGGATAGGCTTTTAATGGGGGTTCGGTTCATAATGTATGTTTATGCAAAACTGATCAGCATTTTGCGCCCTATTTTATTTTAGTGATTACTGTCCAAACGAAGAACGAGATAAGTGACTTATTGACGGAGCGCCCTTTTTTCTATATTTTTTTTCTTCAATTCATCACACCTAACACGGCATGCTTCTAAAAGATGTTGGTCACGTGAAGGATTCTATTGAGTAACTAACCAGGCCAATTATTATTATTATTATTATTATTATTATTATTATTATTATTATTATTGAAGTTTTTTCCCTTAAATAGCCACATTTTCATCTGACCCAGTGACTTTATTGAATGAATATATGACGTTTGATACAAAAATTCTTTGTTTTCCTTATCTGTCTTTGGTCAGCGAACAATAAAATTCAGAACTGAAAAATAGAGCAAAATTCTCATTTATGCAATGGTTTTAAATTGATCAATATTTTGTGGATCAAAATATTTTGACACTATGCAACCTGTTTCTACAGTCTTGTATGAGCATTTTCACTTTCTCATTTGCCTTCACTGACAAGTCATCAAGACATTTTTTATTTGGGTCGTATGGGCAAGCCCTAAACAAAACCCATTTTACTATATTCGTGATATATATATATATACATATATATATATATATATATATATATATATATATATATATATACACTAATATCATTTTTATTGGTATATTGCTCTATATCATATGGTCAATATATTGAATACTTTTATTTAAATATATGAAAATAATTAGATTTTTAAAATTCGTCTGCTCTACTCTGTTTATGGAAATTATTTTTTAAATAAATCAGCATTTTTAATACAGGGTATATTGAGGAGAGGACTATATATATATATATATATATATATATATATATATATATATATATATATATATATATATATATATATATGTGTGTGTGTGTGTGTGTGTGTGTATATATATAACTGTTTTGTTTTTAAAATCCCCGATACGGTTACATTGTAAACAAATAAGAGGCAATTTATACATTGTACAATAATAACAAAGTATAGGGAAGACAAAATTGCATAAATTGCATTGAGAAATATTGGGAAATGGGTGACTGAAGTGAACACAAAAAATCTATTGGAAAAGTTTTTTAATGTTTAGTGTCTAAACCTGTAACCTACATATATATATATATATATATATATATATATATATATATATATATATATATATATATATATATATATATACTTCATTTATATTAGAAACTCGATGAGAGTTCGATTCCTGCAGCAGCCTATTTCTCGTTGTTTTTCTATTTACACTGTCGAGACTGACTAGTATAATCCCCATGTAAAAAAAAAAATCCATTCAACAATGTATATATATACCATTAGCTCCATTTTTCCTTTTTCTTTAATTGTTTATTCTGTTTACATTGTCTAGGCCAAGTGATATATTTACTGTGTAATAACGGGAGATCATTTCAAATAAGAAATTCAATATAATATAACGCAATTTATAATCATTCTGTCGGGTCATACATCCATTTCCCAATATATATATATATATATATATATATATATATATATATATATATATATATATATATATATATATATATATATACATATATATATATAATTATGCACATGTGCATACGTATACTAAATATAAAAATAAACAAATATATACATACTTGCCATGTATGTATAAAATCATAAACTAAATGCACTCACACGTCTACTGAGAGTCTGAATTATATATATATATATATATATATATATATATATATATATATATATATATATATATATATATATATGTGTGTGTGTATGTATATATATATATATATATATATATATATATATATATATATATATATATATATACACACATATATATATATATATGTATTGAATTATTTAAATCTGATTGGGAATTGAAAGCATATAAAAAATCTATAATTTAGTCATTTTTCCAAATCGTCAAATCAGTAAATTACACACATCTTATAAACTTTGTGCCTTTGTGCAAAAAAAAGAAATTTGTAATAGAATTTTGATAAATTCTTCACTCTCCCAAATCATCTTTCAATGTTATTTGATGCAAGGCATTTATTTTTCGATTGTTGTGAATGTATTACGTTCAGTGTATTCTGCGTGTTGTACAGAATTCAATTTTATTTCTATTATTTGAATTTGGATCCTGATGTTATAAGTTTAATTTCATTGTATGGCTCATCAGCCGTTTAATCATGGACCTGTTTCCGACATGTAAAAAAACACTTCGGGAATGCCGTATATCCCAGCGTATAAGTCAGCCTCAAAACTAAGATGTTAATTCAAGTTTAATCCAACTTTCGACGGATATGTCGATTCTCCAAAATAAAACAACATTGTGTCCATTGACAAGACCTCCTGAAGAATACTGTACTCAGGCTTTGGCCCCGGTAGCTATGCGTGGGAAATAGGAATTTAATCATAAAACTAGAAAGTATTCTACGAGAAGTGAGCAAACTAATTAAGGAATTAAAAGATCCGGTTATAAAGAAAGATTGTAGTCCTGGGGTTTAAAATAATCTCTAAATACGGTACACCATTCTTTCATATCTCTTCTCGAACTGGAAATCTATTGGTAAGACAGATTTCAAAAATTAAATCTACTAAACTTAGATTTTTGCTGTTTGTACATTTGAATGTATTTTTATAAATTTTGTAATTATTTCGGAGTTGATGTGTAAATATTGTAAATAATTAGAGATACCCAAAGAGGCATAATGAAAAATGTGGAATATAAATATATATATATATATATATGTGTGTGTGTGTGTGTGCGTGTGTGTGTGTGTACTTAAAAATTCAGTTCTTCGCAGCAACTCTGAAATCGTAATGATATATACACGTGTAATATATATAAATATTTATATACATATATATATATACAGATATATACATATACATATATACACACACACACATATATACACACGCATATTATATATACATAATGAGCGTGTGTATACACACAAACACACACACACACACACACACACATATATATATATATATATATATATATATATATATATATATATATATATATAGTTTCAAAAAATAGCGAATTTGTGCAGAACGTGGGCAGAACGTAATTTTTATAAACTTACGTTTTCAACAAGATTTCTGATGTAGCTGAAGAGGCGGAACAAATGAATTCTCTGTAATGACACTATATATATATATATATATATATATATATATATATATATATATATATATATATATATATATATATATATATATATATATATATAGTACGTGTCATTGTTTCTTCGAAAGTGCAAATGACAAATACATACATACTTACATATATATATATATATATATATATATATATATATATATATATATATATATATTCATTTAAACGCTTTGTATTACTCGATTATATTGTCACTATCACACACATACACATATGCTAGAATAATAAGAAAAACATAGGAAATGGATTTTCTTTCAAATCGCCGTATTGAGTAAGACGGAATTACTTCACAAATCTTAAACTTGTATTGAAAAGCAACTGATATTTTAGAGGATTTTTTCCCAAGAAACTACGCAAAACAAATGTTCGAAATGTTCAAAAAATAAATCTATTTTTTTTTCTTTGGAAAATATTACCGGTGGTCTTACAGTAACTGTACCCATCACTGAATCGACCATTAAGCAAAATGAGCACATGTTGGGGGCATCAAAAAAGAAGGGGGTAGTTTTCATTATAATTTGTTTAAATTGTTTAACGTGAAAGTTTATATCTAAAATTCAATTTTTCACTTCTGTAGAGAGTTAATTCAATCGTCCAAATGATTCAATTGTCTACACTAGGGTTATCAAGCGGCTTTAATCCAGCTCTGCGACCAAATCTGAATCAGGAACTGTGTCCTTGTCTATCCATGGGTGTAAGTGTGTGTGATGTGGCGGAAATATATTGAAATTCCAGTTCGACTTTAGTTATTTATAACATCCATAGATAATCTTGATTCTTTATTCATTGGACTTTTTTTCATCTTTGTTTAATATGCTTTGATGGTAATAATTGACAATATGAGAAGAGACCGAGATTCGTTTCAATACATCTCAAAAGAATGAATCATGTAACCGATGCGTTTTGCCTGTATGAAAGCATCATCGGGAGAAATGGTGAAGTAAATAAAACTAATGCGTTGCGGGAAAAATATTTTTATATGGGAAAATGGAAAAATATTGTTACAAAACGGAAAATATAATTAGATGTACGGGATTAGCATAATCCACCGATCTTAAAGCTATAAATGCAAATTAATATGTTTAATTGTATGGTTGTATATCTATTTTGTCGGATTCCGGTTATAACTTAAAAGTCATGATGGATTGGTCCATGCTAAATAGATTAACGCAGCTTATAAAAACAATTATAGGAATGTAATAAAATGAGGTGGTATGTTGTGATAACAATGAATAATACGTCATAGAAAAGTTGGTCGTTTGAAACTAAAAAGAAATCAAGAAAAAGAAAATACCCTGTTTAGAATTTCAGACGTTGTACATAGAATTTTTGACAACATTTGTCAAAATTTGATTCCGTGGTAAAAACTTTAATAAGATTAAGGAATATTTTTCCGATTGATTTTTCAAATTAATCTCCGTTAAAACGTTCAGGACAAAACAAAAATCATGATTGCACCAGAAATAAAAGGAAAAATATGGTCCAAAATTCAATATGATTCATTGATTAAGGGAAAAGTTCTTATTATCCCCCCTCCTATTAGGATTACAGTTTTCTTTCTTTGTTGTGAACGCTGTCCATCTCTTTTTAACCACTCGAGTCACTTAATTCCTTACAAACACCGTTAACCTTTTCAAATCTGGTCTGAACATCATGTTCCCCCTTTTTAGAACAGTCGACTTACATAACAGTTAAGAAAGAGATTGTAACTGACTGAAACAAATGTTTAATGTAAAGTTGAGTCTTGGAAAAAAAAAACTTATAATTAGAATTTCAAAATTATCAAAAATAAATTATCAAATAAAATAGCTTTATTGCCGATCCATAAATTAATAAACCAGTCATTTTTTACGGGTATCTGCTAGTCTGGGTATAAACGTAAAGTGTAAACCGAATGAGTTGATGCGCTCAGCACCTGAATTGAAACCATAGGGTGCATCAGGTTTATGGAATGGTACTTGAGGTTATTTTTAATGAAGTGACTCTGATCGGGCTCCAAATAAGGCCGAGTTTACGATTGAATTTTAATGAGTAACTAGCAAAGTACCAATCGAAAATGGTGGGATTTGTATGCTATGTATGGATGAATTGTACTTATACGCATACATTTGTATAAATGGATTCATTTATTTCATTTATTTCTTAGGATGAAATTTACAAGCAACTAAGTTAAGAGTTGGTTTTGTTTCTTTTTAGTATTTTCAATCATTTGAAATAGTCACTTATATTTCTTTTGGGTTTGGGGTTTTTTCAAATAATAATTATGAGTTAAACTCATTCTGAACTATGAGGAGTATTTGAATTTTTATTACATTGTAACATTACAGTAAATTTTTATTCCATTGCATGTAAAAATAATCAAGATCTTAAAACTTTAATTTACAATACAGATTGCTTCGCTTAACATTTTTTAACGAAAAAGAAGAAATACTGATCGGACCGTGTGTACGAAAATACGTAACGCAAATAAATAATTTTGGTTGATTAATGTGATATCTTGCCTATCCTGACGGTGTTTTTCAAGTCCAATTTTCATTTATCAATAAAAATAGTGTTTACCTAAATATCTTTTAATCATCCATAGTTAGTTGTCTTTCTATGGCCTTTAAAGAAATTAATTATAATTTTTTTTTAGCTCAGGACATAAAGGGTTAAGAAGTCTCCCCGATTTATATTCGTTCATTTTTTATCGTCGATTCAACCCGGATAGCCCGACAGCTACTTTGATTTATGTTGTCCCTTGTAGATGTCGTCAGTCACATAGTCAGTCATATAACATCAGTAGTCAGTCACATAACTTCTTAATTTACTAGTTGTTGTTCTGTTTTGTTTTTTATCGCAACTTTTACTCGGGTCGATTTCCCTCCGGTAGTGAGTAAATAGCGTTTGATTTGAAAATAAAGAATGAGCCTTAATTTAGGCCTTTCCGATCAAACGTTATTTGCTCACTGTCGAAAACAGGGAAATCAGTTTGAGTAAAAGTTGCGATAAAATAAGCAACTAACGAATCCAAGATGAAGGTAAAAAGTAGTCATAAAAATATGAAATAATAATAACTCAATAATACCTATCTGTTATACTATCTCTATACATAACAGATAAACCTCGGTTTTTTCTTCAGTTTTCACTATTTTTCTTCATTATAGTTTTGACGTAAAAAATCTAAACTTTGAAAAATCTATTATGACATTTTAAATTAATTTAAAAAAGAAAACAGAGATATATTCTGCTGAACTGCAGAAAAATGTGGGGAAACTGTTATCTATTTGGTTGGTGCAAAAATAATTGCAGTTTTTGTTATTTTAAACTTCAATTCTTATTGCTAGAATAAACTATTACTAACTATGATTATGGAATACACTATTTTAAAGTGTATATTTTGCTTTAATCATCAAAGCTGAATGCTTTCTTTTCACTATTTATTCTGGTTTGTTTGAGGCTGTCAAATCAAAGATGGAAAGAAGCAAATTTGAGAAATTTTGTTGTATTTGTTCAAAATGGGACTGCTCGCAATATCAACCAAGTATTTGGCCAGATGACCGCCAACAGGTGTATAGCCTAATATCGGTCCCAAAAATTTCGAAACGGAGACGAGAGCCTTGAAGATGAGGAGGGTCGTGATCGTTCTTCTCTGATTGACGATATTTAATTGGGGGCCATTATTGAGGAGAACCCATGCAAAATAACTCCAGAGATTGCAGAGGAAAGAACGTTGACCATTCAACAGTTGTTCGACATTTGCGCCAAACTGGAAAAACAAAACTCGCTATGTCACGCGAATGACCCTATAGAAAGTGAACGAACTATGCTACGAAACTCTACTTCATCCAGCTTACTCACTAGACCTTTCTCTGACCGACTGCCGCTTTCTCAAGCATTTTTGACCACTTCCTGCAAAGGAAGGTCTTCAACAACCAGGCAGCAGCTCAAAATGCCTTCAAAGAATTCATTGCTTCCAGGACTCTAGAATTCCAAGTTTCTGAAATGAATAGGCTTGTTTCTAGTTGGCAAAAATGTGTAGATTCTGAAGGTTCTTATTTCAAATTATAACTTTTATTCTAAACTGAGAATACTACTTTGAAGTTGATGGTGAAAAATCGCAATTATTTTTGTACTAATTCAAGATGCATGGTAGATAATCTAAAGAAATTAAAGAAGCAACAAGACGCATTCAGATATTCCATTGTCAAAGACTTTTCTTCCATTCTGGAGAACTGACTCCTTTGAGAATATCTGCTTTAGATTTGGCTGGGTGGGGAAAAGAACATTTTTAATTTCGAGAATGAATTTCGAACTGAACTTTTTATTCAGTCCCCGGGGGTAAGATGTTCCTATTCCGTTGCCTGTGCCAAGAGATATAATTCCTCCTTGCGATGCCGTTTGTTTGCCTTTTTCACTGAACCAGAGTCTGTGACTTTCCAACACTACCTTACCCAGGAATTCGATTAATATGGCACAAGGCCACAAGTGCAGGGCACCAGTGAGGACCGAACCAGCTTCAATAGCCATAGTCAGTGAGATTGGTTTCCTAACTTCATGGCAAGGAACCTTTTTCCTTCAAATATACCAATAATTTTGCTTAAATGAAAGTGTCAAAACATTGTTATACAGAATTGAATTTTTCGTTCTTTTTCCTTAATTCCTACCAATGGAATATATGGATATTGTGTATTGCATTTTATATTGGTAGATAATAGAGATTTACATTGCAGTGAGAATGGAGAATAGTGTTTTATTGACCACAAATAGATTTTTATTATTTTATATTTTTTGTTTTTATTACTATAATTGTTGTTATTATTTATTTTTATACCATACTTTAGTATTGAGAATTTTTATTACGTCATTAGAACATGAATGAAATTCTATTTTACTACGTCAGTTCCCTTGGTATGACGGATGACATCTGCGCGTTACTAATTATTGTATGTGTGGATAATTATTTAAAATTACTATGACTAATTTTTAACTTCATCCCAATTTATTAATTGCTTTTCATAGAAACTTTCACTCTGGCTGATTTCGCGCCGGCAGAGAGTGAATTGCACTTGATCGGAAAAATCGTATTCTTTATTTTCTGTTCAAAGCTTTTTTACTCACTACTGGGGGGGGGGGGGGTAATCAGCCCGAATAAAAGTTGCGATAAAAACCGACTAACAAATTAAGATGAAGGTAGAAAGTAGCCACAGAAATTCGAAATGATAAGAACTGAATTTATTCTCTAGGAAATATACTTACTTTAAAGAATGATTCCAAAAAATATAGATTGGGGAAAATTTGCTTCGAAGTCGCTTTTTCAGCGTCGTCACATTTATTGGAAAGGAAAACAAAGACTGTAACTCTTAGAATAAAACAATTATTTGTATAAGTAAAGCTTAATTGGTTTCAATAAATACAGAAAGATTATTAGGTACGAAATGACGCATTTGAAATATTCTTTGAATTATCAGGAATCCCGATTGATAATTTGCGATGTGGTTCATAAAATACAAAAAGTATGTCGGTTATAATGCGACTACCTGTCGAAAATAACAGGGTTATCTATTTTTGGATATATATATATATATATATATATATATATATATATATATATATATATATATATATATATATATATATATATATATATATATATATATATATATATATATATATATATATATATATATATATATATAATAAAAAAAAGTACTTGTGAAACAGGAAAAAAAAACGCTGGGAAAAAGCACACTAATAGCATGGATGCATATTGGGAAATGCGTGACTAGAGTGACATAAAAAATCTTTTAAAAATTTTTTTAGTGTTTAGTGTTTAAAGCTGTAAATTTTTCTAACTAACTAACAATAGGCATCTCAGTATTCGATATACGTCAAAATACTAATCAAACATTAAAATATACATTTATTCAAGCGATAGAAATACCCGAAACTTATTACAAATTTATCGGTACAGACTACAGAAATTCATCTTCCCAATATTTCAGCTGACAACTCCAAAAATTGCCCTAATAATCTATTTTCTATCCTAGATCATCTCAATTAATCCAAATTATTCTGATAATCATTCATATTTGTACTATTTCTACATAAGATTGTAAAGTATTTCAGTATTTCAAAATTCTTTCAGAGTAAAAATCAATTTATTTTGGTATTGGAAATCTATGTTATTTAATATCAAATGACCTTCTTTGAATTTTATAACATTTAATGTTCTATGATTAAATTTTATGACATTTATTCAATTGCTCAATCCAAGATCTGCATTAGATATTTATGTAGTTCGATTGCAAACGAATCTCGGTGCAATTAGAAATTATATATGGACTTTATTTGTCTTTTGGGTTTTTTTTTTGTTTTTGTTTTTTTTTTGTTTTGTTTTCTAAAACTCACCTTCCTTTTTTCCCCTTTGCAGTGTAAAAAAAAGAGCAGTATTAAACCACATTTTAAGAATAAGTTAAAATTAAACATTATCTGATCCCCTCTATGCTATTCTTTTTTTCCCAGCTCTTCCTCCGTTCATTAAGGCGGGTATCTAAGGATAATAAGAATCCAGATTGAAACAGAACTTGAAGCGGAAACAGAGGAACACATGATGTATTATTTAGTTATAAAAAACCCTTATACTAAAAAAAAGGAAGAGGGAGCTAGCAATGACATGGATAGACTACAAAAGGGGAGCGATTGTTACCTTTTCCGTGTTAAATTCAGAATATTTCCGCGTTAATTTTTGCTGCACTATGTTTGTCTGCCGACCTCAGAACGACGTTTTTTTTTTTCAACAAATTTTTAAACTATCTCTGATCATAGTTTTTTTTTCTTTACTTTTTAATTCTTATCTGGGTATCTGCAAAAAAAAAAAGGAAAATATTTTTAACTGAAAGCAGAGAACTTGACCATTTAAAACTTCTTGATTCAAATACAAAGGATGTAAGTTAGGTTTAGAGTCAAGTGTAAGAGGGTTATTGTTAGTGTAAGTGTTAGAGATAGTCTTCAAGGTTAGCGTTAGTGTTTAGTGTTAGTGTTTAGTGTTAGTGTTTAGTGTTTTGTGTTAGGTTTAGCTTTATGGTTATACAAATCAATTACAGATCAAAAGAATGCAGCGAACTTGTTATTATCGCGATGGCGGTTCCGTCACTGAAAAAATTGTTTACGCCGTCCATGTTTATTGTATTGAATTTAACGCCGAAAAAGTAACAATCGTCAAAAAAGCTATGATATTATCCACCAATCGATGTCATTAGAATGTTCAAATATACTAAAAGTTGCGAAAGATCCTGTCAAATTCATAACAAATGCAATGGAGAACCAGAAGATAGAACTAACTGCAGAGGGAGCATTCTTTGTCGAGGTTAATGTAAAAGGGGGCATCTCTTAAGGAGACTTGTTATTCTCATTTTTATCCACATTAATTTCCGTAATGGCAATGGTAATACTTAAATGTATGTTGCAGAAATTTAAAGGTAAATTCTCTAATTCAATTGTTTTGAAACTGGGGCAATGGTTTTGACACTAGGGTCCGCAGACCCCTGTGAGTCAGACAAATAATGCGTGCGGTTTCTGCAGCAGTGTCCCCTCTGAACGTGACATTGTGGATCTTGTGACAGAGAAGCAACATCATGTATTAGAATTAAAATAAATGTAATCCATTCTAAATTAACAATTCTTTGGAGATCAAAAGATTGCTTGTTATAGTAATTCATTATTAGCAGTCTAAAGATAATTTGCAAAAAAAAAAAAAAGAAGCCCAGTGGAATATTTCTGCTCTAGAAGGAGTCCTCGAGTTTTAAAACTTTCGAAATGCTTCTGCACTTGAGAGACTCGACTATTTGATGCGCAAGGACAACCTGAAATTATTTGCCAGTATAAAATTGAATCGGAAAGTTTGGTACAAGCAGTCTGAATCTTCAGCCAAAGACGTTGAAATGGAATTCAGAATTGTGAATTGTACAACGTTAGTGATGTAAAAAGGTAAACAGGAGATCAACAGGAACAAAACAATGGAATCATCGGGATACTGAATGCAAAAGAACACTACAAACATCTAAAAATATCAAAAGCAGATTAAATTTTACAGAATGAAAGAAAAGAACAAGGGAAAGAATACCACAAAAGATTGGTTTAAAACAACGAGTAAAAAGCTTCTAAAAGGTTTGTGTAGAAATCCGGAACTCTTTTTAAAATGGACAAGGGGAAAACTGAGAAGTTTTGATGACAACGGGATTTGATGAATATGCACGAGGCATTACTCTTTAGAGATGGTGTCGATAGACATTATGCAAACAGAGGGAATAACAGCACTCGTAAAAATTGAAGATTATATCTATTCTGTTATCAAAGGATTTGAGGAGTACACAAGACAGAGTAACGAGAAATGATGACATCCATTAGTTGCAACAAAATTGCCAAGAAAACAAGTCCAAAACCATAAAAAATAGGAAAAAAAACAAACTCAATGGAGATTTCAACAAAAAAAAACAAAAAACAAAAGGAATGACCGAGGAACTTGTATGGGCATGGTTGCACAGAGGGCAGTTGGAAAGAAAAATGGTATCCCTAATAATAGCGGCCCAGAACAAGTGTATTCGAATAAATTATATTAATGCCACACTAGATGAGACAGAAATAGGCATGAAACCGTCAAACGTATAATAAGTGAATGCAGCCCAAAAAGAGTACAAAATGAATATGACTGGGTAAGAAAATTAGTCCACCGGGGACTGTGCAAACTACTATGATATGACTATGCAAATTAATGATATTGGCACAAACTGCAAGCAATTCTAGAAAATGCAAAAAGTATAATTCTAAGGAACATGGAAATTTAAATGGGACATCCAATCCAGGCCTGGAAACTATATTGTAAAAAATAAGAAGATCTTACGTATAGTGGATGTTGCTGTTCCAGTCGCAACGAAGTGGAATTGAAAGTGAGAGAAAAACTCTGGACAGTGACGATCAAAACAAGGAAAGAAAATTGGGAAAAGAAAACTTTCCTCGGTGAATTCAAAAGAAAATTATCATTACTGGCAAAAAGTCATGGACATGGCTACGAAGAGAATACTTGAAAAGAAAAACTGAATCATTTATCAGTACAGTCCAGAGCAAATGCACCAGGACCAATTATATCAAACCATAAATGAACAAGATACAGAAAAAAAAAACAAATGTCACCTTTTTCGAGAAAAGAGACAAGACTGTAAGCAACAAGCACAACAGAGAAGGGACTGTTATACACTGAGAATGTGCAAACGTCGATTTGGGTGATATCACCCACCGGTGGGCGATTTCAACTCTTGCGTGGGTGGTAAGCAAATGAACTGAAAATGGTGGGCGTTTTGAAATTTTCATGGGTGGTATAGGATTTTGAGTATCAAAGTCTGTAATTGACTATTATTCTTTATTATCAATCTACATAGCAACCCTGAGACATCACACATTATGTAAACCCAATGTGCCTGCACCAGCTGCATTTCACTAGACGTGGGGAGTACATTGAGGATATTTTTTTTTAAATGTCGTGTGTGCAATTTGATGTAACAACATTACATTACTTCCATTGAGCTGTTCATTTTTGTTGTTTTCCAAAAGTTAAAACCTTTTTGGCATCCATTTGAATATTTACTATACAGGTGGTTGGCAGTAAAAGATTCTATGTGAAAGTGAGCAATGGCACCAAAAAGACTGGGAAGCCCCGATGTAAATGAATGGTATGAATTCAAATCAGAGGCTGTTGTAGAAAATAAAAAGATATTCTGGGATTTTGATGTTTAACCTTCGAAACAAGAAGACCAGTTATAATAGTTATAAAAGAGAGAAAGAAAATCTGCCTGATCGTAGACGTAGCTGTATCAATGGGCCACAAGATGGAGACGAAAGGAAGTGAAAAATTAGAGAAAATACCAGGACTTCTCTCAAAAATGACGAAGCTATTGAACAAGTAGGTTATGGATGTGCTTATGATATTTGGCAAACTCAATTCCGTATTTTGAGGCGAAATCGGGTGAATTGAAAATTCGAAGAAGGATTGTCGCAAGAAAAAAATTGAGCAGGACGTAAACTTTTTGTGCATCAAGACTATTGAGAATTAAAGGGAACATTGTTCATGACTCTTCCTAAGCTTGACTAGAAAAGTACTTACGAATTTATGTCAGAAATCAAAGAAATAGAGAACAATGCGAGTCTTGCACCCAAGAGATGACATCGATAGACTTTACATGAAAAAGAAAGAGAGAGGAAGAGGACCAGTTGGCAATGGATATTACGTCGATTCTGCTACCAAGTGACTCGGGGACACCACGAGACAAAGTGATGGAAGACCACATCAATTCTTCTACCGAGTGACTCGAGGACACCAAAAGGCAAAGGGATGGAAGACCACATCAATTTTTCTACCGAGTGACTTGAGGACATTACAAGGCAAAGTGATGAAAGACTAATTACAACAGTCAGATATTGCAGTAGAACAGGAGGGTGGATGGAGGAAAGGGAAACTCCAAAAAGAGATGAGGCAAATTGGAAGAGAAACAACTGTACAGGCCTTTCAGGAGACGAATTGATGGAATTGCAGCTGAAACAACATAGGTATGGTTGAAGAGAGGACAGCTGAGAACGACGCATGAATAAGCAGATATTCAAAGGCCAAGATAGACTCAGCATGGATAAAATGGCAAATGCAGAATGTGTGAGGGCATAACGAGGCTTTCAATCGTATAATAAGCAAATGCAGCAAGTTAGCTCTGAAATAGTACAAAACATGACAGGGTGGGAATGCTGATCTACTGAGAACTGTGAAAACTACTAGGATTGAATATACAAACCAGAGAATGTCTCAGAGAATGAAACAAACACAAAATTTAAACGGATCACCCAACCCAGACCGGAAGACCAGTAAATCATAAACAATAACATTTTTTAGATGATGTTCTAGCAGAGTAGAATTGGAAGAAAATGAAAAGCTGTGCAGCCATCTAGACATTGCAAGAGAACTGAACAAATTGAAGACAACGAAAATGGTAGTTGTGTTAATCGTGGTAGGGGTACTGGTAATGGTTCCAGAGAGTCCAGCAGAACGTTTGGAAGAACATGAAATCCGAGGAAGAATCGAGACCATCCAGTCGACAGCATTACTGAAAATAGGTGGAATACTAATGAGAGTGC
This sequence comes from Thysanoteuthis rhombus, assembly GCA_963457665.1. Lineage (NCBI taxonomy): Eukaryota > Metazoa > Mollusca > Cephalopoda > Oegopsida > Thysanoteuthidae > Thysanoteuthis > Thysanoteuthis major. The sequence goes on along the minus strand of OY735211.1, from coordinate 3,970,090 downwards.
TGAAGGGTCAAGGGGACTTGTTGTCACTCAATCTTCAATGTAAGACACTATTAGAGCCCTACTATAAATATCGAATATCACTCGATCATACTATTAACCTAAGAGTATAAATGTTTTGAAAGATCAGTGAATTTTTTTAATAAAATTAAGATAGACCTAATTGAAATAAAGAATTTGAAAATAAAGCTTTGTTCATCAGAAAGGAACTCGTTCGGCATGAGACATACATCAACAAGATTTCACTGGCAGAAAACCAAATGAATCCAACTCCACCCATAGAATAACCAAAAGCTACTTCTAAAGAAGAACCCATTAAAGCGAACTTTATTCAATTTTGAAATCAATGAAAGCGATGTTAAAAACAAAATGATATCATTATGAAAGTATGGAAACTTGTAAAACATCAAATAACAGGTCTCATTAATCACTGTATGGAAACCGTTACACGACCAACGTCTTTTCCCATCGTGCTGTGTTGGGCGTGATCAATTAAAATGGAATAAGGGCATCAATTAATAAGTTACTTCCCTCGCATTTTGCTGAGCAGAGATCACTAAAAAAGTTTGAATTTTCAAGAAACAAGCAGGAATTCCACGGGACAAAGGAAGTCGGTTTCTCAAAAGATTTTTAAAAAATTGGGGGATATGATAAGGAGTAAATGTTCCAATTTCCAGCCCTCTAACTCCATTGGTAAGGCCTGTACGCGTGATACATAGCCAGCCAGACCAACTTTAAAACTGAAGAAACCTATGTTTACTGTTTGGGTGACAGTTTCGGTTGACAGTTTCTAGTTTGTTTCAAGTAAGTATATAACAGTAAGTAACAGATGTAACAACTTCAGAAGTCTCTGGTGTAATTATATGGTGCTTCACAATTTGGAGTTTCTGTCGTGTTAAGTTGAACTTTGTAAATCAATAACAAGCTTTGCAAAAAAAATTGATTTTGTAAATTCTGTTCCAGTGGCGTCACTAAAGAGATGTATAGAGCGCAAGGGGTGACACCGGCCCTGGATTAAGCATTAAGTGAAATACACATGCGCTTAGGGCATCTACAGAGAAGGGAGCACCACAGGTTCCTCGCAATTCCCCATGATAAGTTAATATAAGTTATATATATAAGATATGTTGAACAATTTAAACATGAAAGTTTAAATTTGAAACTTACTTTTTTCTCTTACACATTGAGTTGATTCAAACATTCAAATGATTCAATCGTCCACACAAATGCTATTTAAAAAAATGGTCATTGTGCAAACATAAGTTTCATTGGTAAATATTTTATTCAGTAAAGTAGTATATTTTTGTGGGGAAATGTATTTTCTAACCTATTTTGTTGTGTTTTAATTGAATATAACCTTCATTTCTTCGGGATTGTTTCATTCATGAAAATCTTGTCAGTTAGGCAATGGGGACTGAGGTAGGGGGCACTATTTAGGGGTTTTGCTTTGGACATCGGACCCTGAGCGACACTAACTAAGAGGGTGACAACAAAATATCTGCATATAAAATGTTGTCCTTTCTTTCAGTTGCACACGCTTTTAGTTTTTATTTGTGATGGTGTTTTTTTATAGACACTGATTTATTTGAAAATTCTGGGGTTTTACCAACACTAATTGCGGTAATTACTGTTCAGGGCCGACACAAGGGCAGTTACCTGGGTCTCACAGGAACAGTAAAACTGGCAATCGCCTAGGGCACCAAATGCTAGGGGGCGCCTATCCTGTATCAGAGACAGCTGGATTTTCCAAATATCAATGCAAAAATCTGAAAATAGGTAGATCGAAAAGAATATAAAATAATAAAAAAAATTCCCTGACGATCAGTCAGATTTTTTTCAGGTACCAAACTTTTTATTCTTATTGTGTCTTTATTTTTCTCACCGTAAAACATAGATATATACAGTCAAAATAATAATACTATACATTGAAAGACACCGAAGTTCAGCTTGCTTTGGGTGTCATGGACAGTAGGGTTGGTCGTGTTAGTATTAGTCAACCTGTACCAATAGCTTTTTCGAGAATGAAGTAATGATTAAAAGAAAAGACTTCAACTCTATTACTAATAATGTTGTTACCTATGATGCTGTTATAATTATTGTTTTTACTAATTATGTTGTAACTAATAATGCTCTCAAAAATTTGATGTTTTAGCCACATTATTTTTTAAAACATTATTAACAACTAATTTTTCTACTAATGCTGCTACTAATAAGGTGCAACAACATTGTAAGTTACAGCATTATTAGTTAATAATAATGTAATTCAATATAAAAAGATATTACAAAACAATTGCATTGTTGGTATCCATATAATCGAAGAAATATAACATCTAAGCAATTTAAAACTACATTTATAAATGATAAAATTGATAAATATCTTTATACGCTTAACAATTATTTTAACTGAAAAGTTTTTTGGTGGTATATAATACTAAATTACTGGAATATACTCGTAAAAAATAACCATGTTATATATGCATAGATCGGCACTAAAGAACCTAAAGCTATTTTATTTGGCGATTTATTTTTGATGATTCAAGTGTCCTAATTTCAAGGTTTTCAAGTATCAACTCGGATGTTTTAAGATGTGATCAGGTATGACGTCTTGAGCGTTTCTGTGACGTATTATTCATTGTTATGATACAACAATCTCATTTTATTATAACTCTGTTATTGTTTTTATTAGCTATGTTATTCTATTTCACAAGGACCAATCCGATGTAACTTGTAGGTTATAACAGGAATCGGACAGAAGAGACATCATCATCATCAGCCGATACTTTCTGGGTTTGTCGAGTTCGTCACGCTATCTCATATTCTGCCGGCTGCGTTTTCGCATATGATCTCTGGGGGTTCATATAGTGAGTCATGATGTCCAGCAGTTGTCTGACATTCTTGCAACATTGCCAGCCCATTGCCATTTGAGTTTTCTGACAGTTTCTGTCATATATCGGGGTCCTGACTTTCCTCTGATACACTGTGCTGTCTTATGCTTCCTCCATATAAGGTTGCACGTGGCATGTTTCTCAGTTTAAGGGTCAATCTTTTGATGAGGTTCCATGTTCCAGCTCCATAGGTGACTATCGGTGGGATACATTTGTTGTATACCCTTTTTTAGGACTAGTGGAATTTTTTCTTGTTCTGGAAGTCGTGCTTGCTTTACCGCAAGTTTGTCAACCTAGTGTGATTCATCATTTTATTTCTTCTTCTTTTGATAATTTCATGGACTTAATCTGCTTTTAATAATTGTTCAACAACTATTACAAATCTAAAACAATTAAAAGCGGAGTTGTTTTCTTTTTAACGTTTTATTTACTATAGGTTTTATACGAATGAATCCTCTCTCCAAAACAATTTTTGTTTCTTTCGATGGTCTGTAAAATATATGTATGAGTTCTGCGGTTTTTGTAAAATTTTACAAGGGTTCCGAGACAAAATAATTTTGTGAATGCTGACCATTCTCAGAAACTGTAAATATACTTTACGAAAGATGAAAATAAAACAGTATACAATACATAGATAGAACAGTTATAATTGATAAGAATCCCAATTTAGAAGTAAAGAAAAGGTTGAGATTGAAAGGAAAAGGATAAATTCTTTGATATATATCTTGCTTCGGTGAGGATACTAATTAGCGTTAGGAAGAAAATTGTCGCTTGACTCCCATCATGACTCGCCACTTAATACTAGTATGGTATCAGTTGAGTTCATCCCTTGCAATTCACTCCAACCATTAACTGCAATAGTTATTTATTTAAAAGGTGAACAGAATGTATTTCAATATGGACTAAAGGAAATCTTTTTTTTTTTTCAAATAGGATACCGAAGACTTAAAAAAAAAACAGTGCCCATGGTCCCCATTACTACATCGGAACTGTGTTAAGAAATATTTTACTCACATTCCAAAGAACACTCCGTATTACTTAGTATTCCCAGAGTCAGATTAACATTTTAGATTTGATCTAAATTTCTCTATAAACAAACAACTCTTGATTTTTTAGTTATTTTAATTACGTTTTTAAAATTGAGTGTCGAAGATTTTTTTTTAAAAAACAACAGAAAAGTTCCCATTATTATATCGAAACCTCGCTAAAGAAAATACGTTACTTACATCTCAAAGAACACTACAAACATTACATCAGTATTCACAGTGAGCTGAACACAAAAATTTTACGATTAATTTATAACTGGTGTTGATATTGTTAAACTAGGTTTGAGAGTATTCGTTGGGAATGAATTTTCCATAATCCATCGCGATGAATTGTTCGATGATAGATTGTTGGAGGTGAATTGTATACGAGGATGAATCCTTGGTGGTGAATGGTCGGGGAAGAATTTTCCGTAACCCTACTAATATAAATTAAATTTTTTTTTAAAGTATCATGATCTAAAAAGATAACTTCGGAGATAAAGGGCTGATCAATCCAATAATTATCAAGGGACTGGCTGTGGTTCTTAAGTCTTTTCAGGAAGGGCTATGAAAGGTAATAATTTAGGTAAAGATAGATTTACAATATCTGTTGTTTCTGTTGTAGTGGAAATTGACAAAGTAGCCGGACGTTAAAAAATTGTTACTCAATCCACAAATATGATAATAAATGTGCAGATGTCCTCTATCACGCTTATTTCATCAATTAAAAGAAAGTGGACACAACCGTCACGTTAAACTTGATAAATAGAATTATTTTATGTTCTGATGACGTAATGAAATCGAATTGTGTAATGTTCTCAACATTTATCAATTGTAACTTTCCGTTGGAATTAAAGTGACTTGATTAATTGAACCTTTACTTAATTTCGCCATTAGCTCATTTAAATATTCAGGAAATATTGAACACCAGCAAGAAAATGCTGTGCGACAAAATGTATTTGATATTTTATAAGTACAATGCAATTGCAAAATGACTTCATTATTACCGTCATTTTTTTTACGACAAAAAGTAAACTAGTCTCATATTATTTCCATCAAAATCAGAGGCTAAAATAACGCAAAATATAATATCAACAACGAGAATAACGGAAATGATATAGCATCGTAATATTTTTACGACATTGAAAAAAATGTTGGCATGTATACTGTAAGGATACATCACGATAAGCTAAGCTTCTGGTATTTATCATATTTTGCTTAGTCCCGCACAAGGCCAGATTGGGGGCGGGTATATTGCACCAATCTTCCAAGTGGGTATGGACTGTTAGCCTTGAAAATAAGCATTCGAACACCCGTCACCAGTGAGAAATACTGAGGACAGTGCAAGAGACTTGCTGTCACTGGATCTCCAGGAAAAGCCACCAAATTCCCCTGCTCCCCATATTGATAAGTAATGAGTTCCAACCCAACAGTAGTTTAAGCCATGATGCGTGGATGAACATAAAGGAAGATAGTACAGGTAGCCCTCGATTTACGACCTCCCGACTTAAGACCTGAATTAGGACCTTATGTACAAACGACTGAAATATGTGAATAAAAAAACTTACGTAAAATTCACCTGAAAAAAATGAGTAAACATAGAGATTTGTTTGGTGTAGGAGCTGATAAAGTGGAAGACAGTATATAAATCATAATTGTACATTAAAGAAGCATACACATGTAATATGTAAATACCACAAATACGTATTACACTTGGTTGTACCTGTGTTATTTTTGTTTTTTTGTTGTTGTTTTTTGTTTTTTGTTTTTTCAATTTTACAAAACGATATTTTACTTATGAAACACATAACAGGATATTTAAGGGCTATCCAAGATTTAGATGCTAATATTTTCAAAGATATTTTTGCAGCTAATTTTACGGAAATTCACCTTTAGTTGTATGTTAGGTTATAAAAGAATAAATACAATTACGTTACTGACAATTAATTATTAATGATCATTGCTATTAGCAACTAATAATCAGCCTTTAACAGAAAATTGTTGTGTCACGTCACAACCAGCCATTAATATCGAATCACTGTAGCCCTACAAATGGTCTACCCGACAAACCAGCCATTCTTCACTCATTGCACGCCTGCACGCACACACACGTGTGTGTGTGTGTGTGTGTGTGTGTGTATGTGTGTCCGGTCCGGTCGCTCCCGGTCACATTTTTGGGGCCACAGCTTTGAAAATTTGAATAAGTACACCATTAGGCACCATCTAAGAAAACTTCTTTTCAGGTTTCTATGGTTATTTTTTACCAACTATGCCAAATTTTGTGCTGGTATTTTTCAGATAATTTCAGATAAAAGATTTTTTTTTTCAAAGGTAATTTTAGATAATTTTTTTAATGTTTAGTTCTGGTTCTCGCTCGGACTGCAGTGATTCATCTATGCAAGGTACAGATACTTTTTTCTACGCCTTTCCAAGTGATTATTTTGCTTTGGAACATATGCAACAAAGTTCATTTAATAAGATTGGTGAAAAACTGATTCAAATTTGCATTCTCAACGCAACGCAGTCTTCGCTTTCCTTGAAAATGAATTGCATAATCTTTTACTCAACTGTTCAATATCAAAGCTAATTTTCAGCAGTAAAAGTACAAATTGATCTTCAATTATAACAATTTTCAATTTGAATTCCTCCAACGAATTCCTGCAGCGATTCATTTTTTAATTGGTTCATTAACTCATCTTCATCAAGAAAAGTTTAAATCTACTGGATAAGTATATTTTGTAATCAAGTGTGATGTGTTTTGTACACTCACCTCACACACACAACACTTATTATTTTGGGGAAAAATAATTCCCCCACTCTTATAAGAACTCCTCGCTAATTGATTTTCGGGAGTCAATCTCTACTCTTCCTCTCCTGATGAATTTCCCATCAAAAGTTATCTAATAGAGAATGCAAGGAGAAGAACTTGGTTAAACAAATCTGATTGTATCCGCTGATTTCAGCGATGTTAAAAAAAAACTGTGAACACCAAGAGACGTTTCAGTTCAATTTTTCTTCGAAAGTAAAATAGTTTTCTGTTCCTGTCAATTCTGTACGTTTTTACTTCCCTTGTGCCTACCCTATTCTTACAATACATATTTCTTAAACAACTTTGTTTTGTTCAGATCCTACTAAATTATGGACATAGTTTCCTATTACGCCTGTCTTATTTCGACTCCTTCCCCTCTAATTAAATGTGACGGATTTTCCAATTCCTACTTATCCAACTCCCGACAATTAAGCACCTAGGAATAAATCTATATCTAGATTGTGATTAAACAGACTACCTGTTATTTGGCCTACTCGCAGACTTCAATGACATACTTCCCAGAAATCGACACTTTACGAGAAAAAAAAACATGTAAAAATAGTATAAAGCTCAATTTCATCGTCAGAATCTAATAAGAAGAAAGATTCCGAAAATCTGAGATGAAAAGTATTTGTGCACACTTTATAGAACCGGAGATATTTTGAAAACGGATGGTGCAAAAGGCTGTAGCAATCTAAACAAAGAATGATTTATGATAATTTGCATTTGAAAATTTCTGGAAATTTCACCAACAAAACACAGATTGTAAAAGAGTACAAGAAATCAGATATTTATTCGATTTCGATGAAATTTCCGTTCTTATATGATAAAGGGTGGGTTTCTAAAAAAGAAGTTTTCATTCGAAACTTAGGAAAAAATCCTCTCACATTTTATTACATGAACTTTTTTTACTAATAAAATAGGCCCAATCAAAATAAATTCTTTTTACTTTTTTTAGAGAGAGTCTGTCCTTCTTTCTTTTTTTTTCTTTTTCTTTCTTTTTTTTTTCTTTTAGTTACCCTAAGCAAGGCCTTTCGGTCACTCCTCACATCCAAGGGTTAGGGTTCAAAGGGAGTTATTTTCGGCCACAGAATTAAAACCAGTAAAAAATAAACATGTTCAAATAGTTTATTGATGTTAAGATTGTGAAATTGGAAACACTAAAATATGATGTTTTTAAAATTAAAATTCTAAAATAACTGAAAAAAAGGAATAAGAGAATTAAAATGACTTATTAGAGACACTAAAAGAATTGCATGAATATTGAGAAATGAATCACACTGGGTAAGGCACTTGTTTCACAGAGGATTTGTAATCATTGAGAGTTTATTCCATGAGGCAGATGTTCTCAAGAAGATGCTATTTGCCTGGAACTTGTGACATGTCTTCGATTGTGCCTTAATTGCAGACCGAGTTTTAATTGAAAATTCCCAGACAGGAGGGATTAGGGAATGTTATTCATAAGAACACTTTCCATGGAAGTAATGGTAGAAAAGTGACTCTTACAACACAACAACGATAAGATCAATGGTTAGAATCTGGAAACAAGCTCATCGTCCACATGTCTACGCATTCGCTTCTGTACTCTATCGAATGTGGAGAGTGCCTGACGAGAGGAGCCTACTCAGATGTGCGTGCAGTACTCCATTTTAGTTGGATTTGTTTCTTATAGGGGTTTGATAGTTCTCCCTTTCTTTTATTAGTATGTTGGTATCATCCCTTGAGTGTAGATCCCTGTGAATCATTATTAATTTCCTTCAATCAACCAATTCAAGTTCCTCTCTTGTCCAGTCTAGGAAGGACCCTATTCACACAATGCCGACTGTTCAGTTTTGTTTATAGTACGTCTCATTTTTCAGAGATACTTTTTTCTTATTATATGGAGTCACATTCTTGTAATCTTATTTGAAATGGTAATTTGTTGTTAATACTTTCATTGTTTTGCTATCTAACATTTTAATTCCGTTTGTTGGTCGAACCGGGACTAGTTAGGCTCAGGGAAAAGTTCCATTTTGTTTCCACCATTTGATGGTGCCATTGTCAGCCTTATTTTGTGCAAGAAAAGATCACCAATTTTTCTGCTAAGTTTGATTCATGCGCTTTGTAAGCATGAAAAATTATGCATGAAAAATGTTTATATAAGTAAACGTTTTTGACAAACAAGTGCCTGATTCATGCTGTATTTTGCAATTGATTATAGAGTAGATTATGCTTTGAGAAGTGTCAGTAAACAGTATACTATATTTCGGGCAGTTTATATCAGAACCTCTTCTCGGAATAGGATGTAAAGAAAACCGTGTGTTTGGGGCTTATCAGTAAATTGTGAGCTAGGCTAATTGGTAAACTGTAATTGTTTGCAATTGAGACAGAAGAAAAATAATTTTTTTTTAAACTGCAAATTAACAAAACAAACTTCAAACAAGCCGTTGGTGTCGTCATTCTTATTGTTTTTCTTCATCTTCCATCTTATTGCAATGTGTCATTGGGGTCCACTTGTTCTACCAGGTGGTCATTATATTCCTGAAATCTTGCTTTTTACTCAAATACATTCTTCTGCCTGGTAAAGAATTTTATATTTCTCAATCATAACAAAATATTCATCAGTTCTGTACCAACTAGCAAGAGAACTAACTTGCTCCATCAGATTGTACCAACTATCCCCAGGTTGATTCACGTTTCCCAGACTTTTTGAATGATGATATGATAAATAATGTTTCAGTTTAAAACGACCCATCAAAAAGAAGTCTCTTTTCCACAGTAACTTTTGGTCATATTTGCCTTTTAATGTATTGATTTCACAGGAAGTTACAGCCATCGAAGTTGGCCGGGTACCAACTAACCCCTGGTCTTCCCCACATCTCATCGTGTTTATTGATTAACATCCTCCTTCATAATTTCTTGAGTTTATTTAACTGATATCATGACTTTGACTAATAACGGTAGAGACACGACATCTTTCTAAAGGTTCTCTTTTTTTGATACTTCAGCTTGAGATTTTTCTTTAGCATTGATTAGTTTTCCATTGAATTAATGATTCATTTTGCCAACATTCAGTTAATTTTGATCCTCTTAAGACTTTTGAAAACTCAAGTTGTACGCCCTCCTATGGTCAACTCAACTCAAATGCAATGTCTTCTCGTTTTTAATTAAATTCCTCAAAAATCGTTTTAGTATCTGTATTATTATTATTATTATTATTATTATTATTATTATTATTATTATTATTATTATTAATAATAATAATAATAATAATAATAATAATAATAATAATAATAATAATTTTCACACCAGTTGCCTCGTGGTCACAGCTGGAGTCTGAGTGACAGTAAGTCTCCCCAAGTCTCCAGCCTCCTCTTCACACTCTCCGAGGTTCACAGCACAATGCTGTAGATCACCGTTTCACGTTGGCTGCCCGGTGGTTATCGCTGAAGGCTGAGTGACAGTAAGTCTTCTCAGGTCTCCAGCCCTCCTCTCATATCTTCCTCACCTATCACAGAAGCGCTGTGGTTTGTACCGCCTCCACCTTGCCTATTTTTTTGTGGTGGGGAGGCTATTAGGTCATTGGTAATAGCTGGGGGTCGTAGATCTCATATTTTTAGTAATCTCCTTATCATTCGTGCAATCCTCAGTGGTGCTGTGGTATGTGTAGTCACAATCCTTCCTCTTTTTCCAATTCCTCTAATCTCGCTTTCAGTGTCTGTGGTTTGGTTCCGGGTGTATCTACTATTACCGGCACAACCTTGACTTCCATGTTCCACATCTTCTTTAGATCCCTTGCCAGCTCCTGGTATTTCTCCATGTTTTCACTCTCTTTCCTAATTACTCTGTGATCCACAGACACGGCCACGTCTGTTATTCGTCAGGTTTTCCTTTTCTTGTCCACGATTACCAGATCCGGTCTTTTCGCTTAGACGGGGAGGCCAGTTTAGATGTCAAAGTCTAAGAATTATTTATGGCTCCCATTCTCCAGGACTGTCTCCGTTTTGTGCTGGTACTACTTTTCCGCGTGGTCAAAACCCGTCCGTTTGCTCAGTTCCCAGTGTATGACTGTTGTTACCCTAGCGTGTCTGTTATACTCCTTCTGGGCCAGTTGACTGTATTCACTAGTTATGTTGTTTACGGTCTCATCTCTTATTCTGCATAGGCGGCAATGGCTGTTTGTTTGGGTTTTGTCGATTTTCGCTTCGACGTAGTTTATCCGGATGCATTTGTTTTGGGTTGCCATGATGAGCGATTCTGTTTCTCTCTAGAGGTTTCCTTTGCATAGCCAATGTCCATGATATCTCGTCAGCGACATTCTACATCTGTCTTTTGAATTCCTCTTATAGTTTTATTTTCTGCTCCCATTTTCTTTCCTTGCTTGCTGTTGATTGTTACGATGCTTTGGGCCCTCTTTATAGTGTCTTCACTATTTGCTAGCACATACTTTTCTATTATTATTATTATTATTATTATTATTATTATTATTATTATTACTTCAGTTCTTTACAATCTATTGCAGGGTCGTTTCCAACAACTTAAGGCAACAAAGGCTGTAGCAATATACAACTTTCCCCTTCCGAGTTTTATTTTTTGTATTGCAGTTTTCTGCGTGTGTATTACAGTTTGATTATTTTTTTTTTTTTTTTGTGTTGCAGTTGTTTCTTTTGGGTTGCGGTTTGTTCACTCTCTTCTGCAGCAGATTTTTTTGGCGATGGGTGGTTTACATTAGAACGCAAAAGATGATTTTCAATATGTCAGCAGTGCCTGTAAGCACTTGGATTTCACAGTAAGAAGTGACGCTAGGGATTTTGGCGAGATGTTTTTGCAATACCTTTCTCTATCTGACAATAACAGGGACAGTTAGTGTTTTTGAGTTCTTTTACTACTATATTTCGATCAGAAGACACACTCATGTCGATTAAAGGGCAAGTTCTTTATCATTATCATCATTAGTATCATTATTATTATTATTTCTTTGACTTGCTGTTTGATACAAACATTTACAAAGCCTTTCATCCGAGACCTTAGTTAAATGAAGATTTTCCTTAGGAAGTTTTTGAGGATTGTTTTCTCTCGTGCTTTCATCCTTCTCTCTTTTGTTTTCTCTCTCCTTTTTTTCTTCCTTTCAGTATTTTCTTTATCATTCCTGGTACCCCTACCACTACTGGGATAGTGGGGGTGTTTAAATGTCGCACTCTTACAATCTTTATTTCAAGATCTTTATATTTTGAAAGTTTTTTTCAAATTCTGTCGTCGAATTGTTTTTATCTAACGAGATATGCCTATGAGATAGCATTTACGATCTTAGAAATCTTTCATTATTAAATCTAATCTATTGGCTTGTATAAAGAGGTCAGTGTATGGTGGAATCTCATAGCAAAGTAACACCTTCACCCTCTTACAAAGGAGGTGGATTGTCCTCATACCATTTTTCTACGTGGGATAGCTTATGATATTGGCATATCTTTCAGTGAAGATATTTTCCTACCTTGTCATGCCTATTTTTAAATTCATGTTGGACTAGGGAAAGCAGCCAGATATTAGATAGTTGATAGTTTCCTCAAATGTTTTGAATATTGAAGATCGACCAAACTACGGTTTGTCTTGAAGTTACATTTTGCCTCATTTAAAACGCGAATACCATTTATACACTTGTACTCTATCGTTTTTGTTAAAAAGCTTATCGAAACATTACAACAGTTTCAGCTGCAGTTTTCGCCAAAGAAAACAGAACTTCACTCACTATGTCCTTTTTCATTTGTCATCGAAAAAATCGCAGAACGCGGTTGCAAAGACAGGTGGAAAAGCGAAGGGAAATCAGTCAATCCAGACCCCCACCCCTTGGCAGACTGGCTCTGAATACTGTCGACTTGTGGCACCGAGCGGCGCTATGTGCAACGACGCCAAGTTCGAGTTTTTTAGGGACAATATATCCCCATGTACACATGCATAGAATATTGGGCCATTTTTTTATACTGTTCTCCATTGCGTTTTGGTCATTTTAAGCCATTGGCGACTTTTACTACGGAAGATCACACGCGTAAATTTCTTTTATTGGTATGATTTACGTATCGGTAGTTGCAAATTCATCAAGAAGAAATGTTTTTTGTTCTTTCAATTTTGGAAATTTGATTGTACTTAGAAAAAGAAATTTTCAGGTTTTGTGTGGGGAGTTCTATTTACAGCGTAAGTATAATGGTATAGTTAGCATTTAGTTTTCGCCATCTAACCGAAAATATGGGGATAAGAATATGAAGACGAATGACACCGATGAATAATTGAGAAATTAGAAATCCTAACTATACCTACTAACACTGAATTAAATGTATATTTCCACAACTTCCTTTAATCATTGTTTACTCTCTCTCCCTCTCTCTCTCTCTGTATATATATATACATACACGCACACACACACACACTCATATATATATATATATATATATATATATATATATATATATATATATATATAATTGGGTCAAATTGATAATTGTTTCGGCGTATTACAATTCTTCAGTGTGACAATAGACTCCACATCCACTCCAGTGCCATCAGGCGGGATTGAAATCTTTGCTCCAGACTCAGAATTCTAGCTCAGCCCTACGCAGAACTGGCTCGTTAGTAGGGTCGATTTAAGCGATATGTTTTTTACGCGTACTTCACCATCTACCAGAATCCTCAATTCAAGAGTTAGAATAGCGTTGCATGTTTATATAAATTCAATATCGAAAGAATTCTAACAAAACCAGGTTTTATGAGAAAAAAATGAATTTTCGCGTATGATATTCCCTAACAAAAGTTGCCAATGGTTTAAAATGACAAAAAATCGACAAATATTACCTCAAGATATGTACGGGTTACTGTATTAATTTTATGGACATCCAATACCTGATATTCTCGTGAATGTGATCGTCCTCTTTTTCTACCGAAGAAAAAGGGTCCCCGTCAATTCGGCGAACACTACGTGCAAGAAAATGCTTTCAATGTAATACTCAGACTGATCCACTAATGTTTCTGGTAATTGTTGTTCACAAAACCCTTAGGACTAAGAGTATCAATATTTAACGCTCTGAAAATAGACAAAGAAAACACAGTAACATAATGACATCACACACACACACACACACACTCACACTCACACTCAAACACGACACACACACAAACTCTTATACACATATATATACACAGTCATATACACCAGTAGAAATATTCATACGCAAATTAGAAAACGTCAACAAAAACTGTCAACATAGGTTTCTTCAGTTTTCTCGTTGGTCCAGCTGGCTAGCTATATACGTATCACGTATACAGACCGCACCAATGGAGCTATAGGGATGTAGTTTTGAATATTTACTCCTTATTATTGCTAGAAAAAACTTTTCACCCCTTGAATAGTTTTTTTTAGTGTAGGGTCCAATTCGCAATGTAATCTTTTGCTAAATTGATCACTAGTTTGTATCCAGGTGTATTCACGCTTGTTATTTAAAGAGCAGACTAAGGGCAAGAGAAGTAACTTGTTCATTCACCCATTTTCCAATTTTTTAATTGATCATCCCCAACAGGGTATGGTGCTAAAAAACGTTGGACACGTGACGGTATTTATTGATTTATTAATTTGTATTACATTTACATTTACAGTTGATGATTTGATTTTATCAATTTTGAATTTGAATTATGAAATAATTCTGAAACTACAAAGCACCGAGAGAGTTCATACCCCTGATAATGCCATTGTTAGGGGATGTAGTTGTGTATGGATCCGTCCCAAAGTTTAAGCACTTCATCCTTCACGCAAAAATTTCATGAAATTCATACAGAGCCTTTGGAGATATCGTATGGACAAAAATAACAATTTCGGCGATATCAAGTGGTGCAATCGTATAGCTACGACGGAAGGGAGGTAATTATTCATGGATCTGCCCAACAATGCAATCACTTCTTCTATAGTCTATTGTCTACCCTTCCACACACTTTTATTAAGATTTATTGGGGACTTTTGGGAAAACCACGTGAACAGTCATGAGCGTATACGTACGTAAATATATGGGGAAAACGTAAATAGCTCTCGATTAAAAAACAAACCGAATCCTGGATCCGACCCCAAATTTAATCCTTTTTACCTCACCGAAAATTTCATTGGTATCCATTTACTACTTTTGGGGACGTCTCGTGGGGAGACAGATGGACGCAACGAAATAAATGTACCTTTCTAATTTCGTTTGCAGAGGTGATAATTACTTGGTAAATTGAAAACTTCATGCTTAATCATTTTTTCTACATTAAACTATCTGTAGTCAATTAAACATCTGTTAAATATCTGATGAATGCACCACATTTCCTATTGTTAGAAGAGCCGAGTCATAGTCAGTCTCTTTATGAGTAGAGGTATGTTTTCCTACTGTACTGACCTAAGAAATTATGATGGCAAACATCGCATCAGGGCTGAAATTGTGGTCAGTTAGGCGGAAGTGTTGTTCTATTTGGAGTAAATTGTTATAATTGGATGATTTAAGAAACCAATCGCTTGCTCTATTTAGCGTAATCAAAGTTGTTCACCTGTGCTTTGCGTATAACCCGATGTTTTAGCGGCCTTAACAATGAGCGTATTGTCCCACATATCACTCGACGTATTACTCCGCGTAGGAATATTTCTTACAATATTGTTATATTCTATGATTATTGTGCTATACCTACACCCCCACCATATATATATATATATATATATATATATATATATATATATATATATATATATATATATATATATATATATATATGATCTTTTAAAACAATATCTGGCCTTTATGTACAAAGGAATAGTATTTAGCATAATTAAGTTTATTCAACTGCGCATAATTATACGATGTTTTAACACACACACACCTGGAAAGAATAATGTGATGATATCGCAGCAACAGTTTTTCATTTATCCAAATAGAAATATTTTCTACTCAACTTTTTTTCTCTCTGTTGAATATTGAAGATTGTGGTTAAATATAATCAACAAGGGATACAATCTATTTTCAATTTCTTTTTGTATTCTAACAAATTGAAGAATACATTATGGTGTATATGTATATATATATGGCTCGGCTCCATAGGCTAAGCCTATATTTCAATATGTATGATTTGGCCAGACTATTTTCCTTATCTATATGTTAATTTTTTCAAAACGTGTCCGCCGTGTACCCCGAACCCTGAAGTTGGTTCAAGAATGTGGAATTACAACTCGGGGATTCTGGTCGATTGGACTGGACACGTCATATCGTTCGGTTTCCTTTTAATATCCGGGTTGTGTTAACGGGACACTCCTAAATTTCTTCCCTTGCATTGATTAATCCGTTTTCACTTTTTCTAGAACTCTCTTATGAAGAGAAGCTTGCTGGTGCTACTGATATCAATGCTCGGTCGGCTAAATGGTTCGACCAAAGAAAGTATGCATACAGCTTCCTTCAGTTGCCAATTGTTCTAATAATTTCATTCCATCCGTGACTGCTCCCTCCAATTATGGTCAACCATGCCAGATTTGAACGTGTCGCTACATGTCAGGACTTTCTTGTACTCTTCGAATCTTTTCACTGACTGCAATGTTTCGCCTTCATAAAGTCTACCACAGCTACACGGAATGGAATATACGCAATTGATGATCATGTTGGAAAGTTCGGAGTTAGGTTTTAATTTCGTTTTGCAGCTCGGTTGTCTGCGTTTATTGAATGTTTTTGTTATCAGATCGGCCGGGTAATTGTTTCTCAAGTGAATGTTTTCTATTCTAAACATTTTCTGTTTGTATCTGGATCGCTGTATATTAGTAGGCATCGTATCATACTCGTTTTTGTGTTGTTTTGGTTGTCAGAGTCATAGTCCGAGTACCATTCCGTGAAAGTGGGTTCATGGTATACGGATGACCCGAATCCTCATTCTGTTCGGGTAATCAGGATATCCAGGAAGGCTAATTTTCTATTCACCTCTTCTTCCATACTGAACTGAATGGATGATCTCAGCTATTTTGTGTGGTCTAATAACACTTAGACATCCTCCTGGTGAGGCCTGAGTATGAATGTATTATTCACAAATCACAGCAAAGTTATTGCTTTATGTCAGTGAGTGCGTTCTCTCCCTTTTCCCTTCGAATGTTATCATAAGTTCCTTTCTGTCCTCTTGTCCTAGAGATTAATCACTATTTCTCCTTCTCTAATTTTAGTTTTGAATGTGATTCCTCAATTCGCCTACATTATCATTTAGACAGAGATTGTTTTCATTTAATTTCACGCCGTTGTACTATCTTCTATTCCAGACTACTTCATGAAAAAGCAATCCCTTTCAGCCACGGTTCTGAGTATGATGCAAATAAACATCGAAATATCTTTGAAAAATCAACTGTTTTTAAACTGTTCAGATAGAATTGTTTATCATTCACCTTTATGTTTTTCAGGGTAACTTATCCTTTACTTTTCCCCAATTTCTTTATCAGTGCTTTTTATTTTATTCGTATTTACAATTTGAATCGAAATACATAGACAGGAAAGTGAAATGTTGAGAACAAAGATGGAGTTGTTATTTATTTGATGAGCTTTCTGTTATTTGAATGGCCTCCAATCAAAACTATTATGATTATTATTTTACAGTTTTATTAAATACCTTTCTGTGCTCTAATCAACACACACACACACACACACACACACACACACACACATACAGACACACACACACACACACACTCACATGTACTTCTTTCTACTCTTCAAAAGTAATTAAAATTATTCTACCAGGCAACTCATTACTTCGAAGAAAATATTTCTGTTTTTGCTGAAATCAAATTCCTACCTGTTTTGTTATTCACATGCAAATGGCGACCGACTGCTGCTGCTAGCATCATGCACTCCTAGGTAGTCGCATAAAACACACACGCCCGTTCTGAGAAGTCATTTAGATTATTTAATAATAAAACACCTGAAAATTTTGCAAGTCAAAATGATCCCCCAATTTGTGTTTGTATCTCGCTTCTATTAAAGTTAATTACTTCAAAATGATTTTTGTTTTTTGCTTTTTATGTGACGTTTATTTGACGAATTTATTCTTGAAGTTGTTCACTGTTTTCGTTGTTGGTCTGTTTAGTTTTTTCTTATTCTTTTTAAGTGTTTTTTAAGTGTTTCTTCAAGTGTTTTTTAAGTGTTTTTTTAAGTGGTTTTTAAGTGTTTTTTTCAGTGTATTTCATCAATCTTGTCATTGTTCCTTTTGTTATTTGTAGAGAACGTTTTTCCTTGGATGTTATCTATTACTTTTATTACTTTGAATATTTGTATGGCGTCTCTCCTTATTCTTCTTTCATCTAGTGTAGTTAGTTTCAAGTTTTTAAAGTTTATCTTAATGTGGGAGGTTTCTAACTTCTGGGACCATCTTCATTGCCCCTCTCTGTACGATTTCTAGTTCTGTGATGTTTTTTTTAGGTATGGATTCCACACTTGAACTGCGTATTTTAGGTGTGGTTTAGTATTTGCGGTGTATAGTATCTTAAATGTTTTTGCGTCTAGATAGTCGAATATGGATTTTATTGTACCTGTGATTTGAACTGCTTTTTTAGTTAATTTTTCTGTCTTTTTCAGTTTTTCGTTGCGCTTGTAATAGTTTTGGGGTCTTTTTCTATGTGCATTCGATTACGTTGAATAGTAGATGCCATGTTTCGGACCATTCTTATTTTATTTTATGTCTTTCTCTAAATTTATAACGTTTTCTTCAATATTATCACTTATACTTGGAAAAATTGCTCGTATACACTCATGGGGGAGAGAGGCTCTCAATATGTGTCTCATAATTATGATTTCACAAACAACTCAACCCTAATGCCCCTCGAAAAGGCGGCATTAATTCCTAACTTCAGATATGGAAAGAATTTCTTTTTTAAATGATACAAACAAATTAGATTTTTTCTCTCTCTTATATATATAGGGTTTATTCAAACATTTAAATGATTCAAGCGTCCAGACAAATACTTTTGTAGAAAACTGGTCATTATGCAAGCATGAGTTTCGTTGGTAAAGATTTGGTTAAGTGAAGAACGTCTTGTAGAAAAAAAATTTCTTGCGTATTTTAATGTTTTAAATGAATGTAACCATTATTTCTTCGAGAATATTTCCTTTTTTGAATATCCAATCAGTTAAGCAATGGGGGGGGGACTGTGTTTTGGGCATCAAGCAGCTTCAATTCGGCCGTGGTATACATACCTGGTCACAGTACATGGAGAAAGATATAAACTCTTTTAAGAAAAGTCCAGAAACAAACTAAGTTAGTGCCAGAATTAAAAAGTTTGAGTTATGAGGATAAGTTAAAAGACTTTGAGTTAACATAGATAGAAAATAGTAGAGAACGGGGAGACCTAATAGAAGTGCTTAAGATTATGCATGCTTCAGAATTAGTGAACCCTAACGTATTTTTTTTTACTAGAAGGGGGTATAAGGGACTGATAGAACAAACATATTCAGAAGAAGTAAAAAGAAGTTGATTAAAAATCAGATAATTCTTTTTCATTTATAGAGCAGTGGAACTATTGAAAATGTTATCGGAATACGTAATGCTATCAACAGATATAAATGATTTTAAGAAGAATCATTATGTTTATGACACCACAGCTTTAGACCCTAGATATTATGTAAATATGATTTTCATGATGTGCGCTTGTATATTCGTACTGTATACTTTTTTCACACTCAAATAAATGTTCTAATGTTGTTTTATGCGCAGCGAAGAAATGCGAATTTACAAAAGTCGATGATTTTATCACAGGCAAAATCAAAACATCTTCACGTTCTTATTTTTGACATTTGTTAAACATATCTGCTCATTGTTTATTGTAAAAATGCGTTACAAAATTCAAGATGGGCTTAAGATATTTGCTGAACAAAACATCTGACATTTTTCTTCAATTTATTTTCGGATTGATGATTTCTTGTGATAGAATTGATTCTTCGAAAAAATGAAAAAGATTCATTTTTCATGAAAGTAAATTTCGTTTTTTTTGTTTTTTTTTTTCTTTTGTATAGATTGTTAAAGTATATTGTTGTCAGGGTCGAATTAAAGCTGCTTCATACCCTAAGCCCTGCCCAAAAATGGTCCCTCAACTTCCCATTGCTTAATTGGGAGGATTTTTTCAAAAAAGCAACATTACTGAAGAAATGGACGTTAAATTCATTTAAAACAAATCAAAACGCGTTAGAAAAATACATTTTTCCTCAAAAATATACTGCTTCACTAAATGAAATCTTTACTTATAAAACTTACGCTTTCATAATGACCAGTTTTCTAAAGTATTTGTCTGGACGATTGAATAATTTGAATGTTTGAATTAACTCTGTATATAAGAGGAAAAAAATAAATTTAAACTTTCATGATGAACAATTTGAACAACTTTTAATAATTCAACGTTGGGAAACTGCAAGCAACTAGTGGTGACCCCTCTTCTTTCGAGCTTATCTGGATTAATAGTTAATCCAGGACTGATTGTAGTTTAGTACAAAAAATAAATTGTTAATCAAAACGATTGTCTCGACTGGCATTGAAAAATTGTTTTCAAATTTCTGATTCCATGGGAAACCGAAGAAAACAATCAACTTCTCTCTCCGTGGACGGGGAAGGTAGCAGAAGGATAATTGTTATCCATTGCAAGATAAAAGCCCTTGTCCATCGCAAGATAATCAATTGCGAAATGAATTCCCTGACTCACAGAACCGAGTTGCCATCTATCACAATAAAACTAAAATTTTATTGAGTTAACCAAAGAACTGCAACGACGCGAATTCCCGTCATCCGCAGTGAATGGGTCAACTAACCGCCGAGATTGAAGAGATGAATATCTTTGAAGATTGGTTCTACAATCAGGCATCATCATGATCATCAGTCTTTTATCGTCCGTCATCGGACATAGACCTTCCTCAGGATTCATACACCTCTCTATCGTGGTCGTCGCAGAGCCAATATTTTCTGAACCTATCCAGTTCTTCTCGCCATCTTGTACTCTGCCGGCTTCGGTTCTGCAATTAATCTCGTGATGTACATCGGCTGTCTACCATTCTTACAACATGACCAGCCCATTGCTATTTGATTTTCCCAATGAACGCTGTGCTATTCCTGACTCTTGTTTTTTTGTTTTTTTTTTCTAATATACTGCTATAGTATATGCTGTCTTATGCTCTTTCGATGCGATGTTGAGCGTGAATTTCTCATGTGCATGTTGCATGGTTCTCAGTTTGCGGGTCAGTCTTTTGGTTAGGTTCCATATTTCAGCTCAATTGGTGACTATCGGGAGGGTGCATTGGTCGTATAGTCTTCTTTTTAGGATTGATGGGATTCTTTTTGTCCTTTAAGGTTTACCTTGCTCACCTAGAGTGATTCCTCGCTTGATTTCTTCTTTTGAGGATTTCATGGAGATACGTTTCCGAGGTAGATGTAAACAAGTGATCCATTAAACTTTAAAATAACAGCAAATTTCTACCGGAAATAATATCTATAATTAGTAGTGTGTGTGTGTGTGTGTGTGTGTGTGTGTGTGTGTGTGTGTGTGTGTGTGTGTGTGTGTATTTATATGTGCGTGTGTGTGTTCACATTCTATGGGGTCTGCTTCCGCGTACACCTGAAAAAAATGCTGCTATAAAAAAAAATCAATGAAAACAACAATACACCAATGTTTAGGAAAAAGGTAAATACAATCGATGGCTCGAATTCAAAACCGGACCGTGAAAATTTTAATTTCTTCTTTTAATTTCTTAATCAGATTTTCAAAGATTCAGGAAAATTTGAAAATTTTGAGGATGTCAGTTCTATTTACAATGTAGCTAAAATGAAAATGGGTTCTAAAATCAAACAAGTGATCCATTAAACTTTAAGTCTTAAAATTTTCATTTTTTTGCCATTTGTTAAACACACAGAACTGGTATGTTAAATGTAGATGTGAATTACCCTTTCTCAATTTACCCACAGCACATATTTTGGGATCCAATTTTGCAGAAAAAGAAAATGCGCTGATTCTTGCGTTCGTGATCACATAAAAAAAAAACTAGTTTTATTTCCAAAGAATTCGGTGAAAGCAACAATATGTTCATAGATGTTTAGAAACAAGATAAATACAATCGGCTGATCGAGTTAGAAACGACGGAGAAAATTCTAATTTTTTTTTCTCTTTTTGATTCTTTCTCTTTTTTAACTTCATATCGTCTCTGTGTGAATGTTCAAATGTATTATCAACGAACCTACAGACAATATCAGCTTCTTATTAAACAGTCGGACCTCTCTAGGGTAAAAGTATTCTTCTTTCTCAACTATATGTTGTTTCACATTTATTTATTTTATTTATTTTTCATCATTATCGTCGTCGTCGTGATCGTCATCATCATCATCATCATCATCCTCTGCCTTTCTTTTTTCATTATTTACCTCTGCCAATGAAGTTGGAAGGGGTAGGTGCATTTACTCGTGTCTATCTGTCTAATTTTCCTAACAATATCTCTAAAAGTTCTCAATTAATCTCAATGAAATTTAGTGGAAGGTTAGTTATTTCAGAAACATTTTAGATCGATCTGCTAAGCCTACCATGATTTAAACCAAAAACTATTTATATCAAATTTAAATCAATTTAATCGTATATTTAGATTTGAATTCAACAATACATTTATATCAAGTTTTTTATGATTTCTTTTCTAATATATTCTTCATCGATATACTCTGCGCTACTCTTTCATAATCACTTCCTTCTTCAACATTGTAATTTTGATGAATTCTGACAAATACTTTTTAATTAAATGAAAAAAATGTAAAACCATCGGTAATGTTTCTAGATCAGAATCCTGAATGAGCATCTCGCCTCCCAAAGCGGAAAGAAATATTATAACATTACAGAAAATGGAGAATAAGTATAACATTACCTATTATGGGCGACGGAAGAATTTTGTAAATTTCTGTGTGTATCTAGGAATCTGTTTCCGATTGAGAGATATTTTACTAATTCTAGATAACAATCAATGAAAATAGGAAAAAATCGAAGTTAACTAAAATGCTATCTTTCAGGGAAGTAACCCAATATTTGTACACTTAATTTTTCTCCCTTGTGAGATAATTTTTTTTCATGCGTTAACCCGTGTTTTTTACGCAATATCTCTTAAGGTTCTCGATGAAATGACATTTTGTGGATGGGTGGGTCATGCACCAAGGGAGAATTTATTGAATTTTAGGGAAGATCCAGGAATTTTTTTTTTACTATTTCTTCTCCTACATCGTATATATTAACTGATTTTCATTTAGTTTTCAGGGACAAATTGGTAGAGATATGCGCTCTCTGAGTGCTGCGTAGTTAAATAAGTACTCATTGAGTTTTCACAGAATTTGTAACGAGTAGATTTTACTGGACATCAACTGACAGCAAATCTCCTTGATCCATTAGAATTTAAGATACTAGACTAAATCACCCTAAATGGCGGTAGAAAATTGCTTTTAAAAGAATTGATGTGATAGGTTTTTTAAGACTCTGAATATCTCAGTTACTATATACAAATATATACGTACGCACTTGGTTGCTACCCCTGAATTGCATCCAAGAGTATCTATCTCTCAAACACACACGCACACACACACGCACACACACACGCACACACACACACAATTTTATACTAAATACCACAGTTACTGACGCTGGTCACGTCATTAAAGGATGTCACAAAGCGGACACAAAATATGTGACCACTTCAAGATGATTTTTAGTAGATCAATCACCCAACAAAAAACATATCTGGGGGTTGATTTTCAAAAAACTTGCAAAAAAAAACACCCATGAGGGTCACATTGGTACACACAAAAGATTTCATGGGTTTATGAAGAATAGTTTTTTGCGGTAAGTTGTCACATAGACGTACGTACATTTGGTGAATTATAATAAATATTGAAGACTCTCCTGCATCTGGCAAAGGTCTTCTTCGTTCTGGATTTCATCGCCTGTAACAATCTCAAATCTACGTTTTCATCGCCAGTGACAAATTTGTCCAAAAATATATTCTCTGTCGAACCAAAGAAAGACAAGCGTTCAAATAAGAGCTTTCCAAACCATGTGACGCGACACCTTATTGTGTCGCCGATGATCTCTGGGTGTGACACAGAATAATTTATAATTAATCACCGCTACCCACAACAAACCAGTTTAATCACTGTTGTTGGGTTTAGATTATTCACGCGTTCTATCTATCGATCTATCTTTCGGACTTAGCCTAGCACTAATTGTTCATAGTTGAAACACAGATTCCTTAACGAATAGGGAAAATGTTAGGGTTTTTTTTGTTTTTTTTTTTTCTTTTCAAAATTCCCCCATAGATTTTTATCAGGGAGATGTCAATATAAAATGCAGGTCAAATTGGTCCCTTAGTTTCTGCCCACATTTTATTTTTGTGTTTTTTTTTTTGTTTTTTTTTTCAATCATTTAAATCATACTGGGAGTATTTTCAACAAGGTAACTTGATTTTACCATCACCACTGCTTAATTTACATAGTAAAAAACAGTATATATGGAAGTCAGTGATTCATAATTTACCTCAGAATGCTAGCTGTGTATATCTTTCAAGATATATATTACTTGAGCCAGTTCAACTGTTGGATTGACATCATATATTTGGCTTAACTAAGAAATCTTAAGTAATGTGTCGTAAAAAATACTTTTAAGACGTGTGTCGCCAATGCACAAACTTTGGGAAGCTCTGATTCAAATGCCGATCAATATTCATTTCCGTAACTTTTGGTAAAATCTATTTTTATAGATTCAGAATCATTCAAAAAATCATTTACTTATTGTTTTGAATGGCCATTTCATGTTCAACTTCAACTTTCTGACAATTTAGGTATGGCTCACTCGAAAGGTACATCTGGTTTCATGAAAATCTTCAAGAGGATTGAATTTGAAATAATGAGACCCTGTCCATTATTTATTTGCGATGTTGATAATAGCCACAATCGAAACTGAAATATATTCATCAATCGTAATCAAAACAGAATCCTTTTCCGGAATTATTAGAGACGCACATGGCGTTATAAAAACGATATTTTTTGCTGTTACAAAATATGTGTCCGTTGTAGTATGAATTTTTTGTTGCAAATCGAGCATCCCACGTCCTCATATCGAGAACTGTAAATCCAAATGACTTCAAAGTCGATACTGCAATGTCTTGTGCACAGAGCAATGTATCTAGCGAATATCAACTTCGTACAATGACAAATTGTCGAGTTATCTTGGTGTGCGCACGCACTCAAACACATGAACGTGTCACGCGGAGATGTCTCAAATTATAGGGAGGATTATAAAATCGTTTGTTTTTTTCTATGGACACCCTATAGGGCCGGCGCAAGGGTTTCATGCCCCTCAAGATGCGCCCCAAGTTGTATTCTAACAACTATATTTTCCGCCCCTAGAAATCTGCCGCCCAGGGCGACCGCCTAGTATCACGTAAAGGACGAGCCGGCTCTGATTTTATGAAATAATATATTCTAAAAGATGATTCACGGTAAAAATAATTTGAGTTCCCTCTGCAATAAATCACTGGACAAATAACTCGGATGTTTTAGATTGGAAAAGTAAAATCCTCAAAATGAAATTATATATTGTTTTGTTTGACAAATTTTAGTTTTATTTGCTAAATTATAATTTAAAGGTGCGATATGTAGATAGAAAAATGTATATATATATATATATATATATATATATATATATATATATATATATATATATATATATATTACTCTTTTTAGAAATGTTCAAAGGATATTCGATTTTCTTAAAAATAAAACTCACTCAATAACGTATAAAATGAATTTTTTTTTATCAAAAATCAAACACGATTCATATTTAATGACATCTGATGCAGCGACTCTTTTAAAACATGAAAAGAAAATGTTTTTTAACATTTCAATTTTAGGCACAAATAATTTATAGGATACTTGATGAAAATACGACAAGTATGGTTTGAATCATAAATCTATAATTTAAAAAAAGATAAGTCTGGTTAGTCATTCGACAAGGTGATCAAACAAAAAGAACAAATTATCAAAAAACGTTATCTAAAATTATCTTTAAAAAAATCTCTGACCTAAAATTTTCTATAAAAAATACCAGCACAAGATTTGGGCATTGTTGCTTCAAAATGACCGTAGAGACCCAGAAGAGCATTTTTTTTAAAAGAAAAAAGAAAAAAAAAGAAACGTGTTTCGGTAGTGCTTAGTGGGGTACTCTTTTTTCAATGTTGTAGCCCCAAAATATGTAACCAGGAGCGCCTGGACACACACACACACACACACACACACACACACACACACAGGGACAACGAGCGAAGAGAGAAGAATCTGCAGCATAGTTGACTGGTTGGTCCGGCGGATCATATTTGGGAATACGGTGATTCAATAGATAGATAGATAGATAGATAGATAGATAGATTTTTTTAATTGAATAATAACCTTACTTGTCTATAATTCATCGTCTACCTCAAAGTCCAAACATTTCCTCATGTCACTCCATATCTGTTTCATACAATTCCATTGCGGGAATTTTGATTGGATTTTCGAAAATCTTATCCTGTTCTCACTTGAAAAATAAAAATAAAACGGCTATTGTGTTTGCTACGTATGAAATCTATAACAGTTCAGTATAGCTTTCATTATTATGAGGAATAATGACGTCGAAATATTATGATTCATTTAAATAGTATATTGTGTATATTGCAGATATCATTCAGTTCTATTTCAGTTACTTACAATAACATTTACTTACCTGGCACAGGTTTCTGGCCCAATCTTCGGAATCAAAGTGTAGTATCTGCTCCACGGCATAGACCGAGGAGTCGGTACTGACGCTTGTCCGTTGAGTGGGCTGGAGATTGTGTGCAGGATATCAAAGACCGAGTGCGCCGGTGCAAACGTTGGCCAATGAGGTTCCACTGAGGCTGCGTTTGCTAAGCGCAACAGGAGGCCTTTGGACTCGTCCTTAGGCTCTCCCATCATTACTCAGCCCAGCTTTCGCAGGTAACTGCGTCGGCTAGAGCCATTTTTTGGCGGTAAGGTACTGTTTCTTCCCACGTTAAGCCCGACCTTGTGTCAGATATTGCTGCGGTGGGACAGTGATTAAATAAACTTACAATAACATTTCTCCAAATCACTTAATCTTTTGCTTCTTATTGTTTGATTTTTTCGATCTATCTTTCTGTCTGCAATACATACTTCTATAGATTTGTATTTATATATATATATATATATATATATATATATATATATATATATATAATTTCAATACGGTCAAGGTTTTATTAAGGTGACCTCGACGGGAATATAATGCTCCTCTATTCAGGGTTGAGCACTCTTTAAGTGAGGTAACTAATCCACTGTAAGCTTATGCAATGCTCTTCTATAAGAATTAAGCACTCTCGTGGATGAGGGATTTCTGTGTAATTTAAATATAACGCTTCAATTCAACCTTACTGCTGATATATATATATATATATATATGTGTGTGTGTGTGTGTGTGTGTGTGTAAACTTTTCACATTGTAATGCTGAAAAATGAAAAAAAAAACAAATCTTTTAGTCAATATATATATATATATTTCACACTGTCACTCGCTCGATGTTAAAAACTGCTAACAAATGAAAAAACATAAGGGATTAATGAAAGAAAACCAGAAATACCTCCCATAAGATTCTAGGGGGTCATTTTACCATCTGAGTTTATGCTCAATCGATGTCTTAGTTTGTGTCGGACAGTGGTCACACTCGTTTATTCTTTTTTTTTTTTTAATTTTGACTTTTTCAGTGATCACCACCCAAGAAAAGGCGACAGAAGTAATTCGTTCATTTATTATAATAATAATAATAATAATAATAATAATAATAATAATAATAATGATGATGATGATGATGATGATGATGATGATGATGATGATGATTTGTCTTGGGTAGGCAGTCCTTCAGTTGTTCATCTGCTTGATCTTTTGTCTCAATAGTGAATCGTATTTTTTCCTTTCCGCTATATAGCTTTCTTTATCTAGTTTTCTGGCTTAGCTTTCATTACCTAAATTCTGTTTTCATTTTTTTTAACGCTGGTTCGATTTACGCCGACTGACAATCGTGATGCTGCTGGCATTAACTCTTGTTTTGTGATCCCTGGGCATTAAATCCGGTTAATCCGGTAACCTTTTTAATCCGGAAACCTCTCTAACGCGACAATGCCTTTGATCCGGCTATCTATTCAATCTCGTAACACTTTTAATCTGACAATCCCCTTGAAGAACAAAGAAAAATGATTTCTAGGGTTCTGCCCTGATTCACTATTTTAGCAACGTTCACTGGTTACATTCTATATTTTTATCATTCTTTAAATTCAGCATGTTTACTACAATATGAAATTACTACGTCAGTTGAGTCCCTTAGCATGACAGATTACAAACACACACATATCTGATTATTATATTTGTGGATATTTGGAAATGAATTGCTCTGAATCACTGATCTCATTGAAATTTCACTAGAAACATGATTTAAGAAAATTATTCTATAAAATGTTATCTAACTTTGGATTGATTAGATTTTGAATTCGATTTTTGTTTGAGCTTCATTTCAAAGAAAAGTGATTGTTTCACACATCAACTATCTTTTAATGAATATATTATTACTGAAGATTTGTGCATATTTTTCACTAATTTTGTAGATGGAACTTTCGAAGATATGCTTTTGCACACAGCTTTCGTAAAATGTCGAAAAAATGCTTGGCGTCTCTATCAGGGGTCAGCAAACCTTTTAGGGAGGCGGATTGATTAGAATTTACATGTATATATACAATGTCAAAAATATCTTTCCTCTTATAGAGAAGCGTATAACATCGTGAAATTCACAGATGATGTAGATGTCTTAACAGATAGAAATATATATTTATTTATATATATATTTGAAAAAGATGGCTGGCTCCCGTCGAAATGCATCGAAACATACCTACAGAAAGATAACAAAAAAATTGAGATATGACACTTATCTTTTGAGTTTTTCGCCGACCAATTGTCATTTTCATCAACATTCTTTGGATCACTCCACATCTACAATACAAACATACATATATATGTGACACCGAAAAAATAGAATATATATATATATATATATATATATATATATATATATATATATATATATATATATATATATTATGGCACTAAATAAAATTGTTCCCGGGAAGCTTTTTTCGTCTGACACTCTTCAGAGGATAGAATGCCAGAAAGTAATTCGATTTGTTGTTCTAAATCGCGCTGGAAAGTCTTTTGAGTTGTTTTAACAAAAAAACAAATTCCTTCTGTCTGCACAACTGGCTTTTGGGTTTTGATGTAGATAGACTCAAAAACACCCAGGTGCAAACCCACTAGGTCTAAAAATGTATATTTCTTCGTACGGTATTATATCTTAAGAAACACAAGCTTTTTTTAACTACGGTGAACATCGTCAGTTTTATGAATGGTGAAAGATTTTTTTCGTGAAAAACTATTGACTTCAGGTGTTCTTGATTTTGCGAAAGTTCTATTTTCTCGGAGTTTCCTCGGAGTAATGACACTGACTGGGGACTGATATATCTTTGCAGAACTTTCCTGCAGTTATCGGATACGGACATCTTCACATACCCTTCTATGAAAAATAACCATGCGTCTATTATGAAAAATGATTGGTAAAGGTTCGTTTTTGGTTCGTAAGCTGAATATCAAAGGGGTGGATATCACGGAATGAATTCATGTGGAAAACTTGAACATGTAAAATTGTATTTTATCAAGTGTAATTATAAAGGGTAGAATTTTGGATTAGGGTTAGTTTTAGGGCTAGGATTTTGGAGTTAGGGTTAGTTTGGGGTTAGGGTTTTAGGGTTAGGATTGTGTTTGCAAGTAAAAACAAACATTTTTCTTTGATGATTATATAACTAAAAAGAATATTCACTTGTCTTACATTCTAGCAATGTGACCGGCCCATTGCCATTTGAGTTTTCCAGTAGTTTATTTTTATATATCTCTAACTCTTTTTTGTTTTCTTCAATAGTATGCTGTCTTATGATCTCTGTATGTGATGTTCAGCATGATTCTCTCCCGTGAACGTTACATGGTCCTCACTTTGAGGGTCAATTTTATGCTTAGGTTCCATGTTTCAACTCTATGGGTGACTATTAGGAGAATGCATTGGTTGGAGATTCTTCTTGATAAATATTTAAACTAGCGTAGTGCCCGTAAAGAATAATGGGATTTTGTATGTTATCAATGGATAGATTGATATTTTAGAATATGTCTATTTCTAAACACCGTTCATATATATATATATATATATATATATATATATATATATATATATATATATATATATATATATATATATATTGCTTTTGGGGACTTGATTTTTTAAACATGGTTTCAAAAATATATATATAAGATTTTCATCAAATTCTTTTGAACGGCGTTTTAACGTTTGGTGCCTAAAAAAAGAAAAAATTAAAATGAAATTGAGTTGATATGAAAGCCTATTATAGTTATGATTTTTTTACTCAGTAAAATTCATTCACTTTCTCTTCCTCTCTTGAATCAGATCTAAAGAGGTCCTTATAAAAAAACGCTGAAGGGAATATGAGCGTGATAATGAAGTTCATTTTTCAATCACTGCATTCTCAGTAAAGTTCACTTGTCGATTTGTTCATATTGTACTTGATATCCATACCTAACATAAATGAATCACCGTAGCCCATGCGTGTACTAGAACTAATTATCTTTTTTTTTTAAAAATATCTAATATTATCCATATAGATATAGATCTTTTATCTAAAAATATCTTTAAAATACCAGCACAAGATTTAGGCACTGTTACTCCAAAACGACCACAGAGGCCCCCAAAGCACTTTTTACGACAAAATATTTTTTCTAATTTTTAGATGGTGCCTAGTGGTGTAATCATGCAGATTTTCAAGTTCGTAGCCTCCAAAATGTAACCAGGAGCACCCGGAGACACAGACAAACCAAGAAAGAAGAATCTGTAGCCCACTTGGCTGGTTGGTTGTGCAGGCCATTCATGAGGCTATGGCGATTCAATAAATGGGCATTGTATTTGCAATGAATAATTTGCGAGTCAAGGGAAATGAGACCTTATTGGTTTTTCGAATTTAATAAACTTTACTTCTGTTAATTTATCATTCAATAATGTAGATCTCCCTGGCTTCCCTTTAAAGTATTTTGCAATTATTTTTCAACCGTTATCTCTTACATTTTCCCGTTTTTATTAGTTGAACTATTATAGATCATTATCATATTCAATTTATATGACTACGTCTTACCGAAGCCTTAATTTTATCAGTAGTTTTTTTACAACGATTTTGGCTCGAGCCGATTTCCTTCCAGCAGAGAACAAGCAGCGTTGAGAAGAAAATGAAGTATTAGTCTTAGGTTTGGGGATATGGGTTCGAATCCTACCTAAGCATCATTCAATCGGACCGAGCAAAAAATTGCGATAAAATGCAACTTATAGAATTATGATCAAGGTAAAAAGTAATCATAGATATTTAGAATAATTAAGATCTATCTTTTAACTAACTAACATGCATACATTATAAAGAATGACAATTTGGGAGGTAAGTTTTTGCTTGAACCTAATTACTTACGGCATTACATATATACATACACACATACATACATACATGATAAAGAATGACAATTTGGGAGACATACACGTATACATACATACATACATACATACATACATACATGATAAAAAAATGACTATTTGGGAGGGAAGTTTTTGCTTGAACCGATTTACTTACGTCATTACATACATACATACATACATACATACATACATACATACATACAAGTACAAGATAATTTTCTCATTTGACATTTTGAACGATTTCATCCGCTAACAAAGCTCCTACAAAAAAAAGTCGATAATTCCCTCAAAGAGAAATCCCCAGCCATGAGTGATTCTTTCTTTTCTTTCCGAGGACCCTCTCCCCCTCCACTTTGGTAATACCCAACGGGTCTCCCCGGTTTTCAAAATAGAATTTTATTTTAACCTCTTCCATTATTACAGTCCGACAAATCGTCTCTCCATCTTTTCATCCCACTCGATGGCGACCTGTCCCCCGTTATTTTCCGATGAGTGGACACCATTTTCTTTTTCTTCTTCTTCTTCTTCTTTCTCGTACCATTGTTCATTGTCTCCCTTACCCTCAACATGACACAGCGCCTGTGCAGCCATCGTGTGACGGTAATCTAATTAATTAATTGATTAATCTGGTGTAATGAGAGACGTCCGTTTGACCAACCGACGAGATAATTGTTGATCTGCCGGTCAGGAAGAGGGGGCTGGGGTGCCAATGATTTTGCTACCTCTTTTTTAACTGCAACGAAAGTCGATGGTGCTTACAAGGGGGAAGATTTTTCTGTTAAGACCAGTTTTCAAATCGGTTGACAGCTTCGTGAGGAATTACGTGACCCGAAGAGAGAGCGTTTTCAGAGAGATAGACAGCGCTCTTTTTTTAATCGGTTCACAAAGTTGGTAAAGAAAGGAAGATACTCCATTTCTCCTTCGTGTATTTCCAAATGATGTGTTGTATAAAATAACTTCCATATACAATACATTATGATAATACTCTTTATAAAAGAAAAACAAACTACAAACTAAATATTGAGCACTGTCATTCGCATTCTGTCCGTTTATCACAGAGTGAGACGATACATATATATGTATATTTTGCAAGGTTTTTGTTAATTTTTTAAAGGTTTGGTATTTTTATTTGGAATGAATTACTGAAATCCCGTTAGTTTAAGTATTCACTCTAATATATATATAAACATATATATATGCATATATATACAAATATATATATATATATATATATATATATATATATATATATATATATATATATATATATATATATATATATATATATCACACACACACACACACACATATATATATATATATATATATATATATATATATATATATATATATATATATATATATATATATATATATATATAGATACATACATCAGAATGAAATGACATTTCAAAAAGCCATGCTATGTTCAAATGTTTAGTTTATTTCGATGTTTCGCCAGTTGATCTCGGCTTTTTGAAGAAAAAAGTGATTTTAGAGACACGGGAAATTGTTTATTGCATAAGGTCCATAACACGCAGTTGGTGGATTTAGTGATTGATAATTAAATCAGTTTGGTGGGGATTATTTTTGTTATTCTTGTTGTTATCGTCAACTCTAGACTTTGAACAGGAGTTTGACCACAATCTTCACTAAAATTATGGGTATAAACTGATTGTCAGGCGGCTGTCTAACAGACTGAGCTAAATTGACAAGTCTTAGATGTTGACGAAACTTCATCATACAGATTCGTACGGGTCTATTTCATTCTAATAAATGAATACATTTATACAATATATATACACAAATATATTTATATTTTTTAGATACAAAAGTTTCAGTTTTCATCTTCAGAAGGAGTAGAAGTTGGAGTAGAGTTTAGCCCTGCAGCATCCAGTCTTGCTCGCCTTATTTTTTTGATTTTATGATCAAATACATTTGCAATTAAAAGTGGTTTCGTTTGACAATCATTCCGTTTCACCTGTTCCTCTCTTTGAATCTCTAACATGATCCAAAGGCCTTGAAGTTTGACAGATACACAGAGAAACATTTCTATGGATGGTTGTGGAATATCTGAATGCGTATAAGCACATGCTCGTCAGTTGGATTTCTTTACATTTGTCCATTAGTTCGTCTGTGGTTCTGCGAATTCCGAATTTGCGTCTATCCATCTCTTTTAGATGCTTTTCGGTCGGTCGGTTGATCAGTCGTTCCCACTTACGTTAAACAACGGAAATAGGAAGGAAGGAAGGAAAGAAGATATGTGATGTTATTACAGGCGAGACGTCATTAATGCTATGATGTAATAATAGATTGTACGAATAATTCCACATTGCAATATTTTACAAGTATGAGATTCGATTGACTCAAAAAAGACAACTTGCTCTTCGTCCTGCTACTACCACCATGGATGGTTGACGCATCATTGAACTTATGGTTCTTATTTTTCTTTACAGATATGTGTGCGAACATTTCGGCTTAGTTTTGGTATCTGGCGTTAAAACCGACAAAACGATTTCGATCCAAAGTGCCTTCCTTTCTCGCAAAAGTCAACTTCCGTTTTTCTATGATAAAACTCTGGTTATCTGATTGCCGTTAATTCATTTTCATTTATTTCACTTAGCCAGGCTTCAAATACGATCGAGCCAGCAATTAAAGTACAACAAATTAGTTACTTCTTTTCACCTTTTGGTGGGCAGTGATATCTACGAAAAAAGTCGAATTTTCATTAAGAAAAGCAAGCATGGATGCTGCTGGACCAATTTAGCATAAATTTAAATTGCAAATTGAACCCCCACCTAAAACCTGTTTACAGAGAATTATCATGAAAAATACATAATAAGGAGTATATGTTCAAATATTCAGCCCCCTAGGTCCATTGGTGTGGCCTATACACGCGAGACAAACATACATACATAGCCTGACAGACCAACTTGAAAACTGAAGAAACTTTTGTTGACGGTTTTGGTAAGAGTTTTCTAGTAATTGAATGATCCACTGAGAATTGTACATACGATTGCAATTGGAACCTGAAAACTAACGTAATTGTAACAAACCAGAACCTGTTCCAGAGAATAAAAAGCATGAACTTCTTTGGTATTTTGAAATTTGATTCAGATCTCCAAATCTAGACTGTAAGACCTGATTAAATCTTTAGAAAACATTCTTTTTATTCATTTATGAAATAGATTTTTTTTAGATATCTCTAGGGGCATCTCCTTGAACGATGTACATTAAAAATACATATTCGTAATTGAAATTTGCATGTATTCAAGTTATAAAAATGTACGAAACTTAATTAAAGAAATTACATTCTTACCAATACAGAGAAACATTTACCAGGCTCATTTTATGAATTTATTTTTCCTAAATTCTTTTATATATTTCAGTTGATAACTCCCTAAATTGTCTTATCAATTCATTTCCTATGACCTGAATTTATAAGAGTTATTCAGAAAATTATTTATATTTGTACAATTTTTCGCATAAGATGAACGAAAGACTTTGGGAGAAAAAATCAATTTGTTTTTTTTTTGCAATTTTTTTCACTAGACCTAGCTAGTAAATTTCCTTATTAAACACTAGAATTCCATTATTCGTGAAGACATTTGATATCTTGAAATTTTCGATTAAGTTTCCTCTCGCCGGCCTCTCAATTGGCCATGGCCAACTTTTCAAGTCTATCCTTACAACTTGAATCTCTCGTGCCACTTATCACTCAGGAAAATTTTCTCTGTACTGTCTCAAATTTCAAAATTAAATTTTTATTATCATATCTAGCAGGTGGGACCCAAGCCTGTACACAATATAACAAATGTGCTCGTATTATAATCATTTTTTGCATCACATGGATCTCTACACAGAATAATTCTACTAAGCCAACCAGGAAGAAAATTCGACAGACAGTCGATGTCACTGTTGCAGCTGACCACAGAGTAAAATTGAAGGAAAGCAGGAAGCTGGACAAATATCCAAACCTTGTTAGAGATCTGAAATATGGTAAAACATGAATGCGACTGTAGTACCGATCATAACTGGCGTACGTCTGAAACTTCCGAAAAGTTCGAAATAGTTTGGAAGAACTGGAAATTCAATAAAGAATTGAAACCATTTAATGGACAACTTGGCTAAAATCAGCTGGAATACTATTTTTTTCGTAGGGGTGTACTCATTTTTGAACGGCAACGTATTCATATCTTTAGCAAGAGTTTCAATGCTATCGAGTGGGTCATAAATAATAGCTGATAATATCTGTTTCAATTGTGCAATGTTCCAACAGAAATTATAAAATCCTGTTATATCTGATTAGGGAGAAAATTAACTTTGTATCAAAAAAGTAGAAGGTGTAAAATCCTTTAAGGGCGACAGTGTGTGTGTGTTTGTGTGTGTGCTTTCAACTACGTATGAACACTTTCACGTATGGGTACACATTGCATGTTTATATGCTTCCACACATATACGTCCATGTGTATATACATGTGCAGTTACGTACGTCTGTACATGTTCAAACGTGTGTACGTGCGTGCGTGCTAATGACGACAGCATATACCTTTTGAGTGTGTGCCTACTTGTGATTATTCTATTTTGCTAGTATATCTGTTCATAAGTCTTTGTATACGCGTTTGCATTCGTCTGTATAAGGGTTTAGTGACGTTTATGCTTCAATTCAACTATTTGTGGGTATATGTGTGTGTGTGCGTGTGCGTATGCGTGCCTGTGATGAGTTTACAGAAAGTTTATGTGTGAACCCATGCGTTTTTTATTGAGTTTGCGTAAGTGCCTGATGGTTGGGGATGTGTTAGCGTAATTATACGTTTATGTTTGTGTATGAATGCGTACGTGCATGCACGCCCCAATTGTCGGTCGACTATGGACACTCGCTTCCTTTGATTCTCCGTTCTGTGTCTCAACTGAAGTGATGTCGAGGACCACGCTGTGGTGAGTGTGGTTTTACCAGCGTCCCCCATCTTTTGAACAATGGCTTTTTTTCTTTCTTCTTCATCTATCATCGCCAATAGCCACTTTGCATCGCTGAATCTCTTTCGTCCTGATCGCTCAACACGACACAACAACCTCCTGCTAGATGCGGCCATCTTGTTCACATTTCAAGAAAAGCAGATGACCATCTGAGCGTGGTGATACACTTGTGGAGGGAGGTACAGGGGAGCAGTTGGAAAGGTTGTTGGAAACACGAGAATGGGAAGGATAGGAGGAAGAAGAAAAAGGAAATTATCTTTCAAGACATCAAAACCATTATTAAAAGAGCAAATATGCTGGAAGAGATATTATTGCCCAAAAAAATTACTGAAAAGAAAAAAGTATAAAAGAATAGAATATTGTTAATGATTAAAAAAGGAGGGGGTAGAATGAATTATAATAGGACTAGCATAGTACCCGTCAAAAACGACGGGATTACACACGTATGAATCTTTCATATAGCTACTTTTTCCACTTTCAAAGTAGAGTAGGGGGTTATAATCACAAGGGAAACCTCTTTGGAAATTTGAAATAGAAACTCATTTCTTTTAAATTTGTCCTTTATTATAAAAGAATTGGAAAATTGGCAATTTTTCGTTAAAGGGACTCATGCAGTTTTCAACATATTAAATCATTGGTGATATTTGCAATGGAGGTATATACGCGTAAATTTCTCCAACTTTTGAGAAAATTTTGTTTTTTTTAGAAAAGATGCATTTATATTAAAAGCATACAAAATGTTAAAAACCGAAACAGTTAATGATATTTTTTAATAAAAGATATGAATTTCTTATAAGAAAAGAAATTTGCTCAAATAATAAAATGAATGAATTAGAAAGAAAGTAATCTTATTCATTTTTTTATGTATATCTTTTTATCAACGTTTCTTTTGAAATGAAAAAGTGGTCAATACAATTGATTATTAGTTGCAGTTGTAAGAATGCGCATGTTGATCAATTTTTTGATAAAACATTTTTGATACGTAAATAATTTCTGTGATGAAAAATAAAGTTTTCTTAAAAGCAAAAGACATTTACGCGTTCGGTCTACCGTAGCAAACTTCGCCAATGGTTTAAAATGTTGAAATCAGCATGGATCCTTATCGAAAATTTAATTGAAATCCAATAAATCTTTAGAATCTACGTGTTTTGCGTGTAAAAATTACAAAATGTTCTAATGCAAATTATAACCTGTTATATTTTGTTTACACTCTCACAAAATTTTGCGCTGTGTGTTTGAAAATATCTCCGGTTCTATGAGGTGTACACAAATAATTTTTATCTAAGATTTTCCTCCAACCTCTCCTCTTATAGATGACACGAAGATTCCGACTATAATTTTTTCCCGTAAGGTGACAATTTCCAGAAAATATGTCAACAAATTCCGCGTGAATCCTTATAAAAGAATGCACAGGCGTAGTGAGTGGGGACAGCGCCGGTCATGTTGGTCGAGGTTCAAGTTATGAAGTCATTTTCATCGTGTTATCTCAGCGTTATAGTTATTATACCGGCGTGCCAACCATCTCGGTGCTGACTCAATTCACAACAGATCTTTGTCCTCAATTTTACAAATCGCTTTGATTCAGCGTAACTCTATGAGCAAGACGGGCAAATAAACACGATGACAATAGTATTTATATAAGTAGATTGGTCATGAGTTTTCAAGGTAGAAGGACAGAATCTATCATTAAATGCAAGCTAACTTCTATTGATGTCAATCTCAGTATTTCCATACCTATCTATATATCTATCTCAATATGTCTATTACCTGCTTTCCTATGCTTATCTATCACGGCACTTTCTATCAATATCAACATGATCCTATGCCCTTTCCTTTCTATTAATTCGTCCATCCCCCTCTTTCGCCCTCTCTCTCTCTCTCTCTCTCTATATATATATATATATATATACATATATATATATATATATATATATATATGTATGTATGTATGTATATATATATATATATATATATATATGTATATATATATATATATATATATATATATATTTGTGTGTGTGTGTGTGTGTGTGTATATATATATACATATATATATATATTTGTGTGTGTGTGTGTGTGTATATAAATATATATAAAATATATATATATATATATATATATATATATATATATATATATATATATATATTGCTATAATTTTTTGAGGGTCAAGTCAACTATGCATGAAGAGTGTTCGATAACGTGGATAGAGTTCATATAAATAATAGACGGTCTGAGTCAACGTCAAGATCTGAATTTTCTATGCACACCTATATATATATATATATATATATATATATATATATATATATATATAGAGAGAGAGAGAGAGGGGGAGGGGGAGAGAGATACATACATGCTCTGGTTTGTATCTGTATCTTTCTCTTGGTATAAAAACGCACACATACGTATGTATGTATGTATGTATGTATATATGTATACACACACTGGATTGTACTTGATGATTTCTTTAATTTCTATATTATTACCCCAGCCATCAACATGGCTAAGCTCAACATTAATGCAAACGCCCTGACTCTCTTAACTCCTTCGGACCCCCCCCCCCCCAGTCTCACATTTGATATCAGCATCCTCATCGTGATATTCCAGGTTATCTTTCTTTCTCTCCGTTTGGGCAAGTGCCTCAGCCAATCCATGATGGTTGATCAAAAAGCAGTGCGGGCTTCGACGCGGGTTGTTCTCCGTGACGCAGGAATAATGGCAACGTTTTCTAGACCCTTAGTGTCGATTTGACGGTCCCCGGAGATGAAGATGGAAATCGAGGGAAGGGAGATCAGTAAAAAAAAAAATGATTATGAGAGAAAAAGTAAGAAACGTTCTTCTTAAAACTAAATCCAGACGTAGGAGGCAAAAGTATTATCACCTGTACGGATACTCATAGGTGCTTAATTGCCCCAGGATCGGAATAAGCTGGGGATAGAAAACCTGTCACAGTTTAATAAGTGGGGGATTGGAATAAGCCAAATTAACTAATACAATTAAACTTGGTTGAACTGATTGTACTTATAAACACAATTAGTCAAGCCAGGTCCCCCCCCTCGCAATTTCTATAATAGTTATCTTTTAAAAAAACATTTTTGACAGAGGAAAATGTTTGGTAGTTCAATGAGACTGAAGGAAGAAAGAGGGAGAGAGCAGAAAAAGGGTAGGTAATTTGATGAGTAGGAAGAGAGAGAGAGAGACAACTGAAGAGAAAGTTAGGTAGTTTAATACGAGAGTAGGAAGAGAAAAAAGAAAATTGAATAGTTTGATAAAAGGGTAAGAAGAGAGGGAACAGAAAAAGTTGCGTGGTTTAATGAGAGTGATACTAGTTGCCTCCCCCCACCGCCAACTATCAAAGGGGAGAGAGTAGAGATGGACGCCCAATAATTAATTAATGAGGGAATCCTTAGAAGAGCGGGAATTGGATCTTTTCCACGATTAACAAGCGGAGATTGGCGGTAATTAGGCACCTCAGGGTAGCGACTTCAGGCCCGTGGGCGGGGGAACAAAGCGTGTGTTTGTTCGTAAGTGCATGTGCGTGAGCGAAAATGAATGAAAGGACTTGTTGGAGGGTGTACGTTTTTTGTTTTGTTTTTTTGTCTGTGTGGATCTGTGTCTATGAATGAATGATGAAAAAAATTCTTTCCACCTAATTTCTCTCGTTTTTTTTCTGTTGTTTTTTTTTTTTTTGTTAAAAACCGTCAGGTGTTACAATAAGTTTCTACAGTTTTTAAGTTAGTCCGGCTGGTTGGCAGGCTGACTGGCTGGCTGGCTAGCTGGCTACATTAGTATCATGCTTGCAGGCTGCACCAATGGAGGTAGAGGGCTGGAAAATTTAACATACACTCCTTATCATGTCTAGAAGAAAAAACGGTTTTCTTCGCATACCCCAATACTTTTTTAAAAGGGGTTCAGTTTATAATCTAATCTCATGCTAAATTGATCCCTCTGTTTGTGTCCACTTGTTTTGTTGAATGGTCTTTTTTTGTTTTCTTTTTCTTTTTTATAATTCGGACTTTTTAGTGATTACTGCCCTTCAAAATCTGAGCGAAGTAACTTATTCATTGATCATCCCTTTCCCTATTTTTTAATTGATCCCACCAACACGACATACTGCCAAAAGGCATTGAT
Organism: Thysanoteuthis rhombus; assembly: GCA_963457665.1. NCBI lineage: Eukaryota > Metazoa > Mollusca > Cephalopoda > Oegopsida > Thysanoteuthidae > Thysanoteuthis > Thysanoteuthis major. The sequence continues at coordinate 3,929,601 of OY735211.1, read as the reverse complement.
CGTATGGACAATACTGAGTGATTAAGCAGACCTATTTTTTCTTTCATTTATTTTTATTCCATTTTTTTTTATCATGTTGTATATCTTATTCTATATACAGATAGATGTAAGTCTTATGGGAAATTTCAGAACGCATAATTGTCAGGATATCGCTTTAGCTTTTAAGTTCTTGGAAAATAGATGAACTCCGTTAAAACTTTAAAACAATTCGGCTTTAGACACGCAGGAAACGGTCGAACCTTAAAATTGATTTTTTCAGTTAGTTCTAAAAATAGAGTTCGATTAGATTGGTGCTGAAATGATTGCTTTTTTTTGTTATTTTAAACTTTGATGCTTATTTTTGGAATAAACTATAATTCAACTGAGTTACTGTAATATACCATTTCAGAGCGTGAATTCCACTCTATTTATTTAAGCTGAACGTTTTCTTTTCACTATTTATTCTGGTTTATTTGATGGAAAAAAGCAAATTCGAGAAATTTTGTTGCATGAGTTTAAAAGGAAGGATAAAGCAGCGGGAACTGCTCGCAATATAAACGAAGTATTTGGTGAAGGGAACATAAACGAACGTACAGCTCGACATTGGTCAAGATGAGAGCCTTGAAGATGTGGACATCCTTCTATGATTGACAACATCCAATCAGAGGAAATTATTGGTGCAGACCCACACAAAACAATTCAAGAGGTTGCAGGGAAATTTAAAGTTTGGCCATTCAACCTTTGCACCAAATCGGAAGGGCTAGAAAGCTTGACATATTGCGTGGATGATCCTGAATGAAAAGCAAAAAAAAAAAAAATCTCGCCGTGTCGCACGAATGACCTTGCAGAAATTGAATGAACTAGGCTACGAAACTCTACCTCATCCATCTTACTCGCCAGGCCTCTCTCCGACCAACAACCATTTTTTCAAGCATTTCGACCATTTCCTGCAAGGGAAAGTCTTCAAGAATCAGGCAGCAACTCAAAACACCTTCCAAGAATTCATTGGTTCCAGAACCGTACAGTACCATTCTTCCGGAATAAATGGATTCGTTTCCAGTTGACTAAATCTGTAGATTCTGAAGACTCTTTCGATTTCGATTAATAACTCATTCCAAGCTTAGATGTACTGCTTTAAAGTCGATGATGAAAAGCTACAATTATTTTTGCACCAACCTACTATATATATATATATATATGTGTGTGTGTGTGTGTGTGTGTGTGTGTGTGTGCGTGCGTGCGTGCGTGCGTGTGTGTGTGTATGCAGTCTTTTTGAGCATAGCGTCTGTACTGATTATGTAAATTTCCGAATTTTGTTCTCATTACTAAAATTGTAAAAGAAATCAACAAAATTCATTTTGACACAGTTTATCCATTTGGGAAGCGAGTTGTTGTCAATCCTGATAGCCATCGTCAGAAGAAAAAAGTGACTTTTTCAACAAATGTTACTTTGTTTTATTTATTTTCAGTAGATCAAGTATTATACATTATTATTATTAATTTTTGCCACTTTTCTTACCTTCATCTTAATTGTAGTTGCTTTTTATCGTAACTAAACTCATTCTTTATTCTGATTCTAGAACTTATTTTTTATTCTAACCAGGGCTATTCATCTATTTACTCATTGCTGAAGGGAACCCAGCCTGAGTTTAGTTGTGATCAAAAGTATCAACAATGAAGTTAAACAGTCCCCAAATTGATATTGATGATCTGTGACTTTTGTTTTTCATACTGAATTTTAATCAGTGTGTTTTTGTTTGTTTTTTGTTTCTAGGTTTTCTGCAAATTCCCAGTAATGGACGTTTAAGAAGAAGTGGTTTACAGTCATCGAAGGAAATTTCTCTATTATAAGAGTAAAAAAAAAAAGAAAGACAACATATTTTTATCTGGACACAAAAAATTATTTTATTTCATCAGGTTGGAGCGTGTTGCAGTTAAAGTCTACGATTGTCGGCTGCTATCGATGAAGCCTCTTTTTCTGGGACACAAACGCCATCGATTTTGAGGAATATTTTAACAAAAAGTTTTTTTTTAAATAGTTCGATTCCCAACTTTTGATTACAATGTTTTTTATTTAACTTTTTAGTTTTTCTGTTTCTTTCTTTTCAATAATTTATTTGTTACTTATCCTTTATTGATTTATTGCTATCAATAATTCGGAAATCATAGGTGTTTTTTTTTAATTTTGTTTTACTTATTTTTTATTGGAGACCCAGAAAAAATATCCCTGGATTTTACCAGGTCTATTTTTCTGTTTAAATAACGAATTAAAAAAAACAATTTTACTATATTTATTTATTGAATAATTTAGTCAGATCCATGTTAGACGTTCGAATCCAATGCTCGATCATTTGTACATGAGTTGAGTATCACGAAATAAAATACTCAAAATAGAAAAATACATTTTAGCCGAAAAGATAGATTGATAGGAACCAAAAGACAGATTGTGTAATCAGCTAAGGTTCCTAAAAGGTTTACCAATTCATGAAGAAGGCCGTACGTTAGCTTGAAAAACAAATCCAAAGATCCTCACTGAATCCGAATTGTTGAGCTACGATTGACATCACGAAACCAGAATGTTGACCAATGACTTTGGAAACCCCTTTTTGACACGTTCTCTCCTGCAATTTCGGGGCAAAATGGGGATCCCATTCCTGGCTCTGAAAAATGAATTGGACGGTTTTGCCCTGAGTTTCCATACGGGAAAATCTCGTCTCCCTCATTTGGCACCTCTTTCTCAACCTACGAGCCCGCTTCACCCGCAGCAACAGCCACAGCTTCTACCCCAACACCCTAACCCTAACCACCACCCGTTACAATTTCTCCACCCTTCCCACTATAACCTACACCCATCGCACTACCCACGTGTGTATGCAGGGGCCGCTGCAGCCGCTGCTGCCGCTGCCGCCGCTGCCATCGAACAAAGCATCCCTTTTTCGCATCATGTGATGGCTGTCACCCCTTCCCTGGCGAAAGCTTTCCTTCCCCAGGCTCTGTCCATGAAAAATTCAGACACAGTCGGAATCGGAACACTCGGAGTCGATTTCCACAGAGGAAGTGACAACAATAACAACAATGATAATAACAATAATAACTGTAACAACGGCAGCAACGAAAGTAACAACAATAAAGGAGTCAATGTTATCAGACACATTGGACGTCAGTCGGCGAATAGTCCCACCATTGAAGATAAAATGCCCGTATTTAATGATAACGGAACCACAAGAAGCATAATTAGCCAGTCCGTAAGAACGGGTGCAGCAGAGTGTATCGATGTTGGTAATAACGCTAACAACGGTAATAATAATCATAATATACAGTTAATCAGTAGCGTAGGACCGGCACATGACCCACACAGAAATCTGATGTTCTATCAAGGTCGGGAGAAAAGTGAGAGGGGGCGTAAGATCTTCTTGTGTCCTCAATGTCATTACGTAACAGACCGCAAAAACAACCTGAAGAGACACATTATCACTATGCACCAAGACTGTCCAAAGATTCTTGAGTGTTGTGGGTTGATGTTCCGCAGTAAAGCAATGCTTCGAGAACATGTCAGCCTGTTTCATAGCAGCGGCTACCGATGTCGGGTTTGCGGTCGCAATTTTTGTCGTAAGGCCTTGCTTCGACGTCACTTGTCCGTGCACAGTGGCCAAAAGGACTTCATTTGTCCGCTTTGTAGTTACGCCACAAGCCACAAGAGCAACTTGGAAAGACATCAGAAGGTGCACAATAAAAAGAGTACCCTGAACGGGATTGGAGTGAACAGTTCAGGGATGAAAGGACTCAGCGAAGAGCTCTCAAAAGTCTCTGTCGTGGCCGAAGTGCCTGAAGCTTCTTTCGACCACGATTCCCCAACGTCTCAGGTGTATACGCCGACTGCTGATACTTATTTGTATCGATCTACTCCAATCGAGGCAGCAATCGGTATACCAAGAATTAAGAAGTTTCTTTTACCGGATAGGTTAAACCAGACCTACACGGACGCCAGGAACCAAAACATTGGCTCAGACGCCATTGAAAGCGACAAGGATATCGCTTTACGGATGCTGAATGATCGCGAAGAGAGTGGCAGGAGCAACGAGAATTATCGCTTCCGGCATGTATATAACAGCAGTGACGGCGGCAGTAACGGTGATAACCATCATCTTTACACTCATCATCATCACCACCATCTCCATCACCATCATATCAACACGACTGTGACGTCATTGCAAATGGCAGACAACCACCAATCAGCGTCGTCAGGGAAGATTATCAAACGGAAACCACCGAGAATTTTTATGACGTCATACAAATGCATTGACTGCCGTAAAGTATTCCCTCATCAAAGTCTTCTCAATTCGCATTCTTGTCTTAATGACCGACCAAATGGTGAGGGTTATTTGTCCATTGTTCGACCTCTGGCCAAAAAGCAGCCGGTCAAGCAAATTATGACTCTAGCTAGCCAAGGGCCCACAACATCAACAGCCGTCGTTGTTGTGAGCACCAGTGTTAATGACTGGTGTGAACCAATCAATCGATACCCCTTACCTTCAATTCGATCCCAACCACAGACACCGAATGCAAGCCTGGCAACAGATGAGGAGATGGTGGTGCTCTCGCCGAAAGCCTCTTGCTATTCCGGGTATTCCTCGGCCCTATGCTCCAATACATGCGATAGAACTGCATTGAAGTCAAAAAGTGACCAGACTGTGAAAAATATTGCTAGTTTATTTTCAAGGAACGCATCAAAAGATGAGTTCTTCGTGGACGTAAGTGATAATAATAAGGACAATAACAATTCCATTACTAAAGAAAGGGCCAATCGTAATGATGAAAAGCCTATCGGCGTTGATGAACATGTTCAAGTGAATTCAAAATGCACTTCTGTAGAATGTTCTAAAATGGATGTTGAGGAAGAAATTGATGAAAGGAAGCAAGGCAAATTCAGTGAGCATCCTGATTGGCGGCAGCGAAAAGATGGCAACGATACTGATTGTGAAATGAAATGGCAGAGAGTTAATCCGAGTGAGAAAGAATCGCAAGGACATTTAAAGTGGTATGGAAAGAAAGAGACCCCGGAAATCATAAGAGATGAAACTTTAGAAGGTATAGAATTGACTGAGGATGTAAAAGTCGAGGTGGATGTTATCGACGATGATATCGATGACAACGATTATGATGAACTTGAAGAAGACCGGATGCCACTTCCGTTTAAAAAAAGACCGGTCAAAGAAAGCGACACAGAATCCGATGAAGTGGTTGATGCTTGGGTCTATGTAGAAGAAACCTAATAGAAAATATGTGATTTTTAAAATAAACTTCAAGAGATTCATTCAATAATAATAATATCTGTACCTCGCATAAATGAATTACCGTAGCCCGCGCGTGTACTAGAACTAATTATTTGAAAAAAATCAAAAAGTATCTGAAAAAAATTGATCTTCTATCTGAAATTATTTTGAAATACCAGCACAAGATTAGGGCACTGTTGGTCCAAAATGACCGTAGAGACCCCAAAAAGCACTTGAAAAAAAAAAGAAAGAAATTTAAAGGGTGCCTAGTGGTGTTCTCATGCACATTTCCAAGCCCCCAAAAATGTGACCAGGAGCGCCCGGAAACAGAGACGAGCAAAGAGGAGAGAATCTGTAGCCCACTTGGCTGGTTGGTCGGGCGGGCCAGTTGTAGAAATTTTTTTTTTTTTTTCCTTTTACTCGTTCTTGCTTTCCAAACTCCCTGATTCTCTAGATTAGATCCTCCTGAATTATTCATGTTGATGAATATCCTTGAACTTGCGGGGAAAATCACCTGGTTTTATCGGAAAGGAACTGATTTTCATTGTAAAAAAAAAAAAAACGGGTTCGTTCAGCTTTAGCCGAATATTGTGCACAAAAGTCAGTTCTTCTCCTCAAACTGTAAAATAAAAACGTGCTATACTAAACCTATGTTGCTATTCTATTATGAAGGTAGACTGGAAATTAAATTACTTATTATCTCGGTGGATAAGGCGACTTTCTAAGACGAGACCCAAATTTCAGTTTGAAAGTTTTTAGCTTGTACCTATGGCATAAGACATCTCCCAAACTAACTACCAATACAAGAATTAAATAACTTGAAGTACATATCTTGAATGTATTACTATTAATAAGGTGATGCTGTGGTTTCAAAACTGGGGTTCTTAGACTCTTCGGCACCCGAAAAATAATACTCGAGGCAAACAACAGTCTTCCCTCTAAATCTGACTGTACGAATCTTTTGGTGGAGAAACAATAGTCATCGAAAACAAAATCATTGTAAACAGTACATTTACCATGTATTAGAATTCAACTAAATGTAATGATTTTGTAAGTCAAAAATGGTCTATCGTTATAGTTCATTGATTGAAAACTAATCGCTAAAAATTGGGGAACGGCATAATTTTTCCTTCTTTAAAGAAGTCCTTGAGATTTCAAAGTTTCGAAACCACTGCCTCAACTACTGTAAGTTGTTTGAGTTGTCTGTATGTTATCAGTGAAACATATCATAATGTAAATACAATATGTATGTAGATTATCATCTGCAACGGGAGTCTTTTAACCAAAGTCGATGTCAGATTTGTTTACGTACCGTAGTGTTGACAAAGAGGGTGGGTATATCCGGTCAGTGGGTGTTGTTCCTTCACGGTTTGTTGCTAGCTTTTGTCTTGACCTGTTTAAAAAAAGAAAGAAGTGTTCGAGGGATCTAACACCTGCAAGAGACATTTGACTCAACAATGAAGATGATAAGAGAGTGGGTGATAAGATGCTTTGAGAAAAGTGCAAATCAATCCTTGGGAAAAGGGCAGTTCTTGACCAGCCATTTTGAATCGGCTAAAAGTTTCTAGATTCAGGACGAGGGAGGTATTTAGTACAATGGACGATTAACAACAACGTGATTTGAAAAATGGTGTCTTGAACAAAGGTTTAATTTCCATTATTTTGTTGATAATTGATCAATATGTTGTATATATAATCAAATGAGGATTTGCTATACAAACACGTTTATGTGTCTGCCCTATTTGGGCTTCTTCAGGCGAATTTAAGCTCTACTCTAAAGCAATTTAATGTTTAAAGTCGAATTAATCGAGCACTTTATGAAATAAACCCATCATATTGTATTGTTATACATTATATTGCATCCCTAATTTGTATTGTGATTATATATATATATATATATATATATATATATATATATATATATATATATATGTATATATATCCTCTATTCAGGGTTGAGCACTCTTTAAGTGAGGTAACTCATCCATTGTAAGCTTATGCAATGCTCTTCCATAGGAATAGAGCACTCTGGTGGATGAGGAATTTCTGTGTAAATAGATATATCGCTTAAATTCAGCCTTACTGATCGTCCAGTTCTATAGTCCAGAGTATGACATGAAGGGTTCAATTCTGCCTCGCAGTACTGGATGGGATAATGGAAAGTCTATCCCACACTGAAGAGATATAATACATGTGGATGACACAATATATATATATATATATATATATATATATATATATATATATATATATATATTCAAAATAGCTGCGTTTTCTCCAAGGATCGCTGAGTGCAAAATAAACAATATTCGACCGTCATTGCAAGAAATAAATTTCGAATGAAATTTCTACTGATTTATTCTCTCCGAGGACTTGTCTTTATAGAAATGTAAATAATTTTAGTATCTAAATGATATTTTATAGAGATTTCATAAAATTGAAAAAAGAAGTGGATAATGTGATTGATTTTTTAAAAATATTTCCACTAATTTTTCTTACTTGAATTCATTCATAAATAAATAGAATTTTTTTAATTAAAATCCCATAATTAGTTGAATTTTTGATAGATTTTAGAAATCTCGGTATTGTTCGCCTGTTGCTTTGTTGTTATGTGTCCGCACACGCTTCAAGGATGGATATTTTTTCTTATCTGGCACATAAAACGACCTCTGGTTTCGGGATATTTTTCGGATGATCTAAATTTCGTCTTATCCACCATGATAACCGGTAATTTGACCGGTTATTCTTTTTTGTTAAATAGAAAAAAATTAACACCGGGATAGGACGATTTGAAAGTCAACCAAGTCACTGCAACGTCTACAAGCTGGAAGAACTTATCATAAGACTCTGATCAGACGGAGTCCTGAAAGGGGGCCTCTCACCCCGTCTCACATTTCGGTGTGAGGGACGTTGAACGAAAAGAACAATCCTCCAAAATTTCGAAACAGTCACATTCTACCTCCAGTTGAATTAACCAAATATATAAAAAGAGAAAGAAAAGAAAATTGTATCTTGACGAAATAAAATGAAACCGATAAGTGATATAATTGTTCTTCGGTTTTTCCTGGTCGGTTTTATGTCACTTCATTTTTATGTGTTGAACCCCTCCGTAATCATCATAATCATCAGCCTTTTAGCGTCTGTTGTTGGACAAAGACGTTCCCCGGGACTCGCCAGACTTTTTTTTTATCATGGGCGTCGTGGATCAAACACTTTCTGAACTTCTATGTAACCCCGATAAAAAAAAGAACTTCTTTCAAGAAAGAAAATACAACGTGGGGAGGAGGAGGTTGTAGGGAGCTAGTAATAGGCGGGGTCACAATTTTACTCTATCGATGATCAATCTATCTTTATTGCTGGGATATTTTATTGAAATCCCATAATTAGTTGAGTTTTTGGTAGATTTTTTTTTAAAATCTAGCTGTTGTTCGCCTGTTGCTTTGTTGTTAAATGTTTTTACGGAAGATGGCGAAATTTTGAATACCGTGACTGAATTATCGATTATTCCGGACACTCCTCATTCTTAAAGTTGCCTTTTGCAGTAATTGAGACCTGTTCCGTTTTTGTGTTTTTTTTTTTTGTTTTTGTTTTTTGTTTTTTGTTTTTTTGCCTTATGCGACCATGAAAGAAATCGATACTACTCACAAAATCATTTTTAAAAGCAGGTTTGAAACATGAAATCAGGTAAAATATTTCGGCATTTTGTGCAGCCAAAGAAAGGTACAGGAAAAAAGAAATCATAAACAATTTGTTTTCCGCCATTAATCATGTTATAAAATGTTGTGTAATGTCTTAACGGTTTTGTTTAGCCTTTGAAAATGATTCCCTGAGAAACATTTCTTTGTACAATTGTATATGTTTGGGTCACTGAAATAGATTGTTGTTTGTAGAGAAATACATGCATATGTTTTTAGTAGTTTGTATATAAACTTTGGTCAAATATAACAATAGAAAATACGCAAAAGAAATATAAGCGTGACAAATATTCTTCTATAAAAGTGTACACATTTAATTATAAATGAAAGACAGTATTTGAGGAATAAAAGGAACATGTATGTTATTGAACATCAATAATACAAAATGATCGATAGTAAACACAAAAATGAACAGATGTAATTAAAGTATGCCGTCCGAAAAAATATGAAAATGTGCACAATGAGAAGTTAGCTTTGAGGCATATTTAAATGATATTAGGATAGAAGTTTTATACCTGCCTAATGCAGACAGGCTAGTGCAGGTTTGAATATTTGTGATCTTATTTCCATACACGAGAATCGGACGTAGTTGTAGACAAAACCCCTAAAAGATTGGGCAGAAAATAGTTAATTATGAGTCAGTTTTCTATCTTAAATCTTTTCGAAAAAGCTTATTTCAAGAGCTATCTTGTTCTAACTTTGTGGGAAGGTGTCTCCTCAGTTATATTGAATATTTTGCAAATTTCGTATTTCTAAACATAATGGAAAATACATAAAATCTTATTTTTCTTCAATCAGCAAAAAGTTCTTCACAAGTGAACAACTTCTCCAAAATACAGCTTCGTTTCCAAAGAGAACTTAGACCGAGTAGAGATTAGAGATTTTAAGAGTGCCAAATCGATGTTGAAAAGAGGTTGAAATTATAGACTTTTATGTTTTGGTTTGAAAATTTTTAGTGTGTGTGTGTGTGTGTGTGTGTGTTTCAATCTGAAAATGTCGCCTTTTTTAATTGACTGGGAAGAATATTGCTTACCCCAAGAAAACAAGTGGTAACTGCAACTAATGTTCAATGTAGTTACAACTGAAGAATATGTTCCTCTTATTCATTCTACAAGTAGCGTAGATTTCAATTGCATAGATTTGACAGACGTTTCAAGCAAGATGAATTCTCATCCTCTTTTCCAGTCTTTCTTTAGGAGTTTTTAATGAATCTGCATTCGAATGATAACCCCCATTCGTCAAACTGGCGATTCACCCATTACCCATTTTCTGTTTCAGAATAAAGAAAGAAAATCACTGTGGATTCATATGCACGTTTCATATTTTGCATACATAACCTACAAATATGACTGCATAAAATAGTATGATTTATAATTTCGAATCGTTATGAACATTTCAATATAAAGCAAGTACGGAGTAAAGATCAAAAGCATTTACAGGAATTGAAATCGAACTGGAAAGATAATATGCGCACAGCAGAAAAGTAAGAAATTTCGATGAAAGATTTTCGCTTGTACTGCCGACCGATCCGTCAACAACCGCGTGCAAACGCAGCCGAAGCTAAACGTTCTGGTTATATCGATCTTTCCTCCAACAAGTGATGAGAGAAGTAATCATGAATATTTCATCAAGACAGACAAAGTTTCGGGCTCCTTCGTAGACATCTACAACATTAGGTTTTAGAATTATATGAATGAGCATCCACTTGCTGGTATTGAGTTTGATAAATTAGCTGAAGATTTAGTTCATAGGACAGAACATGGTACCTACCCTAGACGTGTATCACAGATTTTCCCGACGCGTAATTGCACTTTACGCACAGGAGTTGAAAATGATGGGTTCGGCTGTCTCACGTGAAATGGCCGTTTTTTGCATTCGTCTTTATGATTGGATTATGAATTGTGTTATATCAAATATCAACGATCTCCTGTAATTACATGATTGATTTTTCATTCAATTTAGACCACATAAATTGAATAAACAGTTAAAGAAAATTGGGCTACAGCAGAAATCAAATCTGCCACCGATAAGTTAGCTGCTTCAACGTAGCGATGCACTTACTATTGTGCTAAACAGCCCACCGGTAATGCAAAAGCCAAATAACTGATTCCAACCCTAATTCTCATCTTGTTTGTTTTTAGTCTTTTTCGTCTCTCTCAAACCGACAATATATATTTAAGAAATGGACATATTTGGTCTGATATAACGAATTATAAATTGCGTTATATCATATAGGAACTTATTTGAAATGATCTCCCGTCGTTACAAGATTAATATATCATTCAATTTATGATTGCAATTCGATGAATTCTGAAGCGAAAAAAATATAGTTATACATATTTAACTGATTACACATTAGCTTTTAAATTTCAACTTATGATTCATCATATCAGTTTTGATGTCTTGATAATAATGTATTCAAATGAAAATTAGACTATTGTTTTTGTATGAATCCGAACTTAGTAGAAATACTGTTTAAGCTCTCAAAAACATCAATTTCGCATTTGAAAGCTCACTCATACTGCTAAGAAATTGATGAAATGCATTCAAAATTATCCAGTTTTGATGAACAGACATGAGTCCATTTGGTTGTACAACAATGTTCAACCTCACATTAGCAATCTAACCAAAGTTTCTGCCGTTTGATTATGGAATATCATATCATCTTCTAAGTTACCCAGACTCATCGCCAATAGATTATTACCTATTCCAGAACCTGTAGCTTTTATACCAAAAGTATGCCACAATCGGTGATGAGAGAATTCGAACAATTTTTAGCTTCAAAAAACCCTAATTCCTATTTTTCTTTGGAAATCTATTCACTTGAAGCCCTATGGGAAAAGGTATTGGAGCAAATAGAGCTTATTTCCATTGATAAACTAGAATTGTTTACATTTTTTTAGTTGTTTTTATTTTTCCTTTCATGAACGGCCATTTCATGTGGGACAACCTCATAGTCCTAACAATTCCTGTTGGATGTTTACTTTGAAATTCACAACTTAGCCCTGCCCACATTGATTATGGGACAATGATGTTACAATTAGTTGTTAATGACTGCTTAACAATGACATCTGAGATGAGAGAAATTTTGATAGAAAATTTCCGTCAGTTTTAGACGTACGTATGATACCAAAAATGCCATTTGATAAATTATATTTAATTTAATGTGGGTGTATGTGAGCCTTTGTATTGTTTTTGAAGTGAAGTGTATTTGTGTATAGCTTTAAATTAGGGTCAGATGAAGAAGGTCTTGTAATTGCCAAGTGTCTTCCGTATCTCCCAGCGTACTCACTACGGTAATGCGGTACAGCAGAGTTGAACAACGAATTAGTTTCAAAGATAAATAAAATAATAAGTAAATGATTAAACTCTCTCTCTCTCTCTCTCTCTCTCTCTCGAAAGAGAGAGAGAGAGAGAAAAAAAAGGGCAATAACGATTGATTTTTTTTTTGCTTGGACTCGAATACCAACTGTTAAAACAAGGAACAAAGTCCTTTAACCAATTTCCAGTAGTTATCTAAGATGTTGTCGTCCGCTACAAAGTCGCATTTACACAACAACTAGTGCCAATCTAACTCACGTGAAACCAGTTCATTGATCAGCGCTAAACAACACCGACTTAGTTTCAAAGATAGATTTGTGTTCTTTCTATTCCCAATTGTTTTAATAACGAGTATGACGAAATGTTATTTCTGTCTTTTTAATAATTGATGTCTGACATAATTGATGTCGGCCCCAGGATGTTCAATGGGGTTTACGGTTCGTTCGGGGGGTGGAGACGAACCCAGTCCGGTCGAGAAGTCATTTGATAAATCAATCAGTGATAAAACATTCAAGAGTAGTTAATCGTCCCGTCGTTATGGAAATTAGCACCCCAAGTAAATTATTCACGAAGAAACACGTACCTGTATGTTAAAATGCATGTATCCCTGCACACACGCGCACACACATACACTTTATATATATATATATATATATATATATATAACACCATCCTACGCTCATATGTTTTCATACATACAATTAAACAAAATTTTGTCTTGCCAAGTACGGACTAAAGAATTAGAATTTTTTGTATAGATATTTTTGAAGAAAAGTGTGGATGGTTTTATTGTTCAAAGTTTGTAAATTCTAAACAGCTCTTGTAAAGAATAGCAACGTGAATAAATATTTTCATTTCATAACACGTTACCGTAGTCAGAACGTGGATGGATACAGTAGACACTTGGGAATTAAAAGAGCTTCGCCAAAGCCTATTTTAAAGCAATACACAAATACACCCTTTCTCAAAAACAATACAAAGGCTCACATACACCCATATTAAACGTGTACATCCCTATAAATATAATTCATCAAACGGCATTTTGGTATTATACGTAAATCTAAATACTCACCCTAACTGACGGGTATTATTCTATCGAAATTTATATCTCGAGATATCACTGTAAATAGCCATCAACAATTAATTGCAACATCATCGTCCCATAACCATCGTGGGCAGAGCTAAGTTGAGAATTTCGAGGTGAACATCCCACAGAAATTATTACCTCTATAAGATTGTCCCACATGAAGTGAAAAATAAAAACAACTTAAAAATGTAAATAAGCCTGGTTTATTTATGAAAATTGGCTCTATTTGCTTCAGACGCACACCTCCCATAAATATGATTTATCAAATGGCATTTTGGTATCATACGTACATCTAGATACCCGCCCAAACGGACGGATAACTTTTTTAATTGATGAAATAGATAGGTAGTTTTTTTTTAATGTTATCTGTGACTTTTAGAGTTTTTCACGATCTCAGAAAATGTTAATTGTACGTACATAAATAGCACTTGACAGAAAATAAACACACGGCCTTTCTCTTACTCTAAGCCTCTCCCAATGAACGATAACAAAGGGTCTTCCATTAGCGAGTTAAAGCATTTCCACTCATCGCCAGCAGTGGTGATTTTCAAAATCTAATTTGCTAAAAACCTTCCCTTGGGTCACATTGGTGCACGCAATAAATTTCATCGGGTTACGTCTTGTGATTTTTGCGGTAAGTTGTCTCAGACAGATAAACTTTTGGTAAATCATAAGGAGATATGAGTGTGGCTTATTGAAGAAACTTGGCATAAACGTATACTTTTAAACCTATTGTTATCTACGTAAGCTTAGAGAGATGGGGTAAGAGAGAAATAAAGAGGGTTTGTACTTTATCATTGCACTACTTTGATGTGCAGAATAATGCGCTCTCGGCTGAGAATAGACAAAAGCATAAGATTTATCTTCTAACATTAAAGCCATTTCGAAAATTGTTTTTAGAATAAAGACTCAACATCTCATGATATGGTTTATACTTTACATATGTCCGTAGATCGTTAGCAGTAGTAGCGTGTGTCGTTAATCATAGATCTTCCCTAAGATTCGCCAGAGCTCTCTATCATGGGTGTATCATGCAGTAATTAGGCCGACTTTAGCCACGTGAACAAGCTGGCTTTAGAAGAAGCTACTCGACCATGGACCACCTGCATTCGATAAATCAGCTGAAAGAAAAAGCAGCTGATTATAAACTACCACTAGCCGTAGCATTTATCGACTTCGAAAAGGTGTTCAACTCAGTAGAAATCCCTAAGGTCATGGAGGCCATCACTCGACAAGGTGTAGATCCAGTATATGTTGAAGTGTTGAAATATATATACAATCACAGCAGCTCCTTTATCAGGCTACATAAAGACTCGGACCCCTTTCAGCTCCAGAAAGATGATACCAGCTCTCCTAAACTCTTCACACCCTGCCTCGAGATGATCTTCAGAAGATTTGACTGGGAGAGTAAAGGAATCAAAATAGACGGCGAGTATCTAAGCAACCTCAGATTTGCAGACGACATTGCCCTTTTCGCAGAGAACCTACACGACATTCAACTAGACAGCACAGTACGTCCGAGAAAAGACAAAAGTCAGGGACATCATAGAATCCATTGAAAATCTCGAATAGCGGTGGGCTGCAAGAATGACAGACAACCGGTGGACATCACGACTCACGACGTGGATCCCCCGAGATCACATGCGCAACCGAGGCCGGCAAAATGCTAGATGGAGAGACGAGCTAGACAAGTTCAGGAAGTACTGACTCCGCAACGCCCATGATAGGGAAGTGTGGCAAATCCTGGGGAAGGTCTATATCCAATGACGGACGTTAAAAGACTGATGATGATCATGATCATGATGTTTCTATCAAATGTTTCCTGGCTCTTCGTCAATTCATGATGAGCGTGGGTTGCATACTTTGGGAGATGTGATAGAATTCGTCTTGAACATTCCTTCTCTAAGCTAGACTTGAAAATGTTCATATTCTTTGCAGTGACAGTGGCTTCACTCAGACAGTTCCAATCCACTGTCACTCTTGCAGGGAAAAATCCGTTTCTTCCCACCAGTTTCAACTTGCGTTTGAAATTTGTATGTGTGGCTTCCGGTATATGTGTTGAAATGTTCGACATGTGCTTGTTTGGGCAGATAGAATAACGACAGTAAGTGCTGACAGAGTATTGGTCTTCACGATGCGGGAGGTTTCTATCACATTAGCTCTTATGCGTGTTTCTGCAAGAGATCTTTATTTTCTTTTATCTTTCAGTTTTTCTGAGTGATATTTAGAATGAGATCGACAAGTGACGCGAGTCGTTACTTCAACTTTTCTGTTAAATAATAAGATGCCTGCAAAGTAATGACGTATTTTCCTGTTCGAAAAGCAATTATGTATTCCAGTGCTCTAAATAATAAATCAACCAACTAAGGCAAGACCAGGATTAAACAGTATAAAATGATGTCTGGATTTATCTCATCACTTCTTCTATCCGGCAGCGTATCGTTTATAGACTACAATAAAGTTTAACCTCATGAAGGATAGAGAGTTTAAAGAACAACATATTTGCAATTGCTTACTGTATGAACTTGAAAAGGGTATTAGTGCTATGCAGGTAGTGAAAAACATTTGTGAAGTGTATCCTGATGCAGTGAAGGTTTGTAAACACCAACTGAGCTTTGAAGGTTTTAAACAACAGTGGTTGTGATTTTAAAATACATAATTACTTTCCGAACACGAAAATACGTAATTACTTTCCGAACTCTATAATACCTCATTTCTGCTTTGTTGTTTTAATCGATAGAGCTAATCAAACTCGCGCCACAAAATAATTAATGACTGACACCCTAATACCTTCACCATTGGACACTAACCAAGCAGTCTCTTTCCTAACAGTTAATTATTGTTAATAATGAAAAGTTCCAATCTCTCCAAAGATGATGATGCACTGGTATTACTATTGCCTAATTACGTTGTAGTAGCAATAGTAATTATAGTTTGTCATCTTCATATTTAGCTATCATGTTATGTAAGGATAGCTCAATGGCAGTGGCACTCATTTTTGTATATTTTGCTTAATAGAACCGAGCCGTAGCAGAGGCTCTTCATGATTAGAGGTGTGTTTTCTCAATCAATTTGATGTAAGTAAAGTAATTCACCTGTGCATAGTTGCACAATGTTTTTTAGTGGCCTTAACAATACTCAATGTATACAATCCAAACAGAATCAATATGAATGATTATATATATATATATATATATATATAGCTCGGCAACATAGGCTAAGGCTATATTGAAAATGTTACATCACATAAGTATATGTATAAATATACAGTACAACTAAGCCTATGTTTCCTATCAGAAAATGCTACATCATGTATGTATGTATATGGCTTGGCCAAGCCTATATTTCATATCAGAAAATGTTTCATCGAACAAGCAGGGATGAGATTAATCAAACTTTGGACATCAGAGTTGAATCCGGGTCTCAGAATGACTAAAGAGTATAAGCAGATCAGATTTGACATGCGGTTTGTTGAAAAGACACTTGCTTGAAAAGGGCTTGCTTGGCCCAAGGTTTTGTTATTTTTTCGATTCTGAAATGTGCCTGAGGTAAAATCTTACACTTTTCTGATCACATGGTAGTTGGGTGCAATGATTTACTGAACCTTAAGTAACGTCCATTTTGGCATGTAAATTGGTATCTGTGATTAAAGCAAGGATTGAAACATAGGTCAATGTCATGCTGGCGGTGTTCAGTCAAATGTTTAACAGCATCTATGTATGGTTTATCAAACGACAAATTATTTTCCTTTTAAAATAAAAGTGTAAAGGTGCTTTTTCAACTAAAATATTGAGGATGGATTGTCTAAGTGATTATACATTGAGTCTGGAATGTTAATTATAGCTTTGATCTTTCTATCATCTGGATCAACTTCCCTATCTGACATTTCATTTCCTAGAAATGTCAAATCAGTCAACTGGCTCTTAGAACAATTCGATTTCAAGCCAGATTTTCTTGTCCAGCAGAACTTCAATTGTTCTACTTGTGAGTTATTTAAGGGTATCTTCCCAGATCATAGTGTCATCCTGTGAGTTCAAACTCTTCAAAATGTTCGATGATGCATGGAATGCAGAGTGACACACCTCAACATACTAGACTTCAATTGTTAATTCTTGTGATCTTATCCTAGATAACACAGTAGTTCTAGAAGTTTGTAAGCTTTCAGCAATTATCAGGACTTGTAAAATTGTTGAATATTTTTTCAGCAGGAAGAGGGTGGATTTATATTTGCTAACAGAATGTAAACGTAGTCACCTTCTTGTAATGGAAAAATCATAGACAGATGGTTAACCGAAAGAATAATTATCATGGCATTGATTTTATTTATGAGGTTTTGTTCTCAAATAGAGCTTCAGTTACTTGATATTTGCAACTAGATTTATAGTCATTTTGGTTCGAGTTTGAGGAACCGTGTCTGGCATTTATCAATGGTACAACAGATTAATTATATCAAAAACCATGTCTGATCCTTCAGCCAAATTAACGACTTCCTAAAACAAAGTAGAAATGATTATTTCAAAATTTTACCCACTCTTGAGTGCCTTATCGCCATCTCTTCAATGTATAATAATTTGGGGAAAAAATTCTACCCCCACTCTCATTAAGAACCTCTCCCTACACTAATTAATTTCTAAGAGTCCATGTCTACTTTCTCCACCCTAATAGTTAGATGACTACAAACTTATCAAAATTTTCTCATCAAAAGACAACTACTATAAACAATGTAAGGGGGAGAACTTGGTTAAATTTATTGTGTTTATGAAAAAATAGTTCAACAAAATTTATTTTAATCTGCTAATTTTAGTGATTTTAAAATTTTGCAACACCAGAAGAGTTTTCAGTTCAATTTTTCTTCGAAAACAAATGAATTTTCTCGTTCCTGTCTGTCAATACTGTATGTTTTTACTTCCTATGTACCTACCTCATCCTTTCTACAAATCTTTCTCAAACAACTTTGTTCTAATTAGATCCAACTAAATTGTATCAGTGGCTATAGTTTCTTACCCCACTCCTTGCTTATTAATTGGTGATAGATTTCCACAATCCCCACTCCCACTTATTCTGACCAACCTGGCATGTAAACACCTAGAAGTATGATAAAACAAGGTTAAAACTGAACATACTTCTCCTGCTGTTTCATGTGATTATTCTCATATTTAATGGCACCTTCACAACTTATGTTGTTCCAAATAATTTGCAAGCAATAAAATAATCAAAAACAAGCCATTCTTTGAAATATCTATTGAACATATAAATTCTGTTTGGACAATCAAACCTTTTCTTCCCATTTTCAACCATTCAATTAAGAGGAAGAAACCAATAGAAAAGACTCTCTCCTTAAGGATATTACATTTGAGGCCTGAAGAGGGACATAGAATGAATAAGCCAAAATGCTGTGCCTACATTGAAGATGGGGAAAAGAGTTCAGATTGCTTGAAGAAAAGTTGGCATTAACATCATTAATTTTGACTAGTTTTTACCTTCAGTTTAATTTCTAATTGTTTTTATCACAATTTTGACTTGGACTGTAATCATACAGCCACAATTAACCAGCATAATTGGAAATAAAGACTAAGCCCAAAGAGAGAATCAAACTCACATCCTTTGTAAGCATGGCAGCTTTTAACCATTTGGCCACGGAGCTCCATGATTATACAGAAGCTGATTTACACCTATAAACTTGACTCCTTTAGGAAAGTTGGAATATTAAATACTCTTCTCAGAGTTATAGTCAATCTCTAGAGCAGTTTCACATCCAACAATAAAGTGACTTAATGATACCCATCATAGAAACACTCATACTTGAAAAATGCTACCATAAACACCAATATTGTCATAAGATTCCAAGATCTGAACCATATATAAATTGGGTTAAAGAAGAGAAAAATTAGCCAAAGAAATAAAATGGTAGAATCTTTTTACCAATCAAGAAGGTTCCTAAAACCCACAGACACTATCACACCTCCATAAAAGCCAAATCTCATAAAAAATGAAGTCCCTGGCATACATTAGGGTAGGCCCCTCTTACCAAACACTTTTCAGTCAATAGAGTACAGAAGTGAATGCGTGGTCTCGTGGATGATGAACTTTTTTCCACTCTCCAACCACTGATCTCATTATCATAATGTGGAAGGTTTAGCACCATTCTACCTTTACTGCCATGAAAGGTTTTCAGACTAACTACATTCCCTAGTCCTTCCCATCAAAACTGTCGGCAATTTAAGCACATCCTCACTCAATGTACATATATATATATATATATATATATATATATATATATATATATATATATACACAGACTCGTCACAAGTTCCAAGCAAATAGTATCTTCTAAAGAACATCTGCTATGTGGAATAAACTCCCTTCTGAATGCCTTACCCAATGTTAGTGTTCCCAACTTCACAATTTCAATATTAAAAGCTACACTTTGAACTTTTTTTCACTATTCTTAGTTCTGTGGCATAAACAATTCTCATCTTACAAACTGTTTGACATGAAAAGTTGCCCAAAATCTTTGTTTAGGGTGACTAAAAGTAAACAAACAAAACAAAAATGAAGTCCAACCAATATTTGCAAAGTAAAAAGCTTTCAACAACACTGAGATAAAACAGTGTTTAAGAACACAAATCAACATTTCTTAACTGTTCTTATACTTTCATTTTATAAAAAGGCGAATTATACAGAATTAAGTCAAAAAAAGTAAATATAAAAAGAAGCAAGAAGATTTATAAAAAGGTTTCTTTAATAGAATTTGGTGAATGTAACAGATATGAATTCAGAAGTTTCATAATATTGACAAGCAGTGGCATTTCTTCCAAACCCTTAGCAGTTAAAAGTAATGGTTGTAAAGCATTGGTTTTGAAACTGGGGTCCAACAAATAATGCTTGGGGGTCCACAGCAATGCTGCCTCTAAACCTGAAACTGAGAACCATGTGACAAATCACACAGTTATCAAAAGAACTTAATTATTGTACACAGACCTGTACCATGTATCAGAATTCAAAAGTAGTCCATTCAAAATAATATGATTTTCAAAGGTCCAAACTTGTTTATTATTGTAGTTCATTGATTACATTCTAAAAAATAAATGCTAAAAGTAGAGGTCCATCAGAATGTTTTCTTTATAGAAGGGGTTCTTGAGTTTTCAAAACTACTGTTGCAAAGGATATCTGGAATATCTTAAGAGGTTCACTATGATGTCTGTGAAAGATTGAATTAAAGAGAGAGCTAGATATGTAACTCTTTAATGAAACACAAAAAGAGAGAGAGAGAGAGAGAATACCCCTTGATGGAACAGAGACAGAGGGAAAATGCCCAAGACAAAGAAAATTCCTTAACTAGAAAAAGTAAGACCGAGACAGAGAAAGAGTGAAAAATTTCTAACAAAAGAGAGAGAAAGATAAAATCCCTAACAAAACAGAGAGAGAGAGAGAGAGAGTGAAAAAAAAAACCCACATGAAACAGAAAGAAAATGGGAAAAAATCCCTTCTGAAACAGAGAGGGAGAGAGAAAGAGAAATCCCTAATGGAACTGAGGAAGACAGAAATCCTTAACAATACAGAGAGAAAGAAAAATTCCGACCGAATCAGAGACAGAGAGAAAATTTGCAAACTAAACAGAGAGAAAGATAGAAAAAAAATTCTTAACTAAACAAAATAGGGAGAAAAATTCCAAACTAAATAGAGAGAGAAAAAATCCAACTTAACAGAGAGAGAGAGAGAAAAAAAATCCTTAACTAAACAGAGAGAGAGAGGGGGAGAGAAATCCCAAACTTGATAGAGAGAGAGAAAAATACCTTAAGAAACAAAGAGTGCACAGAATCCTTAATCAAAACAGAAAGAAAATTCCCTAACGAAACAGAGAGAGAAAAAAATCCCTAACGGAACACACAGAGAGAAAAATCTCCAACGAAACAGAGAGAGGAAAATTCCCTAACGAGACTCAGAGAGAAAAAAATCCCTAACAAAACAGAGAGAGAAAAATCCCTAACAAAAAAGGAGAAAAATCCCGAACGAAACAGAGAAGGAAATCCCTAACAAAATAGAGAGAAAAATCCCTGACAAAATAGAGAGAAAAATCTCTGACAAAATAGAGAGAAAAATCTCTGGCAAAATTGTGAGAAAAATCCCTGACAAAATAGAAAAATCCCTAACAGAGCAGAGAGGGTGTAAAATCCTCAACAATACAGAGAAAGAGAAATCCCCAACAAAACAGAGGAGAATCCCTAACAAAGCAGATAGGGTGCAAAATCTCTAACAAAACAGAGAGAGAGAAAGAAAAATGATCCCTAAAGAAACTACGAGAGAGAAACCTTAATGAAGGAGACAAAAACCCTTATTGAGACAGAGAGATAAAACCCTTTACAAGATAGAGAGAAAGATGATCATCATCCTCAAATGTTAAATTCCAAATTTACATTCTCAAGCAACCCAGTTATACATAAGTATTTTTTTTTCATGGCTGGTGTGGTTAGTCACTCACCAGAAACCTTCAAAGTAACTAAGGTCTTCTAGCAACATGCCATGGTAAGGTTTGGTCAATTAAAAAATTGAAAAAAAACAGTGACAATAAGTTACATCTCTTGCCTTTTATCAGGCAGTGATCAACAGAAAGATCTGAATTTTTTTTAAAGGAATCAATTCAGCATAAATTTACATTGCGAATTGAAGTCCCTCCTTCAAAACTTGTTTGGAGGAAATTTTTAAAAAAGTCATAATATGGGGTAATTGTTGAAATTTTCAGTCCTTTCGCTCCATCCATGCAGACTGGATACCTGTTATATACATACATAACCAGCTAGCATGACCAACTTGAAAACTGAAGAAACCTATGTTAACATTATTGTTGACTGTTTCTAATGAATAAAAAAACTCCTGGGTTGGTTCACAAGTATTAATACAGCCAATTAACTGATAACTACAATTATTTTGTAACCATCCGACTTAATTTTTAATAAATCCATAATTTTACAAAGAAGGATATCATTCATTCACCAGTGAAATCTCAACTGGCAACCAAATTAGGATCTATTGTATGAATGGTCACATAACATATAGTAATCAACACAAGTATGATTTAGCAATGTGCCAATGTCTTCTGTCATGCCAAGGAATGTAGATGACGTAGTAAAAAAATAATTTCATTCAGGTAACTGTTGTAGTAAAATAGATTTTCATTCATGTTGTAATAGCATAATAGAAATGCTGAATTTGAAAAATAATATAAAAATAGAATAAGTAATAAAAAAGAGAAAACATTTGTGTTCAACAGAACAGTATTCTCCAAGCTCACTGCAATGGAAATCTCTATCATCTACGTTGATAAAATTTTTATCAAAGGTGTTGTGCACTCTCCCAGCCCAACTTTAGGTTTCATTTAGAAGTTTCTGCTTTGACCTTGGACAGCCGACTGATAACTTTTCCCGATGTTTCAAATTTGAAGATCACATTGAAGAGGTTACCACCAAGCCGCTGGGCAAGCCACTGGTTCTTAAGAACTGCCACTTTGAGAGAATCACAGGAGAACGAGGCATAGAAATTGGTGTGTATTGCACGGCCCATGCCTTCTAGAACAATTAAATCAGCTTCATACTTTCTCAAAGTGTTGGCTAAATTCTTATCAATTAATCTGCAAGAAGAAAAAGAAAAAACAATCAGCAAAAATTCTCAAAGGTTGATTTCAAAGATTTCATAACAGACACACTCATTTAATTATGTACAGACTTGCAATGTATTCAAGAAACATTTTGTTGTGGTTTGACATTCATATTTTTCCACTTGTGAATCTCCATGTGATGTTAAACAGCTTCAAGATATTCACACAGCAACATGTAATACTAACATATAAAATGCAGCAAAAGATTTAATTACACCATTTCCACAAATAAATGAGACTGAAAAAACAAATGGAAGAAATTGGCTTTGATGGATCTTTTATCAATTGTTATCTTGAAAAAATTGATCTTTCAATCTAAAATCATCTTAAATGAGAAAAGAATGTCTGAATTTTTTTTTAGATGAGATATTATTATTATTTCTATCATTATTCGGACTGACAACCAAGATGAGGATAGTCTGAATAATAATAGAAATAATGAGTAAAGAAGTTGACTTTGATTATCATTTCCAGTTTGACTTCAAAACAATAACAAGAAAATGGGGGAGAAACAAAAGAACTTGCATTCTGAAGAAAAATTATGAATCACTGCCATCCATATATCCAGCTTTTTACCTCATAAATGAAGAAGTGATGGAGGTAAAATTAAGTTATCTTGATGAAAATACTACCAATATCATTTGAATCATGAATTTATGATATTAAAAAAGAAAAAAATATGTCCAATTAGTCATTCAAATGGGTGATCAATTAAAAGATTGGAGAAGGGAGCAAAATTTCAAGTGTTTATTATCAATGGTTAGAGCTAGGCAAAACCCAGATAAAAACATTAATGTAAGAACACATGAATAACCTAAACCCAACAACAGTAATCAAACTGGTCTGTTGTCGGTAGCGGTGATTAATTATATCAATATTAGTCATGATTCATCCAGACTAAATTCCTTTTCTTTGAATCCATCCTCCTCCCCACCGTCAACTTCTCAAAGTACTTCATTGGCGTTTGTGGATGTTGACCATTGCTTCAACTGAACATTGTCATATTCTATTTTTTGGTCTTTCTAACTGGCACGTCTTGACTATTTTGGTTTCCTGATGGAACAATTTTCCAGGTCTTTTCCAATTATAGTTTGGTACACATCCAGTTTAATTCAGGCCAGAAACGATTTCTCATTGTTAGAGGGTCTTTTTTGAAGCTGTTGTTTTATCCATCAGTTATGATGAATTCTCCCTCCAACAAGGATTACCCAACTCTTCTCACAATTGTTTTTGCCTCTCTGATACTCAAAATTGTTTTAATACTTGAGCCAGATAGAATTAGCTTCAGATCTCTACATCTGCAAGGGGATCTTAGTTTGAAGTTATTCTAAATAAATTACTGTATAATGATAACAACATCTCATATCAGAAATATAGACAAAAAAAACATTTTCAGATTCATGAAATTATATTATTATACAAAAACAAAGGACCTGCCTTTACTGCAGTAGTCAGATTGTTTGTCCAGTAAACTGTTGTCAAAGACAGCTTCATGAATTGCTAGAGTACAATGGACCGAATTATTCTTAATGAATATTTTTATACTGACTCAGTAAAAGTTTGCAGATCAGCTAATTGCCGGTTTGTAATGGCAACAACCATTTGCAAATATGCAGTTTATTTTAAGGTTTTTATTGCAAATTTTGATCCAGAAAACTTATAAATGTAATTTATTCCATAATAATTTGATTATTTTCAGTCTGTTTCCATTCATTACTAAAATAGTAACTATTGACACTCAAAGTTATATTGACTTGAACATTTTCAGTTATTTGACTTTTCTATCAGTGACAAAATAAATCAGACTATTCTTCAGAGATTTATTGTTTGTTAAAAGCATCTATAAAACACTAGAATTGAAAAGTTCAATAGTTCAAGGTTTACATCAAAATACAAGACTTGCTTTAAAATATCCTTAGAAAGTAATTAACAAATTAAAAAATTATCTTTTTATACTTGATTCTTTGTCTTTTGAATTTACTAGCAGAAAATATCCATCCTTCAGATATTCCCAATTATATAGGGCCTACAGCTCTAAAATCTTGAGTGAAATATTGACTCACAAAGGTGTTTCTCCATTATGTATAATTTATATCAATTACATAGCAGAATGACCCCCGTTGATGACTTTGTGTTTCAGCAGTTTAGAGGAAAATTTGACAACCTCCTCCTCCACGATAAAATTTCATTCAAATATCTCCCAAAGTAAAAAAAGCCCCCAATGGAAAAATTCACCACGAAAAGAAAATTAGCATATTCTTGGCAAAGTTGGATTTAAGGTGAAACTACCCGATGACCAGAAGTTAACCTCCATCCCTTTCCACTTATGTTCTTTGTAAGACGTCCCTGTGCAATGATATTATATTGGCCTATAAGTCAAGCATTACGAAAAAAGGATGTGCGTTCACTTGAAATGGAAGTGAACAGCTACAAAAATGGAAGAATCTTAATCATCACCATCTTAACAAGGGAATGGAGAAACTCAATACTTCTTATTCAAGAAGCTTTTCCTAAAGACCACGCTGGTATTTTTTTAAATAAAAAATCTGTAAACTGCATAGAATTCATTCCCAATAAAATCACGTTAATTATTTTGACGATATTTACCTGAGATCAAGACATGGAGATCCTTGGCCAGACTCCATGATAACCAATTGTCTTTCTGTCAATGCTTTGTCTATTCGTGGACAAAGGGAGGCCACTCGTTTCACTAAAATATTCAATTCATTGTAAAGGACATCATTCAAACTTGGACGAGAATTGGCACAAAGAATCACCTGAAACAAAAACGAAAGACATTTGAAACGCCAATGAGGATGATTCTCTGGAACATCGGTAGAACGAAGATTCCTTTTTCAATGCCTGAAAGTTCCTCTCTACAATTTACATAGGAATTATTACTGTTTATTAACAAGAGAAATAGATAACATTCCAATCTCACAATCTTCACTAGGTGTTCCTTTTGTCTGAGTTAATATATTCTTATATAGATCTATATTGTTAACCAACTGATTAAGTGACTGGTGGCTCATTAAAAACAGTTCATACATTCAAAACTGCTACTCCAGTTTTAAACAAGTTGCTCTCTAAGAGGTCAATCTGAACATACCCAATTCCAAGATGGCTGAAAACCTTCAATGATGGTATGGAGTGAAGTGAAAGTTTACATGGTTTATTAAATAAAAATAAAAGACAATTTTTTAATATATTTACCAATTCATTCCACATTATTCTGCCAGATTTCAGACAACTTCATAATTTCATATTCCAGGAATTTCTATCTTTCGAAGTGAATAACACTTTTGGCAAATTACCGACAGAATAACAATTTCTGCTTCTCAATGAAATATCTATGGTCCAGATACTAATTTAACTCCACATACATACACTGCTTCAAATAGTCCAGGTGATCGTTGTAGAATTTGGTTCAAATTAATCACTTTGTGCTAAGAGTATGAAACTTAGCTTAGTGATAATTTTGAGTGTATGGAACAATTACAGATATGGAGGCAATCTGAAACAGACTTCCTTACCAGCGGTTGGTAGGAAATATTTTCTCAATCTAGCATCAAGCCTATAAGCCTTCATAAATAAAGTTTTTCAATACAATATGATGATGATATTATTATAATGATTATAAAACATAAAATATTATCAGAATGATCATTATGGTAAATCATTATTAAAATGATAAAAGATGAATGTAAACAGTTTTTTGTCTTTTATGCCTATTATGTCTGGACCCTTGTATTACTACGATGGTGTTGCAATCTAATTAGTGTGGATAAAGAGAATTGGAGTCCCCAAAAAACTTGATAGAGCTTACCTTGGTTCCACTAGAGAGAAGATCTCTGATGAAAGGAAAGATGCCAAGAATGATATCAACTCCACTGTTATCACAGAAAATAGCAGCACATTTGTACGGAGGAGATGACTGTCTACGTTGGAGCCAAACACTGAAGTCATCAACAAGCCAGGGGCGATCTGTAAAAAAAACAAATTCTGAAGGTTTCAGAACTAATTCAAGCATAGAATTAGAAACACATCGTAAAGAGTGTGATTTATAAAAAAAATTATCAATGATAGAAGGGGGGGCAACTAATGACACACTAGCAATTTACAAAGATGTTAAAAATGCAGAAAAAAAAGTGAATCATCAAAATTTAAGTCATCATGTAAAACTTAGGCAGTGAAAGAAGCACACCTGGAACACAGAACAGTTCTGTAAGTAAGTATGAGGTTTAATTTTCGATTTTTTAAAAATGAAAAATATATTCTTTTTTTGTGTCCTAATGGTTCTGTAACTCATGAAACTGACAATTCTAATTCATCGCATCTGCAATTTTGATCTAGCCAAGCCATGTATTGCTGCTCTATGTAAACTTGTATCACTGTCTGAAGAGTTGTGGTGTGCGTATGTGCGTCAGTAAAGTCTGGGTCGGCAGAGAGATTAGCTCTATAGCAGACTGTTTTTGGTGTGAAATTTAAAGCATACATATGTGCACTCCTGGCCTGAATAAGATTTGAGAAAACGGCAACACCTTTCAACTATATTCGGACTTATGGATAACCAGTGTCCATCTTATTTATACCATTGCTAAAAATCCTTGTACATGATAAGATACACATTGTTTGTCTAAGACACTCTTCAGTAACCACAATTGACACAAATGACTCTCAAATAACCACATTCCCATTTGACAGAAATATTGAAGTATTTTGTAAAGTTACATCCACATTACTAATCAATATTTACATTTTCAAATGTTTTAAGGCAATTACTGAGATGTTATTAGTTTCATATTATTTCATGCTTACTTATATTGTAGCAATGTTTTAAGTATCACAAACAGTCATATTGAAAGGCCAAGTGGAAAACAAAGAGTTTAAGACAAACGATGATCATATCCTGTTTCTGGTCTGTAGGTCCTATTTCCTAAATCTATGATTAGTTTATTATAACAAATTCAAATAATCAATTACCGAGTTATTCACTGATCTTTTCATAATTAGAAGAGTCGATTGAAAAAAATCTCAGCATTGTAAAAGAAAAAAAACATTTTTTTGACAGAAATAAAAACAGGCCTGGTTAATCACTCAATTGAAACCGTTGTGTAACCAACATCCTCTGGTAGATGCTGTGTTTGGGGTGATCAGTTAAAAAAAATAGAGAAAATTGTGATTGATAAATAAGTATCTTCTTTTGCTGTTTGTTAGGCAATAAGAAAAATTGATTTTTGAAGAAATAAGTGGACACAAAGTAAGGGATTAATTTAGCATAAACTTCCATAGCAAACTGAACCCCCACTAGAAACCTATTAGGGGAGAGGAGGTTTTTTAAAAAAAAGAAAGTTTTTTCCCAGACATAAGGGGTAAATATTCAAATTTTCAGCCCACTAGCTCCATTGGTGCAACCTGTACACTTCATTTATACATAGCCAGCCAGCCTACCTTGAATTCTATTCATGGCTTCAGAGAATCCAAAATTTTGACTCTCCATGATATCCACCACCTCACGAGCACCCCAGTCGAACACATTTCCAGCCAGAATACCTTTTACAATAGACAACTGACGCTCTGTCCAGTCAAGCTTGTCCAACTCTCTCAATCGTTCAACCAAATGTAACAAAGAGTCTTCATTTTCCATCTGCTTCAACTGCAAATACGCAAGAAACGTACCATTGAACACAATCAAAGAAACAAAGCTTCAAAGCCAAAAAAAGAAACTTTAAAAGAAATGTATACAAAGTTGAACAAAGTGACCAAAAGAATTAGTTATAGCAACAAACCATAAATTATGTGAGCCTTTAATTTGATCATAAAAGCCATAACCGGTCAAATGAAAGGTTGTTTTCTGGTACTTAACCATATTCTAGCTCCCAATCTCATTAAATATCTTTCCACTTTATTAGAATATATGATAAACAAGAATGTTCTTCTGAGAAAATTACAGAATAGATAGGAAACAGTTTGAATGGAGCCATTAACGTTTTTATTAGAAGTGTTCCCACATCACTATTAGATGTCAGTCAGTCAGTTAGTCAGTCTCACTAACATTAAACAACAGAAATAGGAAGCAAATAAAAGGTGTGATGCTTTTATAAGAAAATCTATTCCCATCAATTCTTTTTACAAGCTGCTAATGATGTCAATAGAAAATTTGTTTGCGCCTCTTATTATTGTAAATAATACTCGCAGAGTATTTCATGTCTCGATATTTTACAAGTATGAGAATCAATTGAAACAAAGAATGACTATTTGCTTTTCTTCCTCATCCTTCTCCTTCTACCACCAAAGATGGTGGCTGCATTGTTGAACTTATGGTTTTTTATTACAAAGCTTAGAGTAATATGATGCACTAGCAAAATCTACATATAGATTTACTTCAAAAGGAATATGACTTGAGATAAAACAATATCTGACTTATTTTCTTGGAGTGATCACTAAACATTATAGCCCAACATATATACTTTTTAGATAAACCAAGGACTCTCTGCAAATTCAACACAAATAGCTTCTTCTCAAGAACATCTGCTATGTGGAATAAATTCCCTCCTAAATGTTTTCCTGAAAAGTACATTTCTAAATCAAAAGTGAGCAAGTGCCTTACTCAATGTTAGTCTTCATTTTAAACATGTCATTTTTAATGTTTTATAAGCAATTATAACATTTTTTCAACTATTCTTAATTCTGTGGTATGAATAACTCTCTTTTTGTTAACTCTTTGACACAAAAAGTGGCCAAAAAGAGTTGTAGAGGGTGACTACAAGTTGGAAAAAATTTTTAATTCTACAAAAGAGGATCAACAGGAAAACTCACATTAATAAGAAAAGCAACTGAAATTTCTATCTTTACCTGAGAATATGGATCTGTAAACATAAATTCTTTGAGAAATTGTCCAATTGTATCCAGCAAAGACCGAACAGTCAAGGAACCATAGGCACTGAAATGGTAAAGGAAAAGTAGAACCTCAGAAGAAAAGTTTCAAAACCAGCACGCAACTAAGCAAAAAGTTATTAAATATTGCCAACCCACCTATAAATGAATCACCATAGCTTCATTTTAGTTCATTTTTCTCACACAACCCCTTCTCTGTAAGTTCTTATCTCTCTGTCAACCAAGACTTTACTAACTCACCTATCCCATCGAGACTCTTCAGACAGTGATACAAGGCTACATAGAGCAATATATGACTCAACAAAATCAATGGTGTCAACTGACTGGAGTAGTCAGTTTCAAGGGAACAGGTATTACACAACCGGCAGGACCAAAAAGTATGTGATTTTCATTTTTTCCGTGTACTCTTCGATACTCTTTTTATCTCAGTCTCATTCCAACTGAACTTTCCATAAATGCCTAAATCTCATAAATGCTATGTCATGACCGAGTCAAATAAAAATGTCCATCTTACAATGGATTATTATTGAAAATCAAGCACCCCTTAAAAACAAGTGAAAAAAGATGAATTCCATAAGAATGAAAAGGCTGTATCTAAAAGATGGCTGCAGAACTACACACAGAAATTTCCAAGGCTCTATCCAAAAAAATGTGACCAGGAGACAGACAAGTGAAAATGGAAGAATACCTAGCCACCATCTTTTTCTGTTGTTTGGTCAGGTCGGTGACTGTGGCCATTCAATTGTAAAATTCTCTATTAATAGATATTATCCTGACCTGAATATTTTTTTCATATCAAAAAAGAAATTTTTAACCCGTGTCTAGAGTAAAATTAGCTATTTACAGTAAGCTGTTAGAAATATTCTTATTAATTTTGTCCATTTTCATATCAGGCAAAACTTCAGAATTATTACTGGTAAAAAATCAATTTGCAAAAGAAGTGACGTGATACCTTAACTTGAGTCTTTTTCCATTATCAGTAAAGGGTAAAATTCTTCTTTCTAATTATAACAGCCAACACAAAAAGATTCTGATGGGAGAAAGCTAGTGAAGAAAAAATCCAGAAAAAAATAAGGAAACTTACCAAGGATTTTTAGCCAGTTCATTTAACCGATTGATATATTTCTCTTTAAATTTGTTTGCTCTTTCCTCAGAGTCTTGTGTTCCTTCTTGACTTGTTACAGCTTGTGTTCTGATCTATTAAATCAAATAGACAATGTCAAAAGCAGTTACCTTCTGGTGACATGCACAAATGTAATGAGACCACTCAAGCTTCAAAAAGGATCTGGGCTCAATATAATTGACTAGATACGAGGGAAATATGTGACTGTTAACATAGTAGGGTCTAAAAACAAGTCCAAACTGAAGAATAACATGTCAAACCAAAAATCAATAAAGAGTAGCATCAAGACAGAATAGGAGTTAAACAAGGCCAGTATTTGCACAGGTTTTCAGAAGTATAACAAAACTTTACCAAAGAGCTTGGTCTATGCAAGCAGTTATTTCATAGTTGTACAAAACAGTTGTAAAATATTGATTACAGAGTGTGGAGATTATGTTGTTAAAGAGGAGAAATCATGGTGGAAAATAGATTGGACAGTTACTACTCCATACTGTTACACACAGAGTTACAGATTTGAACAAAAATTGATAAACCCATTGCTGATTGTTATTAATGGAATATTAACTCCAAGGAAATTTGCATTCTGAAGGAAAAAACAATCCAAGACAATTTGAACTTGATTACAGAGGTGGTAAAAGATAACACTAAGCCATTAAGTAATTGATATTAGCCCAAAGCATTCAATTTGGTTAACTATCAATTCCTCATGATTGTTCTAGAGGTCACCAGAGTTTAAACCAAGATTATGTACCTGGATTACCCTTTTGTATTGGCCTCCTAGTGTTGTAGTTACAAGTGAATGAGAAATGCTTGTAACCCTTCGCAATATCAGAGTTGATCGACAATGTTGCTGTCTATGAGCTTCATTCTACGCTTTGATATGATAACATCTCTTGTTTGCATTTGCATTTGTTCAATAACAGAAATACTGGCAATCAAGTCTGACGTTCTTTTCCCCTAAGTTAAGTCAGTAAATCATACCCAGTTTTCATTTAGAAGAAAAGTTAATTTTTAAAACCAAATCAAGTGTTGTTTCTGAAAGAACTCAGTCTGCTACTTTCAAGAATTGTAAGGCATGAATACTTTTGATAAAAACAAATGGCTAAACAGTTCTGGTTAGTCACTCAATAGAAACCATCACATGACCAAAGTTGTTTGCCAGTATACCGTGTTGGGAATGATTAATTAAAAAAAAGGGAATGATCAATGGATAAGCTACTTCTTCCGCCTTTTGTTGAGCAGTGTTCACAAAAAAAAAGTTAAATTAAGATTTTTACCTTCTCTACAGTCTGAGATAGACATTTGAGCCAATAATCTCGAGCTGCAGTGTCTTCTGTGAGATCAACTGTGTCAGGGCTGTAGCTACAAGCATCCAACAAGAGTGGACAAGGGAGGAGTTCACAATTCAAACGGTCAAGTTCCAGCAAATCAAACTGAAAATAAAATCAAGATGACAATATATAATATTTCCTGTCCCCTTATAACACTAAAAGCTTAAAAACTACTCGATCACCTTTTTTCCATGAAAATTCAATTTTGAACTTATTTCTAAATTGATTGAATATTTCAACGTTTCCTAAAGATAACCTACAATACAAACCTTTTTGAAATAAAATAAAATACACTTTAATGTGACTAAACGACTTAATTTGTAATGCATTTTTTATACAAATACAAAATGCAGATATTTCAACAAATAGCACCTGAAAAATGAATTCTCCCATTTATCGGATCACCGAAGCCCCACAAATGGCCTGCTCGACCAACCAGCCAAGTGGGCAACAGATTCTTCTCTCTTTGCACTTGTGCTTGTATCTTGGTGCTCCCAGTCACATTTTTGGGTCAACAACCTTGGAAATGTGCATGAGTACACCATGAGACTTTTTTTCATCTGCTTCAATATGCAAAGCCTGTACTTAAACTGGCAGATAAACTTATGAAGTAGATAGCAAGCAACTATGACAAGGAAGTCTTTGCAGTCACTATGAAAAGGAAGCTGTAAGCTTAGCACATGCTGAATGTAGGTGGTGTGACCTGATCACCTCCATTCAAGGTAGTAAAATTAACTTTTTAGAAAAGAAAAAGATTTTTTTAATCATGCAGACAAAAAGATAACCTACTGTGCTATTTTGGGAGCGACATGATGATTCTCGAAGATTTCGAGGACTTGCAAGTCCAGAACTATTTGCAAAGTTTTCACCCCAGCAATAATTCTCAGCATCTAGAAAAAAGAAAGAAAAAAAAACTGGACTTAGTCCTTCCTAATCAATTATCCTTGTATTTATCCTCAACTGTTCAGTGAAATTCAATCATTAATTAATCTGGAATGTTTATTTTAATATACATTCATTGAATCTATTTATTCTTTACAAACAACAAATTTTCTTGAACTGAGAGACTAAAAGGTTGAAATGGATGGAATTATTTGAAAAAATATCAACCCTTTCAGGGTGGGAAGATTCATATGGCCCATAAGAATGGAATATATTAAACAAGATTTATCTGACATTGCATAACCTGAAATGACAGTTTTGCCCCTACATTGAAATAATGATCAAATCAGTAATTGCAAACCAGAACCATGTAACTAAGTAGTAAAATTTAGAATCAATAGGTCCAAATACTTTTTTCCATCATTACTTTTCATTCTATCTTATTCAGCATAACGTGTTTGGAGATACTTTTTTTCTTTTTTCTTATTAATTTTATGTAAAAATACATCACGTGTGTAAATTTAAAGCAAATGTGAGCATTGGAAGTATATTAAAGGAGCATTTTGAAAGCATCCAAATACCTGTTTCCCGTCTCCATGTCCTTCCCCTCAAAATATATGAACTGTTTTCTTTATTTATACCATATGTATAATCAGCCCTGAATGGGTTGAGAAAATGATTTTAGGTTCTTTCCTTTATAATAATAATTCTTTAGACTTTGTCAATCCAGAAAAGCTTGAATAAACTCTAGATAAGTGAATATTCTGAACCATTGGATTTGGGATCAATCAAAATAATATTTTTTACTAATGCTGATACAACTTACATGGAAATTGACCAATCCAAGCTTACGAGAATGCTTTTCAACTCTGAAATAATTCAAAATGACTGGTTATCATTTTTACTGAATGGTAAGTGAAAACTTTAACACTACATAAATGAATTCAAGTAGCTTTTCCACCCCTTCAGAAGTACCAAATAATTCAATTCAAAATTAGTGTCAAGCTGTATCTACTGACCAGTGGTTCTCAAATTTTATTTCATGATGGTACATTGAGATATTTGTTTGACTGACATGGCAACTGTAAAAATGAAAATGATGGCCACTCAAAAAAAAAAAGAAAACAATGATAAACTTACGTTCTTCTTCTGCTCCCATAAGAAAAGCACCAATGGCACCAAGGTAACCTTCATGACGAAGAAATAAAGCTTGGATCTGACCCTAATGGGAAAAAAGAACATATTAAATCTTTAGAAACACACTTACAGATTTTTATCTTTGATTAAACAAAGATCAATTCAAATTCTAATGAATGTTTTTCAAAGAAAAATTAAGATATTCTATATAACATTTATGATGGGCAAACTATTGAAAGCTCTATGTCTACTCTGACCTCAGTAATTTCAGGACAATTATTTTGTCTATGTTTGGTATCTCTCTTTTAGAACCCTTCTCATTACAATAATGAAAAAGAATGAAAAAGAACAAGGAGAAAAATGTAAGAGAAAATACATGACCGATCATAAAATCCAACTCCATCATTTTAAGGATAGAAAATATCCAATTAAAACTGAAACTACAATATAAAGTTAATTTTACGTTCATTTTTTTGCCTGTTTGGCAACTTTACATGTTTGTCAGCAATTTATCAGGAAAGTTGGCAACTTCACTAATGACTAAATATTCTATTGTTTAAGTTATCTTTATTATACAATATAATCATTATAGATGTAGCATCAAGCTTCTAATTTATCAAATATCTCAAGTTTGTCATTCTATATTTCAGATTACAAGACTGACCATGTGAGAGAAAGGATGGTCTTGCTTATAATTTTAGTTGGGTTCCAGATAAGTCAAGTCGTCAGATTTTTGCAGAATCACCCAAAGAAGAGGCTAATGCTGTCAAAAGTTTAAAATGAGAAAAATAAAGCAATACACCACAGAGAATTTTAGAGCTTTTCATTGCTCCCTAACAAATCAAAATTTTCATTACCAATGGGAATAGATTTGTTAAGTTAGTTTCTTTTTTTCAATTTGCTAGCCATATGTTTCAATTTATTCAATATAATTTTCAATTCACTCGACGTAATTTTCAATTTGCTCAATTCCGTTTCCAATATTTTGCAGTAGTTTTTGATTTTATCTCAGTAGTTTTTTAGTTGTTTGTAGTAATCTTTAATTTGAATGCTTGAGTTTTTGATTTGCTTCCCTTAATTTTTAAATTGTTTGGGGTGAGGTATAGACTTTATTCACAGATAATTTCTACAACCAAAATCAGACGTGGAATTCATTTTTTTATAATTTTCTTAAGAGTCAAATTACAAAACCCTTCTACAAAGGGAATTCATTATTATCATTCCAACATGTCTGTAACAAAAAACGCTATTTTTGGGGTTTATTTTTTCAGTTTATTTTGATGCCTTGGCTTCCATTCTGTAGAAATTTCATCTCCATAAACATTTACTTCATAAAGTAAACATTATTGTCCATTCTACAAAGTTCTCTTTTCTATCATTCCCAATTTTAAATTAAAAGAAACTTTTCCTCACAAAACGACACCAGTTTTATTCTATGTTGATTCTCTTTTGATTCTTGAGACTGGCTACTGATGACTTCATTCTACTGAATTGGCTTTGTGACTATATTGCACTGAAGCAATGATATTCTGAATTCAATCTTTTGCAAAGACATTGAATTTCACAAGAGCTTGAAATATTGAATTCTTTTTGAAGTCCCTTGGGAATGCAAGACACCACAGATTGAGACGAGAAAGAGCATTGGTTAAGAATGATAGTCTAAAAATCTCATCTGTATATATAGAGATGAATTTGAAGCTTATTTTCATTCAAATCAGAAGTTGTCTGATTTTATTCAATTAAAATGAAAATATTTATGTATAAAGCTGGGAGTTTGAATATATTATCTAGATGTACCAAGTCAACTTATAGGCTGATAAAAGTGGTGTGTATTTTTCAATTAAAACATTACTAAATAATCTATAAATTAGGGACTATGAGGTGGTTTGTTCTGAAATTATTATCAAACATAAAAATTTCTGATTTGTGTTCATTAAGTGCAGAGAATAATTAATTCTAAAAATGAAAAAAAAGGATAATTCTATCTTGTTTAATGTTCCAACAAAGTGTTACCTACCTTGGACCAGTAGTTGATGGCAAATGACAAAGTGTGCATAGTGAAAGGGTTGCTGCGAATAAATCCACCGCCAAAATAGACCTTATTCACAGAATGCAACTGTGCGTAGAGGCTGGCAATTTGTCCCACGTCATTGCTAATCCACAGAAGAAGGCTGCGGACGACATCTTCTTGTTTGAACTGCTCATCTAATTTTAATGAAAGGAAAAAGATGAAACACGTCTGGTTAGTCAATCAATAGAAACCGTCACATGACTAATGTCATTTTGTAGCATGCCATGTTGATCAATTAAAAAATTGGAAAAATGGGTAATCAATGGATAATTGGTTCTCCCAATTTTTGTTGGGCAGTGATCACTAGAAACATCTGAATTTTTCAAAAAACAAACATGAATGCTGCTGGACACAAACTTTGGGATCAATTCAGCATAAACTATATCTCTAAAGGGGTGGACTGTATGTGTGATTCATCCATACATAGCCAGCTAGCCAGTTGGATTAACTTGGAAACTAAAGAGACTTATTTCGACAATTTTGGTTGACAGCTTTAAATAACCAAGATTTTCAATTAAAAATCTAGACCGAAAGGTGCCATGTCTCATCAAATGTTTATCTATTCCCATAGGCTCCTTGTGGAGCATAGGGCTGCAACCATATCACTGTGGTTGCAGTAGAAGGAGGGGGGGTATTGTTAGCCACTATGCCAAACCCTCATCCATTTTCAATCACTGTAACCATTACACCACTCTCTATCTCCTAGTCCTGTCAAAAAATAACCAGAAATTATGTAAAGCAGGAGAATTCTGCTCCATTAAGCATTTCATAAACCTGATCATTTTGTAACCAATACTGGTTAAGGAGATGTAGTTAAATTCCAATTTCACTAGATATTTCTCAAATTTGTGAAATTATATAGAAGACAAATCTTGTTTCCAAAATAAATCTTTACAAAGACTACATTATTGTGCAGGCAAGATTTCAACCATAAATCCTTGAGGAAAATGATTCAACTCAATTAAACTTTCTTGTCTTAACAAATCTGCTGTAAATATGGAAAAACCTAGTAAGTATGTTAAAGTCAATTTTGAGAAAACAAGTGAAAACTGTTGGACTTCAGGATTGAGAATGTCAGACTTTCTAGGCTCTTTCAGGAGCAAAATATTTCAATGAGGAAGAGTTTTCCGCACCTCAATATAAAAAAATAATAGGCTACAACCTATTTAGCATAAATATTGGTCTAACTGATTTTTGACTAAAAATCAACTTACCAGGATCATATTACAGTAGAAATATCCCCTTCAAAAAGAGATCAAATAATTCAAAGTCCAATTCAAAATACTTTAACAATACATAAAGAAATATTTTGGTCTATTTATATAAGACTATGCAGTCTTAGACAGCAAATATTATAAGCAGTAATAAAGAAAGAGAATTGATTTCTAATATTCTTTCTAGAAAACACAAAGACAAATTAATGGTTTTGAGGCAAGATACACACCAGTTTTATCACGCAATGAGCGAGCTGCCTTGCCAAAGCTGCTGGCTATAATATCACCAGGCAAGTCTACTAATGGAGAAAATGATCCATAGATATCTCGCACCAACATGTCCACTTGCCGATGGTCACCTTGCTCAGCTAAAGAGACCAATTCATCAAAACTCTGAAAGCAAAATGCACACAAAAGGAAAGGTAAATCAACCATCATAACTAAAATGTTAGGATAAATTCTCAAACATTTATGATAAGAAAGAACGGTACACATACACTAGTGGGGCTCAACGATTAAGATTTAAAAAAAGGTTATTCCCTTGAATTATCTTTTCAAAATTTTCCAGGTCAGATAAACACAAGAAAATCCCTTACAAAATTTGTACTATCTCCAGGAAGCCATTCAAAATGCACTCATGGCAAACAAAATTCCAGCAGCTCATATGTCACAGAAGTGGTATGCGACTTGGGAAACTTCCTGCCGGATGAACAAATAAACCCTGGCAGGAACAGACATAGCTTCAGAGACTTTAAAGCTAAAGACAGAGGATTCCGGACAGAGAAAAACCAAAATAACAGTCTGTAACTCAGTTGATTGTGATCAATATTACTGATGACCATCTTATTTTTTGACAATCTCACTAGAGTTGAAGAAGGGGTCCTGCTATGGATCAGAGTCAGAGTCAGGGTCAGGGTCAGGGTCAGAGTCGGGGAAATAACATTTCCGTCTACCTCACCAAGATAAGGCTTTTACGCATTTCCTTGTGTAAGGGAGGCTATCCATCATTTTTTTATATGAGTTATTCCCCTTTAATCGGATATCTGGTTAGGTTTATGGATGATTTATCTAGAAGGCTTTTTGCCGATGGATGTTTTGCTGAAAACTTTTTCTTTGTATTTAATAATTAATGAAAATTCGTATTTTGTTTGTTAAGATAACAATTTGGGCTTTTTTTTTCTTTCTAACAAAGCCAAGAAAAAGCTTAGAAACGAATTTTTTCAAATTCTAATTAATTATATTTAAAACAGCATGTCAATTTCCTGCCGATTAGTTCTAGCCATTTGTAAAATTTTATTTTATAATATTCATTTTAAATCATCATGTTCTTCCAATGTCATCTAAGGAGTAAAAATAAAATTAGTTTTGAAAAACCTACAATAAACAAATGTGATTTTCACTATATTTTAAGGTTTTTTTTTCAAAACCCGGTCAAGTAGTCATTGAATTAACTAACTTTCTTTGAATCAAATTCATAAGACCCACATAATTGTTTTTAGATTTCAAATTACCATTCCTAGCAGTTTAATTTTTCCTTTGCAGCTAATTTTATGCTATTTTCTTGCAAATTGAATGAAAATTAAAATTTCAAGAAAGATATTTAGATTATGGCAATACGTTTTAAGATTATTTGAAAAACTTTTTGAAAATAAAAATAAAAAGATAAATAGATGCTTTAAGTCTGTAATATGGCATTTTGCTTTCTTTTTTGTTTGTTTTTTTTGTGGGGGTGGGTTATACTTTTTTTTGCACATGTTCATATTCAGAATTGAAAAGTATATGTACATGTTATGATATATTATGTAAGTTGACAAATGCATATATTTCACTTCACCTTCTAATGGTTAACACGAGCTTAGGTTGAGTTACCTCCAAACTACCAGAACAAAACCCAGACAAAAGTCGATCCATGGCTATACTCAAGATTTCCACTTATTTATCCAGATAACATTACTGACCTAATGTTCTCAGGATTTTTTCAATTGCTTCAATTTTGAAGTGGCGTTTTTTTTCTCCTACACTTCACTCAACAAGAGTATTGCAAATCTTCTTGGATCAATTACTGCTTCATATAATCTTGGTTTCAATCAGCATGCTGTATGGCTGTAATAAGGTGTTTATTGTATCTTATGACCTAATGATTCCAGGCAGCACT
The DNA here is from genome assembly GCA_963457665.1 of Thysanoteuthis rhombus. Lineage (NCBI taxonomy): Eukaryota > Metazoa > Mollusca > Cephalopoda > Oegopsida > Thysanoteuthidae > Thysanoteuthis > Thysanoteuthis major. The sequence goes on along the minus strand of OY735211.1, from coordinate 3,889,781 downwards.
TTTTTGGTCACAAGTATATAATGTTTGAATCAATAATACATCAAATCTTGCTTTAAGTAAAAACAGAGGAATAGTCAAGTGAACTTACTTTGAAGATTAAAATGATGCATACCTGATGAAGATTGAAAATTGTACTTGCAAAGAATGTCTCCATTCAGAATTTTTTTTTCCATTTAGAAAACTTCCAAGTAAATTTGTAGACAGTAACATTACGTATCACTTCATGTGTAAGAAAAGGAAAAATAGATGAAGTTGTTTTTAGTGCTGAATTGTTTTCCTAAACTTGACAAGGACAAGGACACAAACTCAGTGTTTCAGACTGATCCACTTACCAAATCAATAAAGATAAATTTGAGATGAGGGCACAGAGAACTGAGAAGAAAGAAATGGAGAGCAGAATCCAACAGCCTTTAATACAATGATTTTTTGTCTTAGTCATTCGAACCCATTCTTGTAGGGGTACCAAAAAAATAGATTAATGGGGAAAAAATCAGACAACACATTTTTGGAATTCCAGAACCTGGAAGGCTGTAAGTCTAAATGATGAACAAATACAAATAAAGGAAACAAGAGACCAATTCCTGCAACAATAACGCTTACCTTCCCACCTGTTAACAAAGATCCAAGCCCCCAAAACGTGCCACCACCAATAGATGTACTCCCAATCCGAGTGAAGTTATTCTCAGATTCAACCTGAAAATGAAATAAACAGGTTTGGTTAGAAACTCAATAGAAATCATCTTGTGATCAACGTCTGCAGCATACAGTGCTGGGGGTGATCAATTGAAAAATTGCAAAAAGGGGTGATCAATGAATAAGAAACTTTTTTCCTCTACTGTTGGGCAGTGATCCCTTAAAAAGTCTGAATTTAAAAAAAAAAAAGCATGAATATGGCCAGACACAAACTAAGAGACCAATTTAGCATGAACATAGTGAAGAATGAATATTCAAGTATCCAGCCCTCTAGCTCCATTGGTGCGGCTAGTAGATATGCTATATACATAGCCAGCTAGACCAGTTTGAAAACTGAAGAAACCTATGGATATAAAATCAATCAGATTTATCCCTGTCCTACAATGATTTACCAAACAAGAACACTTTTGATAAGAGTCATTAACAACCAACTTTTTTTCAGACAATTTCAACTCAGCTTTTTCTTCTATGAAGTCGAAATGTTTCAACTGATTCAATGGGAGAAACTCTTTCATATTACACTTTACATCTGAGAAATGAATCGTCCGAAATGTTGTACATCAAATAAAGAAGAGTTCAAACCGTTCAAAAAATTGTCAGTATCTTTGTTGTTAATCAGTATTTTACAAAAACAAAAAATAACCATATCATCTGTGACTAATATCAACATCATTGGAAAGGTCTAGATCTCTCAAGTCTTTATGCAGTGTAATTTCATCAGAGCAAAAGATGTAAGCTTCAATAGTTTTTAAGCTTCCATATATTCAACCTTCTTCATGGAGGACACATGACAGTGTGCTCTCCTTGGAATCACTATACTTGTATGATTAAGTGACAACAATTATCATAAATAACAATACACACTGGAGCCACGTTTTAAAGGATAAAATATTCTTCTTATGTCATAAATGTTATGAAAAAACCTTAAAGCAATATTTTTCATAATTGCAACAAATTACTATATAACATCAAAAAGTTTATATTAATAACAAGTGACAATCACCAAAGCATTTAAAGTTAGTCATTATTTTATAGTAACAAAAGAAGCAAGCCAGTGAAAATTCAGACAGGAAATTGAAAAAATCCATTTATTTTCAAGAAATTATAGAAGTTGGCCCACCAATAACCCAGTGATTGATTTTCCAAACAAGTATGAGTTATTCCCATCATTTAGGTTTTCTTACACCTTATGACAAAGCTATGAAGAGAAAAAAATAAGTTTCTCATTCCTTCAGTGATTCTGATTTTTACTGATAAAATATTCTCCTCCTCCTGCACTGCAGTTAGATAGGAATGATTCAATGTATCTGATTTTAATTATTCTTGAGTACCAAACAAGATTCAATAGCTTCTAAGGATTCTTATCAACACTTGAATATGCATAGCAAAGTGTAAAATATAAATTTCAATCCAATTCATAAGCACACATTTGGCAGTGAGTCTTAGCGAGAACATATTGCAATGAATACAGATGGATATCTGTGTATATTTGCATACCAAATGGTAGCAGTCCTACCTTGATTATACTGACACCAGAACCAATATTGACCAGCAGGAATGGATAGATGTCTGGGTCAACTCCTTGGAATTTGCACTCTGGATTTCCATATCTTTGATAAACGAATGCTTCATCAGGTATGTTCTTCAACAAGAAGATACATCCTTTGATTAGACATTGGATTTCATCTTCCTTGGAGATACTACAACAAAGAAATGAAAAATCTTTTCAAGCTTGAGGAAAGACTTTATATCAAAAAAATCTTGAAAAAAATTCATTCAGGTGTAGGAAATTGTTTATTATATGTTTAATACACAATGATATTCTGATCCATTATTTGCTATTTGAGAAAAATGGCACATGAATCAGCTCAAAGAAATCATGTGAATTTTTTTCTTTCATTTCATCGATATTCTTAATCTGTTTGAAATTTAATTTTCTAGCATATCAACATCTTCATGGGTCATGTAACAATAGATATAAATTCATGTCAGCAGATATTATAGATAAGCATCTTTTTATTGCTTTTCACAAAGTTATAGACTTTATGGTATAGAAGCTCAAGTTCCATCTTAAGCCAGGTTGACACTAAAAATCTTTCATCTAAAAATAATTTGATCAATAAAATTTTATTCAGTAGTATCTCCTGTAAGGAGAACATTCCATTCCATAAAACGTCTTGTTCGATGAGAATTCATCAGGTGAATAATTAGACCTATGAGATTTCACTAATTTATTCCCAATAAAAAATATCAGACCCCTAAAACCTTGATAACAACTTTAAAAATAATGTAATGTATTAATTACTTTCTAAATAATGTTTACATATAAATAAATGTGTAATAAATAAATGAAAAATATGATTCATCATCATCGGTCTTTTAACATCTGTCATTGGACATAGATCTTCCTCAGAATTTGCCACAATTCTCTATCATGGGCATCGCGGAGCCAGTATTTCCTGAATTTGTCTAGTTCATCTCTCCATCTCGTGTTTTGACGGCCTCGGTTTCTTATGTGATCTCTGGGGATCCATTTTGTGATTCATGATGTCCATCAGTTGTCTTTCATTCTTGCAATATGGCCTGCCCATTGCCATTTGAGTTTTTTAATAGTTTCTACGATGTCACGGACACCCGTTTTCCTCTTTACGTACTGTGCTGTCTTGTGATCTCTCCATGTAAAGTTGGGCATGATTCTCTCATGCGCACGTTGTATACTTCTCAGTTTGTAGATCTGTCTCTTGGTTAAGTTCCATGTTTATGCTCCATAAGTGACTATCGGGAGAATGCATTGGTTGTATACTCATCTTTTTAGGATTAATGGGATTATCTTGTTCTTGAAAGTTGAGCTTGCTCTGCTGAAGGCTTGTCATCCCAAAGTGATTCTTCACTTGATGATAATAATTCACCAAATATCCATTGAGAATCTAGATACCAGATATGAATCTAGGTAATTATATATGATTCTGGATAATTTTATGAAATTTCATTGTTTTTATTTCTCACTTACTAGAAATACTTCTCCAAGAGATTTTTATTTTGGCTATTGGGGCCCCTCACTATGAGAGGTATCACCATATATTCAAACATCATCAGTAACAACAGATTACAAACTGAACTTGAATAAACATATAAAATTTCAATATCTAATGAATCAGCCCTATCAGTGTCAACATCTCAAAGCCATTTAATGTTTATACCTATCTTCCAAAAAACAACTCATATGAAGACATCCATATTTTAATACACCTGGGGAGGAAAATTTCAAATCTGCCTAAAAGCAGAATTGAAAAGAGAATGCAGTTACTTCATGTAGAAGTAGTAGCTAGGAAATCGTGATTCATGACATGTTACAAATATTATGTTGTTCGGAAAGTAATTATGTATTTCACTGCAATAAATTATAAGGCAATCAACTAAGACAAGACAAAGTTTGATTGATATGAAATGATGTCTGAATTTAGTTCACCATCTCATCTATACAACAGTGTGTCATTTATAATGTATAGTAAATCATGCAGGATAGAGACTTTAAAGAGCAAAAAAACACAGAATTTCCTCGACAAGGAATTGATAATTTGCCTTCCTGTTGAACTGCCATCATTGATAATGATGGTGATTACATTTGGAATTTGTTTTTATCTCCTTTTAAAAATACAGGATTTTCCAAACATGAAAACTTTCCAAACACCATAATATTAAGTAGTAGGTATTTCTGACTTACTGAGGTCCTAACTTTTCGATTATCAATTCCTCATATTTATGTGCCCCTTCCCCTGTCGCTTTGAATGTCCTGTCTTTGCTGCTGGAACTGCACTCAAGCAGGTTCTGCTGGATGAAGTCAAGGCACGTGCTGAGAAACTTAGTTTCAAACTTGACGAAATGGAGGCGACACACAAATTCATCCCTCTCAAAGATCTCATAAATGCTGCACTTGTCAGAATTCTGGGTACAAAAAGCAAGAAAAATTTTAAACACATCATGAATGTTTTTTCCGACATCATTTATCATTACAAATTATTCATTTCTACTTGAAAGTCAAGAAATACAAAATTAAAACAAGAAAAAGAACAGACCATTCAAAACCTGCAATTGTCAACATTTGTTTCTCTAATAGAAATATTAATTGTATTAAAGAATATTTGTTTCCAATAGATTTTCCAACTTAATCCACAATAAAACATCCGAAACAGAAAGAAAGAATTATTGCATCAAAAATAAAAGGAAAAATATTGTCCGAAAAACAATATAATTCATTGATTGAGAAAAAAGTTATAAATATATATATATGGAGAGTATACATTAGTAATAAACACTATTTAGTCTGCTTTCTTTTTTACTTTCCTTTCTTTCTTATATTCTATTGTTCATTTCTGAAAATTGATTTTTAAAAGGAACAATATGTTGTATTGTGACACAAAAAAAGAAATAATTTCCTCTTTCATTCACTCTCTTATTATACCCCTCCTCTTATCAAGATAACAGATTTCTGTCTTTGTCAGGAATGCTGTTTATCTATCTCATTCATATGACTTGATTCCTTACAAATGCTGTTAACCCATTCAAAGCAACATGACAGTCTGATACTAAAAATATTGACAGTGGACAATGATCTTCTGTCATTGGACACAAGTTGCTTTGGTTATGGTTGAGAGTGTTCACTGAAAAAGGTTAAACAAGCTTAATTTCAAATCATCACACTTAATGTTTTTAAAACTGGGGTCCATCAAATAATGCTTGGGGATCAGCAGCAATCTTCCCTCCAAATCTGACATTGCAAGTCTGATATGTTGCTTTCAAGACATTTCACAACTCATCTTTCTCATTTTAGTACCTTTAATGTAATTCTGTTAAGTCACAATACACCTGCATATAAGTTTATTTAAAAACACTACAGACTCAGAAGTATGGGTTATTCTATAATGGAACCAAGATTTACATACAGACTGTTCTTTTTCTTTGAAAGATATAATTCTTATTCTACCATCAAGTTTGCTTGTCTCATAATCTCCATAGAACATTTACAATTCAAAGTTAGTAGCATATATTGGTAAATACATTAACAACTGTATCTTGTGCCTTACCTCGCCTGAAAACTCATCTGATACAAGGGAAGTCTTTCTTTGAACATTTGAACAATAGGCAACCTTTGCAAGAGATCCACCTGTAACAATAAGAAGAAATAATTTCATGTCAATAACCAGAAAAATAAGATTTTTTTTACATAAGCAGAAAATGCAAAATATTCCTCAAGTATAATCTATTGATAGAAATAGGTCTTCAGGACTATATATAGGGTATGGCTGGGTTTAGGGAATTAAGTATCTGGTGAAGAGGGTACAAATTAAGCTTAAAGCCCTTCAAAAAGACACTGAATTTACAAAAAACCTGGAAATTCAGAAGTGGGTATACACCATACCTCTGCCTACCTGCCCCCATTTTCATCATTAATTATAATCACTAAATTAAAAATATCCATAATTTTGTTGTATAGAATAGATTTTAACCAAAATTAGATTTTGCATCACAGGAAAAAGTTCAGCACACAAAATAACTCACTTTTGTCAGGTTACATGCCGAATAAAATTCAATGGCAAATATTTATGAAGTGTCTGTAAACATTAGTTCATGATAATCTGCAGGGTATTTTTGCATTTTTTTGTTTTGCAATACTTTTAATCAAATTACCCAGCATATAAGAAGCACATTTTCAGGATGCTCTAACTTGGAAAATAGAACAAATCCAGATGATTTTCAACTGTTACATTATGTTTCAGGTGGGAACGGGTTCAACTTATAATACAATTAGAATGTTGAACTCGACCCTGATTTTATGGTTCAAGTTATGTCTTTATCTAAAGATATATTTATCATATATGATGCGCTTAGTGATATATACACATGAATAAACATGTCATTTTTAGAGGTTTATGTCAGTAAGTAAATAAAAGGTTAGTGAAAATATCAGATCATCTGTTGCCATGACAAGAGATGGTTTTCAAAAGAAATTAGTGATTTTTTAAAACTCATTACTTGTCTGTCAGTTTTGGAAAGGAACTAAGAAAGTCTGCCTTTCCACCTTATACCTACCCCCTTATCTCTGATTCAAACTTTATTCCCCTACCCTGTCTGCCATTAATGTTTGGACAATTTCTATAGAAAATTGATTTTTCTCAGCTTCAATTTGAAGTTTTTTGTTTTTTTCTGATTGAAATGAAACTACAACCCTTATTTTGTTTGAAATAAATACATTGATGATAAAATATATATTTATATAATTTATCCATACTTGAATATTCTTGTCAGCTCTTGTCGAGTTTTTTTTATACAAGAAATACATACAGTATTTTTTTTTGTAAATAAATTTAATGTTGTAATTTTTTGAAAATTACACACACTTCTCTTTTTTTTCATTACATAACATTTTGTCTAGAGACTTTATGTCCAATCACCTTCAAAAGTTGAGATGGAAATAAAACTTGAAATAAATAATAAAAATTTTTAAAAATCACCAAATAAATTAGCTTTATGCTCCTTGAGTCAATCCACACATAAATAATCCCATCATCTCTGATGGGTAGATGCTAGTATCTCTCTCTATATATATATATATATATATATAAATATATATATATATATATTGTATAACTCAAAGATAATTCATTATATTGGTTCTGGAATCACCCATTACAGCACAATTTGTGTCCTCCCAATATCATGCGGTTCACAATATATATATGCACACACATATACATTAGATGGGGTACCCAGCATTGCCCAGAAGAAAACTTCAAATATGACAACAGAGGAAAGCAAAGAATATTTCACAGAGATTTCATAAACTGAAAGTAAAGGTTGGGCTTGGTTGAAGACTACAGATCTAAAATGACCCTTCTCCAAAGTAATCACAATAAGTGGTTTCTTCTGTACCATTTTAAATGGCACAGAATTCATTGGCAAAATACAAAACAAATTTGTATAAGAAACAATGTTTGTATTACATCCATCAGCATCACTTGATGCGCAAAAGTTAATCTCATCCATATGTTAATTATCAAAATAAAAAATACGCAAGATTCTCACTTACCTATGTCGATAGCAAAACCACGTGCATTCTTCAGATTCTTGAAGACATCTTCGGACGGTAATTCGATAAAGTTGCTGCTGCCACCGCCACCACTGCCATTTCTATCAGTGGCTGAAGCATTTGGACAAGTTGTCTTCAAGTCCTCATCTTTACTCCCCTCTTCATCTTCATTGTTATTATTGTTTGTAACTGGATTCATATCGTTATTGGCATTACTTCTGGTTATCCTTTCGTTGTTGTTATCAGTTAACATTATAATAAACTATGCTCCAAAACAGCAAAATCCCAACCTCTCTTCTGACCAATTGGAAATTGCTGATGAGAAGTTGTACTTGCAACAGGACTTTACAAACAGATAGGAACTACTGCTTCCAAAATCAATTACTAAGCCAGTAGAAAATAACTTTATACACTTATCTCATGGATAGAAAGTAATACTGAAAATATTCCATTTCGTTTGTGATAAATTCTTCACTTTGATCAATCTTTTCTTCTTTGGGTTACATTTGAACCTAGAATAAAATAACAGATAATGAATGTAATTTCATTAATTCATATGAATGCTGAAATGTAATAATCATAGAGAAAAGTGAGTGTTTTTATAACATTGAAGCATTAAGGTGTTTGGAAAGTAATTATGTATTTTCATATTCGGAGAGTAATCATGTGTTTCACTGCTATAAATTATAAGCCAAGCAACGAAGGCAAGACCAGGATTAAACAGTATGAAATAACATCTGGATTTAGTTCATCATCTCATCTATCCAGCAATGTATTGTTTATAGTGTATAGTAAAGTTTAACCCTAAGGAGGATAGAGACTCTAGAGCAACATTTTTGCTATCGCTTAGTGTATGAATTTCAAAAGGGTAGTACTGCTACACAACAATAAAAAATATTTGTGAAGTATATCCTGATGACGTGAGAGCTCATAAATATAAGTTGTGGCTTAAAAAGTTTAAAAACGGTGATTGTGATTAGAAAATACATAATCACTTTCCAAGCACAAAAATATGTAACTACTTTCTGAACACTAATATCTCATGAAACTAACAATTCTGAAAGGAAAATATCATCAAAGCAATGTGTAGAATTGTAGTGCAGAAGATTGAAAACAGCGATCTGAAACATAAGCCAATCCTTTTTATGCACTGCACAAGAGAGAAACTTATGCAATCAAAACAGCGTTATTTTCATAATTAGTGGGAAGGGTACAAATTGGGTTTTTATTGTGTCACAAGCAATAACCACCCACATTTATGGATTCTTACATACAGTATCTTGTATCATATATATGTTTTTCCAGATAAATGAAATCAACATTTCAACACCTAAAGAGTAGACTGCATATACATATATGTCATTCACAGAACAGACCATAAAATCTAATTAATTGAGTAGACAATAATTCATGAACATGATTCAATGAAATACTTTTTCATGGTTATTTTGAGATCATTTTTGATTATATTCATTAGATGTGTTTTGGGGAAAAAAAATATCAAAAGTTGTTCCGAACAAGTATTGCCCAATACTAAGAAGAATTTTGTCCATATTTCAATGTATTTGCGTGTGTAGAAAACAAAGAGGCTTTTGATGAATTTTTAGTGTTGATAGAACTTTTTTTCCATTTGAAAAGTAAAAAAAACTTCTTCGAACTGTCAGGAAGATTTTAATTGCTTTTTTTAAAGTTACGCTATCTTTCACATGGAGGATTTTTAGGAACTCATAGTAAGGTGTCACATGATTTATAATAAATACATTGTCATTATTTTCATAGTATTATCATTATGAACTATAATTGAAATTCCTGTATTTTGTAGAGTTTCCATTTTCTTCTGTATAGTATGAGTGATAAGGCCTCAGACCTGGTATCCTAATAACAAATAGAAAGAGAATGCAGCATGATAGAAAGATAAAAGTTTGTTCCATATTGTCCACCTAGAGTTTGATGACTTGAAACATTTAATAGGATAAATTTATTCAAGGTACTTTTCAAGGGGTCTTATTCAATGGTAGTATTGTGATGTTTGAAACAAATTACAGTAATCGCCTGCTTAATATCACAATCTCCAATTGTAACATTTCCCCTCTTTGAAGGTAAGTGTTACAGTATTGCAAGGCGTAACTTGAAAAATTGAATTCATTCACTCAAACTAGTATCCATATACTTTATTTATGCAGATATTTTCTCTGGTGACCTTTTTACCCAAATTCATAAAATTGCTTTTTAAAAAATACCAATGTTAGGTCAACTAAATTATGCTGATACCAGGGTCACCCTATATATTTTTTTTAAGTGATTTTATGAATTTGGTTCCAAAGAAAGAAAAAACATCTACTCAAATACAGTAAATGATTAGTAGTCTAAGACAATGAATTCAATTTTCTGAAGTCACACTTTGTAATGCTGTAAACCTTACCTTTGAAGAGGAGAATCATTAATGTTTAACAATTTTTATTGAATGAATCTAAGCAAGCAATCAGTTATATGTTATGGATACAGAGATCTGATTATTTCTGTTAGATAAGATCCTTCAACTTGTATCTTTGGGGGGGGGGCCAGTATTAAGAGTATACTGAATTTATGCTCCAATACAGTAGTTTGGTTGTATCAATGTTTAAGAAAATTCTATTCGCCAATAACCATTTATAGAAACATTTTAGGTCAGAATTAGATTTCTTTATAAGATTTTTCTATCAAAAGTAAACTGGTGTCATGTTTAAAGTGGTCAGTAGCAGATTTTATTATTGCAAAATGAAGGTCACTGATATATATTAGAAAATTAATAGGGCCTTCTGCACAACATGACATTTTTTTTAAGTCCCCCCCCCCGACTGCGTCAAAATAAAACAAATTTTGTAGTGTTGTTATAGATAGAAATAGTCATTTCCAGAGTAAGGTTTGAGGAAAGTTAAGGTTTCTAAGACAATATATAGTGTAGATAATTTCCAGCAGAAAGGCCAGCTTACATTTTCTTTTCAGCTCTGAATAGAATCACCACTGGTGAGTCAAGATATATCTTACTAATGTATCATTCTGTTGGTGTAACTTTTGGTGAAACAAGCCTGCAAACAAACAAAAAAAGGAACAGCTCCTGGACTGAATAACATCACCATCGACCTACTCAAAAAAGCTGGTCAAGTCATCACCAGGAAAGTAGCCATCCTATCCAACTTATGCCCAAGACAGAGTGAAGTCCCAGAAGATTGGAACATTGCAATCATAATGCTATTACATAAGAAAGAGAACCCAAAAGATCTAAACAACTACAGGCCAATAAGCCGACGCAACTTCATCCACAAACTTTTTATTAAAGTGATCCAAACTGGATTCAAAAAAGCTGAGCCGGTCATGTCGCAAGAATGTCAGGCAACCAATGGACATCACAACTCACAATATGGATCTCAAGAGATTATACGCAAAACTGCAACCGGCAAAATATTAGATGGCATGACAAACTAGACAAGTACAGAAAGTATTGGCTCCGCATCATCCATGATAGAGAGATTTGGCAAATCCTGAGAAAGGTTTATGTCCATCCTTTCAAACAGACAGACACAAAAGGAGGAGGAGGAGGAGGAGGAGGATGATGATGATGATTGAGATGTATTGCTGTCTATTATTCAGATTTAATTTAAATCAGTTCTTAGTAGGTCCTCATGTATCATAATAATCAAGTTTCTCTACAAGTATGTCATGATTGACTGTTTTGAAGGCTTTTTTGAAGTCAACAATTATTCCACTTCCATATTTTCTACATTTGGATTTATTATGAGCATCCATTGACTCTTTGATCTTTTTCTGTAAGCATGCTCGGTCATGTGTTTTGGATGGAATCCAAATTGTAACTCATAAAAACAGTTGTATAGACCCTATTGAAAACTAGTTTTTTCAAAGATATTATCTATATTTGTTAAGAGAGAAATGGGTCTATATTTAGGAGCTTTTGATCTAGAACATTTATCATTGATTACTTGGATTATTTCAGCTACTTTTAAGTTGTTTAGATGAATGCCTGCAATTGAAGAGATGCTTGAAAGTGGATCTGCTATATCATTTTCAAGGAATTACAATATGTCTGTTGATGTATTAAATGTTGATTTCTTGGTTTTCAATGTGGATATAATATCTAAAATTTCTCTATCATCAACTAAGCTAATTGATAGAGAGTTTGGAGTTTGGCAGGGTTTTTTTTTAGATATTTTCAAAGTTTCCATCACCTGATTATTTCTGTTTATTTAGAATGGTTTCTACTACACTAAAAAAATAATAATTAAAATTATTTGAGATTTTAATAGGATCATTAATTGGTTCACCATTTTTCATGTTCTTTATTGTTTCCTTATATTTATGAATTTTTTTAGAAGCGATTTTTAAAGTAAAATTTGCTTTTCCTGATAAGACCTAAGATTGTTTTTTTGAGGTCTTTGAATTTGTAATTATAAAGTGGACTTGTTGGCTTAATTTTTCACTCTTATATATTTTCCATGGATTATATTTCTCCTACTAATGCTTGTTATATTTCCATTAGTAATCCATGGTTCAGGCCTATTTTTAAATTCTTCATTTTTTATTCATCTGTGATATATATTTATCAAGGATTTTTCCAAATGTTTCAAAGAATATCAAAAAAGTGATTTACATCATTTTTTTTCATATTTCAGGAGTTTTCCCCAGTTTATGTTATTAAATTCATTTTTCATACAGGTGTAATCTTTCTCTGTTGGAACAGTTACATTTTGATATATTGTGCTTTGTAGGTACAGGATTCATGTTAGATTTTGGGAAGATCAAAAACAAAGGAAGGTGATCGGAAATTGAAACCGTGAGATTTCCACAATAGTATCAGGATCACAGGAATTTGTGAAAATATTTTCAATCAAGATATCTGCTTTTTTATTCATTTTTGCTAGTACAAGAATTGTTAGGAATAAACCCAAAGAACTGGCTTTGAGGGCAAACATCTAAGTGTGTCTGGGAGTATCAGGAACTGTGCCTGCAGGTGTAATAGTGGTTACATGCCTGACATTTGGCTCTGAGCTGGACAGCATGTCCCCATCTGAAGAAGCACTGCCAACCGCTGCCTCTAATTGAATAAAGTCTTCGAAGATGTGGCAATTTGAAAGCCGCAAGCCAGTCTTCCTGAAACCATTCACAACTGTTTCCATGGTTGCAGCTTTGACAGAAGATTTGCCCACCAAGCGATTCAGAGATGCAGCCCCTCAGCTCAGCCTCCCTCATCTCAGAGATAATCCCAAATCTCAATGTTGTATGAGCTGTTCAAAGATTTGAAAAATGTCACATCCAGTGGTTACATTCGATGTGTTATATGAGCTGAAAATGAAAGAATGAATGCAACATTATCCTGGGATAATTTTATGACATCCAGATTTTTACTGTGGGAAGTAAGTCCATCCAGGAAGAGCAGGTGCTCATTTCGTGGACTTGCGTTTATGGATTTGATGAGATGGTGTAACCACTGATTGAAAATGTCACTTTTCATCCATTCACAGATATTGGAGAAAAAAAAAACATCTAATATCAATAATGATGGTAATTATAACTTGCCATTACAGTCAATAATTTTCCAAGTCACTTAAAAAAAAAAAATATTAAGGGTGGTCAGAATTCCATTTAGGACATCACTGATGTTTTCCACTGGAAAACATCTAAAATAGTGTATAAAAAAAAAAAAAAAGTATCTTGAAACATTTTGATTCTAGAGAATCAAGACTTTATTAATAAACCCCTCAGAATAAGCCCCCGAAAAGGCCAAAAATCAAAAACACAAATTTTTTTCATTAATATCTAAAGAACATGTTTGATTATAACTTATAATAAAAAAAATCATACTTGTTTCTGGGCCTATGCATGACACCAAAGCTTTTTATTCGTTCAATTTTTTTTTCAAATGGAAAGATTTTAGTTTCACTATTGCAGAAAATGAAACTGAATCATAATGAAATCGTGCGTCATAAAAGCTTGATAAAAGATAAAACAATTTCGGACTAAAATAAAATCATTCGCACCTGATTTGGAAACAGAGAACTAATAAAAAGATGTTAAAATTATTTATTTATCTATCCTTTGAATACTCAACATTCTTAATTTAAACAATGAAAAATTATGAAACCCTGTTGCAGTCATATTTTGTTGGTTGAAAGAAGATTTTTATAAGAATGAAGAGAAGATCAACAGCTTTTAAGCACATATTTGAGGAACAGAAAAAGTTACGATTAATTCAATCAATTGAAAAAAATGGATGATTATAAAGCCTAAAAAACCGAAAAGTTAAAAAAAACTGTCATCTACCAAGCTCTCAAGTCGAGGATTAAACATTTATTCTCTTTATCAAATCAGACAAAGGCTTTGAAGAGTATGATTTTTAATTGAAAGGTATAATCAAACAATCATTCTTCTAACATTGACACAATTCTAAAGCCTTACAGATTTTACTTATTTCAGTTGAATAAACTTAACCAAAATGTTACTCATTTCATTCGAAAGTATTTATTGCTTATTTTATTACTTGAACTGAAAAAATGAATACAGTACAAAATAAAATAAAATCACAATAAAACATTTATTCATTCAAATTCACAAAAAATACTAAATTGAATCACTTAATTGGTATGAATTATGTTGAAATATTCATGTAACACTGTTGACTTTCTGGTCTGATGCCTTTTGATCGAAGGTGATTGTAACTTGCAATAGTCTGTACGACACTGTTATCTTTATGACTGATTTTTGTTTTTTTTTTTTGTTTTTTGTATTGATGCTATTTAACCTATGATAACTTCAGAGTCAATACAAAAACGCAATCCAAGCATACATGTCCAAAAGCCTTTTCCCTCAAGAATTGTCTGAATCTACCCTAAAAACTGTAAAGGAACATTTCCAATTCTAGTCCTCGTGTAGTAAAGTAAGGTGGCACACACACAAAAAGTTCTCCGAAATTACAACAAACGCCACTGAAAGTGATTTTTTTCCTCTTACCTGAACAACGTTTAGCTGCTCGCAGCGATTTCGGTTCTGTTGAATTATCTCCCCTGCACACTGCAATCATCACACACACACAGCACAGAGACTGGTTTCCAGTCCTCTATCATTTCGCTGGAAAGTGGACTCTGCTATTGCGGTGACTAGTACGGAACCGATAACTCCCCCCTTGACTAGTTTTAGTGCTGAGGTTTAGTAGGTAGGTTCCTTAAGGGGTTAGTATTTCTGTGTATTTCCCAGTTACAATTATTAATAACATCTCATTACTTGCAATGGAACAATCGCAGCAGGCCTACCACGTTTAGATTTTTTTCTGGTAAATGAACACGACAGTCAGTCATTTTTTATTTTAAAAGAGAAAGAATGTTGAAATTGCTTCCTTATATCTTTGACCTTAAATTTGCCATAGCAGCTGTCGCTTGAGTGGAAGCCACTTTGAAACTGGAAAAGTTACAATTGCCAAAAAAAAAAAAATACTATGAAAATTTCTTGGTAAGAATAATGGTTTATTAGGTTAGTAATAATCTTTACTTATAGATAGCCAAATTTCGGTCAACTATTTTTTTTAATGGCTATAAAATAGCTATACCGATTGTAAACTGAAGTTCCACACACTCGCTCACTCGATGTTAAAAACGGTGCATGGCACATCGTTTTTATTATTGAGTGAGCAAGCGTGTGGAAGGAACATCACAATTTATTAATTTTTTTTTAGACATTTTTTTATAGCCAACCTAAATTTGGCTGCGTATGATTCGAGTTTACCAATATTTTACTCAACTTTTAATAGTATTTAAAAAGGAAAAATTACAAGGGATCAAGCAATACACAAATGTATAAATCAGAAACAAAGAAACTATTTTCTTTTTGACCATGATGCTGAGAGCTGAGTAAAACTCAACAGCCTTCTTAGAGAGTACACAAACATACATACACTTACACGCAACGCGAGTTAAATGGACTGAAATCTAAAAATAAAAAATAGAAACAGTGAAATTTCTTCCCAAAATGTTTACATTTTCTGTCAGTCTTCGTGGGAAAATAAATTAAAATACTATCAATACTATACAATCTTTAACAAAAAAATATTCGAAACTAATTGCAATATTTCTTTCAGTATTTTTTTTTTTTCTTTTCTTGTTTGAATTTTGTTAGATGGGGTTTTTGTCGGACTATTTTCCCCGTCTATGTCTTCATTATTCACATCGTTTTGGTCGTGTATCGTTGGTTTTAGTGTGCGGAATCACTACTCACTTGATACGTCATATACGATTTTTCTTATGTTTGGGTTTTTTTTTCTTTTGGTATATTCGGGTTGTGCTGTCTGGGTACTTGCAAGGTTCCTTCCTTGCATTGGATAATGCGTTTTTGCTATTTTCCCCCCAAGAAGTCTTTTATGATGTGAGACTCTCAGATGGCTATCTGGTCCGACTCGAAAAAGTATGTTTGACACTTCCTTCAGTCGTCTATAAATGCCAATTATTCTCCCTGCCATGAAATGGCGTGGTTTGGCATGCCAAATTTGCACACCACATTAGGGCTTCCCTGTACTCTTATTTTTTTTCCCCCGACGGGCCGGCAGGTTTCGCCTTTATTATATCAACCATAACAGCACGGAATGGAATATACGCAATTTTTGGTCTTGTTTTTTTTTCCGTAGGTGATTTAGTTTGGAGAGGTTTCAGCCGGGGGCGTCCGCTAGGGTGTAAGAGGGGTATTTGCCCTCCCCTGGGGCAGACCTTCTCATTGAGGGTGAGTTGATTTGAAAGTTGGAACCTTATTGAAGCTGGATATCAAGCGGTCACTATAAACAGTGATAGCTTAGAACGAGGCACAGTTTAGGACCTTACCTGACAATCAATGTCTGGAGGTATTCTCCCCCCCCCCCCAAAAAAAAAAAACTTAGAAAAGTTCCCGTGGACGCCCATGGTGTGTGCATAAGGTTGTCTCACTTCGAAACTCCGTCCGGATGTTGCATTGATGACATCAATCATTTATTTTTCCTGGAAACACTTGAGATGTATTGGAGAATCATAGATTACCAACAAAAACTGATAAGTCTCGTAGGATATGGTAGCTACAGCTAACGGAAGAAGGATCGGTCATCAAACCCTCAAAGGAAGCTTTCACAGCCAAAACTATGTGGGGGAAAAGAACGAGGAAAATAACCGACCATACGTAATGTTTTTAAAAGATTGTTTTGTTTTTAAGTACTTTTTCGATCTAAGCAGATTTAAAATGTCAAGTGGAAAACAAACATTAGAGTTATAGATTCGAATACCTCATTATTCCGAAGATGAAGTTCAGAGGGCCATACTTTTGATACACTTCTGCTGGACAAGGGAGATAACTTGGTTGGTCAATTTTTTTTTTTTTCCAGTTTTATCCAATATATAAATCAATAATTCTTATGGCTACTTTTTACCATTCAGCTCTATTTTTAGTTGCTTTTTAAAAATTTTTAACAGATTAGAATAATGGTCACGATGGAACCACTTCCCTTCCATTTCTATTCACGTCTTCCGTGCATAAAAAAAATTAACAAAGGTAGATTTTGAATCCTTTAAACGGACCAATGGAATAAAATATATATACATAACCTGTTTGAATAAAACTACTTACCTACCACGACTTCCATTCCTTCTGTTGAGGGAAGTTTTTTTTAAAAGTAAATAAATTATTTATTTTTTTCAAAGTTCTATTCACATCTTCCGTGCGTAAAACACATTACCTTTTAAATTTATTTTTAATGCTTTAAACGGACGAAGGGGGTGGGGGGAATATACATATTTTTAATCGGCCTGAGTAGAAATTATGATAGAACCACTTTCTTTCCACATATCCATTTCACAAACCCATTTATCGTCCTTGGACGGACCGAAAGGAACAGAGGAAGGGCAGTTTGTTTTCCCTTTTAACCGAGGACATGAAACCTTATCGTAACTTTTATTCAGATTAAATCCGTTTTTCTATCGCAACTTTTGTTCAAGGCGGTTTAAAATATTAAGATATTTTTCTTTCCTTCGTTCATTTAAAGCTTTCAAAATCTACTTAAAAATATTTTTATGCATAGAAGATGTAAATGGGTATTTGGAATAGTGATTAAAAGATGTATTTATTTCCCTTCTGCAAATGTTTTTTCACAGAAATTTTAAACGATTTTTAAAATACAGACAGATATGTCTACTTATTTCAAATAGAGCTAAAAGGTCAAATTAAAATCTACTTCTTTCCATAAGGCGAACTAAACTGATGAGGTTTTAAAAGGTACTTTTAAACTAACCAAGATGATATTTTCTCTTTAAAGTTAAATCTAACGTTTCCTTGATAGAAAGAAATTTAATCGCTAAAAGTACGGAAAAAAAACCCAAACATGATGGGGCTTGGATATTGTGTTAATATGATCATTTGATGAGTTCCTTTATATGAAGGAATTGTATACTTTTCTTTCACATTATAATGTTTCTAAGAATAGAACAATTATAGCAGACAGTGCAATTTATACAACATGCACTAGATAAAACAAAAAAATGAAATTTGATGTCTAAAAAAAGAAAGACTCTGAAAATTGAAGCTAACAACATTAGAAAAGAGGAGACATAATACAAATATTTAAAGGTATCGAAAACCTCACAGCTAAAAATGATTTACAATGAATGAAAGAGAAAATTTAAAGAATAAAGAACGTTGCACTATAGAGCTTTCCCTACATTTTGAGTTTAAAAAAATAATTGAGTTTTAATAGTTCAAATTTAAAAAAAAAAAAGCTAGTGCATAGACATAGTTCAAGCAAGCTCAGATTCAAATGTGAAAATGAAGACGTAACTTCGAAACGACTGTTAACAAAATCAAAATCAACTGTTTTTCACTACTTATTCCATTTGGGCATTTAGTGGATGAAGTCAATTTATTCCATCTTGCGAATTCAATATTTCAACGTTCATGTAGATAGAACAATTTAATGTCTTTCTTAACTAATTATATAAACCAAGTCGTAACGACCATTAATCACTTTTTAGAAAAGGTGTAAACCGAAATGTTATCAATAAAAATGATATAAAATAGCACGTTTGCCGGAAAAAAACTTATTTACGGGCTATTAAGAAGATGTCATTAAAACAATCAACTAAACCAGGAATAAGTACGAGTGGAACATGCAAGTGAATGAATCAAGTTTCATTTTATGTAGATCTACGTGGGCGTATTTTTGGCCATTTTAATATAAATGAAAATGGACTTTCTTTCCAGCACAAACCTGTTATTACTAATTATTATAACAATTTGTTAACATATATTGTTAAAAAAAACATTTTTATTTAATATCATTGACTGATCTACCGTACATATTGTTGACATTCCAGGAAGAGTATAAGGGAGGTAACTCTCCTTTACTCTTGACTTATTTATGTTGTGTGACTTGAAATAATTTCTCATGCAGAACTTACCACAACATGAAAATTCAAGGAAAAACTTCTCGCAAAAGACACATCACCAATTGGAACAAATTAATGGATCAAGATCCGCAAATAATAGAAACTAAAACAGCAAACAACTTTGAATATGATAATTACACAACTAATTAAAAAAAACGAAAACAAATTAAAACTCTTGAAAGAAGTAAAAAGAAAAATTATTCTCAAAAAGGCGAGATACACAAGCACTAATATGTGCATAATTTCACTCACTATTAGCTTATCTTGAATTTAACGTCTCTAAAATAATTGAATTTAAATACCGAAATTAAGAAAAAAGAACGCGTGTTTAAGGATATTCATGTGTAAATATGATTATTTGATGTGCACTTTCCTTTTATATACAAATTATAATTGTACATTTTTCTCTCACACTAAAATAAATGTTAAACGTTACGAAAAAGATCACCAACAGAACAATGCAGTATAATTTTCACGACACGCACTTACCAAAGACAAAACAAAATAGAATGTGGGCAAATAATTTCCTAAAGAAAAAATGACCAAGAAACAAAGAAAAATCACCTCATTTTTCCTTCCCTTGTAAGTTGTTGTTATGCTTGTTGTTGTGTAATACTAACAAGTAGATCCGCTCTCGACACTTACACAATTCCTTGTTAGATTTCATGTATAATCGCTATTATTGTTATTATTCATCCTCTTCTTGAATGGTCGCAAAATACCGGTGTGTGTACTTGTTGACTAGATATACGAAAGGCTAGCGATGTACATTACTGTGTACAATAAACAATCAAGAAGGAATAATTATCGAATTATCCTGGTGGTTGAGATGCATATTGTATTGTATTGTATGGTTAACTGTATGCACTGCGAAGTAACATGCTTTCCAGTTGCCGAATAGTACTTGATTGGCCTAGAAACAACGAAGTTCGAGAAAGCATGTCGCCATGAGCTATGGATGCCCAAACCGGTTACAAAGTACTCCTTTATTATTGAGCTACTCCTCGCTAAAGTTTGCCTCTTACGAGGAAACGCGGTTATAGCAGAGAGCTTAGGCGTATGAGCTGGGAGAGATGCCTCAGTGTATTTGGGGCCAAACCGTGTACATTACTGGACTTGCCCCCTTAAACAAAGACTTCCCATAAGCTCATGGCAGCGAGGTACTGTAAAGATCCTTGTATTAGTTGTATAATAGTTATATATATCAGCAGTGCCTAATTGGTGGTAATGATTCCTACAAAAATACCGGTTTCAATTTAGAACTAAGATGAACGAGTCAAACACTTGGAATCTGTCAATAATCAGAATTCATAACTTCTTCCAAACAATTATCAGCTTCCATACTTTAAACAATAAAACCAAAAATTGTCATAACTGATATTTGTTATCACTAGGCTCTAAGGAGACGCCCTCTTCCAAGAAAATGCACAAGTTGACCAACCAAGAAATCAGTCGATGATAACGAACCTCGCCTGAGCCACCTTTTTACGCTATAGTCCAAATGCCAGGAGCCAAAATTTGGTGTATTGGTACGCTTAATGGTACTGAATTTAACAATGCATTTTAGTTTTGTACATGTCTACGTCGTATAAAAATGGTTGATGGATCTTTGGGTCACTGAGCTGGAGCGAGGAATCAAAATATAATAGTCCATGAGCTAGAAACCTAACTTTGGTGTTTTAGTACACTTAGTCTACCTGAAAGTGAAAATTATCCTCCTTTGATGAATCTTGGCAACCAGATTAAATCATAACTAAAGAAGCATCCAGATTAAGAAAAAAAATGGTTGCTAGTTTTTGTAGGAATTTCAAGGATGGCTATTTTGAAATTCAAAATGGACGACTATGAATGTATATTTCTTCCGATTATAACTGAGTCATTCTATGGCCTATTGTCAACCCTTTCCACGAAATTTCATTGAAAGTCATTGTGAATTTCTGGAGATCCCGGGCTGACAAATAGGAGCGAATACTAAGTTGGTTGAAGCAGAGAAAAACTCAGTTTGAGGAATATATACCCGAGTATTTTTTTTTACAAAGACGTCGATGAACATCGCAAACACTTTGCTTTATTTGTGGGATCAGATGGTTTGTAGTAGTGTTTGAGTGAACAATTTCCAATGTGTGAAGCCGGTTAATGGTCAACAATGAAGTTAGAGCGCATGTTGGTTAATTGCATCGACTGTACGGCACCTGCATTACCTTATTTGTTTGACCGATTTCTACGTCTTTTATGAAATTAGCAGGTCTAGACAGTCATGGATTGGAGAACGAATGTTTGTTTCTGCTGGAAGGCATTGTAGCTTTGTTTTCAAGTTCGTGTTTATCATTTTTATTTTTTTGCGGCCAAAATCGAAGGGGAACTTTTTTTACTTACAGGGATCAAAACTAAGGCTGGACATTTTTTCACTTCTCCGGATCAAAATCGGAGAACTGTTTTCACTTTTAAGTTTCAAAATCGATGGGGGTTTATTTTTTACTTTTAGTGGCTAAATTCGAGGGTAATTTTTTTTTTTTTTCATCTAATGTATTGAAGTTGAAAGGAACATTTCTTATTTTAAAGGCCAAAATCGACAGCGAAATTTTATCTTTCGTGTTGTCAAAATCATGTGGGAAACTTTTTTCCATTTTAAGGTCCAAATCGGAGGGGGGAGGCTTCTTTTTCCATTTCTAATGGACAAAATTTAGAGGAAACTTTTTTCACTTGTAGGGCTCAAAAGCAAGGGGGGACTTTTTATCATCTGAACGGCTCCAAATCGAGGGGAAACTTTCTCACTTCTTGGATTCAAAATCGGGATGAGAGGACTTTTTTCATGTTTCGGTGTCGAAATCGAGGGGAACATTCGATCGATGGGGATGGAGGTAATGAAATATATGCTCTGATTAGGGGCAGTAGTCTGAAAAAGGATTGGAAAACATTTGTCTTCATCCTCGTCCAGGTGCAACTTGAAGGGTGGTAGCTGCATGTGGGGAAGGGGCCCCATGGAAACAAGCTGCACCGTTTTGAATCTGAAAAACCAAACGAGAAAAGATATTCCAAATTCGTCATGAATAAACATTGGAAGCAATAATTCATGAAATATTTCAGATGAAGGATGGAATCGAACCAAGAGATTGACTCTCAAACAAAGAACCCTGCAATGTGTGCGAGAGAGGATCATGCTTATCACATGGAGAGATCACAGGATAGTGCAGTATGTTACAAAACAGTGTCAGAGATACCATGAACACCATCAGAAAACTCAAATGTCAATGCAGAGTGTCAGAAAATCACTGGACATCACGACCCACGACGTGAAACCACAGAAAACTTTTGTGAAATTGTGGGAGGCAAAAATAAGATAGCGTGGCGATTTAGACACATTCAGAAGATAATGGCACTGCGACGCCCATGATCGAGAGGTGTAATGGATCTTGGGGAAGAGCTATGTCTAACGTGAGACGTTCAAAAGCTGATGATGTTAATCTTCACAATTATGTTATTGTGATACAAAAACAATACCAACGTGGAATAAAACTAGTCATAAAATTGTAGTAATAAGGAAAACTGTTTCAATCAATAATGTCGCAACTGTAAAACTAGTCATGTGAAGGTAGTGTGATAAAAAGCAACACTATCACCATTGAATAAAACTAATCAAATAAACATTATAATGAAAAATAATAAAATACTAACAGTGAAAACACCTCATCTAAAAGCTACATTAATAAGATGGAGTAGAAGTAGTAATAAAATAGGATATAAAAGCCCCGGACGTACATGGTCAAACGCTCGTGTCGAGGCATCTCACATACGCACAGTTACGCAGCTACTCAACCGTTGCATCACCACGTGCTCCAAACGCATATACAACTCTCACTTTGATGAATGAAATGGCAATGCTTTTTACCTCCGATAGTCACGTCGATTTTCTGTAATTATCTTTACTTCGGGAAACATGCATGGATAAAACTCAGTTCTCTGTTTTTCATGGTCTGTCTGTCGAGTGTTTATCAGCGTCAGAGAATACCCCCCAAGTCACCCACACAACTTGGCAGTGTGACTCACACACTTAACCCGGTCTCTATAATCATTCCTTGGTACGCTCCAAGCCTTATGGATTCAAAAGCAGTTCAGACAACTCTGCTTCGACTCCGACACCAGTACTATCAATGACAACAAAGCTCCCACCTTTCGCTATCTCTTCTCATTTCTTTGCGCGATTGAGCATAACACTGTTATTTAAACATATATTTCATTTCCATTCGTCATTCGTCATTGATATCCTCGTATTACGTCTTATTTGTCTAGCCAAAGACTTAAACGTGTTCTTTTTACTTTGTTTCATTTCCACGTCTAGGTTCATACTTGGCGTGCATTCTCTTCGTACATCTCTTTTTCTCCTTCCACATCTCCAGTGACGTCGACGCTACCATCGAACCACGAGGAGACAAAATCCTTGGTCTCCAACATTCGTTGCGCCACCCCAGAACTACCACAGAATCATATCATCTACAAACTTTTTACTTTCAAACCAGAATACATATACCACAAACTGTTTCGATGTTGCCTTAATCAGATATAACAGAAAATACATGAAGGAGAAATGTAGAGAGAAACCAATGAGTAAAGACAAAGAATTACTTCTTGTAACTTTTTCACGATACCATGCTCTATAAAATGGTGTCAATAAATCATTGAACATCAGATACATTCCTACACTCAACAGTCTTTAACAATGGGTAATGGCGTCTTTCAGGGCAAGACAATGAACCCCCATCACACTGCAAGGGTTGTACGGGAATGGTGTGAAACTAATAGAATAATTGTTACAAAGAAGACTGTGTCGATCCAGAGCGTTTCAATAAATAAGACTTGTAATAAAATGCTAATAGTAATAAAAGTTTCAATAAAAAGCAACAAAGATAAAATCGAGGAAAGCTAGCTATGAAATACTAATAGCGAAAATGCTCCAATTAAAAAGCAACAATATTAATATGAAGTAGAAAATAAATAAAAAAGATAGTAATAATGAAGGGTGTTTTGTGAAAAGGCAATGACGATAAC
The DNA here is from genome assembly GCA_963457665.1 of Thysanoteuthis rhombus. NCBI lineage: Eukaryota > Metazoa > Mollusca > Cephalopoda > Oegopsida > Thysanoteuthidae > Thysanoteuthis > Thysanoteuthis major. The sequence goes on along the minus strand of OY735211.1, from coordinate 3,865,517 downwards.
ATGGGGTAAAAGACGCAGAAAACGTAGTTATAATGAAGTTTGTATCAGCCGAAAATATTTTGATAAAACTAGTTTGAAATCAAAACATATGGACAGTGGACACTATTTTGTGACAAGTTTGTTTCGTAATTGAAAATTGATATAACTTTGACCTTACGTCTAACCCTAAACATTAACCCTAAAGACTTTTGTAGTTAAAATCAAAAGAATACAGTTAAAATCTATCAAGTTTTCTGCTTACATCTGATTTTTTTCAGATAAATTTACAGATAATGTTAAAGAAGTGAAAATTCAGTGATCAAAGAAAATACAAAATTTGTGAAAATAGGGTCGTTCTGGTCCCCAGGCAAACATAAGATAGCGAAATCTAACGCTAAAATGTTTTGATTTCTACATGGAAACGGTACCAACCTCCAAATTATTTACTTTTCGATGAAATTAAAGTCTATTAAAAAAAGATAAGTTTCTAACAATCTGTAAAAACGTCAATTCTTTAGAGGATGGTGGCATATGTTTAGGTCAAAACGCAACGTGTAATTACAATAAAATAATGGATAGTTACGTCATTTGAGAGGAACATTAATAATATCCAACATTTTAGATGAAATAGACTCTTGTTATTACGACAGCTTCAGTGATTTAAAGATGCTATCATAACTAATTTTCCTTGTAACTGTTGCATTTTATACGAGGTGCATTAATATCGAGAAGCTAGAAAGTACAGACAGATGACTTTTTATTACTCTTTCACCATCTAATGTTCGGGTCACGGTAATATCAGTTTTGTCTAAATCCCTTAAATCTAAAATCACAATAGTCTACTCACAGGCACTAATGGAAAATACAGGAAAAATCAGCAGTGGAAACATGAAGACTATTTTTTCCTGTTGTATTTATAAAACTATCACAGTTGCAACGAACAAATAGCACGATCGGAAATAAAAAGTAAGAAGCCTTAATTGATTTTCACTACTTATTGTATGATAGATGTGTGATTTCTATTCTCAACGCGACTTACTCTTTATTTCCGATCAAGCTATTTATTTGTTGCTGCAGGAACAAAACTGCCCGAAGTTATAGATCTATAAATATAACTGAAAAGGCTGGGGCAAATACAATTTTTCTGTCGTTGCGCGATGGATGCCTTTACTTGATGACAATGAAGCAAAATTCATTAAACGTACCAAAATATCGGGCGTAGTACCAAGCGTACAGCAGAAGGCAAATAGCCCTGTTCCTGACTGCTACTTCCTCTGTTAACCACTCTGTATATTCCATTATTATCTTTCACTCACACTCTGTCTAATCCCCTTTCTCCGTTCATATACAACACGTACAAGAGTCGTTCCAGAATTTTAGGCAAAATTCTCTTCTACCGTTTATAGCTTGGGGTGTTTTGGTGTTAATAAGCGAACGCCAATAAAGATTTTTTTTAATCATGACACCTTACCAGAAGATATAAATAGGGTTATGCTAAATTAGTCCCTAGTAAGAGCTCAGCGGCGTTCATGCTTCTTTTAATGGAAATTCAGACAACGGGTGATCATCCCTTTTTCAATTTTTTTTAATTGATCATTCCCAACACGGCATGCTGTTAAAAGGTGTTGGTTACGAGACGATTTCTATTGCGTTACTAACCAGACCTGACTATTTTTTTTTGTTGCTTCGGAAGCAAGGGGAGGGGGTATTTCCAAAGCTTATTTTGGTGTGCATAGACGACAATGTCCGAATCACAAAATTTTATGTATTTTGAAATACTGTAGTTATTAACATCAGTAAAAAAAAAAAATGGATTGTTCAAAGGTTGTTAAGTCTATAGTATGCTGCCAAGACTCATCAAGAGTTTAGGGAAACGTTAAGTACACGCATCATGGAACGATGAAATAAAACAGTACAGACCGCAATATCTATACTAATATTTGAAGCTTTTATTTGTTTTTGCCGATTCTCTGGAAGAATTACAAGGCCCATCGACATAATATTCAGTGTGTAGACTGAGGAGAAGTCAACTCAAAACATGGGCTACGTGAGGTCATTTCTGGCCAATGTTAGTGAGTCGTGGGCCACGGTTCAGCATCTAAGACACAGAAAATTAACATATCAGTATATTTCACGGCGAAGATCACAATCTATGTGACGTCGACCTCTGAGATAATTTCTGGTCACCTTGAAACGATTTTCCAAGTTTTCGGCAACAATTTAGAACTTATAAAACTGAATTAAGACATAGAGGGATATTGCAATGACGAAGGTTATATGCAATATAGAGTCTACCTCTGAGTTCACCAGGAATAATTTCTAGCCAATTTTGAGTTGAGAGCTACAGCTTTGCACCAAGAATGCAGAAATTAGGCATGTGGGTGCTTCTTTTCGCATCAAAGGGGACATATTGTATGGTTGACCTTTGAGGTCATTCAAAGTCACCACAGGTCAATTCTATTCAATTCCCAAGGTTTTTGGCAATAATTTCGCACCTATGTAACTGAAATTTGGCATGGGGGCAAATATTTTCTTGGCAAAGGTCAATGTGATATTGACCTTTGAATTCATTTGAAGTCATATTTGGTCGACTCTAGCCAATTTTCCACATTAGCCACAATTTCGCACCTATGAAATTGAAATTTGGCGGGTGAGGTAGATTCTTTCCCGAACCAATTACTTGAAAATCAGGGCCATTCGAGGTCGCCATGTGTCATTTCTGGTTACTTTTTCAAGTTGTTGTCCGCAATATTGCACCTAGGATGCATAATTTCTGTATGGGGGTACTTCTTTACATGGCAGAAGTCAGAGACATAGTGAGGTTAATGCTGGCGGTCACCTGAAGTCGTTTATGGAAATTGTAACAAGGCACAAGGACAATCTCACAAGATCACTAGCCTTAATGCGAGGTCTCCATGCTTTTCCCAAGGACAGCTTTATATTGGTTATTCTAGGGTTGGTACCCAATGGGAGAAACAGAGTATCTAAATGGCCACTCAAAGTAAGCGACATTTCTTCCGTTACAGCGACTTCATGTGTATATCTTATTATAATACGCAATAAGTCCGTCTGCCTGCCTATCACAAAAAACTACTCAATATAAATCCATGAAATTTTCTGTGGGTGCAGATTTGACCCCCGGGAAGTGTTTTAGCAAATTATCTTTTGAAAACCAACCCAAAATGTTTTTAGTGGGGTTTCAAATCAGGGGAAAACCATTTTTGTGCTCATTCATCAACGGCACAAATATTTTGATGACGTAATGAAAGAATATTTCTTATTCTTTTTCTTTGACTCAATCCCGGAGATAAAACTGCGTTCTTTATTAAGAAAAAAGCAAAAACATTCTTCAACATATCATATTGCGATGTTTATTGGTTGTACATGGATACTTCAAAGAGCAGTGCTTTCATTAGTACTTGTACGGTTAATATACATTTTCCAAGACACAAAATTTGGGGATCAAAAGTTATGTCGATCACATGGAGGGAACTTTTAAGGGTCGAAATCCATAGAGAACTTGGGGTTTCCACATTTAGGAGGCGAAATCTAGGGGTCGGAATCGGGGAGGTTTTTTTTTAACGTTGAGATCAATTGAACAGTCACAAGAGAGAATTATTTCATTAATACGTATTACTAAATAATTTTTATTGTCACTCACCTCCATTTATATCGGTCAAAATCAGGGGAGATAATTTTTTCTATTCAGGTTCAAAATCGAAGTGAAATTCCTTTTCACTTTTAGGTGCCTTAATTGAGACGTAATTTTTCTCCTGTCAGGGGTTAAAATCAAAGGGAATTTTTTTTTTCACTTTTAGGGGTCAAAATCGAGATTTTCCCCCGACTATCAGAGGTTCAAATTTAGGTGATTTCCTTCCATTTTGGGGGGATCAAAATGAGGGTGGTTCAATCTAGGGATCAAAATCGAGGCGGGGTTTCCACTACTAGGGGTTGAATTCCAAAGGAATTCTTTTTACTTTTAAGGATCAAAATCGAAGGGGGGATTTTGCTTTCGTAATTTAGAACAAAAAATTGAAGGGTCTTTCATTTTTTTTTTTTTTTACTTTTAGGTTCGATAGTGGAGTATTTTTCTTTCAGGATCAAAATCGACAGGAATGTTTTCCCCCCTTTTCGAGGTTATCAATAGAAAGATTATTTTACTTTTTTAGAGGAAGAAATCGAAGGGATTTCTCATAATCAACGGGGGGTTATTTTATTCACTTCTAGAGTTCAAAATCAAAGGATAATTTCTGTTTTACTTATGGGGGTCAAAATGAGGGTGGGATGTTTTCCCACTTACAAGGGTCAAAATCAAAGGGGAATATTTTCCCAACCTTCAAGGGTTGAAATAAAAATATATTTCTTCAACATATAGGGGTCAAAATCGAGTTTGTTCGTGTTTTTTTCACATTTAGAGTTCAAGGTGGGGGTGGGGTCACTTCCACGGGTCGAAGTCCAAGGGATTTTTTCACTTCTAGGGCTCAAAATGAAAGGGGCGTTTTGTTTTTTTTTCACTTTTAGAGGTCAAAAAGGGTGAGGATGTTAGTTTTTTTCCTCACTTTTGGGAGACGAAATCAAAGGGATCCTTTTTAAATTTAGGGGTTAAAATCGAAGGGGAAGATTTTTTTTTTTTTTACTTTAGGGCTCGAAATCTAGGAATTTCTGTTTTACTGTTAGAGGTCGAAATGAAAGTTTGTTTTTTCTTTAACTTTTAGGCGTCAAAATCAAGGGGAATATTTTTTCACTTTTGGGAGACAAAATCCCAGGCCATTTTTCTCTTTAGAACTCACGAGTGTCACAATCGAGAGAAAACGTTGATCGTCTTCCAAAAATGAAAATAAAAGAGGAAATTTTTTTCTCATTTTTAGAGGTTAAAATTAAGAGAAAAACGTTTACTTTCATTTTATGGGCTCAGAATGAGCTGGGAACTCTTCCCCCACCAATATCTTTTTAGTATTTCGCTATTTTTTACATTATACCAATCCCTCTAAACTTTACCATTTCTAAACATCAGACTCATTTTTTTTTTTTCTTCATAGGTCACCCCTTTTTTGGTGAATTAACTATTCTTAGCATTAACGTCCATTAATTGTTGCCGCCATGACCCCTTAACTTTTAGATTAGCTTGATTTTTTTTTCAATTGGGACCCCATTTCTTAGCGTTAGCCCCCACCCTTTCTAACGGTGTGAAGTGGTATTAAATAAACTTTTAAAAAGATTGAATTAAACGCTATCTGCTCTCCATTTATCTATCTTTCTAATTCTTTTTTGGACAGCAATGTACTCTGCTCGTTAGAGTAGCTAGTCTAGTGGTGTAAATAATTGTTTCTTCCTAGGGTTGTGTTATGTAAGAAGAAATATCCTTTTGCAGCTCGGTTATATTTCAAGTTTTTTTTTTCCAGGCAACACTAGGTATCCCTGCTACGATTGGAATAAGATGCTTTACTTCAAGATCAATTCAGTTCGCACATTTTTCGATCATCAAGAGATACGCAGATTACAGAGTGAGAAGAAAGGTATAAAATGTTTTGCCAATTGCCACATTGTGTAAAGAGAATAATATTCTCTTATAAGACCCATGCATTTAGAGTACTTGTAGAGGAATATCAATGGAACAAGTTTTTGAAATAGGAAGTGGAAATAAACATAAAATGCAGCAGTGTTAGTAGCAGTAAAGAAAAAAAACTACAATTTTGAGATGGACGTCTTTCAAGATAATACAGATAAATAAAAGTAAAAACAATCTTTTTATCATCATCAAACTCCTACTGAGTTGACTTTCTTTTCCCAATAACAATGACTTCAGGTTAAGACTAAAAAGAAAAAAGTTAAAAATAATGGATATATATATATATATATATATATATATATATATATATATATATATATATATATATATAGACACATAAGAGAGAGAGAGAGATGAAAAGGAAAGAAAAGACATTCTATTCCAATGTCATCAATATATGAGAGAGAGAGAGAATGGAAAGCTATCAATGATAAATTGAATTATCTGGTGTTGCTAAACCAATTCTCTTCATAAGAATTTCTTCCTTTTTCATCTTTACTATTATTTTCTCTCTTCTCAGTCCATAGTAAAAACTTGATGCACATGCACACAATCCCCCCAATCCAGCTTAGTGGCTGAAATAGAGTTTGACCCTGAAGCAGCCAGTCTTGTTCAAGAAATAAGATTAAGTAAACAACTGCATTTTTTCCAAGTAGTGGAATTCTGTTCTGACAAATTTTCAAGAAGAAAAATATTTCAAAGTGAGAAGCCTGCTAATGAAACATTATTGATGCTTTGTTGTTCAGGTTCCATTTTCAATTTTTAGAATCAAACATACAAACAGATCAAAGAATTTTGCAGGCTCACCTGTTTCATTATTTATTTTATTATTTTGGAATTCAAATTCAACTTTAGGCGAATACCATTTAATGTAAAAGAAAAAATTGAAATACAATGATTACAAAAAACAAACAAGAAAAACTAGAATTTAAGTAATGGAAAGAAATAAAAACTTTAAGAAAAAAATATCAATCAGTTTTTTTTTCCATTTTTATATATGTATAAAAAAAAAGTTCAAAATAAAAAATTATTCATTTAATTGTCCTGAAAGAAAACCATTTTTATTTGGGTTTCGCTTCATTTATTTCAGCCATTATTTGCTTGTTTCTTCCACTGAGATTTTCTCCTCAATTTTGTCATAGACCTCCTCTTCCGGTTGGTCAGCATTTTTGTTTGCATCAGGCACCCACAAGCCAGAGTCTACACACATCTTCATGTAATGTTCAGCTTCTTTGGGATCCATCTTCTTTATTGTTTCTGTTAATTTCTGGATATCTTTGCTCTCAAAGCATTCTTGGAGATCCTATACAAAAGAAAGAAGAGAATAAATAAGGAGAAACCCAGATAAAAACACAAACCTGTTCATTTACTAAGAAAAGTAAATTTTAATAGAATAAACCTCATTCTAAACATTTTGTGAGCTGCCTCAGATTAAATAATGGGAAGAAAAAGTAATGAACGCTTTGACAATATTGAACAACCATAGCCACCAAAGGTGGCAAAAGGTTCTATCTCATTTTTATATGTACATGTGTGCGCACTCTATTGCTCCTGGCCATACCGTTTTGTCTACAGACTTGAGAATTGGCATCAGTACTCTACTAAATCCACCACTGAAAATGTTTCTTTTTTTTCCTAATTTTTGGAAAGAAACAAAAACCTTTTTTTTTTCAAAACTTTTTGGGGGCTTTATTTTGATGGGTTTGTTAATAACAGATTCTCCAGAATTGAGATGTTTCCAGAAGTTTTTTCATTTTCCTTTTTTTTTTTACTCTGTTTCAAATGTTTACCAACAGAAAACAACAGTTATATTATAGATAGCTACGTGTCTATGTGAAATGTAAAATAAAGGTGTAAGCTAATTGAATTTCACACTTCTCAGTTAACCTGAAATCTGATATATTTTACATAGACACATAGCTATTTAGGACATCACCGTGACTTTTGGTTTATGAAGAGGGGGGGATTATCATATATTAGAGTGCCTGGAATATAGAAATAACATGCTTTGTGAATCAGAAATTTTAAGGATAATTAAATAAATTAGCAAAGCAATATTTGGCTACTTTATTCAAGAGTGCTACTATTCAACAGTTGGTGATGCATAAAGCAAATATTAGTCACTCCACAAACAAAAATGCAACAAACAAATTCCAGTCGATTCAAATCCCATAGAGTAAAATAAGACTAAGTAGCACATCATTTCTTTTCTTAACAAGACTATTCATCCATGTATAAAACACTGGATGAGATTAATGTATTCCAAGATCTGCATAAGCAGAACTGAAATTCACAAAATGACAGTTACTGTTAATTTTTTAGAATAGTCAAACATTTTTTTAGAAGATCGAACTCCTTGTTAGTGCTTATAGCACGTTTTGCCCAATCCATTCTACGACCTTCTTCAGGAGCACTATCCAAATGTGACAGCAATGTTTATAATATTTGATTTGGATGAGAGGAAAAGATATTACCCTAATCCAATGTTATAATACCCCCCTGTAAAGAGAAGAGGAAAAGTAGGGCTTACTTTTGGCAGTTGCTCAAATACATCAACAGGATCCAAACCACCTGGTCCCAATCTTTTCTGTCTTTCCTCCTGAAAAATAAAATACAATATGAACTTCTAAAAAAGTCAACATGGATATAAATTACAAAAGAAAAAAAACAATTTCAGAGCCATAACATTTAGTAAAATTTGGATTTCATCACAATTGAATAGCTGTCAATGAAGACTGGTGATGAGGGAAGATATAACTAATTACTTAAGAAATAATTATATTTCTCAACATGTCAATTAGATGAATATATACTTACAAAAGCTATACTGCACAATATGAACATTTTTCTAAATACTCAGATATTAAAACTGGAGGTAGAAGTTCTCAGCTTTACAACATTTATTAAGCCCAGTGGATATTTACCAAGTCTGCCACAAAGCCATGGCAGGACTTTTAGATAGGAGTCATTAACAATAGCTATCTGGGTTAGCTTAATTTTGATGAAGTTCAATAAAACAACTCGAACCAGAGTAGAACTTGACACGACCAAATCATCTTTTGTGAGAAAAAGGTTAAATAGAAGCTCTACTTTTGGAAAAATTAATTAATCCTAGAAAAATAATAGCATCATCTGATTTCCCCCTTCTATACTCTTGATTTTTCACATGGGGCCAGTTTGCCATTTTTATTAAGAAACAACTTTAGGAGATTATATTCATAAAATCTTTCAAAAGGGACAATTGTTTCCAAACAGTGTCTTACCTCTTCAATTTGTCTTTTGGCTTCATCAAGCCTTTTTTTAGCCAAGGCTCGTACTCTGCCCTTGAAAGCTTCCAATTCCTCATTGAATGATGTCATGTACTGTTGGCGGTCATCCTGAGATTCACAACTAGACATCCTTAAAAGTGACAAATGAATAATCAAAATTAGAAAAAGAGCAGATGGGAAAACTCCATTAGACATTAAACGATTATCTTAGGTTTGTTTTGGTCTTCCCTGCAGCATTTTACAGAGAGAAATTTAAAATTAAAAATTTGACAAGCAGAATGCTAGAATTTAATCAGGGTCAGATAGTTGGTAGACATGATTTTATAGTACAGCCATGTTATACAAGCAATGCTGCCTATTGTCTGACCTGTAAGAAATGGTAAATTATAACAAGTTTAGCAATAAGCACTAAAAATACTTGCCAAAAAAAAAAAAAAAAAGGAAAGAAATCTGACGAAAGCTCATATTAATCAAATTACTATGAAAATTTTTTTTTTATTAGAGAAAATAGTTATGAGGATGAAGAGTGATCACAATGATGTACAGCAGACATTGTGTGTAGATCAAGATCTTCAGAGCATGATGAACATCTAAACAAAAAAAACAAAAAAACAGGTCACAGGTGACCAACGTCTTTTAGTAGCATGCAGTGTTGGGGAGTGATCAATCAAAAATTTGAAAAGGAGGTGATCGATGAATAAGTGTTACTTCTTTCACCTTTTTTTTTTTTTTTTTAAAGTCCAGATTTTTAAAAAAAATAGTCCAGATTTTTTTTAAAAATCCAGATTTTAAAAAAAGTCCAGATTTTTTTAAAAAAAGGCCCAGATTAAAAAAGGTCCAGATTTAAAAAAAAAAAAAAAAGCTGCAGGACACTATCTCAGAGACCCAGTCAGCAAAAACTTACATTGCAGATTGAACCCCTCCACTAAAAACCTTTTTAGGGGTTGAATTTTAGAGGAAAAAAAATTTCTGGGTATAAAGAGGAGTAAATGTCTGATTTGCAGCTCAATGGGTGTAGATTGTATGCACCATGCAGACCAACTTGAAGAAAAACTGAATCTATGTTGATAGTTTTGGCAGACCACTTTTCTTTCTTTTTAATTATTTATTAATGCAATAATAATAATAATAAGCACCATCCAGAACTCACCTACTGAAAAAAGCTTGTACACAATCACGTGGATCTTTCTTCATGTGTTTGGAGAGCTCCAAAATAAATTGCATCACAATTGTTTGGTAAGCAACATGTTCCATCAAGGTTTCTTTCTAGAAATGAAGACAAATACAAAAAAGTTTAACTTTGTTTCTATACATCTGTAATAACCATATACACAATGTTGACTCTCTAAAGCTTGACATGGACTTCTAGCAAAAATGAAGCTATGAGCTGATTGAATTTTACATTTCTCAGTTAATCTGAAAGCTGATATATCTTATGTAGATACATAGTTAGTCTACAATCAGAGAACGAACCATTGAGAATACTGAAGGGGAAGAATTGCTTTATGCATCAGTCTAAGACTATGAGAAAAAAAGAAGACAATAAGGGGATCAAAACAATTACAGCTAAACAGGTTCACATAGTAAGTTCACACATCTCAATAATCCGCTTTTTGGTCCATCGGTTCCAGTTACAGTAAACAAGAGAAAGAAGGAAGAGAATGTGTGATGTCATTAAAAGAACATCTGTTCTGATCAATGGATGATGTATCAAACATTTGCTTTACAGTGTTGCAAAGTATTGTTTGTTATTAATAGCTAAAACCATCTATAAAATTACTAAAATTGGCTGAATTTTTCAATTTCATGCTAACTTTATGGCTAAAAACATTACTTATACTCATTTAAAGCCAACTTACCAAATCAATATATTAAGACTCCAGAACAAATTGCTGATAAAAATTGTCCAATTTGAATTTACCATTAGTTTTTATCAGTTATTACAGATAGGGACATAAGGATGATGGACGCATCATTGAACTTATGGTTCTTGTTTTTTATCACTATGGTTTCTGTAATAAATCTCATACCACAAAGGAAAATGAGATAATCAGTTCAGTATAGAGTAACGTTGGAAATCTTAGATCTGATTTCACACATTAGATTCACAATTCAGCTCTTTTTTTTTTTTAAATAAAAAATAGAAAATAAAAAAATCCATCGAATGCTCAAACACAGTAGCAATTACCCAACAATATCATTACTGATGACAAGGGAAAATAAACTTAATTGAATTTTCTTAAGGAGTTTTAATTTCATTCCAAACTTATCAAGACGTTAATATATGGAAGTAACTTGAGGTGGTAATATATAAAAAAAAATGTCCTAATTGATTTGTCCTTGGTTCATTGAAGTCTGCTGGGAGTTACAGCAGCATTCTGCATAGAAATATGAAGAGATATTTATCACTAATTATTATAATATTTGTACAAACTTCCTGGGTATCATCAGTTCCTTAAAGAAGTTTGGCTACATAAAGTTGGTAGCTATGATAATTATGTATATATTTCAATAGCACTCTCTACACTTGACAAATGTCTACAGTGTGAAGTCCCCTGCAGTCTCACTGATCTGATAAAAACCTAGCTATGGCATCTCTCAAACATACTTTCTTATGATTGGCTGACAGACTGAGCACACACCTGTCTGAGATTGGCTTACAGCACACTCACTACAGTCCTTACATGTTAATTGTATTGTGCCAAAATACATGGTGGGGGCACAAAATCCAGAATCAATTTTTTCCTAATTTAGAAAGACCACCATCTGTAACAAAATAGTGAAATTTGACCTATTTTAGAAATAATTATTTACCGGGGGGGGGGGCTTGCTTGGCGAAATCTAAGCTGCCTATTTGATCGGAAGGTATCTTTTAGGATGGCAATAACAAACCTGCTCAAAATGTTTACAACCTTCGGGGGCGAAAATGGAAAATGTCTTTTTGATTAAATCTGACAACACAAAAGAACAGGTTCAATATAAATAGGAGCACTCAGGCAAGCCTTGAAGGGACAGGGAAGGTTTTGAAAAGGAATGCACACACACATCCAGTCAAATAGAAGGAGAGAAAGAAAGGAGAGGAATTTCAGCCAGAGGAAAAGGAAAGGAAAGAAACACAATAATACAGTCAGTCAAAAGAGGAAGTAGCAATGTATAAAGTATGTGTGAAGATTTTCACCAGGGAAAATCAAATAAAAACCTGCAAGAATTTTTGCAGCAGTCTTACATTTTTGTGATCAACAAGGATCCCAGATTGAGAAGTGAAGGAAATAAACAAAATGTTTTTCTTCTACACAGCATGTTCTGTTGAATGAATTCAGTATGGGTTTTTTGATTGACATGCATTCTTTTCCCTCTTTGTCTTCATTTTGTTCTCTCTCTTCCCTTTTCTCCCTAGTTTCAATAGCTACACCAGAACTAACAATGCAGCAATACTACACATAAGATTCAAACTGACCATAAAGCACAAAATTCCATCATTTGTCTGTGTGCATATATACATATTATATATAATAACAGAGTGTGCATAAATGACTTACCCCTTCCAATTCCAGATCAATACACCACATGACCAAATAGTTTGCTGTTTCTTCACACACAAGGTGACTATGTTCCCTAAGGAAGTCTTTGCTATCTTCACTTTTCTTAAGCATTCCAAAATGTCGAAGTTCTTTTCGGTACTTTTTGTTGAACTGCTCCTGTAAAAGAATTCTCTTTGTATTAGAAATGCTTAAAAGTTTCAAATATAAATTCTAGAAGGAAAAAGGAAAAAAAGAATTTAAGTACAACCATTTCATTTACTTAGATATAAAAAGAAGTTTTAAAATCTAAATGCTAACAGTTTATTTTTCTGCTTAACTACAGTGGTTTCATCACCCATTTGTCCGAATGATCTGCGTGTGCGAGTGTGGGTGTGTGTATACTTATTGAGGGTTATATTAATAATGGGTGGATTTTAACTGAAGCAAAAATCACATGAGTGTATTATTACAAACTTTTCACAAGTATTCCTTATTGCTGTTAATCATAACTCTACAAGAAAATGGCAAAAATTGTTTGAAAATGGTAAAAAAATCAACCTGTAAACTCCAGTTTTATAATGTGGGAACACTTTTAGAAAGTAGTTGTAAACATAAAAAATGATTTTGGAGAAAAACGCAGAAGATTTTTTCTCTTTATTCATTGGTACACAGGAAGGGCTATACTGGAAATGTTTAGCAATCATTGTTTTCAGAACAGAAGAGTTCCTGATTACTTTACAGTCTATTTGAGAGTCGTTTTACATTTTTAAGCAGTATTGAACAGTGTATGAATAAGCATTACAAGTGGGAATGAGCAGATCATGAATTTAAAAATTAAGCGATTTCCAATCCATACAGCTTACTAAATGGTTGTAGGATAATTACCCAAAAGTTGCCATGAAGAGTAAAAGAGATAAGGTGAAAGAAATCATCATCATCATCAGCCAGGATTCGCCAAACCTCTCCATTATGGGCATCACAGAGTCGATACTTTCTGAACTTGTCAAGTTCATCATGCTACTTTATTTTCTGCTGGTCACAGTTTCACATGTGATCTCAGGGGATCCGCTCGAGTCACAATGTCCAGCAGTTGTCTGACATTCCTGCAACATAACCAACCCATTGCCATTTGATTTTTACAATGGATTCTATATCTCTGACTCATGTTTTTTTCTCTAATGTACTGTGTTGTTTTGTGATCTCTCCATGTGAGGTTGAGCATGATTCTAGTGCACCTTGCATGGTTTTCAGTTTGAGGACCAATCTTTAGTTTGGTTCCATATTCCAGCTCCATAGGTGACTATCAGAAGGTTGCATTGGTTGAACACCCTTCTTTTTAGGATTAATGGGATTTTCTTGTTCTTGAAGGCCGAGCTTGCTCTAGTCATAAATTAGTAACTGACAATACTTCATCTGAGAAATCGGACAATTTCATAGGGTGGTTGTATCTATTTTAGTACATGTAAAAAGCTTCAATAATAAAATCCAAAATATAAGCAGTGCAACTAAGAGCAGACTTAATTTCTAGCAACTACAATGAATTTTGAAACAAATATTTTTCAATGATTCTCATATCCAAATACTTGAAATATATTGTTTTAAGAGTTTACAATGACAGGTCTTCAAATAATTTCAAATGACTAAGGCAAATGTATTATTCAGTCATTGGAGTCACTTCTAGTTAGTGACTTCCTTTTGACCAAGTGAGGTAATCCAAACCTTTGTTTTGCTTCATGCACACATGCTGTTTTTGGATTTTCTACACTTTACTTCTAGATTTCATATCTGCTAAGTATCTTATTCTGACTGTCAACTGCCTTTTCTGTTTTTGTTTTTTTTTTAAATTGATCAGATTTCGTATCTGCTTAACTTTAAAATCTTTGAACTCATAAGCAGCACACACTTCCATATCAATTGTTATTTATTGTGTAAAGACAGACAAAATAAGCGTTCTCTTTTGTATTATGTCTACATTAGTTAATACTCATGAAAAATTCATTCATGTATTTGAATTTCTAAGAGACTATGTTCCAAGAAAAAATAATAGCCAATTTGTTTCAGTAGAAGAGTCCATAGTTTCAAATGGTGGCGAGAAGGTACTTTAATCGGCAAAATTTTTACCTCTACTGAAAGAGTCAAGTGTTATGGAGAGAAAACCAAGAAAATCAAACTGTTCATAAAATAAGTATATGGGAAATTTTTTTTGATTGAAAGATATTTCTTGTTTTTTCTTCATTTACACTTATGTATACACTCATCACTGTCCATACAATATCTCCAAAAGTTCTCAATGAATTTCTGACATTTTGGGTGGTGGCTAATAAAGCAGATCCTTACACAATTACCTCCCCTATGTCTTAGTTATACATCCAAACCACATAATATTATGTTCGTCAACACAATATCTCTAAAAGTTCTGAATGAATGTTATTGATATTTTGTTGGAGGATGGGCAATAGGCTATGGAAGAACAGATTAAATTTTGGAATGGATCCATGCACCATTACTTCCCCTGACAATGGTGTTGGCAGAGGTATACGCTGAGTTATGACCAGCAAATCACAAGAATCACACTGTTCATTATTAGAGTCATAAAGACAGACATAAACTAGGGTCTAGTTTTGTATCATATGTACACTGTAAATTGAACCTGTACTCACACTGACCGACAAATTTACAATTACTTCAATTCACTTAATGTATGTTGGTGTTAGCATTATTCAAGAATGGCTATAGCTACCAAATTTGTGATTACTAATAAGACCTTGGAGCACGTTTTTCTCATATTAGTCTTCAAAAATTAGACATTATAATAGTGTGGGGTCTGCTTTCATGCTCTCCCCGATAACAAAGGTCTGATGTTTGCATGTATCTATATAATACTAAAAATCTGATTCTGCTTATCTGTATTTGACTTCTAAGAAGTCAAAATAGAGCAACATAGCATGAGGTATAGAATTGAGCAACCCCTAATAAAATTTTAAAAAAGGACCCATTTCAACATTCTGTAAGAACTAGCTGGAACAAGCAAAAAATTAGAGTACAAATTGAGCTAAATGAAATCAATGCAAAAAAGAAAGTTTTCTAACCTGTCGGATCCCTTTGTCTTCCTCTGATAATTCTTCTTCCTTTACTGGTACGCTTGTATTGATTAACTAGCAAAAAGAGAAGGAGAGAGAAGCTTCAAAAACAATGGAATCATATCAGAACAGTAATTTGGTACTGAAGGAAAATAAAATTCAACCAAACATAAGAAACAAATTTTCCCTACTTACCGTTTTAGATTCTTTTTCTTTACACAATGTATCCACATTCCAGGGTCGCAGCTGCAAAAGATTATGATAGAGAAATCCTCACACAAAGATAATGATTGTGGAAAGAGTAGTTGCAATCAGAAAATTGATTCCTGGCATTTAATGAGACATAAGACAGTTGAGTTACTTCACAATAACATTACAAAGATTGGTAAATGTAATAAATTATAGAAATAGTCGAATATCACATGGATGTGAAAAAAGAAAAAGAAAAAGAAAAAAGTGTCATTATTAGTGGCACTACTTTGAAATGAGGGGCAGGTTGCTGTCATACAAATGGTTGTTAAGAGTGGTATATGCTTTATTTTTATATCTTTTTTTTTCAAAGATCCAATTTTCACTGCTAAACACTTGATGGTGGTGATTCATAAATTCTCACAAAACTCATTTTTTTTTTATGTGTCCACACATCTCTATTAGACAGTTTTTGGTCAGTCAGTCCCATTTATGTAAACAATGGAAAAAGGAAGGAAGGGACTGTGTATGCCATTGATAGAACATCTATTCAGATCAATAGATGTATCAAGTGTTGGCAAGTATCATTTGTTATCAATAGCTGAAACTATCTTTAAAAATGGCTAAAATAGGCTAAACTTTTCAATTTCCAGTTAACTTTATAGCTAAAAATGTCATACATACTTATTCAAAGCCCACTTATCAAATAAAATAAGCATACATAAAAACTCTAGAACTTACTGATAAAAATTATTCACTTCAATTTAAACTTAATGATAGTTTTTTTGATAAACAGATTTTCAGGTGAACCATCCTCACTTTCCTCTTCCTACCACTACTGCAACTAGTAATGCTACTACTATTTCGTTCAGAATCACTTTGAAATCGGAAATCACTGATGGTGGACATATCTTTGAACTTATGGTTCTTGTTTTCTAGGATTTGAATTAGACTTGCGTGTACACAAACTATTCCTACCATCTCACAAAACAAAAAATTCATTTTTAGAAATGGTATGAGTAGATATATCTGATATCTTGTCAGAGAAAAAGTAGATTTAAATATAAATTACTGGTTTGAACACAACTTCGATAATTGATAAAATTTCTAGAAGAAAAATTTATTGAATAAGGACATTTAATATTGGCTTTATTGTTTGATAAACTTCAAAACCAGTTTGATAGAAAAATATTTAGACATGATAGAAAAGTTAATACAAAGGGTAAAGCAAAAAGACAACATTCAATTACTTGCCAGATTTCAAAATAAAAAGACACAAACTCATTTCTAGTCTCTAGTAAGAAAATGAGTTGATAAGACTTGTTAGCTTACCTTTTCTTCCTTTTTTAACATATCTTCTTTTTCACGAAATTTCTTTTCCTGACTTTCTAGCTCATGCTTCTTCAACTGCAGTTCTTTCATTTCTTCTGTTGGCACCTAAATGCAACAAGACAGATACTGAATAACAAATTTACGCAGAGATCTTCTGAAGGAAGAGAGAGTTAAATGTCATAAGAAAACACAAAGTTTGAGTTGCATAATGAAAAATAAATCTATCCCAACCATTAAATGTTGATAACTTTTGTCTTCAACTATTAAGGAATGAAGACAAAAAAAATATCCACTTCTAATAATCCGTAATGATATTATATTAAGGAGAAGAGGAGAAACATACAATACCATTTGATAAACCCAAATGAGAATAGAATTTATATTTCATTAAGTCAATGGAACTAATGAAAATCATCGAGAAGAACAGTTAAATAATTACAGCATCTGGGAAATTCCTTTCATTGGAAGAGACTATTTATACTTACACTTTCAGCATCTTTTAGTCTTCGTTCAAGACTTTGCTTCTCATGTTCAAGTCTGCAGAGAAAAAAGAAGGAAATAGAAAAATTGGTCAAAATAATCTTACAAAAATATTGCTAATTGGTGCAATTCTACAACCACACTTATGCTCACATTAAAATAGCTGTGATCATCATTAACAATTTTATTTTGATCAGCATTCATTTCCAAGAAAGTATTTTGCTGCAGAAATCTGTTGAGTGATAAATCCATAAATAAAGCTAATATTCTTTATATTTATATGATGGTGAAGGTAACAATTTAACAAGTTTAAATCTGACACTTGCTTTAGCAGTTGCCTGTTTCATTGCAGTTATTTTATATTTCAAATTTTCTAACAGCTATTTCAAAGCATGCAGGTCGAAAAGAGGGGGAATAAATAATGAATATAAAAAATTCAGTATTCAGAAATTACCAAAGTTTATGGTTTCTTATATATCTCAAATTTTGATTATTATTCTATCTTTCAAGGTCA
This sequence comes from Thysanoteuthis rhombus, assembly GCA_963457665.1. NCBI lineage: Eukaryota > Metazoa > Mollusca > Cephalopoda > Oegopsida > Thysanoteuthidae > Thysanoteuthis > Thysanoteuthis major. Next base: position 3,847,584 of record OY735211.1, on the reverse strand, counting down.
ACAATTTTGACAGGACAAAAAAGCTTGTGTAGCGTTATGTAATCATATGCAAATACATGTGTGAGTAGAATAGGTATGTAAGTCAATCGGTCCAGAGGAAAAGTTTAGCTGGAACATGAAGATTTTAATGTGTCTTTTTGAAACAATAAATCGATAAAATTTTTATGTGTTCAGATACAGACAATACGTCTCAATGAGGAAGCTTTTCAGACTTGGTTGAAATGGATGAATAGAAGAGCCATTTCTTCATCCTAGAAAGCAATCATGTTAGGAAAAGAGGGGGAGTTTTAACTGAAATAAAATAGAAAAGCCATTTTTCCCAGGTTTGCAGAAGGTAATATGGGGTCACAAACAAACCCCATTAAAGGCTCTTCTGTGTGGAAACTTGAAAGCCGTAACATAATAGATCAGCATACAAAGACCTTTGCACATGAAATGAAAAAGATCTACTAGATGAATTTTAATTTATTTAGCTGAAGTGTGCACAGACAGACAACCAAATTCATCTATCTATATAAAAGCCATACATGCAAATTAGTATGTTTAATTGGTTGTATGTTTCTTCTGATTCCTCTAATAACCTAAAACTTATAATGGATTGTTCCGTGAGAAATAAAACAACAAAAATTATACAATTAAAGAGTTGTAAAAATATGAGAAAACATTCATGTTTACCAATAGCACAAAAAGTTAGACTATTGGAAAAATTGGATAGATATGTAATCCAAAATCCAGAACACTTCCAGTTTCAGGCATTTCAGATAAGGACTATTCAAACCTGTATTCCTATATTCCTCTTTTTCAGGATTAGGACAAAAAATCCCAGAGACCTTTTCCTGAAAATAATGACAATTCTGCAAGATTAGATGCAACAGAATGATCAATGGTGACATTCGTCATCTTAAATACATACTTCATCAATTCTTCTTCAAACTCCTTCTTATCCTGTTCAGCCTTTTCCATTTTCTTAATCCGAGCTTGATGACGCCAGCGAAACAAACTGGCTGTGTCAATATTAGGGTGAGTATCATCTTCATCATCAGAGATCTTCAAAAAGGAAGAGGAAAAAAAAAGTGGCTTAACATTTTGGAAACAAATGATACAAACATTATTATTAATCTTTTGCTTCCATTTACCTTCATCTTAATTGTTGCATTTTAGCCACTAACTAAATTCAGACTTGGTACCCTTCAGCAGTGAGTAAATAAATTAACAATATGGATCAGAATAAAGAATAAGCTAGAGGTGAGAATCAAACTTATAACCCTCTGTGCCGGAGGATGGATCACCTTATGCACAACCACCATTACCAGTAAACTACTTGGAACTCAAGAGACAAGTGTCAGTCCAAATTAAACCCTAAACTCACGCTCTATCTTAGCCTATTCTGCACCATGTTATCAACTAGTAGTTTGGTTCAATTTCATTCTATTAGATGAAATATTGTTAATCATTATTATTAATTCTCTGCAACTACTTGCTTTCCTTACAGGTCAGTCATGTGACAAATATGATTGAAGGAAAAATAAAAAAAATTGCTACCGTGTTATTGAAATAAATCAAGATTTTCTTTCTGTGAAACTTATTCTAGCATCAAATGATCATAATTTGTTCCTTGATTAATTCTTTGTCAATTGATATGTTTTTTTTTAATCACAAGGTATGGTATATAATGTTTTGATAAAAATTTTGGGGAGCAAAAATCACCTCATTGCACTGTACATAAAGGGTCTGCTAAGACATCTCGGTCAGTTTAGCTCTCGTACAGGGCCCCTACCAGATAGAATGATGAAAATATCTTTTGATCTGAATCCTCCATACTTTTTTCTTAATTACCTTAGGTTACGGTTCTGTCTCCTGGGTATCTTACTATGTCACACAACCGGATTGATATTTCACTCATGAAATAATCGATAAGACTCAGAATTGCATAACAGATTGCATTTAATTCTAATGTTTTAAGTATCATAAACTTATTTGAGAAATCATGAGTCTTACAAAAATATGAATATGAAATATGAATTCCTTATAGTGATTTACTTATTTCATCCTAAAAAGTGGGTGAATTTTGCAGTAAAAGGATTCTCTTTGGGCATCATTTTTCTTTTGGATCGTGCAGGAAGGCTAGATTCCATTACATCAATTTCTTATCTTTTTTGCAAAAATTTCAACTTCAAACTTCCATAACTTTTGATCTAATGAGCAGATTTTGGTCAAATAAAGTACTTTGTGCTCAGCAAAATACCCTTCATCTTTTAGAATAACTTTCAATAACAGTACTTGCACAACTAAAGTTCACCTGACCTCCCTACTTTCATCTTGATTGTTGCTTTTTAGCATGACTCAACTCAGGCTGGATACTCTTCAGCAGTGAGTGAATAAATGAACAGCACAGATCAGAATAAAGAATAAGTTCCACGTGAGAATCGAACTTATGACCCTTTATGCAGGATGGGGTGGATCATTTAACACGTGACTGTTCTTACCACTTAATATTTGGAACTAAAGGGCAAACAACAGTCCAAATCAAACCTTCAAACTCACTCTCTCTCCAGGTCTTTTCTGCGCTATGTTTTCAAATAAAAAATAAAATAAAATTGGATTGAACTGAATTACCAGTTAATAACATGGTGTATAATAGACTGGGACTGAGGATTGCAGAAAAAATTTAACTTCATTTTCATAAGAAGCATAAAAGCCACAAGAATCTTCACCCTCACCCCATAAGTAAACGGTTATCAGTTCAAATATTCTTGTATACCTCCTAAATATTAGAGAATAAAAGTATCAACACTAAAAACCATCAGTCTATTATGCAACCCTTGACATCAAGTGTGGAATTCATTAAATATATCAAAATATTCATCAACTCAAACACTTATTACACATGTAGTATCAGAGAACCAAGGGGAAAAAATTTTTTTTTCAAATCAACTGCACTTTACTGCAGAGACTTCATTCCAACCAGATGCTAATAATCTTTCAGTTTTTTTTCATCTCTACTCATCTATTCTATTGTTACTCCACCATTCCTTCACTTAGCTTTATTGTTTGCACAAACTAAATATTTTTGCCAGTAGGAAAAAAAAAAATTGATTCACCAAATTTTGCCATTTTTGACCTAAAATTTGTTTCAGGAGGTTTCTGCATTCGATCTGTACCTTGTGCATTGAATGAATTGAAAATGAGGGAAAAGGGATGGTCAGAGGACCCAGAATCAAGGCAAGAGCTACTGATAGAGTAGGACATTTTGATTCACATGTGAGAAACTAATTCACTTATTACATAAACTCGCTTGATGATAATAGAATAAAAATGGAAAATCATGGGCAAATCCTGATGGCATATTCATTTCTCAATAAAAGAGTGAAAAATGAGTTATCTTGACAAAGACAGTGACTGCTTGCTTAAATATTCACTACAATCTTTTTTCTTTTTCAACAGCTTCCTGTTTCTACCAACCCAAATGATTTCAATAATCTTCAAATAGCAAATGATTCAGCACTTACACATTTTTTAATTCGTATTCAACCATAACAACCAACCAGCTGGAAGTTTATTGCAGACTACTTAATTAGCAAAAGTAAACTTCTTGACTAAAAATTTCAATGTGAACTATCATTATTCTAAATTTTTATGACTACTTCATATTTCATCTTAATTTTATTAATTGCTTTCAATTCCAACTAATAAATTAAAATGAGAGAAAATTTTTAAATGATCTATAATATTTCACCTAATAAAAATTTACAAAAAAAAAAAAAAAAAAAATGAAAACCATTAAGTTCAGTGAAATAAATTCTCCTTGGGGTCTCAAATGATGGATTGCTCAGCTTTACCTTTTTATACGGTTGTTCTTAAAGTGACTGAAAACACAAAGTATGTTTTGAATTACCAAAATCGAATGATTACAATCCGGCAGGTGCAATTCAGATCTTTTTACACCCTCAAGACATGGGTTGTCATATATGAAAAGTCAACCAAATATTTTTGCAACCTGGATTGAAGATATTGAAAGGTAGTTTCAGAGTAGTAAAGGATTGCAAAGATTTACTAATTGTGCCAACTTGATACTCACTGATGAGACAAAACATCATGACCATCTGCTTAATAAGGTGTTGATCCTCCATGTGACCTAAAATAGCTCTTACCCAATCAGACATTGGCTATATAAGACCTTCACAGGTTTCCTGAGATTTACTGCTAGGACATCAACAGCAAGAGCTCTAAGTTATATGGTGAAGATTCTGCAGAGTGAACTTGTTGGTCCAACGCATCCCATATGCTCAGACAGATTGAGAACTGGAAAGTTTGGTGGTCAGGGTAACACAGCCCTGAGGTCTTGTGCAGGGTGGCAGTGGAACATTATCCTGCTGAAAGATGCCATCACCATCATAGAAGATTTTGGCCATGAAAGAGTGTACCTGGACTTCATTGCAGTAGAGGTAAGAGGTATACAAAGTAGCTCCCAAATAAGTGATGGGACACAGCACTTTCCATCAAAGCATTCTCCAAATCATCACATTGCCTCCATCAACTTGATGCTTTATCACAATGCATCCTGGTGCCATCGTACCCCTGGGATAACAAGGCACATGTACCTTACTGTTCACCTCATTCAGGTGAAAGCAAGACTGATCAGACCAGGCAACCTTCTTACATTGATACAAGGTCCAGTTCTGATGCTCATGTGTTCATTGCAGACACTTTCAGTGACAGATATCGATTAGAATGAGTACTCTGATCGGTCTGCGGCTACACAGCCCCATACACAATAAGGTTTGATGTACTTTGTGTTGTCATGCATCCCTTCCTTCACACTTGATTAAAGCTATCATCAATTTGAACAACAGTAGCTCTTCTGTGGGTTCGTACATGGCAGGAAAGCTTAGTTCACTTTTCACATCAATGCGTCTTGTCCATCAATCAAGTGCCTCGTTAGTAATTTTCCCCTTCCTCAGATCACCATCGATAGGTGCTCACCAAAACTGGACGTGAACACCCCACAAACTATACCATTTTGGAAATGCTCTGACCTAGTCTCCTGTCTATAACGGATTAACTTTCATTAAAATCCCTTGAATCTTCTTGTCCATAACTACAGCCTTCAACACATCAAAATGAATCCCCAAGGCCAGCTTACCTGCTTTTTTACCTTTGGCCCCTACATTTGCAGTTTTTACAACTGTCATTCTTGCCATATGTCACAAGTCAGTATATCCTCACTTGATATCATAGCTAATTACGAATGTTGATTCTACAATAACCAATTCCACAGAACTAAATGAAGAATTCGAATTAACTGTAAGTCATTTTATTCAATCTAAAGCCACTTTCTGTCTTTTTTTTTTTTTTTTTTTTTTTTAAATACTTCACAGAGGCTGAGATTAAGAGAAATAAAAATGCTACAAGGGGAAAAAAAATGCACCATGTTGCCAGCAAGCCAAAGAGGGAGAAATCAAGCAGATCTAATGACTGGATAAATGAGAATTAGTCATTCCATATCAAATTACCCGAAGTTCCCAAGACAAAAATATCAGAGTGCTGGTTAACTGCCCACAGTGCCAAATGAGAACTTGAAAGTGGGCAATTTTGAAGACATTAAAAAAAATTTTTTAAATAAAAATAAATCAAGGACATTTCAATCTATCATTCTGACATTCCTATAACAGTAGCAAATATGGTTACTGCACACACATGACTTAATATGGTATAAATGACAGGAAGAAAACTACGAGTGCTTCATCTTGCATAGTGTTTGAAAGAGAAGCCCTCCAAGCGGGTATTCAGAAATGTTAAGATTTTCTACCACCAGAAGATTTTTCAATTCATTTTTTCTTAGAAGAAAGAATTTTCTTGTTCTGGACAATAATGTATGTTTTTGCTTCCCATGTGCCCATCCCATTCTTAATATAAACAACTTACTTTTCTTCAATCCTACTAAATTGAGTCATGGCCAGTTTCCTACCTCCTCACACCACTAGCATATACCCAGCCCCCAGCTCCTCAAATTGTGATAAGATTTTCCATCCCCCACCTTATTCTGACACACCTCTCATTAGATTGTGACAGAATTTCCACACGTACACTCTCGGCTTAGGATTTTGAGCATTAATGTCTGTAATTGACAAAAAGGTGTCAACAGCAACATTATCTATTATTAATTTTACTAAACACGGATAACACACATTATGTATACCATATATGTCTGCACTAGTCGTGTCTCACCAGACACGAGGATCGCATTGACGATATCTAAAAAGGGTTCGTGATGAACATTTGATTTTACTACGTTACATTACTTTCATTAATGAAAATGCCAAAGCTGTTCACTTCTTTTTTTTTTTTTAAATTAAAAATTCTGGTATCCTTTTTGAACATTTACAATACAGTTAAGGAAGTACATATAACATTTTCAGGTTCCGATTTGGAATTTTGAACAATAACTATTTCAAGTCATGTCCAGAAAATGAATGAAAAACTAAAACATCTTTACACTAGCCGGAAGGAAAAATATTTAAAGAGTAAAGGAAAAGAAGGACAAGAGCATTCAGACGTGTAAGAAATTTTTTTTAAAGTTTCTCTTCACTTTTGATCTCTGAGAGGGGAAATTTTCCCCACAGTACTATTCCCTTTCAAACTGCGTTTAAAAATAAATCAATAACTTATGACTTTTTCATAGAATGAAATGCGACTTAGATAAATTTTTAAAAGGAAATCCAGTTTAGTTGAACAAAACTCATAAATTTTATTTTCGCCAATAGAAATTTTTTAAAAATCTAGTTAAAATTCAAATGATTCACACTTTCATATCATTATCACGTAACGTATTAAACTGAAATCGTGTGAATCCTGTCACATGGTTCAGTGAATGGACTGACGACAATAAATGAAATTCTAAACAACTTCATCTTGTCAATTGAAAAAATACTCTAATTAAAATTCTCAAAGAAAACAATTAGAAATACAATCATAATAATGTTTAAAAATTGAAAACGGGAAGTTGATGCAATATGTTTCGTTGACATGGGGAGAACAGTACTACACTCTGATCTTGATATAAATGCCGCAGAAGGCCTGGATCGCGAAAGGAAGTTGTAAAATTGTATGACACCCTTCTTGACGAAACAGGAGAATGGGGGAAAATTCGGTCGGCAGCTTGGATTATTCCAAACGGGAGAAGTCTCTTCTTCCACAAATAAATTCATAGATCATTTCATTTATGAAAGAATAAAGAGAAGTACAGGACAATTTGGGGGGTAATCCGCTGGAATTTATGGGAGAATTTAGGAAAAATAAATAAAATGTGCCTTGTAAAAAAATAAAAAAGTTCCCACTACTGATAGAAAGCCAGTAATTTTTTCAATTAATTATCATATTCTCTTATAATTTGAATCGATGAATATTTCAATTTTATTTCTAATGTAATTTGTTAATGGAGATATCCATAAAGACATTTTAATTTGATAGATAAATAAAGTTACAATTTACCCAAAACAATCGAAGTTTATGGCAGAAATTAGTTGAGTAAGTTAATCTTAAGAAGAGAGCGTGTTACAAATTCTACAATAAAAAATTTTAAAGATTAAAAAAAACACGATCTACAGAAAAAAGTAAAATTGAATCATTAACAAAACCGTATTTTCGATCCAGAATTTGAATGGATACTCATTATTTTATTTTAAATTTAATATTGAATTTTAAACTAAAAAATGTGTCATCGCAAGAGAGGGTTGTTTTTGTTTAGTGAAAAACTCACCTCAATGTGATCCCATTTGCTATAGTTTATGACTTTGGACATTTTGTTAACTTCGATCTGCTTTTTCCTATAAATACCTGCTAACGCAGAGAAGCGTTAACCTTTTCGTCCCAAGCAAAGAAAAGCCAAAATGTTCAACAACGCCTTCTGTTGATTTTGAAGCTTATCTTCGTAAAATATGTCTACCGCCGCTTCTGTAGACTGCGCAGTGAATCGCGCCGCGCGCTCTGATTGGTCAATATTAAACCTGTCTAGAAATCTCGATCTTTCTAGAAAAATGGTTTTGAGGGTTACACCAATTTGACCATGAGAAATATTTATTTTAGTGTGTAAGAAAAGTATACAATTTGTATAAAAAAGCAAAACATAAAATAATCATAAATACACAAAAGCTTAATCATTAAACAATTGAAGTGATGTAATAAACATCATAATTCTTTTTGATATACAACAATTATTTTGATAAATTAGTTTCTTATGATTCCCATTTATAATGAAAAAAAAGAGAAAAATTGAGATTCTCTGTTCACATTTTTCTGATAACGAAGTGAACATTAATGTTAAAAATAGTTCCTCAATTTCTTCTAACATCTATTTTTTCTTAGATAAGAAAAAATTATTTTCTTCATTTAATGTAATCTGACCAAGTGACTTTTTGTTACTTGAGACATATTTTCTTTTCTTTTTCCTCATATAAAATCCAATATGTAAATGGATATTCTATTTTATGTGGTTATTTATTGTGACTTGGAAAATGAAACGGTTTTCAAATTTGAACTGCAATTGCATACTCTCTTATCCCTAGAGTTCTTATCCCTGACGAATCAAAATAATAGAGGAGAGAACACACTCGGCAAAGATACTCCCAGACTAAAATCTAAATCTAATACATTTATGCAAATCATTCATAAAATTGAGAAAATAGTCAAACTCATTAACAATGCAACTACTGAGAAACATCTAAAGTATATGAGAGATGCATTTATTTTATAGATAGAGTAAGAGAAAAAGATTCACCTCAGCAATGCAAAGTGATAGAAAAATCATCAAATGCATTGGGAAATTCCCTAATAATATATTCGCCTCTATCCTATAATACCACTTATGTTTATTTCAAGTGTTGTAAACTTAACAATGAGGAAACTGACCTAGAGAAAAGTTTTTACTTTTAAAATATCTGTGGGCATGATATGACATTTCATCAAAACAACTTTCATTAAAGCAAATTCATTTAATTTGTTTCGTTTTCCCTTTTTAAAGTAATTCTGCTGTTTTTGAAACTTGAAATGGAGATTTTATCTATAAATTATTAAAGACATCTTTGATTTTTAATCTATTTGAATTGAAAATTTAAAAAGCAGTTTCGATAAAAAGTTGTTTTTTATGAAAAGTTATTCTAATGAAAAGTCATTCAATGAAAGGTTGTTTTGACATGAAAATTGTTTGATAAAAAATCGTAGTATCATCCATTGGCATCAACACAGGGCGTTTGTTCCACCCCACCCAAGGTTCAGGCCGCCTCACCAAGGGCGAGGGGATTTGAAATTTAGAAGCTCATCAATAATATTATGCGAAAGCTTTTATATGTGTGTATGTCTGTCCAAGCATCACAGTCGAACAGAAAGTCATAGGGACTTCAATTTTTGTATGGAGCAGAAACATGGAACCTAACCAAGAGACAGACCTGCAAACTGAGAAGTATGCAACATGCGCATGAGAGAATCGTGCTCAACCTTACATGGTGAGATCAGAAGACAGCACAGTATATAAGGAAGAAAACGGGTGTCCGTGACATAATAGAAACTATTAAAAAACTCAAATGGCAATGGGCAGGCCATGTTGCAAGAATGAAAGACAACCGAAGGACATCATTTCTCGCAACATAGATTCCCAGAGATCACATGAGAAACTGAGGACGACAAAACACAAGATGGAGAGATAAACTAGACAAATTCAGGAAATACTGGCTCCGCGATGCCCATGATAGAGAATTGTGGCGAATCCTGGGGAAGGTCTATGTCCAACGAAGGACGTTAAAAGACTGATGATGATTTACTTAAACTTGGGCTCCAACATAGACTATGCAAGATTGTCTTTGGAGAACATTCAAGATCACCAGAGGCATAGTTCCATCTAACCTGTGTGCATACACACGTTTTGCAACCAGCCCATGGAGGAAATTAATGTGTGTACTAAAGATTTCAAATTCTGTTGATAGCTTACTGAGTTTTTATTGAAAAACTATTGATTCACTATGTTGAATCTAAAAGTGCATACATGCTTTTGTCATCTGGGAAAAAAATTGCTCAATATAAGATCTTCATCGAATCTTGAGAGAACATTAACCAGAGGTCATTTCAGGCCAATTTTCCAAGTGATTGTCCACTATTTTGTATCTAGGAAACTGAAATTTGGCATAGGGGTACATCTTTCACAGCAAAGATCATGACCTATGTGTTGTGCAGATCAATTTACAGTTATATGTTTAAATGGTAACATTTATGTCATGACCTGTTCTCTTAGTAAGCAATCTATTTTGTAACACATTCTCTGATTGGCTACACAGTAGGATCTTTTCTGCTAATATTCAACTAACCAATTGCTGATAAAGTGTCTTCAAAGGAACACATATTCTTCAAATGATGTCTACGTATCAACTTGAATTTCTATATGACTACTTGCAATCTATTCTATTTTATTCTCCTACTAATATCACTACTTCAGCTTGATTAATACCTCCTTCACACGTATTAATATTTCTGTCTCACATGCAACTGGAAAAGACCTCTTGATTCTTCATTTCACTATCCGTTCATATATAATCAACTATTTGCTACCTACAAGGTCAAGAATTATGAAAAGTACACTTGAAAAAAAAAAAGAGACACCATGTTGTGAGTCATGATGTCCTTTGAGGGTCTGCCATTCTTGCAACATGACCTGCCCATTGCCATTCGAGTTTTTTTAATAGATTCTATGATGTCTCTAACTCCTGTTTTCTCCCTGATATATTGTGGTGTCTAGTGATTTCTCCATGTAAGGTTGAGTATGATTCTCTCGTGCGGGTGTTGCATACTTCTCAGTTTGCGGGTCTGTCTCTTGTTTGAGTTTCATGTTTCAGCTCCATTTTACACTTTCTCTTTGTATAAAGTAATACTTACTTACTTTTCTCTTTGTATAAAGTAATACTTATTTACTTTTCTCTTTGTATAAAGTAATACTTATTTACTTACTTTTCTCTTTGTATAAAGTAATACTTTCTTACTTTTCTCTTTGTATAGAGTAATACTTATTTACTTACTTTTCTCTTTGTATAAAGTAATACTTACTTTTCTCTTTGTATAAAGTAATACTTACTTACTTTTCTCTTTGTGTAAAGTAATACTTATTTTAAGCTTAATATATTTACGTAATTCAGAAAATGAGTTGTTGACCTAATAATGTCTAATCAAATGTTTTATCAATAACTTTTCTTTTTTATAGCTTCAAATGCAAATAAAAGAATTTGTTTATCCTGTTTCTTGCATTTTGAAGTTACGGTAAATAAGTGTCTAATTTTTCTATCATGGAGCTGATTTCTTGAGAATAAGATTTTCTCCAAATCTGGTTCAAATTCGTTTTTTTTTTCACTAGCCAAGATATTCTATTATATATACATTATTCTTTGAGATAAACTAATAGTACTGGTGATCTAGATTGGATATCTTTTACTTAAAGAAGCTTTTATAGCTTCTTGTAGAAAATGATATGTTTGACCTTTTACTATGACTCTTTTTGAATGCACTTTCTCCATTGGTCCAATGGAGATGAAAAATAAGACATTCTTAGAAACCTTTGAATAACCTACATCCTTTGACAGAATGGTGTTGAGGGTAATCAATTAAAACATTGGAAGGGGATGTGATCAATGAATAAGTTACTTCTCTCACCTTCTGTTGGGTAGTAATCACTAAAAAGTCTGAATTTTTAAAAATACAAAAATCATTTTTTGTAGACTTAATCAGTAAATGTTTAAATTTTCATCCTTCAGGCACCATTGGTGTGATTTATATGCAAGATGTATAGATACGTAGCCAGCAGGACTGACTTGAAGAACTATTATGACAGTTCTGGTTGATGGTTTCTAATTAGTGCTCAATAAGAAGGCAAAATGCTCAGTATCTGTATAGTCTTTTTCTATTGTAGTGTTTTTACTGTGTTCATTTATTAGCATCTTGATTTTCAACAAACTATAGTTCAAAATGGTGGCATGTCATGTCTTGCATCAACTTATGAGGATACAGTAATGGTCTATGCAATGCATCAGTACTGGGCTGTTAATACCTGAATCAGTACATGCTGTTATTGTTTGAATGGCACCACCTTCCCCATTACAGCCTGCTTTTCTCTCTTGAATCCATCTGGTTACTTACCTTTTTTTCTTTATTCTTGTCAGACCCTTTCAAGTCTATTCCACAAAATACTTATAGAAGACAAAATCAGGTGAAGATTGATATTTTATTGTCCAAGTCCATCAGTAACTTTGGGGTCAAGGGAGAGGGAGAAAATGAGAGTAAAAAGAAATCTGAAGAGTCGAAGGGTTGAAGGGAATGTGAAGGCATCAGTTCAAGATTCACCGAGACACTTTGGCATGAATTGTAAATAAAAACCAAACAGAGTTGAAAAAAAAAAAAATAATGTCTAGTAAAGTATTAAAATCATCCCCAACACTACCCTGATCATCATAGTCATGAATATAATTCTGATTCTTACCTCCATTATTACAATTATGACTTGGATCTTTACAAATACCAGTACTTTTGATATTGGTTCAATTACTTATTTGCATCTACATTCTCAACTTGGTGGCTAAATCTTCTTTTAGCCAGTGCACTCACCTGTCATCAAATATCCTCACATGTGCATGCTTGTGTGTGTGTGTGTAGATTTTCAGGATTTTAGAGGAGGGTTCTATTTACAATGTAACTATAATGCCAAACTGAAACCTCTTTTAAATAATTTAGCGCTTTTTCTTTAGCTGAGCACATCAACACGTTCCCCTGTTCCGACATTTTTTGCATCTTTTTGTTCCAGTTGGCACCTGTTTAAAAATGCCCATCAAGTGCTTTTACCTCTTTAAAAGTGAATTTTACACACAAATGTTATTGAATTCCATAGAAGTCCATATTTAGAATCTTATTTTGTTTTTGAGACTTAAGACTGGGGCAGCAAATTGAGTCGAGTAGGTGGTATAAAAAATCTGAATTAAATGAGGCAGAGAAGATCGTAGAAGAAAGCAGCTGGTCGTTAGCGGCAGATCCGAAAGTTCAATTGATAGAGCTAAAAATAAACGGAAAAACCAGCAGTGCTACCAGCTAGAACTTTTTGCTAATGGCTGATATCGGCTAAATCTTTGCCACTTTCGGCAAACTTTATGGCTGAAAATGTAATATACCAATTTGAAGTCCGATCTTCAAATAAAGTACTCCTAAGACACCAGAACAATTTACTGATAAAAATTTTACGCTTACTTTTATGAAACTTATCGGATTTTTAGTGAACTGGCTAAAAGAATTCTCAAGGTACTCTCATAGCAAGTTTCAGTTTAGAATTTGGTTTATCGATCTCAAGTAGAAAAAAATCATGAAAATATTTTCCCGATATAAATTTGATTCACTTTCACTGATACAGACCTTCGTTTCTTCAGAAAAATGAACTTTTATTCATAGGGAAAGCGAGAGAATTGGCTCTAAAATGGATGACTGATTTACAATGTACGTATAATCTAAAACTGGACCCCTACTTAGTCAGTCTTTGCGCCAGTTATATAAATGGCTAAAATCAACTAAATTCTTTATAGTTTCGGCTAACTTTACGGTTAAAAATGTTAAATATATATGTCTTAAGCTATCTAAAAATTAAATCGACCGTATAGTTACTTTTTCTTTTAAATCGCAAATTTTTATCGGCAAAAACAGAAACAAAATCAGCTAGATCAAGCTGAAAAGTCACTGTTGGCATCCCTGATAAATAGACAGCGCTCATCTGTGTGTGAGGTGGGGAGAGAAAAACAAGATTAATCGGATTAATCCACAGGCGAAATAAAATTACTTGTTTTGCTTTTAAGCTGAAAATGCTTCGTTGGTTTCATTAATCCGCAATATGTTACGATTATTTGTATAAAAAATATCAATCGTCAACAATGACACGGAGATTATTTTTCACTACAGAATAAGAGAAAATTAGGAGAAAAACAACAACAGTCAATGATTCGCTTGAAGAACTTTGGTCTCAGCGGTGCACGAACTCTTGTTATGAGTATCATGCAAATATCAGCTGTTGACTGTTGTGAACTATCTCAGTAAGGGTTTGTTGATCGTAAACTACGGATGGCCTGACTAAGTTAGTTTCTCAGCGTGCATTGGGTAAATATTTGCTTTGGGTTTGTGAACACCACTACACTCAACTAATTCCATTTCACAGAGGGAAATAACGCCCAATTTGTATCTCAATGTTTGAAGGAATTAAAAAAAGGTCCCAAAATGGCAAAACAATGAAATATGGTCAAAAAAAGGTTCACAGCCAAATGCTTTTCAAAAAAGGCCAAATTCAGCCTCAAAAGTCCAAAATTTTAGTTCTAGGTAATATGTTTAAGGTTAATAAACTCTATATTATTTTGAACATTGATACCTTACCATAGACCTCGAAAGATTCCATTCTTTAATGAAGTTGAATGCTGATCCTGAGATCAACAATAAGAAAATATACCTGAAACAGCTGATAAACAGTGTTGAATTAAATTTTAGTAAGAATTTAGTGAGTGAAATGTTGCAAAAATGAATGAGTCAGTTTAAATACATGCAGTGTAAACTCAAAAGAAAATTAACCAACTTTGTACAAAAGGAAAGAAGAAAAAAGTTATCATAAATTTACCAAATGAAGATTCATCAAATAAGTGTTGTAGGGATTGGCTTTTGTGTGAACATTTTAGAAATATTGTGTTTGTGTGGTGAGCTGGTTTCTTCTGATAGGCTGTTTTTGAACATGATAATGGAAGTAGAGATTACTGTTTCTTTTGATTATAAATTCTTGTATGAATGGGATCTTGATGCCATAAATCTGTTTCTAATGCCAGGATGACGATGTATCTGTGGATGTGATCTCTGATGTTCTTAAAAAATGAAGTTAGAGGTTTTGAAGGGCAAGAAAACCTGCTAAAAACCCCTTTGTAAGAATGAGCACATTATTCTGCACACACCTTGAACTTTTCAAAACACACATTACAATAATATAACATTTTCATTTTTATATACAAACTCATTATACCTCATGTCCTAGAACCTATATGAAAACACTATTATATTTTAATATTCATTCTAGATCAGAATAATATGATATTTCATTTTATACACTCTTTGCATTACACACATTAATAAACATCTCACAGATAACATTATACCATTCAATAGTTGATGCTTCAAGGGCTACAAGCTCAAAAGCCCTAATGTATAAATTGTCCAATTTATAAAAGTTCTAATGAACATGAAGTCTAATGCAATAAGGTCCAATAATACAAACACATTCAATGCAAACATGGCCAATGCAGTAAAGTCCAATAATGCAAAAACGTCCGATGCAATGTGGTCCAATGCTCAAAGGGCTAATGCATACATATCTATACACAACGTATGCACACGATGCATACACATATGTACACATGCATCAAAACATCCCCACGTAGCATTCCCAAGAACTGCTTTTCTGATGTTGCTGAATTTGCTTTTTAAAATCTTGTAAGAAAAAATCTTGTTAAAAGCAATTTCAACAATAACAAACAACAACCCAATTGTAATATCAAAGTCGGTTAAAAAACAAACCTTCATTGACAGAGTTGAGAAAGCAATTTGGGCGACACCAGAGAAGCGTTTCTAGGGAATGTTCCATAGGGAATGTGTAAGGCATTGCCCGGCTTTGTCTAAAAGAAAAAGAATTAGACTTTTTAAGCCAAAACATCAACTGATATATGCTAATCAAGTGTTGACAGATTGACATCACAGGTGTTTCAGCTACTATGGATATCAGGCAGAAAGGCAAAAATTATTGAATTTTAAGGCTTTTTCTGGAAGAAAAAATAACAGGAACAAACTCTTGAGAGACTTTTTAATGAATCATCAATTATGTTTAGAATAACTCTTTCAATTAATAAAACATTAAAAGATGGCATTGGTTTTGACTTGAATGAGCTACCATAAGCTCCTAATTGGAAAAAAATACGAAACATACGTATGAAAATACTTCAAAATCAATATTTTTCAGAATATCAATTTTTTTATACATTCAACAATGGTATATTTCATTTACAGAATCCCAGTTGCATCTGAATATTGAAAGAATTGAAAAAATTCAAAGAATTTTCAATTAACTGAAATGAAAAAAAATATTTCAGAAGGCCCGATATCAATACTGTATCCATAGCAATAATTTTTTTACGCTTTCAGATTTCTGGTCATTGTTTGGTGAATGTGGAGTTTGAGGGACAACAACAGCGGACGATAAGATTTTCTATGCTGTCTGACTTCTGTGCTGATGACATCCTTGGATGGAACTTTACATGGCAGCATACCAGTGTATCTGCCGTGCTGGATTAAGCTGGTGCGGATCCTGTTGTATAGGTTATAAAGGGGCCCTAAATTTTTAAATGTACACATAAATATTACTAAACACACAATTTCTTTTCTTGCATAGGAAAGTATTTCTAGATTTTCTAGCATCTATAGTGGCAATCACTGTCACTGACTGACAATCTGACAAATCAACATATCAAACACTTCACACCACCTTCTCAAAGCATTCCTTCCCGTTATTTCTATGAAACAAATGTTTGTCTTCAATGCCGCTCAAGTTTGGAAGTTGAAGAAAAAGGAAAGGAAGACGTCACTGTGACTCTAACTGAGTGTTGGAACATGAATATGTGTTGATTTTGTTTTTTTCATTGTTTATTTTGTGAACGCTCCAAATAACCACTTTTACTTTAAAGATAGGCAATATTTTTAATGAATATTTTTAATAAATCAAGTAACATTTTAATAAGATAAATGTTGAAGATTAGAGTCACATTTAATCTATTTATGATATATGATATATTTCTAAATTTTAGATGTACATATCTGGAAAATTTAGATGTTTCTAAGTATTTTAAGATGTTTTTTGATTTAATTTTAGACGTAAACTTGAAACTTAAAGTTGGCCACATTGCTCTTGCTAGATGTCCGTACAAGAAAATAACTTGATGTCTAGTATTTCAGTGATAGTAATTACTTTTTCTTTTTGTTTTTTTGTGCAGTTGGCATGACTTGAGTTTCAAATATCTTTGTATTTGTGTACCGCATCTGTATCACGTAGATACTACACTCTCATTATTTGTTGCGTTATAAGGAATAGCCACAATTAAACCACAGACTTGGTTAATATCATTAATCTTAAACATTAAATAGTAATGAAGGAAGTGCAGGATCACTAAATCGTATAATAGTTGATCTGGCATCGGTCTGCGTAAATTTTGTCGGAAAAGAATCTCCCTTGAAAAAAAAAAAATAGAAACAAATTCAAAACTACATTGATGAATTAAGAGCCAATCACAGACCAGCCTACAGAAAGATGGCTGAAAATGCATTTGAATGATTGAAAGCTGGAAAATCAAACTTGCCTGCCATGGTTTTTATATAAAGTACCGCCCAGGGGTGAATAGTATTACTATGGTTGCATTGTTTAGGGCATACTGTTCTACTGTTGGTTCTGAAGTATTAGTGAAATAGCACAAGTCTTTTAGTTACCTAGGTGTTATGTGTATGCGGTATTTTGTCAAAACTTGGAATCTGTCATTCTCTGTTGAGGACATAAAGAGAGTTTTGATCTTGTGCCCCATTTATGCTGGGTGCAAACAACAGTTTCATCGGCCTGACGTTATCACATTCAGTCAAGGTAACCATACCGTTTGAGAGACTCGGTGTCAACATTAAAGAACCTCTGTCATCTTCTACTCCTAACCAATACTAACTCTCTATAATAGATGAATTCTCTAGCTTTCAATTTGCTTTTGTGTATTCAGATATATTGTCTTAAACAGTGATCAAATGCTCAACCCAGTCATTTATTATATTTGCTATTCTTTAGTACATACATTCATGTCATCAGATGTGTGAAACTTTTTGTATAACCATAGAATTTCAACAAGTCAGACCACCCCTTATAACCCTCAAAGTAATGTTAATGACACATATGACATTGGAGCATGTTCTACAGGATGCATTGCACTTTGTGCGCAGTCTACTTTCAACTGCTACTAATGCCACTCCATATGAATGACAATATAATTTCCAACACCGATCTACGAATGATCCAGACATATCATCTTAAACAGTGATCAAATGCTTAACCCTGTCATCTGCTATATTTGGTATTCCTTAGTAAATATATTCAAGTCTTCATATGTGTGAAACTTTTTGCATAAACATAAAATTTCTACAAGTCAGACCACCCCTTACATTTATACTGTATTTTCAAAGTATGGCAGCATCATAGTGTAAGTAAGCTTTTCTAATATTTTTTAATTACTGTCTGATGTATTCCCGCAATCATTGTTGAATAAAACCCAAGAAATAAACTCAGGTCTTACTACACGTGGTAACCCACTTAATGATAATACATGTAACATAATTATATTAATACTCCTACCGACCAATAAAACTGATACTGTTACTAACAACACTTAATATCGCTAATGCTAAGAGAGTATTATGTCTCTTTACAGTGATGTCACTCTCCTACCCACAATACAGTATTAAACATACCTTTTAGCTGAACCCACACTTGGCTCTTGTCTTATTTCATCTTCCCCCTTAATCCTATCACAACTCATCCATGCACTTTTCATTGACATACAAAAATACAAAGATGTTGCTCTCTTAGCATTACAGAAGACAAATAAATTAATTCACACC
The DNA here is from genome assembly GCA_963457665.1 of Thysanoteuthis rhombus. Taxonomy (NCBI): domain Eukaryota; kingdom Metazoa; phylum Mollusca; class Cephalopoda; order Oegopsida; family Thysanoteuthidae; genus Thysanoteuthis; species Thysanoteuthis major. Next base: position 3,828,846 of record OY735211.1, on the reverse strand, counting down.
TTCATCTTAATTTCTTAATTGTTTTTTTTTTTAAATCACAACAGGCTGTCGACAGATGGCAGTTATTAAAAATAAAAAACAAGTTCCACTTCTACTACTACTTCAAAAATACAAAGATCATGAGATCAGGTTTGAACTTTAAGAAATGTTCCTTTCAGTGGAGGTGATTTTGGCTTTGGTTTCATTTTTCAACACTGCTTATGTAAATTACTTAATAGAAAACATTAAGACTTTTCAATGATTTTTTAGATGTATCCACACATCTCTATAAGACTCTTTTCGGTTGGTTGGTCCCACTTACGTCAAACGACAGAAACAAGATGGAAGGAAGAAATGTGATGTCATTAAAGGCATGATGTCATTAATGCTATGATGTAATAATAGAATGTACAAGTTTGGCATTTTTGTACTTAAAAAAATGTCATTTAAGGTTCTTACTTGAAATAATAGACTCAGAAAATTTCCATAATATTTTACAAGTAGGAGAATCAATTGACATAGAAAGACTACTCGTTTTCCTCCTCCCCTGTTACTACCACCATAGATGGTTGATGCATCGTTGAATTTCTGGTTCTTGTTTTTATATAGACTGGATTCAACCATGACTTAGTTGAAATTTCTGTTTAAAAAATATGGTCTTAAAAAAGAGATTGATTCATTTTTTTGTTGATAATTTTAAAAAAGAGGTTTTGTTTTGCAGACGGGTTCTACAAAATATTATCCCTCAGCATTTAAACAGTTGCAATTAAAGAGCCATGCTGAATTAGCATTAGTGCTCAAATGGCAGGGTTTGAATAGTGTCACTAGAGTGGCAGTGCTGAACTGGACTTTCCAGAAATAAGAGGGCATTCAGCATGAAAGTAAATATGGCTAATGGCCACTTCAAGAAAATAATGTGATGCAAATTATCTGAAAGTAAATAATTGTTTTAATTGTTGTTTTAGTGACATATTTTGTAATATGGTAATAATAGATATATATTTGCTTTTCTTTTCAGTGAATGTACTACTTCATTTAATTTGTTTTTATCAGTGATATTTTGGCACTGCTAGCCAACGCCATTTTCAAACTGAATGAGGAATATTACAAAATTTATTGTGATGAATTGTTTTGTCATCTATGTGACAAGATCGTAATTGTTATCTTTTTCACGACCAGAAACCAGGAACGTACTGTTATCAATTTCCTGTCACCGTGATTCACGAGAGTTTGTCTTCTAATTTTTGCCATTTGTATTTCGAGCACCTTCTTCACCCTTCTGAAAGTGAAGCATTGACATTTTGAAAAAAATAACCTATCTCTCATTGAAGTGATTGCTGGTGAATTCATTTGTAGAGGCATTGTGGTTTGGTCATGGTTATCGATAACTGATCTGACTCCATTATTAGTAATTAAACCTAATGTCACTAACAAATAATTGGGCCGTGTTTATCAGTCGAGGCAGTGTGTAATAGCAGTAATCATCAAGTTACTTATGAATGACTAAAGTAGGTGAAAAGGAAAAAGGACATTGTTGCGTAAGGTGACAGAAAAGTGAAGGGAGTAAATGGATGTGTGCAAATGTTGATGCATGAATGGAATACAGAAGTGTGTGTTCAACATAAGGATAACAAGATATCTATCTATTGTAACTAACAGATAAAATAGTTGGATAATGAGTTTGCTAAAGTTATTATTTGGAATGTTTGAATATAGTTCTAATGTCACATAAATACTAATGGAGTTGGAAGTCCCAAAAAGAAGAAAATGCCTCTATTATTTGCATACATATGTAAATGGAAAGTCTACATAATTCTCAACAGAAAGGATGAATTGGTATTCCTTGGTACAAGCCTTGTCTCTGTGATGCTGTGTATATATGTGTATTAGTTGTGTGGACAAAGATATGTGTGTGTGTGTGTGTGTGTGTGTGTGTGTGTGCGTGTGTTTGAGAGAGAGAGAGAGAGAGAAAGAGTCATCACTACAGGTGTCAGCAGTGAGATGAAGTTCAAGAATATCTGCCTGAGTAGGGTTGGTCACTTGCTTATTGGTCTATGGGCTAGAGGAAATATTGGTACAAAAATGGTACTAAAAATAATTGTTCTGAGTCTTTAGAGGTGCTCAAGCCATATCCAAAAATGCTTCATAGACATGCAAAATGCCCAGCTTAAAGCAGGCATTTTGAAATCCAATATGGACAACTGAGAATGTACATTTCTTCCAATTATGACAGAGTCATTATGCATGGATTCGTCCAAAAAATTTATATGTCTTCCGTAGCCTATTGTCCAGTTTTGAACACCATTTCCTTGAAATCCATTGAGAACTTTTGGAGATATCGTGTTGACAGACAGGAGCAATTACAGAAATGTATTTTTTAAAATCTCTCAACTGAAAGCAAATTTCTGGATCCACCCCTAAATCTAATCACTTCTTCCTTATGATTTTGCTTACCCTTCCACAAGAAAAGAATGACTGAATTTTGAAGAGGATTCAGGAGTTGATTATTGATTGAGGAATATTTTTGTTTTAATATTTAAATATTTTTGTATTTGCTCCAGTCTTTTCACACAATAACTCTGAAAGTTCTCAACAAATTTCAATGAAATTTAACAAAATAGTGGGCCACATCATAAGTAAGAAGTGATTAAATTTTAGGATTTTTTTGTTTATCAGATATTTTTGCGTTTTTTCCCATAAATTTCTGTATTCACTTCTGTTTGTCAATATGACATATTCAGAAATTCTCAATGAATTTCAATTAACTTTCGTAGAAGGGTGAGGCACTTATTACATTTGTGATCAAATTTTTGGGCTGATCCAGGAATTCGTTTTTGATTAAAGGTTATTTTCCATTTTCCTTGCTACATTCCTGTATTCGCTTCTTCCCGACACATTTCCAGAAGTTCTCAATTAATTTCAATGAACTTTTTTATTCTCCGCTGATAACAGGGCTAAGTTATATAATATTCCAAATATATATAGTTACACCCCTCCCCCCAAAATTGTTAGTCGACACCCACTCTGATTTGCGCAAAATTTTACATTGTTTTGCTCGAATTTAGGGTCGAAGCATCTCCACCGCCTGCTCGTACGCCTATGTTCTCGGCTAACAACCGCGATTTCTTGTCAGCTGCAAGCTTCAGAAGAAAGTAGCATGATAACAAATGAGTACTTTGTAACCGCTTTGGGCATCCGTAGCTAATGTTGACACCATGTCTCTAACTTCGCTGTTTCTAGGTCAATCACGTAGAGCTCCGTTCGACTCGAGGAAGTTTTAATGTTTGGCAATTGGAAAGCATCTTTTATCTACGTTACTTTGCAATGCATACAGTTTGACAATTGTGAAGATAAGCGTCTTAGGGAGATAACTTTTTCAAAATATACCAAGGGAGACGACCCCAATTGACAAAAATACAATTAATGATTAATTAATAATTAATAAAGGACACTGAAAGAAATCGCACATTGAACGAATTAACAACTAGACATATGAATACTTCATTATGAATGTAAAATACTTTACTTAGACAGTTACACGTCATATATGGCTCAAATACAAAATAATTTTTAAAAAGCACAATGAAAAACATGAAAACTAATTAAAATTGTTATTCTTAATTATTGAGTTGATGATATCAATCATTAAAAAAATCATGTGCACTTCGGCTTACGTGAATTAGCTTTTTTTTTTCTTTAAGAACCGTAAATGCCAATACTAATATAGATAAAAAAATGGAAAATTTTCTGATGAAATGAAGGCCATTATCATTCAAAACGATAAAATTCGAAAAAAAAGTATTCAAAAAATATGTTTAATTTATTGCACTATCCCAAATTCTTTTGTTAATCGTCCGATGTGTATATTTTTTGATTTTCATCCTTTTATTGACTTTTTATTATTAATTGTAATTTTTTTGTTATCTAATCGATACTAAAGTTTTCTCCCTTAATGTGTCTCGAAAAAGGTCATCTCCCTGGATGTAAGTTATCTCCCCGAGACGCTAATCTTCACTATTACCTGCTTCTCAACCACCAGGATAATTCGATAATTATTCCTTCTTCTTGATTGTTTATTGTACACAGTAATGTACATCGCTGGCCTTTCGTATATCTAGTCAACAAGTACACACACTGGTATTTTGCGACCATTCAAGAAGAGGATGAATAATAACAATAATAGCGATTATACATGAAATCTAACAAGGAATTGTGTAAGTGTCGAGAGCGGATCTACTTGTCAGTATTACACAACAACAAGCATAACAACAACTTACAAGGGAAGGAAAAATGAGGTGATTTTTCTTTGTTTCTTGGTGATTTTTTCTTTAGGAAATGATATCTTTTTTTTTTTTCGTGTCAGATTGTCTGTGTACGCCCTTTTTTTGCTTGATAAATTGATGTAGTCAATGTATTAGCCTCAGATTTCATCTTCATCCAAGAAGTGAAAGTGTGTGTTGTACTAATTGCTGTGTAGTTGTTTTGTTTTGTTTTCTGTAAACATAACATTTAGTCCGAAAGAAAAGTATCCAATTTATAAGTAAAAGCACTCATCAAGTAATCATATTCATACAAAAGTCTTTAAACATAGGTTCATTTCTTTTTAGCCTTTAAACTTATTATTCTTTTAAGCAAACTTTAAATTCAAGATGAGAATGTTGAGTGAAATTGATGCTTTTAAATTTGAGATATTTGTGTTTTTTTTCTTTTTTCAAAGATTTTTGATTTATTGTTTCGATTTTTTCATTAGTTGTGTAATTATCGTATAGATTCTTGAAATTTGCTTTATTTATTTCTGTGTTTTAGTTCCTATTATTTTGGGACATAGATCTAGTTTCATTAATTTCTTCCAATTGTTGACAACTTTTTTGTGAGAAAAAAGATGTTTTTTCCTGAATTTTTTTTGTACGATGTTTTTATTTTGTTCATTGTAAGTAATTTTATAGCTGGGATGTTGTCAATGCCTTTATTATTTAATTGTTTGTATCGTGTCTTCTCTTGTCCTCCTTCCTTCTGATGTTGTTAGTTATTATTTTCCAAGTCTTTCTTTATCGGGGAGGATTTATAGTCATCAAATTTCATTTTCTCTTTCCTAATGCGTCTTGTACTAATTGAGCTGTTCTGTTGTTAGTGTTTTTTTTTTAATCGTAACATTTATCATTTATTCTAGTGTGAAGGAAAAGATATACAATTTTTATATTAAAGCACACATTAATTTAAATATTTACGCTCTGTCTTAGTCTTCAAACATGTCATCTTTTCGTAATTTATTTCTTTGAAGGAACGTCAAGTTCAACTTGAAGAGAAAAGTTAGGAAGATTATCTTGGTTGGGTTAAGTGTACTTAAACATTATCAGTTTGATTCTCCTATTGAAAAGAAGTAGATTTTAATCTCAGTGACCTACGACCATTCAAAGTAAGTTAAGTTTATGCTTTCTGTCTGTATTTTGGAAATCGGTGAAAATTTCTAGGAATAACTTGAACCGCACCCTTTTCCCCCAGATCGTCTAAACTTCATCTTTAAAATGAGGCATTTAATTTAAATATATTAATCTAACCTTTGTTTTCCACTTGTGATTTGAAATGGTGAAAATATTGGTTCGATTTATCTGTCTGCCTAGATCGAAAAGGTAATTAAAAATCAAAATGATTTTTAAAAAAGTTATTGAAAGAAGAAATATAAAGCAATTAAATTGTCTCGTATAATTTTTTCGTGACTGTGTAGTTCTAAGAAATTTTAATTTATTTTCTTTGGAAGACTCAGATAAATAAAAGAAAACGTAAAAAATTTGGGCAGTAATTTAATTGTTTCTGTTATATTTTAGTTCGTTTAACTCGCGTTGCATGTAAGAAAAACATATGTATGATATTTGTGTTCTGTCTAAGACGAATGTTATACAGTTTTATAAAGATCGATCTCTCGTAAATTATTTTTTTATTACTAAAAGTCAAGTAAAATGATGGTAATCCTACTTAGACGCGATTAAATTCCGGTTGGCTATAAAATGGCTACTCCAATTTTAAACGGCTATATTAAATGGCAACACCGATTGTAAATAAATTAGTGTTCCTTCCACACACTCGCTCATTCGAAGATAAAAACGGCGCACAAGTGCATCGAGTGAGTGGAACTTCGCAATCGAGGTAGCTTATTTAGAAACTTAACCACCTATAAGTTGCAGTTATTACCAAAATAATGATTCCTTATTTTTGTTCAAGAACTTTTCATAGTATTGGAGGGGGCACTTGTGACCTTTCCTGTTTCAAAATGGCTTTCGCTACAGTGAGTGGATAGCTACTATTGATGGCGAATTTAAGATCAAAGAAGTGGACGACAATTTCAACATTTTTTTTATTTCATAAATTCAAAATAACTAAAAGGACTTGTCCACCGCACCAAAGAAATGGTGTACCGAAACGTGATGGGCCTGCCTATTGTTCCATTGCAAGTAATAAGATATTTTCTTCTTTACCCTAACAGTTAAATAGATTCAGAGAGTTGAAACACTAAACCAAAACCTGAGAAGTAACGGTTAGTATTTTGGTTTGGGCTTGTGTTTCCACTCACTGAACCTATTTATCTAACAGTTGAGGTGAAAAAATTTCTTGTTACTTACAATGGGACTTTTGATGTAGATGCAGCAGGCCTAACCTCAAACCTAACCACTAACCCTAACCTCAAACCTAACAACTAACTCCAAACTCAAACCAAACTACTAACTCTAACCTCAACTACTAACAATAACACTTAAACTACTTACTAAACTGAACTTACTGACTAACCCTATCACTAAACTTACATAGTAACCTTAGCACTAAATAATGCCGCTCTGAGAAATTTTGTCTGCTTCTTCAACTTTGAATTCGCATTCAGTAGATTACGCTCAGCTGCTGGAGCAGCGGCCGCTTTGAAACGGGAAAGGTAACTAGTTTTTCTACTGGCAGCATCAAATTCAAGTGCTGCACAGCTTGAAAAAATGCGCCGTTTTTGACAAACCGAATGCAAACATCAAAATTCCTAAACAGTAACGTACACATGCATGATACGACGATGATGTATTTTAAAAACAGCGAAGCTTTTACGGCAATGAACATCCCTTTAGAAGGTATGATATGCTTCAAAATTTTATGGGCATTATTTTACCAGAATAGTGTTTTTGTTTTGTTTTTTTTTTTCTTCCTCATAGATGTGTAATTTTTCATGTGATGCTAAAATCTATGTTTGTTTTCATTTTCATTCAACGACAACCGTACAAAAATGCTTTGAACTTCAACCTACTCAACTTGATATGAGTTAACAAAATCTGAAAGGTTTCGTAAAGGTTGATTCTCTTGACTTGAAAGGTTAATTTGGGGTTTGGATATTTTTTTAAAGGAAGTCCCTGCTGAACTAAACATGTTTTTAGCTGGATAATGTCAAGAATACGCTGTTTATTTATTGTGTTGTCGTCACGTTTTTTTCCAGGTATGATCAGTTGTTGTATCACAAAGAAAGGTTAGTTCAAGCATCACTGGAACAATCGCGCATTTTTGTCGGGTGTAAAAATGGTTGAATCCCTATATAAAGGGAGTAAGTTATTTCTAAATGTAATAATAGTCTACAGGATTTCTTGTGCCCTGGAAATAAATATATCATTCCTCAACAGCGGACGATGATTTTTGTCCGTTCAAAAATTGGGCTTAACAGAGTGATGTGATTTTCACCGGTTCGTTCGAAACACGAATTTCGGTGACGCAATTTTAAATAAATGTCCAAATCCCCAAATATTTGGCAAATAAATAGGGTAATAAAGTTCGGTACCTTTGGGGGGTTAAGTAAGATCGTTTTTGTGCGTGTGATAGGCGTCTGATGGGATGGGCAAATACGGTATTTTAGGAAAATTCGGGCAGTTGGTATTTTTTTTCCATGAAAAGTAGGAAACAATGTTGCGTCTTTAATCTGAATAAACTTTCGGACAAATAAAGCCGTTCAACCCCCCCCCCACACACACCTTAACCAAAGACTCCCTGTACGCCTATGTTTGACCCCACTCCTGGATCAGGCCTTCATATCTTGAGCGACGTGAGGTTTGAAAGTTGGATCCTTAATCAATAATGGCTAATGGTGCAGTACTGTTGTCTTATGTAACCACAACTCAATGTATTATTACTCATTGGTAACTGAGTTGCCACTAAGACAAAAGTAGAAAAACACACGGACAAAAATTCCTTGCTTAGATTAAAACATGACCAAATATTCAATGATTAGTGACATTATAAATGTTTTTCTTTTAAAAAAAAAATATATATATATATATATATATATATTGGCAATGCTATGTTTTGTGTACGCAAAAATTTCAACTAATGTCGAAATCGACTACGGATGCACGAAAGCGCAAAAACAAAGAACGCAATTATTTTATTCATGTTTTCTCTGTGTCGTATTTATTTATTCTTTTTCCTTTTTTTATTGCTACTTTTATTTCACTGATGGAAAGGAGATTTTTCTGTTTAATATTTTTATCTTATAGTTTTATCAAAAATCCTATACGGCCAACTTGCCAATTGTGTGGCAACCATACAATTTACTCTTTTATCAGTTAAAAGAAATATTTTGTTTGATGTTGGATCAGTTGCATTCAATTGTGTTCCCTTTGCTAATATTTTTCTTCTTACAATCAATCATATGATATATTCCTTTCGGAATTGAAATTTCTAAATACATATTTTAATGCTTTTAGGGTGTTTGGAAAATAATTACATATTTCTAAATCACAATCAGTGTTTTTAAACCTTTTTAACCTCAGTTGGCGTACACAAACCTTCACTGCATCTGGATAAACTTCACAAATGTTTTTCACTACCTGCATAGCACTACTATCCTTTTTAAATTCATACAGTAAGCAATTGCAAATATGTTGTTCTTTAAACTCTCTATCCTTCATGAGGTTAAACTTTATTGTAGTCTATAAACGATACGCTGCCGGATAGAAGAAGTGATGAACTGAATCCAGACATCGTTTCATACTGTTTAATCCTGGTCTTGCCTTAGTTGGTTGGCTTATAATTTAGAGCACTGGAATACGTAATTGCTTTCTGAACACATGTTTCTATGTTATAAAAACACTCACTTTTCTCTATGATTATTACAGCATTCATATGAATTAATGAAATTACATTCATTATCTGTTATTTTATTCTAGGTTCAAATGTAACCCAAAGAAGAAAAGATTGACCAAAGTGAGGAATTTACCACAAACGAAATGGAATATTTTCAGTATTACTTTCTATCCATGAGATAAGTGTATAAAGTTATTTTCTACTGGCTTAGTAATTGATTTTGGAAGCAGTAGTTCCTATCTGTTTGTAAAGTCCTGTTGCAAGTACAACTTCTCATCAGCAATTTCCAATTGGTCAGAAGAGAGGTTGGGATTTTGCTGTTTTGGAACATAGTTTATTATAATGTTAACTGATAACAACAACGAAAGGATAACCAGAAGTAATGCCAATAACGACATGAATCCAGTTACAAACAATAATAACAATGAAGATGAAGAGGGGAGTAAAGATGAGGACTTGAAGACAACTTGTCCAAATGCTTCAGCCACTGATAGAAATGGCAGTGGTGGCGGTGGCAGCAGCAACTTTATCGAATTACCGTCCGAAGATGTCTTCAAGAATCTGAAGAATGCACGTGGTTTTGCTATCGACATAGGTAAGTGAGAATCTTGCGTAACTTTTGTGCATCAGGTGATGCTGATGGATGTAATACAAACATTGTTTATTATACAAATTTGTTTTGTATTTTGCCAATGAATTCTGTGCCATTTAAAATGGTACAGAAGAAACCACTTATTGTGATTACTTTGGGGAAGGGTCATTTTAGATCTGTAGTCTTCAACCAAGCCCAACCTTTACTTTCAGTTTATGAAATCTCTGTGAAATATCCTTTGCTTTCCTCGGTTGTTTTATTCTAAGTTTTTTCTCTTTGCAAATGATGCCAGTCGGGTACCCCAGCTAGTATGAGTGACTAAAATACAAAAAATATTTGACCACCTTGAGTGGTACCAATTTGTATAAATATCAGTATTAACTTCTGGACTATTTGTTTTAATCAGTTGGCTGAAGAAGAGCGGATAGCATGTATGTACATATATGCTAATTGTTGTCAAAAATAAGATATTTCAGAAGATGGGAATTTTTGCTGCTTTTATTGAATCACTGCAACCCCACAAAATGTACTCGCCCAACCAACCAGACAAGTGGGCTACTGTCTCCAAGTGTTCCTTGTCACATTTTTGGGGCTACAACTTTGGAAATTTGCATGAGAACACACTACACTTGGCAACAACTAAAATTGTTTCTGTTGTTTTTTTTGAAAAAAATTGCTTTATGAGTCTTTATGGTCATTTTGGACCCAATGCCTAAATCTTATGCCAGTATTTTTTAGATAATCTATGCTAATATTTGAGCCTTTTGTTTATTCTTGTCTGTTCTTCGTTAAAACTACAAGGCCTATCTACCAAATATTCTGCATGTACACTGAAAAGATACCAACTTACCATTTGGGCAATGTGAGATTGACCTTTGAGATCACTGGAGGTCATTTCTTGCCAATTTTCAGAATTGTGGACCACAATTTTGCTCCAAGGATGCTGAAATTTAACAAAGTGACACATCTTCTCTTGGTAAAGATTGCAATCTATATGACTTGACTATTGGCATCATTCAAGGTCACCAAAGGTCATTTATGGTGATTTTTAAATGATTTTCCAAGTTTTTGGCCACAATTTTGCACATATAAAACAAAAATTAATCATAAGAGTAAATCTTTCAATGGGTCATTCCATGTGAAATCATCTAATTATAAGAGCTAAAAAGGCATCATCACCTCAGATTTCCTTGAAACACAGTACACAGTTTCTACCTATGAAGATAAACTCTCTCATCAAATGTCACATATTTATCACTACTAAAAGCTGAGATATAACTGATGGAAATTTCAAATTTTACACAGATTTTTACTTAACCCGATTTTCTTGAAAATATATCTCCTGATACGAAAATGATGGAGGGATAATCTTGGATTCAAGCCCGTTTCAAAGATCTATTGATATCTGACCAGAAAGGCTTTGAAAATCACATGTTGGAAACGTTTCACATTCAAAACTTTCAACCATAATATCTCAGAACTACCTTTTTTGATTTTTTCCAAGATATTCACAAAATACTTGTTGAGCATTTGCTACACAGAAAAAATTTTAGCATGGGATCATTCATTGTTGGCGAGATACAGGTCTTCATATTATTTGCAACCTTAGTCAAAATTTGCATTTTTGGACATGATCATATGGTACTGGAGAACTTCTGTTCCAGCACTGACTGAAAAATCAAGGCTTTGCATGTGAATACATGAAAAAGAAACTTTTTTTACATTTTAGTTCTTTAAATCTGATAGCATCTCAATAAAGTCATTCAGTATATACATTATCAGAAATTTTGATGACCAGAAAATGGTAGTACTTTACATAGCCAATCAAATTGTAACTTTTTTCTTGGGGTGATTTTAAAAATTGTTCTAATTCCATTTTTGACTCTGGGTGAGTAAGAAATCAGTTCAACACCCACACACACACAGCCCCCTCCCTGGGCTGGGACCTGACAAGTTGGCACAAAATTAAGATGTTCTCCTCTTTTCTTTCCTCCATGTGTCCATAGAACTAAGTGGCCATGGCTGATGATCATAGTATATAACTCCTAGCCTTTCTTTCTCTCTCTCTCTCATACCTTTTTTTTTCTGTTGCCCAAAAATATTCCAGCTGCTATGATTTGATAGCGTTGACCATTTGCGGTCCCAGAATTTAACAGCTCAAAATCAGCATCTACCAATAGCATTTAATTTCTATGTGGATGCCTGTTGTAACTCCAATGTGCATAAAACCAATATGGCTTGAAAACTAAGCAATAACATCATTTATTCTTTTTTGTGCATCAGAATATTTCTTCCATTATGGCTACTTTTTTAGGTGTGCATAGTGTAAATGATCGTTATTTCATCTATTGTGTTGTGTAAGAAAAAATATATCAACTTTTTTTTCCTGTTTGGTTATATTTTAAGTTATCTCTCTCCCTGGCAATCCCTGCTAGTATTAGATAAAAGATCTATTTTGTTCAGATAATTTCTGATACATGCATGCGCTACTTATCGATGTTACAAATTGAACCCGATATCGCAATTTTCTATTTTAGATTCTGTTTTATCTTCTCTTCATATCAGCCTGGGCAAAGTGCTGAATAATTTGATTATGAAAGTGTAATCTGATGAATGTGTTTTTGAGGGTTTTTTTGCAAGATAATTGCTCAAAATAAATTTAATATTGACTGTGATTTCAGATTTGTCCCATTTTTTGGCTTTTGTTTTTTTTTCTGTGTATCATGTGATTTTGTTGACAAATGCTTTTTTATTTTGTATCTATAAATCTGGCTTTGTTAGAATGAACAAGCTTGACAGTAGAATTTTAAAAGAATTGAGTTTATGGATTGATTACTGTAATGAATATAGGTTTATAAAAATAACAGTGGAAAATGACAAAAATTTAAACTATGTCTTTTGTATGTATATCTATATATATATATATATAGAGAGAGAGAGAGAAAGAGAATTAGTTTGTGGATATAATATATCTGATCATGTGTATTGAGTTGTCAATAAGGAATAATTTTGATTTTTTTCAAATTCATGGAGCAGTTTGTGTACTATGGTTTCTTAGCAATTTCAAAATACTTGGCATTTGCTGCTCATGTGTTATGATATTGTGAGACATTGTTACTTGAAATGAACAAACATTTTGGTATTGTTTCATTTGAAATAGCCTCTTTGATAAAGTCAAAAGGTGAAACATACTAGATGAATAAAATACAATTCAAATGCAACCATTTTTCTTTGTCAACTTATGGTAATTATATTGGTTAGGAAAAGATAGATTTCTGGTGGATTAAATTCTGTACAGAATTTTTAAAATACTTCGTTGTGTATGTATATAAAATGATTTGTCTCTGTCAAAGTTGATAATAGGTCTAACAGCTTTTACTTGGTGGCAAAGTAGTTATGAGAGAATGATAGACCATTTATGGAACATGTTAGAGACATGCAGACACACCCTTCCCTACATTGTACCAGAAAGGCTTTTACTGTCTGTTGCATTTTACAGACGCTAAAATATTATTATTTATTCTTTTTTTTTTTTTTTCATCTGTAGCACACGGCGCACACAAGATACAGAGCACCATATGCCATTACTGAATAGATATACCCTCACCATGAGTCCAGCAACTCATAGACTGCATGCAACATTGCGTAAATGCCATTAGTCAAGTGATGGATGGTGCTACACATTTGGTAGCTGTCTCTAATTTTTTGGCACTTCAGTTTATATAGTCCTGAAAAGTCTGAAATATTTGGACACCCTGATGACCTCTTCAAACAATGTCTTTTCAATGAATTTTTCTTCATTTGTGTATCACAAAAATTGAACTGTAGTCACCAAAGGTGGAGAAAGATTTTATTCCTTTTTATATTGGAAAGTATTTGTTGATAACATCTGAATTCTCAAAGATTTAGATGCTTTTTACTCTATCTTACATATTTTCCGCTGGAAAACGCCAGTGATGTCATAAATAGAATTTATTCTGACCATATTTATTCTTCAAAGGAATTTTTTACATGACTTCAAATTTTGACACTACAGATGTTCAGTTATTAATTGTGATGGCGAGTTGAACTTGGTTTTTACTAATCTTCCTAAAATAGAATAGTCCTCATGGAAATTTGTTTCATAGAAAATAAGTTATTGTGATAATTAACTGGATTTTGGGAAAAATATTGCTTACTTTTTACTTAGATTATAATGAAAACAGGTCTGGTTAGTCACTAAATAAAACCGTCAGGTGACCAACAACTTTCATCAGCATGCTGTGTTGGGTGATCAATGAAAAAATTGGAGAAAGGGGTAATTGATGAATCAATTACTTCTTTCACCTTTTGTTGAATCATTAAACAGTCTGAATTTTCAAACATGCGTGAATATTGCCAGACATGAATTGGCTTGTATACAATAGAGAACCATCAGTTAATAGCCCACAATTGATAGCAATACACATTTTATAACCAACAATAGATAGTCATACAGTTCATAGCCGAGTGACTTTTTATTACTATATCTTAGGATCTAAATTAAAGAAACTTATTAAGTGATACTTATCTTATTTATTTCCATTTATTGTCATTTTTTTAATTACTTGCTATGGTTGATATTTACAAGATGGGGATTTGTGAAATCTCCTAGGATAAAATTCTTTCAATTTAGGAAGCATTCAAAACTAAGTAACACCAATAAATAATTTTGAAATAAGGAATACTAACCAAGAAAAATGCTTGCCTTTACATGTTAACATAATTGTAAAAATTTAAACAACAATGAACAAGAATATCTAAACATAAAATAGACAAAATGATATTAATGCAGTTGCGCAAAATAGATTTAATCATTAAAAATTAATTTGTCACAAAAACTGATAAATTTCTGAAAGTAGCACAGCTAAATGTAACTGTAAAATACAAGCAAAGGCAACACAAACAAGACAGATGCTTTGTATGAAAATAAAATCATTCAATTATGAACAAAAGATCTTAAATTGGAAGTGTAATGAAAGAGAAGTTCATGTTGAGATACAATACAAAAATTCCTTGATTAGATTAAAACGTGACAAAACTTTTAGTAATTGGTGACAGTATAAATGAATAAATAAATCTATTTAAAATTTTTCTTTTACATCCATTCCAAAAAATTTTTAAATCAACCACATGGTATCACTTTTTTTTAGTTAAGTTATAAAAGTCAGTATATTTTATTTTTCAAAATTGTTTGAATATAAATAGCAGCAGAAATGTTGATACTATTGAGAAAAAAAAATGAAATCAATGTTTTTACTCCATCGAAATTAATTTACTCTCCATATTTTTAAAAATTTGAATGAATAAAGGTGTTTCATTTTCATTATTGTTATCATTATTGCATATCTGATGAATATATTGTTTGATCATATCTATTTATCAAAAATTGCATATTAACTTCATAACAAAGATGAAGCAAATGAAAACTTTAAGAATAATTTTTTTGCTAACAATTGTAAATATGAATGTTGTGAGGACTGAAGAATTACAATTAATATTATTAAAATGTGTTACAGATAATAAAAAGTGAATAAAAACTTTATTGAATGTTTTTGTTTTACAAATGAATTTACCCTATGTAGAATTAGTGACAAGTCTCATGGAAGGAATTAGAATCATATTTATTGTTGTCACTCAAGATCAGGAGACTCTGGCACCTCTAGACAGTCTGTAACTGACATTTTTGTCTAGCGCCCCTTTTTGAAGGGCCTTGTTAAGTGAGCTACATCAGTTCACTGAGATATTGCTATGAAATTGATACCTGATTTGGTTGGTTAGTGACACTAGTTCAGTGAAATCTATCTATTAATTGTATACATATATGATTGGTCAAGTATTGTTTGCTAAGAATTGCTGTCAAATAACTTGCCAGTTCCCATTGATACTCAGCCAGCCTCACATGAAAACTGAAAAAACCTATGTTGACAGTTTTGATGGAAGGTTTCTAATACATAGATTGGAAAGGAGTGTCTGTTTACTTATCAACACAGTTCAAAGGTCAAGTAGTTCCACCCATTTCCTTCCCTTCAACCACCTTAAACCTGCTACCAAGGCCTCAGAAATGGGTGAATCATTCACTTTTGTGATAGAAGCCTGAAACTTTACATGCTGAGTAACACCCCTGGGGGTGACATTTTTTGAATATGGAGCCAAGTGAAATTCACCCCTCCAGACAAGTACTACACATGTCAAAATACATAGACACCATCTTGAAAAAAAAGCGAAAAAATATCTTATATCAAATATCAATCAGAAATTGATTCCTGGATCTGCCCCAAATTTAATTACATCTTCCTTAATACATGCCTTACTCTTCCAGAAAATTTTCTCAAAATTCATGGAGAACTTTTGGATTTATTGTGTAAAAAGACAGGAACAGATACAGAAATACATACATAAAAAAAACAAGAACATCTCCCAATCTAAAACAAATTCCTGGATCCTCTTCAAAATTTAATTACTCCTACCTTACCCTATAACTAGACTTTCAATACTGTGATATGCTTTCAACCCTCAAATCAAACAGATGACGTCTCATTTGTATCTAAGAATACTATCACAAAAAAGTAAAGGAGAAGAAGATTGGCTGAAATCTGTCATTCAGATGTTTGATAAAGATAAACTCAGGATAGATGACCACATTACATGGGGAGGCCTGTCTTACTGCAGAATGTTAACTCTCAACAAATATTCTTAAAATCATTTTTCTCTTTTCCTTGTTCCATGAAATGTTAAGGAAAAAGAAGTTGTTGAGACTGAGAAGTATTACAGCTATTGGCAATGAGCAGTATCAGATTTGTCCAAGAGTAATTCATAGAAAAAGCCACTCAGCAGCAGTATCAAGAAAAATAATTTTCTTTTGCTGAACAGCCCTAGAAAGTTGTTGTTCTGTTAAAAAGTGATTATGTTCTCTGTTCTCGACACAAACTTAGAATCAGCCATGGTGCCATCAATAGCACGTGCAGATGAGATTAGGGGAGGTCAAAAGTCTGACCCGGTCAAGTGCCTTCAGACAGCCACCGCTGCAAAAGATGTCACTCTATCTGTACATGTAGTATTTTAAACGGGGCAGTCAATGTTCAAATGTTCGCATCTGGAACAGCAAATACATTTGATGAGTATGTTAAATCCCAAACCCAGCCTTACCATATACTTAGTTCCCCAAACCCACCCATACTATATACTTTGTTCCCTAAACCAAGCCTTAACATATACTTTGTTCCCTAAACCCAGCCTTACTATGTACTTAGTTCCCTAAACCCAGCCTTACCATGTACTTTGTTCCCTAAACCCAGCCTTACCATGTACTTTGTTCCCTAAACCCAGCCTTACCATGTACTTTGTTCCCTAAACCCAGCCTTACCATGTACTTTGTTCCCTAAACCCAGCCTTACCATGTACTTTGTTCCCTAAACCCAGCCTTACCATGTACTTTGTTCCCTAAACCCAGCCTTACTATGTACTTAGTTCCCTAAACCCAGCCTTACCATGTACTTTGTTCCCTAAACCCAGCCTTACCATGTACTTTGTTCCCTAAACCCAGCCTTACCATGTACTTAGTTCCCTAAACCCAGCCTTACCATGTACTTTGCTCCCTAAACCCAGCCTTACCATGTACTTTGTTCCCTAAACCCAGCCTTACCATGTACTTTGTTCCCTAAACCCAGCCTTACCATGTACTTTGTTCCCTAAACCCAGCCTTACCATGTACTTTGTTCCCTAAACCCAGCCATACCATGTACTTTGTTCCCTAAACCCAGCCATACCATATACATAGTCTTAAAGACCTATTTCCATCAATAGATTATAGTTTTTTCCTTTTCTGCTTATGTAAAAAAAAATCTTATTTTTCTGGTTATTGACATGAAATTATTTTTTCTTATTGTTACAGGTGGATCTCTTGCAAAGGTTGCCTATTGTTCAAATGTTCAAAGAAAGACTTCCCTTGTATCAGATGAGTTTTCAGGCGAGGTAAGGCACAAGATACAGTTGTTAATGTATTTACCAATATATGCCACTAACTTGGAATTGTAAATGTTCTATGGAGATTATGAGACAAGCAAACTTGATGGTAGAATAAGAATTATATCTTTCAAAGAAAAAGAACAGTCTGTATGTAAATCTTGGTTCCATTATAGAATAACCCATACTTCTGAGTCTGTAGTGTTTTTAAATAAACTTATATGCAGGTGTATTGTGACTTGACAGAATTACACAAAAGGTACTAAAATGAGAAAGATGAGTTGTGAAATGTCTTGAAAGCAACATGTCAGACGATGGCTAATAAATTGATTGTCATTTGTCATAATTGAACAACCATAACCTCAAAATTTGAAGTCATGTGAATAAAATCCATTGAAGAATAAAGTATGGTCAGAATAAATTCTATTTATGACATCACTGGCAATTTCACCCTGGAAAACATCTTCCATAGAAAAAAAAATGTTTAGAAATATCTAGATTCTTAGGAATAATGATGATAAGAAGCCCATCAAATCAATGCCCCAAAAAGTTCCCCCTCCAAAAATAAAAGAAAATAGCAAGGGATAACTATACTTCCTCCTTTCCTGCAAAATTTCATGTATATTTCAGTTCCCTTAGACGGACTTGTTGGAATTGTAAAACTATGCAATTGTTGCTAGGAATTTATGTTAAATGTGACCCTTGATTCGCCTGACAAGCTGTAACTATAATTTAGTTTGGATAACTGTTAATTTGATGTACTCTCCTTGAAAATCTCATGGCCAAATTAGTTCAAGTTTTAATCTTTTTTTTTTGCCTTGGTCACAAACACATACTGATAAGAATCGTGACTAACTACAATTTACAAGTGTATGCATCATCATATTATAAATGGCGCACATTGTCCAGTATACATTTTCATACTCTCATTGTAATATTTGTGTGTATATATATATATATATATATATATATATATATATATATATATATATACCAAATGGTATCTGCTCATACAAAATTGCTTTTTTTTTCACAAATATTTTTTCTAAAATTCTTATATTTATTCACGTGTAAATGCAATACGAAATCTGACATACAAGCAGTAGGTAGGGCTGGTCGTACTTCAATTTGTTATTGCCTAGTTTCCTTTGTGACCTAGACAAACAGCATTTTTTCTTTTTGCCACGAGAATTTATACTTTACTTGCATTTTTTCCATTCACCAAAATTTCAAAAGTCCTATTCAAAACCTAGAGCATTGGTAGCATCTCAAAATAGTGATATATATATATATATATATATATATATATATATATATGAGAGAAAGAGATGATATGAATGAAGTAAAAAAAAATGATTGGATGGCTCATGAAATAAGACTAAAATGGGAGTTTTGATAGAAAGCTGAGAAAGTTGGCACTCATGCTATGTAAACATGAAATACCTACTGTTCTTTAACTCACTGTTTTTGCCAGAAGCAAGGCAATCTCTGAGAGAAGACTCAATAAATTGGATAAAATAAAAAGTGGAGTATCTGAGGAGACTGAAAAAAAAAACTCAGGTCAGATGCTATTCTACACTCCGCCAATGTCTAGCCTAGCCTAAAGTGGGTTTTTCAAAGAAACTTTATCTACTCCTGGCATAAAAGCATAACACTGTCACATCTATGCACAACATCCAGGGCAAGGTATCAATCAGGCACCATGTCAGCTAATAACTCCCCAACATGCTCCCTAAGTGGACAGACAATGCAGCAACAGTAGAAGACACACCCAACTATTTCTTCAAGGTCATCACTGCAACAATTGCAGTCCGACATCCCCACCATGTTCGCTTTGAAACTCTAGCTTTTGAGTGGCAGTGCATTCTGGGCCAGTTGCCAGGTGAAAGGAAATGTAGTTACTGAGAAAATTGGCTCTTGGTGCCCAAGAATCACCTTGTAGAGCTCCTCTAATATAATCTGATACAGTGCCTTCCTACTCTAACAAAAGTTCACTGATGGACACTCATGCAAGAAATGGGTCACTCTTTTGGTCTATATCATTTCTTTTTCTGGAAGAGTCAGCCACTTCATTAATAACAGCAGAACTCTTAAATGAATAGAGATTTTAAAAAATGGAACTTATTCCCCTTTATCCAACATTGATTTTCAAAAAATTTCAAGTTCAAGAGTTAAGAACAATGTTGAACTTCCCTTCCATGCACCTTGCCACAAAATAGTGGACTTATTACTATCAATACTAGCACTCCATCACCTTCCATTATAATTTGTTATCAGGGTAATTAATTATGATCATCCATCCTAATTACCTTGGACTGATTTAAACTGATAAATATGCCTCTAGGTCTTCTCTGTGATTCCTTCATTGATCAAGTGAACCAGATGCACATTATCCTGGATTTACCTTCCGGTCACTCTGCAAGTCTGCTCTGTATTCTGGACTTAGGGGGCACAGCCAGTACATTGCACCGTGGCCCTGAGAGTTTCTCAAGTTGAGCTGTGTTTAGAAACTTTTGAGTCAATACAATTTCCATTAATGAAATAGACTGACTATATTGTTTACTGTTGAGCGAATAAAGTATGGGATGCTAAAAAGGTTATAAACAGATGAAAATAGGATGGATAAAGGATAAGGGTGTCAATGCCTTGTATTCTGTGTTGGGGGTGTAAAAACTGCTGCCACCATGTCATCAAAGGAATTGCTGGGAAGTCGCCCCTTTTAATTGTCTTCTACTGAGTTGACTTCATTTTTCTAACCTAACAACAATGACAAGTGTAGACTTCCAGTTAAGACTAAAAAGATTGAGAGAAAAGGGAAGAGAGAGAGACTGATTCTATGTCATCAATCAAAGAAAGAAGGAAAAAAGAAAGAGAAAAATGAAAGCTATGGATGCTAGATTAAATAATCTGATGTTGTTGAACAGATTCTTTTGATTAGAATTTGTTATTTTTTCTCTTTTTTTATCTTTACTATGATTCTTCTTATTTTTTTCTACTTTTATCAGCCTTAACTGTCCATAGTACAAACTTGAAGTTTTGCTCACACAGTCCCCTCAAAGCTTATCTTTATTTCTTGGAAATTTGGCTTAGTGGTTGAAATCGTTGTGCCCAGAATGGAGTTTGACTCTGAAGCAACCAGTCTTATTTGTCAAGTGTTTGGTTGTTTTTAACAAATTAAAATTTTTCTTGTCGAGAATTATCTGATGTTGCAAGGATTTGTAGGCAATTTTTTTTACAGATTTGCCCTTCATATTTAGGTGGTTTGAATACTAATTTCCAGGAATTTGGAAATTTACTTGATGTTTTGTTTGATAATATAAAAACCTTTGAAATCAAACTAAAGGTTTTTTCAATGTGATGTCAACAATGTCACTTTAAATATTTTCCAAACTTTGAAAACATATGACTGATTTTCAAATTCTTGGGAAAACGAATATTCAGAGCATTCAAAAGCAATTATCAAACATCATTTAGATATCTACTGAACTATTTATAAATTGTTATTTTTCAATTGTCTTTTTAAAACCATTGACATTATTGTTTGAACGTACTTCATAAAATGTTTTCATTTATTCCAATTTATAATTATGTTAATAGTAAAACAATTAATACTGTACATGAATGCATATCAAGACTGGTCCTTTTTTCTGAAAAAGATCCATTATCAGTGCTAATATTGATTTTACTTTTCATGAGTTGTTTGTTATAAATAAAGCATAATTCTTGAGGCTTCCCCATTCAAACAGTTCAGAAGTTATTGATTGTCTGGACAGATTTCTTCAAGGCTGCTCTAAAGCATTTTTTTCTCTATCTTCATAGAAGAATTTGTAAATTTCAAATACAATAAAAATATGGCAATCCTTGCAAATCAGGCACAAATATGGTGTGTATAAATATTGAAAAAAATTACCTCCTTTTATGACTAGAAATGGTTGAAAGTGGCTAGAATTTTAACATTATAAAACATTTTTCTTTCATTTCATGTTAACTTCATAGCTAAAAATGTTAAGTAGGCTCGGAAAATCATGCGAAGGCTTCTAAAATGTTTGATTGTTTGAATTTTATTTTGATGAATATATTATTTAAAATCATATTTTAATGAATATATTATCTAAAAATATATTGAATCAAAATTATTCTAATTGATATATTATTTGAAATACATGATAATTTTACTTCTCATTTATTTTCATTATGTTGATTTCTAATCAATATGTTGTATATTTATACTTTTTGGAGGCTTTGTATGATTTTCCAAACATACTCAACATTTCAGAAACCTCCAGGATTTTTTAATGTCTTAACATAATAAAGCAACCTTTCTTTTTTTTTCCCCTCATATTCAGTTAAAAATCCCCATGGGCATGTGAGGGAATTTTCAAAGATTGCTCTCAAAGAGCACTTGCTCTCCAAAAGGTTCGCCACCCTTGACTGAGGCCTCAACTGACCGACCCTGAAAGCACTTCCTAAGTGATTGCTCCAGGTTCTCTCTAGTTTGATCTGGTTAGGGAATCCCTAGCCACTGCCTTAACTGTGAATGGTCTAATCTTAAGGGGAACTATTCACTCTGCCCCAAACTAATTCCTGCTTGTATCATTGTTAGCTCCCTGCTCATTTTGGAGTCAAGGATGTCATTTGAAATACCCATTAGGAGTAACCACTTGAGAGTTATCAGAAAGAGTTCTCTGTGCCAAAAGAAGGAATGACATTTGCTGCATAAATCACAATAATCTGAAATATGTCACTATCCATGGCTGCATCATGGGTGGGAAAGAGAGTTGGGTTCAGTAGTTGGGGAAACTGCAACAGTCTGTCTATCTTACATCAGAGCTAATCCGGAAAAGATTCAGATCCGATATCAACAATATAGTAACTTTAATGGAGAGCTTTGCTCCACAAGGCCAACAAAATAGAATTTATTTTTATTTGCTAATTATCTAATTGTTCAATCTGAGCCGACCAGATTTGATTCCCTACTGCATTGTAATGATGCTGCTGAGGCTGGAGCCAGGTTCACAGTAGGCAGAGTTTTGGTGGTGAGAAAACTTGGAAATAGTCTTCTCGTCATGGGACTTGTCCCATAGTAAACAGGATATTACATGCTTTAAAACAGATCAATATGTAGCACATCATTCATGTTTCTAAAATCTTTGTAGTTAGTCTCCTTATGCATTGATTTGTTTTCTATTATATGTATCATTATTGATTATCATATTATAAATAGGTTTTATCTAAGGCAAACTTAATCGGTACTTTTATATCTTGAGTATAGATCATTTAATCAAGAATTTTACATAAAAACTTATGTTAGTATCATGATAAATATTTTTCAACTGGATAATCTGTTATCTGGTGAAATCCGGATCCACACAGGTATCTAAAAACCACATCCTGTATATCACTAGAAACTGCTATAATGTTCAAACACTGCTCTCGAGGGCTGTTGTCTCTAACACCATTTTCACTCATGAAATTTTTGTGGGAAGAAGAAATAGGTCATCAAGGCCTCAAGGGTGCACGTTGACAGGATGGATCAGTGGGCTATTCATGAAAGCCATTGAAAGGATAAATTGCAATTTACAGATCATTATCTTTCTTCTGCTGAATCCTTATAGAAGTCCTAAGTATCAGATATTCCCCAGCTGTGAGAAGACAAAACTCTTTTATGCCACACTGTGTCATATTATCCCTTTTTTAAAAATCAGTTTTCAGAAATGAACAATAGAATACAAGAAAGAAAGGAGAGAAAAAAAGAAAGCAGACTAAACAGTGTTTATTACTAATGTATACTCTCCATATATATATATTTATAACTTTTTCCTTAATCAATGAATTATATTGCTTTTCGGACAATATTTTTCCCTTTATTTTTGATGCAATAATTCTTTCTTTCTGTTTCGAATGTTTTATTGTGGATTAAGTTGGAAAATCTATTTGAAACAAATATTCTTTAATACAATTAATATTTCTATTAGAGAAACAAATGTTGACAATTGCAGGTTTTGAATGGTCTGTTCTTTTTCTTGTTTTAATTTTGTATTTCTTGACTTTCAAGTAGAAATGAATAATTTGTAATGCTAAATGATGTAGGAAAAAACATTCATGATGTGTTTAAAATTTTTCTTGCTTTTTGTACACAGAATTCTGACAAGTGCAGCATTTATGAGATCTTTGAGAGGGATGAATTTGTGTGTCGCCTCCATTTTGTCAAGTTTGAAACTAAGTTTCTCAGCACGTGCCTTGACTTCATCCAGCAGAACCTGCTTGAGTGCAGTTCCAGCAGCAAAGACAGGACATTCAAAGCAACCGGGGGAGGGGCACACAAATACAAGGAATTGATAAGTGAAAAATTAGGACCTCAGTAAGTCATATATATCTATTTCTTGATGTAAGGATGTTTGGGAAGTAATTACATATTTTCAAAGGGAGATGAGAGCAGTTGCCAGTGAAGTTTACATTATCAATGAATAGTATTTGATTTATCACCATCATTATCAATGACAGCAGCCCAACAGGGAGGCAAATTTTTTATATTTGCCTATCTATAATATTCTGCTTCTTTTTTTTTTTTCTTCTCAATTTCTGCAGGGTCTTTTTGCGCTTCAAAGTCTTGATCCTCCATGGGGTTAAACTTTTCTGTACACTAACAACATACTGTCAGATTGAAGAGGTTAACTAAATCCAGACGTCATTTCATACCAATTAACCCTGGTCTTGCCTTAGTTGGTTGACTTATTGTCCAGGCATTTTATGCTAACATGGGGGTCAACCTCCCACTAGGTAACAGATTTTGTATCTTCAGTATGTTTTGAATAACAGAAAAAAAGTCTACGAAAATTGCATAAAGGGTAAAAATTCAAAATGGTCACTATCAACCTAATGAAAATTCTTGAGAACTGGGCACTGTTGCACCTAAGAAAAAGCAGTGTTGATTTTGAGGTTGTATGGATGAGCAGTTCTCAAGAAAGCTGCCATTGATATCCATTCATTCAATATATCCCCATGAAACTTCCTGTATGTACTAAAGGGACCTACAGGCATGTTTTCAGTGAATTAGATTTTTGAAAATTACTATTAGAAATGTCAATGATAGTTTGGAGTCTGCGTTTGTGCTCATACCAATATAGTCCTATAGAATTAGGAGTAAAATAGGCAGAGAAGATGTAAATATATTGACATGACAATGTTGGAAAGGAAATTTTTCAGCTTTCTAGCTGTGTAGGTCAGAGTACTGAATTTGTTGTGCATTAAAAGTTACAGGCAAAAACATGAAGCTACGTATTCAGCATTTTACAAGGGAAGGAGACTTGCATTTTAGAGTCAACCGTCTATGTATTATGGATTTAATCTGTGATTGATATATATATATATATATATATATATATATATATCATTGCAAATAACATTCTTTCAGTTTTCCAATTTTATCATAATGATCTCTCTTTCATTACTAAGGAGATGTAAAAATCTATTTGAAAATTGTGTAAAACAATTTTCGATATTTATTTCACACATCGCTATAACTTGCTTTGTTGGTCCCCAGTTAGTATAATATGATAGTAACTTAATAGAAGAATACTGGAGTATTGTACAGAAGAATTACAGCATCAGTGTTCACAAGCATGGGTTGTAGATTGAAATCAATTTTGGGGGGGATATGATTTAGGGTTTCTTTTCTAGTGGTGCCCGTGCCCCTTATCCGTGGTTCCCTTTGTGATGGACGCATCATTAGAATTCCATTCTGAATAGGTTTTTAATGTGAAAGTTCAATTGACAATGTAAGTTTATGCTAAATTTGTCCTTTAGTTTGGGGCCAGCTCATTTGTTTTATGATAATTCAGATTTTTTGTTCACTGCTCAACAAAAAAATGAGAAGTAATTTATTTATCGATCACCACTTTTTTCAATTTTTAATTGATCACTTTGAACACAGCCAAGACTTTGGTTACATGATGGTTTCTATTGAATAACAAACCAGACCTATTGAATACATTGTGATTATATATGATACTTGGTTTTTAAAAGGTTTGCCCAATGACACCTTAGTAGACCCTTACAGGTCTATTGCCACCAGGTTGAGGATTACTGAATATACTTTCCCTGTAGAGAGTGTGTGTGCACTGTTCAGCTGTAAAATTTATCCAAATGCACCATAGATACAAAACTCCAAGGTACACCATTGGAAAGCTAGGAGAATGTTCTCTGCTAATGATATATATATATATATATATATATATATATATATATATATATATATATATCTCCATCAAGGATTAAATCCCAAATCTGTTGACAGTGGACTCTAAAATATACATATTCTTAAAAAGCCAGGTAACTGCCAAATACCTAGCTCCACATTTTTGGATGTAACTTTTTATGTTCAACAGATATAAGTTGTCAAGATACACTGTTAGAAAACTGATGGAATTCCCTTTACAGCGGTATGTACGTATATATCTCCATCAAGGATTAAATCAACAATCCCTAGACAGTGGACTTCTAGAATATATACATATACTTCATTTCCCTTGTGAAAGTAAATAGCTCCATATTACTATCTATAACTTTTTATTCACAACTGATAAAATTGACAAGATACACTGTTTCAAAGCAAGGATATATATATATATATATATATATATATATGATAATTGTGTCATCAAGACTTCAGATTTGAAATTTTCCTCCCCGAAGTCTATTAGAATATGGATGTCTTCATATGAGTTGTTTTTTGGAAGATAGATATAAGCATTAAATGGCTTTGAGATGTCTGATATCAAATTTTAGAACTTGTGGTGCATTTTCAAATTAGTTTTAGCCCCAAACTTTGGTAGTGCTAATTATTAAATATGATAAGATATATTCCCATCAAAAATGAACATTAAGCTATTTTGATTGGTAATTTATTTTTAATAATTCATTTATCCTAATTTTGAGTGTTCTAATGTCTCAGTTCAGTATCAAACTTTTCTTTCAGTCGCTTACACACTCTTTTCTTTTTTTTTTCTTTTAGCTTCAGACTTCCAGCAATTCTGTGACGTATTATTTATTGTTATGTCATAACAGCCTGTCTCATTTTATTACAAACTTTTAGTTGTTGTTTTTTTTAGCTATGTTAATGTATTGCACATGGACCAATCCATCATGACTTGTACGTTAGAACAGGAATTGGACAAAACAGACTTACAACCATACAACTATGCAATTTAACATACTAATTTGCATACATTGCTTTTATATATTATTAATTATTGAATTTAATATGCTTATTCCGGTTCTGTTTGTAACCTATTATTACTGATAATGTTTGAATCTATGAAATTTTACAAATCAAATTGCTTTTAGATAGAGGATTGTTAATGTTAACCTTGATTGAAATGGAAATTGAAGCTTCCATAAAAACTATAACTTTGTAAAAAGCAATAAAAAGATGCTTATCTATAATGTCTGCTGATATAAATTTGTATCTATTGTTACATGACCCATGAAAATGCTGATATGCTAGAAAATTAAATTTCAAACAGATTAAGAATATCAATGAAATGAAAGAAAAAAAATCACATGATTTCTTTGAGCTGATTCATGTGCCATTTTTCTCAAATAGCAAATAATGGATAAGAATATCATTGTGTATTAAACATATAATAAACAATTTCCTACACCTGAATGAATTTTTTTGAAGATTTTTTTAATATAAAGTCTTTCCTCAAGCTTGAAAAGATTTTTCATTTCTTTGTTGTAGTATCTCCAAGGAAGATGAAATCCAATGTCTAATCAAAGGATGTATCTTCTTGTTGAAGAACATACCTGATGAAGCATTCGTTTATCAAAGATATGGAAATCCAGAGTGCAAATTCCAAGGAGTTGACCCAGACATCTATCCATTCCTGCTGGTCAATATTGGTTCTGGTGTCAGTATAATCAAGGTAGGACTGCTACCACTTGGTATGCAAATATACACAGATATCCATCTGTATTCATTGCAATATGCTCTCGCTAAGACTCACTGCCAAATGTGTGTTTATGTATTGGATTGAAATTTATATTTTACACTTTGCTATGCATATTCAAGTGTTGATAAGAATCCTTAGAAGCTATCGAATCTTGTTTAGTACTCAAGAATAATTAAAATCAGATGCATTGAATCATTCCTATCTAACTAAAGTGCAGGAGGAGGAGAATATTTCATCAGTAAAAATCAGAATCACTGAAGGAATGAGAAACTTATTTTTTTCTCTTCATAGCTTTGTCATAAGGTGTAATAAAACCTAAATGATGGGAATGACTCATACTTGTTTGGAAAATCAATCACTGGTTTATTGGTGGGCCAACTTCTATAATTTCTTGAAAATAAATGGATTTTTTCAATTTCCTGTCTGAATTTTCACTGGCTTGCTTCTTTTGTTACTATAAAATAATGACTAACTTTAAATGCTTTGGTGATTGTCACTTGTTATTAATATAAACTTTTTGATGTTATATAGTAATTTGTTGCAATTATGAAAAATATTGCTTTAAGGCTTTTTCATAAAATTTATGACATAAGAAGAATATTTTATCCTTTAAAACGTGGCTCCAGTGTGTATTGTTATTTATGATGATTGTTGTCACTTAATCATACAAGTATGGTGATTCCAAGGAGAGCACACTGTCATGTGTCCTCCATGGAGAAGGTTGAATATATGGAAGCTTATAAACTATTGAAGCTTACATCTTTTGCTCTGATGAAATTACACTGCATAAAGACTTGCGAGATCTAGACCTTTCCAATGATGTTGATATTAGTCACAGATGATATGGTTATTGTTTGTTTTTTGAACGGTTTGAACTCTTCTTTATTTGATGTATGACATTTCGGACGATTCATTTCTCAGATGTAAGGTGTAATATGAAAGAGTTTCTCCCATTGAATCAGTTGAAACGTTTCGACTTCATAGAAGAAAAAGCTGAGTTGAAATTGTCTGAAAAAAAGTTGGTTTGTGAATGACTCTTATCAAAAGTGTTATTGGCAACAGTTTTCTTGTTTGGTAAATCATTGTAGGACTGGGATAAATCTGATTGATTTTATATCCATAGGTTTCTTCAGTTTTCAAACTGGTTTAGCTGGCTATGTATACAGCATATCCACTTGCCGCACCAATGGAGCTAGAGGGCTGGATACTTGAATATTCATTCTTCACTATGTTCATGCTAAATTGGTCTCTTAGTTTGTGTCTGGCCATATTCATGCTTTTTTTTTTGAAAATTCAGACTTTTTAAGGAATCACTGCCCAACAGTAGAGGAAAAAAGTTTCTTATTCATTGATCACCCCTTTTTGCAATTTTTCAATTGATCACCCCCAACACTGTATGCTGCAGACGTTGATCACAAGATGATTTCTATTGAGTTTTTAACCAAACCTGTTTATTTCGTTTTCAGGTTGAATCTGAGAATAACTTCACTCGGATTGGGGGTACATCAATTGGCGGTGGCACGTTTTGGGGGCTTGGATCTTTGTTAACAGGTGGGAAGGTAAGCATTATTGTAACAGGTCTCTTGTTTCCTTTATTTGTATTTGTTCATCATTTAGACTTACAGCCTTCCACGTTCTGGAATTCCAAAAATGTGTTGTCTGATTTTTTCCCCTTTTATTTATTTTTTTGGTACTCCTACAAGAATGGTTCCAATGACTAAGACAAAAAAGTTATTCCCCATAGATTTTTTTTTATATAAATTTTTGAGCATGAACCTACATAGAATAATTGGTTATGAAAGTTTTATTTTGAAAATCTTTCTCTCAATATGGGAAAGATGTCCACCAAAGTATAATGGTGCATATTGCTGAAATGTACCCTACACCTTAATGTGTGTTTGTTTTGTTTTAAAATTAAAATGATTTAATCAAAGTAGAATAAAAATAGTTTTATCATTTCCTGGCCTTTTTTTGTCTCAGCTGTTGGTCCCCACTCTTGAATCAGTACCAATTTTTTTTTTTTACCTAAAAATTATTGTGCTGTCTCGTTTACTTGTCAATTCCAACTTCAAGAACAACACCAAGATAGGATATGAGATCTATTATAAGGTGGATTGTATAATGTTTTCTATCTAAAATATGAAACTTGAATACAAACTGTTCTAAAATCTCATCTAGAGATTGTCGTATTTACAAGTTCTAGTGACTAAAATGAAGCTTGAAGCATCTTCTTGAAGTTGAAAAAGGCTATGTTTGAGTATATATCCCTGCAAATATTCTACTTGACCCAAAGGAGAGGTGCTTCGCAAATTGAGACTGACCAAACACAGCAATGTTTGATCAGAAAACTATGCAAGAGACAGATTGAAATGCATATTAAGTAAAAACTTCATATAGCTCATAGCAAATGGATTTTTGTTTTATTGAACACTATTTTATAGATGAAATCAAGTAAATTTGTGGAGTAAACATAATTTATAACAAACATCGTAACCGACTGTGTTGACCGATAGTTTTGTGACACATGACTGGTCATCCTAAAATTATTTAATACAAAACAGTTAAATAACAATAATTTGTTACACAATCTTATACAAAGTTATTTTATAATTAATTTTAATACAACATAGTAGCTCCTAAATATAACTAGCAACAGACTGTTCAAACAAAAACTACAGAAATTCAAGAGATAGATTTCAAAATGTTTTCAAGTAGGTTTCAAATCAGTTCAAGGGAAATAAGTTTTCATCTCAATCATTGTACGTTTCTTTTCTTATAAATATTTTAAAAATTGACATCTTAATTATGGTGGTTGATTTACCTTTCCTTTTGTGTGCATTTTGCTTTCAGAGTTTTGATGAATTGGTCTCTTTAGCTGAGCAAGGTGACCATCGGCAAGTGGACATGTTGGTGCGAGATATCTATGGATCATTTTCTCCATTAGTAGACTTGCCTGGTGATATTATAGCCAGCAGCTTTGGCAAGGCAGCTCGCTCATTGCGTGATAAAACTGGTGTGTATCTTGCCTCAAAACCATTAATTTGTCTTTGTGTTTTCTAGAAAGAATATTAGAAATCAATTCTCTTTCTTTATTACTGCTTATAATATTTGCTGTCTAAGACTGCATAGTCTTATATAAATAGACCAAAATATTTCTTTATGTATTGTTAAAGTATTTTGAATTGGACTTTGAATTATTTGATCTCTTTTTGAAGGGGATATTTCTACTGTAATATGATCCTGGTAAGTTGATTTTTAGTCAAAAATCAGTTAGACCAATATCTACGCTAAATAGGTTGTAGCCTATTATTCTTTTATATTGAGGTGCGGAAAACTCTTCCTCATTGAAATATTTTGCTCCTGAAAGAGCCTAGAAAGTCTGACATTCTCAATCCTGAAGCCCAACAGTTTTCACTTGTTTTCTCAAAATTGACTTTAACACACTTACTAGGTTTTTCCATATTTACAGCAGATTTGTTAAGACAAGAAAGTTTAATTGAGTTGAATCATTTTCCCCAAGGATTTATGGTTGAAATCTTGCCTGCACAATAATGTAGTCTTTGTAAAGATTTATTTTGGAAACAAGATTTGTCTTTTATATAATTTCACAAATTTGAGAAATATCTAGTGAAATTGGAATTTAACTACATCTCCTTACCCAGTATTGGTTACAAAATGATCAGGTTTATGAAATGCTTATTGGAGCAGAATTCTCCTGCTTTACATAATTTCTGGTTATTTTTTGACAGGACTAGGAGATAGGGAGTGGTGTAATGGTTACAGGGATTGAAAATGGATGAGGGTTTGGCAGAGTGGCTAACAATACCCCCCCTCCTTCTACTGCAACCACAGTAAAATGGTTGCAGCCCTATGCTCCACAAGGAGTCTATGGAAATAGATAAACATTTGATGAGACATGGCACCTTTCGGTCTAGATTTTTAATTGAAAATCTTGGTTATTCAAAACTGTCAACCAAAATTGTCGAAATAAGTCTCTTTATTTTCCAAGTTAATCCAACTGGCTAGCTGGCTATGTATAGATGAATCACACATACAGTCCACCCCTTTAGAGATATAGTTTATGCTGAATTGATCCCGAAGTCTGTGTCCAGCAGCATTCATGTTTGTTTTTTGAAAAATTCAGATGTTTCTAGTGATCACTGCCCAACAAAAGTTGGGAGAACCATTTATCCATTGATTACCCATTTTTCCAATTTTTTAACTGATCAACATGGCATGCTACCAAATGACATTAGTCATGTGACAGTTTCTATTGATTGACTAACCAGACGTGTTTCATCTTTTTCCTTTCATTAAAATTAGATGAGCAGTTCAAACAAGAAGATGTCGTCCGCAGCCTTCTTCTGTGCATTAGCAATGACGTGGGACAAATTGCCAGCCTCTACGCACAGTTGCATTCTGTGAATAAGGTCTATTTTGGCGGTGGATTTATTCGCAGCAACCCTTTCACTATGCACACTTTGTCATTTGCCATCAACTACTGGTCCAAGGTAGGTAACACTTTGTTGGAACATTAAACAAGATAGAATTATCCTTTTTTTTCATTTTTAGAATTAATCCTATAATGATTATATTGTATAATAAAGATAACTTAAACAATAGAATATTTAGTCATTAGTGAAGTTGCCAACTTTCCTGATAAATTGCTGACAAACATGTAAAGTTGTCAAACAGGCAAAAAAAAAGAACGTAAAATTAACTTTATATTGTAGTTTCAGTTTGAATTGGATATTTTCTATCCTTAAAATGATAGAGTAGGATTTTATGATTGGTCATGTATTTTCTCTTACTTTTTTATCCTTGTTCTTTTTCATTTTTTTTCATTATTGTAATGAGAAGGGTTCTAAAAGAGAGATACCAAACATAGACAAAATAATTGTCCTGAAATTACTGAGGTCAGAGTAGACATAGAGCTTTCAATAGTTTGCCCATCATAAATGTTATATAGAATATCTTGATTTTTCTTTGAAAAACATTCATTAGAATTTGAATTGATCTTTGTTTAATCAAAGATAAAAATCTGTAAGTGTGTTTCTAAAGATTTAATATGTTCTTTTTTCCCATTAGGGTCAGATCCAAGCTTTATTTCTTCGTCATGAAGGTTACCTTGGTGCCATTGGTGCTTTTCTTATGGGAGCAGAAGAAGAACGTAAGTTTATCATTGTTTTCTTTGAGTGTCTATGTTTCTTTATACCTGTTCACCTTTTATTAAATGAAAAAGTTACAGTGTTATAGAATTAGCATACTATTTTGCTTATTCCTAACATAAAGTATTGCTCATTCAGATTACGTACTGACACAAATATAAAGCAAATGATCTTCATCTGAAGAGTTTTCCAGGCAATGGGACTTTTTCCTGTGGTCCATTCTATAGCCTTCACTGGGTGTACAATCTGAATGTGTTAGTGGTAAATAGAATAATTACAATGATAGCCACACTATAACATGGGATTCAGATGATATTTTTTTCTTTCTTTTTGAGGCCTGGATTTCCATTCTTTGTCCCTGTTGAATAACAGAAGCCTCATCAGGTTGAACCCAGCTCTTGTTTGACTTATTTGACACTGTTGACATGTTGATATCTGCTGCCTCTTTGATTTTTCTCAGTTTACAACAGCATTTCATCTATAATCTAGACTTTTTCCCAGAGAGGATAGTTTTCATGTTTCTCTCCAGTGTCAACAGCACAAACAACAAGGGATTTTCCAAAAAAAATCTTTGAATTTAAAATGACCCTTAACTAGAAACAGAAAATGTTCTTGTTTTGCATCTTTTATTCCTTATGAAAATGTTTTATTGTAAATTTTTAGGATGGTTAATAGAGTAACATTGTTGAAAATAGATGAACATGCCTAAAAAATGTCAGTCAGAAAATTAGGGAGAAGATCACGTCTCAGGGTAAAGTTGTTGCCATTGTTTTCTCTAGAAAGTTACAGTAGTTGTGATTTTATCAATGTCATACTTTTTTAAAATGGAAAACAAAAATTTATATTGTTTACATTTCATTGAATTTCAAACCACTTTTAGAAACTCATTGATTAGGATAATAGAAATATTTGATTTTAAGCAAGGATACCCATCAGTAATAGGAAATTAGGACTAAATACAGTAATACCTTCAACAGTGCGGTTTTGATGTAGTGCAGTTGAAGTATTGCTGTACAAATTAATTTAACTAAGTATAAGTGGAAAAAAAACACATCAAATTATAATGAGACCTTGAACAGTGCAACTTTGAACAATACAAAAAATTTTGAAACAAATCAAACGCACTATTCAAGGTATACCTGTTCTATCAATGATAAGTTTGACTGTGATATTGATAAACAAATATAGACTTTTGATAAATACAGGCATCCCCCATTGATACCTGTGGGTCTATGAGTCCAAGAAATCTAACCGCATTATAACCAAGCCGTGATAACTGTTGGATGGGTATGAGCAATATTCAAGGGAGAGCAATTGTTATGAGATTGCAAACATTGTCAACTGTGTAAAAACTAAGTGAGATTTGGACAGATAAACAAAGGTATTCTTCAATGTTTGTTTTTTTAAATAACACCAAAATAAGTATAATACATTGAAAGTATACCAAATCTCCATTTCTAAAAACAAAATATTTACATAATTATGATGGAGTAATTCCATATGAATCCATCTAAATCATGACACCATGAAAATAAAAATTAGCTCATTTCCCCCAATCAATAATACTCAAGAAGATGGTTTTCGAGATGAGATCATTCGAAGATTAATGCTGTATTTTCATCAAAATAAGCAATTTTCCAATATCTGATTTCTGCTGAACCATGCAAGAAACAAAACTTCTTGTATGATGATAAGTTGCTTTGAATATTTTTCAATCAAAATATCCAAAGGTGAAATCTTTTGACCTTCTGCTTGCCATATTTTTGCCCAATGCAAAATTTTTTGCCCAAATCATATTTTGACCAACTTAAAGTCTTCCTGGCCTTGATTTTTGTCTTCTTTGTCCTGGAAAATGGTCAGGTACCACTTTTCAGAAGTTTAGCCTGGTAGAACTGATTTTATGATATAGTGAAATTGGCAGATTTTCAGAGCAAAACCTAAAAAAAACTTCATATCCCAATCATATCTTGACAACCACTTGAACTTATGAACAGAAATTGGGGGATTTTTCATATCTTTTCAGGAACTATTGACTAGGGAAAAATCAGAAAATTGAAATTTTCATGGTGTCAATTTTTCAAAATTTGGGATGTTTTTATGTGGAATAACCCAATGATGACTTGACCTTTTGAACTTGACCCCAGCATATTCAGTATTCAGATAACTTTTATCAGAACTGATGAATGGAAAAGCTCTAATTTTTTAAAAAGTTTCATTCTACTGAAATGTTTCTGTCTAATTCATTTCATTTTTACGATTGGTTTATCAGCATAAGTCAAATATATTTCTTAATGAATGGGTAAAGGATTGTGTCACCTCTGTCCTCAAAAAGGCTTACAGTGTAGTAAAATAGTGCTCAGCTCAAAATATCGGGCTTACAGGTACTAAGGGAAATTCTGTTTTTATGTCTTAGTAGATCAGTGAGCTGTAATATAGGTAAAAATGTTGGGGTCTACCACTCACCTCTTTTATATAGCGAACCATACTATAACAGACTACATTATATTTGGGGACATATGTAGAGTAAAAATGAGATTTTTTATTACTTTATTGCCAGTCAAAAATTATATCTTACCAGCAGTGTCTTAACTATTGGTTGAAGTAATGTTGCACCAAAAAGAATCATAATCTCATATTTCATTAGTAGAATCTTCTCCTTAAATATGAGTATATTTCTCTTGTTCATTCATTTATACATAAAAAAATATTCCTCCATTTTTGTTGCTTCTTTTTTATTTGAGATTGTTCTTGTCTAAACTGAAATAAGTCATCTCCCTTAGACAGAGTTTTAGTTATATACACATTAGTATTAGCTCCATTGTATAATAATACCATCACACAATAACTGGTCAATAGATAGATACAGCTTGACACTAATTTTGAATTGAATTATTTGGTACATCTGAAGGTGTGGAGTAGCAACATGGATTTGTTTATGTAGTGTTGGAAGTTTTCACTTACCATTCAGTAAAAATGATTACCAGTCATTTTGAATTATTTCCAAGTTGAAAAGTATTTTTATAAGCTTGGATTGGTCAATTTCCACATGAGTTGTATCGATATTAGTGAAAAATATTATTTTGATTGATTCAAAATTCAACGGTTCAGAATATTCGCTTATCTAGAATTAATCCTCTGGATTAACACAGCCCATAGAAATTATTAACAGAAGAAAAGGACCTAAAATGATTTACCTAATATTTCTCAAATAATTCCATCCATTTTAGTCTCTCAGTTCAAGAAAATTTGTTGTTTGTAAAGAATAAATAGATTCAATGAATGTATATTAAAATAAACATTCCAGATTAATTAATGATTGAATTTCTCTGAACAGTTGAGGATAAATACAAGGATAATTGATTAGGAAGGACTAAGTCCAGTTTTTTTTTCTTTCTTTTTTCTAGATGCTGAGAATTATTGCTGGGGTGAAAACTTTGCAAATAGTTCTGGACTTGCAAGTCCTCGAAATCTTCGAGAATCATCATGTCGCTCCCAAAATAGCACAGTAGGTTATCTTTTTGTGTCTGCATGATTAAAAAATCTTTTTCTTTTCTAAAAAGTTAATTTTACTACCTTGAATGGAGGTGATCAGGTCACACCACCTACATTCAGCGTGTGCTAAGCTTACAGCTTCCTTTTCATAGTGACTGCAAAGACTTCCTTGTCATAGTTGCTTGCTATTTACTTCATAAGTTTATCTGCCAGTTTAAGTACAGGCTTTGCATATTGAAGCAGATGAAATCCTCTGTCTTATCATTATAGCTTATGGTCTTGGTCCCTGTTGTTACACTCAGCTGAGTTAGTTACCCTTGTGTAGTTGCAACAGTATGCTTACTGTTATCAACTGAGATCCAGATCTTATTGGTGACTTTTAAGAAACCATTCAAGTATCATATAAGTTTGATGCTTGTCATCACAAACATCTGTAAGTTATCACAGATCACTGTTGGCCAAACAGCCTGATCTCCAACAAAGCTTTTTGCAAAACGTGTCACAAGATTCCATTCTCAACAAAATTGACTCAACTTCTATAGCAGCAAAATACAATGAATCATCATAATCAAAAATCATAACTGAATTTGCTATACACCAAATGAAAACATCATACATGCCATGCAAAAGTTACAAGGGACAAAATGTCTTTTCTGGCCATCAGTGCAAGTTGACCTTCAGTACATATGTTTTACTTTTAATGCTACAAGAAGCACTTGTTTTATTGGAGTGACCAATGTGCTCATCTTGCAAGACAGTGACAGTGAGCTTGTTATTCACTTGGTGCCCTATCAACCTGAACTTTGCTAGAGTTGGTGTGCACTATGAATATGAACTGTGCTACACTTGGTGTGTTCTGACTGTTATCTCCCTTGAATATATGTGTGCTGATAGTCACCTTTTCTTGGTGATTTTTTTGGTATGGCTAGTTATGATATTTAGTGGATAGAATCTTGAGCAATTTCATCAGTAACAAAATGATACTATTTTGTGTTCAGTCTATTGTAACAGTATCAAATGAATATAAGTTAAGCTATTTTTTCTTTGTTACCATCAATATATAATAGTTATAACTTTGTGAAAGCAGTTTAATTGAAAGGCTAATTTTGCGAAGGAGAATTAGAATTTGTCTTTGATATTGAATTTTGTCCAACATGAATAACCTATTTTCCTTCAATAGGGCCACTTCTTGTACCGTGTTCAGCATATTTTATATTTTGTTATTTTAAATATCTGTATTTGATCATTATTATTTCAAATTTTCATGACATCTTATCTTGCTTTTGGTTCCAACTAATAGTTATATAAAATTAAGATAATAATGATTTATAATACTTCATCTGATGAGAATAAAAATTTCAAAATAATGGAAAAAATCTGTATTTGACGAGTAAAATTTTATGAAGAAGACTGCATATAAATGTGCTTGTTTGTAACTACCTGCTGATTGTGCATAGGAATTCCTACACTCTGCCTAAAATACATTGACTCTACTACAAGTTACCTGGTTCCATGATTTTCTTTGAATGGAGAAACTTGATTGAAATCCTTCAATGCCAATCAATGAAGTATATGATCAATTTTGGCAATATTGGAATATGTTAGCTTTGCCATAAAGTTTGTTTGGTCTATTTTCTTCAACATTAACTTTATAGAACAACATATTGAACTTTAACCTTCCACAATAAAGAACTGCTCTCAGTGCTTTTTGCTATCTCTCAGAGATTTGAAATTTTTTATTGGTTTAGAGAATTCAGTAAAAACAGAAATAAATGGTAATCTTAAAATGCAATATTTGGTGAATATGGTGAATGAAAACTTTCCAGCCAAATTGACGTTTTTCTTGTAAAAAAAAAGTGTGAATTGCACGTTTGATTGGACTAGACATCCATCAAGTTGCTTCCCTTGCATTGGATTATTGGTTAGCTATTTTTTTTTCTTTCGAGAAGTCCCCTGAGAGATCCCCAGATGCTATTGATATTGATGTTTTTTCTTTGTTACTAAAGAAAAGTTCTGCCCGGTGTCATCCTAATGGAATATTACACTTTTCATTGATAGCTGCCTTCCACAGGTCTAATTGGGAGCAGTACTTGTTCAAATCAATTGTTCGTTTCTCTGGAAGGATCCCGTAATGGAGGAGTCCCTTCCAATCCCACCAAATATACAGCATCACCTTCTTTGAATGAAGATCGGCCTTTACTATAGTTCATTGTGGTTCATTTAGCTTGTTTTATGATCGCTTGCATCCCCCCCCCCCCCGGACATGTCCATTATGTTATACTCACAAATCACACATTGTAATATTTCAGTAATTTTCTCACTTATGTTAAAGCTACACATTAAAGCGACTAACATAACCAAACTGTTGCAAATGATTTTCAGTGCTTGATTTTGATATTTTGAGTATGTTATCTATTTGCTTTTTTGTTGATATTGATTATCCTCAAGTAATATCTCCATTTGATCAGTATTAAATTCAACTGGATTAACCAACCAGAAAGTATCATTCAGTGAGAGACCTCCATCATGAAACTTTGTAAACCACTTTTGACGTATTGTATTTTCACCTTTCTTAAAATAAAAAGCACAATATGGAGAAGATGTCGCTTATTTTCTTCCATCTTCAATGTTAGAAACAATAAAAAAAAAATGTGTCAATTTGGACAAAATGTTTTTAATAAATGCATGCAGTTATGACAGCTGTCACAATACAATCAAGTGATTTTTTTTAATGAGATTAGTTAGAATCATATGCTGTAAATGTCTTAACTACAAAAACTAAACAAACTTTATGGCCGATTCAACATCCAGTCTCTAGTTATATTATTGCTTCTTCCACACTTGGTATTGCAAAAAGAGTATTCGAGATGAAAGGAATGGTTGAATAGAAGAGGACTGTTCTCTTGATTTGAAGATTTTGAAAATCATAAAGATTGTGAAAATTTTTTTTTTTTTCACTTATAAATCATATGGGTAAGATGCTAAACAAAAAATTTTTTATTGTAAAAATAAGTGAATTTGGGTTATGTTTGAAGATGGTCTGTAGAATTAACATGAACCATACTTGTTATATATGAAACCTTGGTAGGAAACTTAATCTGATGAATATCTGTACTTCACAATGAATCACTGTGTGCACGTGTACCAGAAATAAGCATCTAAAAAAATGATAAAAACAAAAATAGATCATTTATGTACAATTATCTAGAAAAAAAAAATACCAGCTCAAAATTTGAGCATCAGTCGTTCGAAATCATCAGAGAGGACCAAAAAAACACTTTTTTGAAAAAACAAAAAAATGTTTTTAGATGGTGCCTAGTGGTGTACTCATGCACATTTCCAAAGTTGTTGTCCCAAAAATGTGACTGGGAGCACCAAGATACACACACAAGTGCAAAAAGAGAAGAATCTGTTGCCCACTTGGCTGGTTGGTCTAGCAGGCCATTTGTGGGGCTTTGGTGATCCGATAAATGGGAGAATTCATTTTTCAGGTGCTGTTTGTTGAAATATCTGCATTTTGTATTTGTATAAAAAATGCATTACAAATTAAGTCATTTAGTCACACTAAGGTGTATTTTATTTTATTTCAAAAAGGTTTGTATTGTAGGTTATCTTTAGGAAACGTTGAAATATTCAATCAATTTAGAAATAAGTTCAAAATTGAATTTTCATGGAAAAAAGGTGATCGAGTAGTTTTTAAGCTTTTAGTGTTATAAGGGGACGAAATATTATATATTGTCATCTTGATTTTATTTTCAGTTTGATTTGCTGGAACTTGACCGTTTGAATTGTGAACTCCTCCCTTGTCCACTCTTGTTGGATGCTTGTAGCTACAGCCCTGACACAGTTGATCTCACAGAAGACACTGCAGCTCGAGATTATTGGCTCAAATGTCTATCTCAGACTGTAGAGAAGGTAAAAATCTTAATTTAACTTTTTTTTAGTGATCACTGCTCAACAAAAGGATCCATTTATCACTCCTTTTTCCAATTTTTTAATTGATCATCCCCAACACGTTATACTGGCAAAGGACATTGGTGAAGTGATGGTTTCTATTGAATGACTAGCCAGACTTGTTTAGCCATTTCTTCTTATTCAAAGTATTCATTGTTCAACAACAAAGCATGATAGCTCAACTTTAAAAAAATTATAACTCAAAAAGGAAGCTCAGCAACAAAACCAGATTTTTGTCAGATCATCTTCAAATACATTTGATTCAAGAAAAATAATCAGTCTTATTTAACATCTCTGTTATTTTTACTATTTTCTATCCAATTAGCGGCATAGAAAAAATGATGAGAACTTTAAAAAAAA
Organism: Thysanoteuthis rhombus; assembly: GCA_963457665.1. NCBI lineage: Eukaryota > Metazoa > Mollusca > Cephalopoda > Oegopsida > Thysanoteuthidae > Thysanoteuthis > Thysanoteuthis major. The sequence continues at coordinate 3,788,263 of OY735211.1, read as the reverse complement.
AAGATTGAGGATGATCCCAGCAAAATTTGTTGGTGCTGACCTTCATTCTACAATTAAAATTTTCTAAAAGTTGAGCTGTCATGCTCTTGGTGCTGAAGTGTTCTTGGACTGACCAAGAAGAGACAAGAGAATGACAATGAATAATTTTCTTTAGAGTGCCAAGATCCTACAAATTAGCACTTAACAATATAGAAAAACACACTTTCCTGCCTCAAAACGATGCTTAGATTTTAGGAAATGGGTCGAGCCGAGAACTGACATTGTTCCTCAAGCTGAGAACTTTTCAGCAACCCCCTTCTCCATATGTATTAATAAATCATTTGTCCACAAGGAAGCTCAAGAACAGCACCAAACTTTTGTCATCATTTTCAGATCTATAAGAATGCTTGGTAAGAATATAAAAGTGTTGCTTAACTGTCCATATGGTCCTATGAAGATATGAAAATAGGCAATTCTGAGGACACCCAAAAATCAAGTACATTTCAAACAATCATTCTGACACTTTGATAACTGTAATAAATATGGTTACTGCATACACCTGACCTAATATCTTAGAGATGACAGGAGAAAAACTATGAGTGCTTTATCTTGCATATTGTTAGTATTCTAAGTGAGAGGGTCTTTAGGTGGATATTGTCTTTTTATGTTTGAGATTTTCAGCTATTTTCAGAGTCAAGTAGGAGGTAAAGTACATGAGATACACTTGATCTGATTGCTATACATACCACATCAAAGGAGCAAAAAATACAGAGTTGATGATAAGGCTCATTCAGCAAATTCATAAAATTGAGTAAAATTTCAAAGATTCTTAATTTAGAGGTAAGGATCTGTTATTTTGGATTTTCTTTGAGTTTGGTGTAGGAGCACCAATGATGTTTTGTCAATGGAATCTGAGAGGGTGATGTGGGGAGCACCAGGTGATTTGATATAGAATAGAGGCTAAGCAATCCACTGATGACAGTCGACAATGGGTTTATCAATTTTTGTTCAAATCTGTAACTCTGTGTGTAACAGTATGGAGTAGTAACTGTCCAATCTATTTTCCACCATGATTGCTCCTCTTTAACAACATAATTTCCACACTCTGTAATCAATATTTTACAACTGCTTTGTACAACTATGAAATAACTGCTTGCATAGACCAAGCTCTTTGGTAAAGTTTTGTTATACTTCTGAGAACCTATGCAAATACTGGCCTTGTTTAACTCCTATTCTGTCTTGATGGTACTCTTTATTGATTTTTGGTTTGACATGTTATTCTTCAGTTTGGACTTGTTTTTAGACCCTACTATGTTAACAGTCACATATTTCTCTCGTATCTAGTCAATTATATTGAGCCCAGATCCTTTTTGAAGCTTGAGTGGTCTCATTGCATTTGTGCACGTCACCAGATGGTAACTGCTTTTGACATTGTCTATTTGATTTAATAGATCAGAACACAAGCTGTAACAAGTCAAGAAGGAACACAAGACTCTGAGGAAAGAGCAAACAAATTCAAAGAGAAATATATCAATCGGTTAAATGAACTGGCTAAAAATCCTTGGTAAGTGTCCTTATTTTTCTTCTGGATTGTTTTGTCTTTTCACTCACCTGTCTGTCTGTTTCAGTGCCGCAGGTCACATTTTTTGGCAGAGAGCCCTGAAAATTTACCTGTGTACTACAGTAGCTACCTTTTTAAAAAGTGTTGTTTTTTGTTTTTTTTTTGTTTTTTTCAAATTTGACTTTTTTCACTTGTTTTCTTTGGGTTGGGGGTTGATATCCAATAATAATCCATTGTAGAATGGACACCTTTATTTCACCTCTGCTATGACCTGACATTTAGGTTTTTATGGTAAAGCTTGGATGGAATGAGATGGAGAGAATGTTACTGAATATATGGTCTCATTTTTAATTTTCAAAAATGAAAATTACATCTTTTTTGTACTACTGGTTCAGTAACATCCGTTCCCATTTGAAATTGACAACACTGGTGAGTGCCTTTGATCTTGCCAATCCCTTGTATTCCCCTATGTAACTTTATATCATTGTTCAAAGGGAGGGTTTTGTTTGATGAGATATTAAAGTCTGGGGTGATAGTGGAGCTATAGTAACACAAACGGAGCAACCAAGCCACTGATTCATTTTTAGCTGAAGGTGGCAATAATCTCTAATTTGTTGAAATAGTAGAGAGTTTTATATTTACTCCAATTTCTTTCTCATCTGCTGGAAATTCTTTGGAGGAAATTTTCAGTGAAAAATCTTTTTTTTTCATATAATTTTTCAAAGATAATTAGTTCTTGTTGATGTGCTGGCTATATTGATTAATTTTATGTGAAGTACAGATATTAAATCTCTTTTTGTTTAGTTGTCTGCTGGTTTTGAAACTTTTCTCCTGAGATTCTACTTTTCCTTTACCATTTCAGTGCCTATGGTTCCTTGACTGTTCGGTCTTTGCTGGATACAATTGGACAATTTCTCAAAGAATTTATGTTTACAGATCCATATTCTCAGGTAAAAATGAATTTTCAATTGCTTTTCTCATTAATGTGAATTTTCCAGTTGATTCTCTTCTTTTTATTTATGTTTACTTTCAATCACCATAAGCAAAGTTGTCTGGCCATTTTTCACATCAAGAGCTTAATATAAAGTTATTCATGCCACAGAATCAAGAACTGTGAAAAATAATTTTTTAAATGTCAAAATAGTTTATTGATGAAGTTTCAAACGCATTGTGATGTTAGAAACACTAAAAATGACGTGTTTAAAATGAAGATTAAAAAGACTAACATCGAGTAAGGCACTTGTTCACTTTTGATTTAATGTCATCACACCTCTTCCTTCATATTTCTGTTGTTTGATGTAAGTGAGACCGACTGACCAAATAGCATCTAATAGTGATGTTTAGACACATCTTATAAAAACTTTTGGCGTTAATGGCTTTGTTAAAACTGATTCCTATCTATTCTATAATTTTGTAAGAGGAACATTTTTGCTCATCATATACTTTGATAAAATGGATTGATACTTGATGAGCTTGGGAGCTGGAAGTACCAGAAAACCCACCTTTCATTTGACCAGTTATGGCTTTTATGATCAAATTAAAGGCTCACATAATCTATGGTTTGTTGCTATAACTAATTCTTAAGGTCACTTTGTTCAACTTTGTATACATTTCTTTTAAAGTTTCTTTTTTGGCTTTGAAACTTTGTTTCTTTGATTGTGTTCAATGGTACGTTTCTTGCGTATTTGCAGTTGAAGCAGATGGAAAATGAAGACTCTTTGTTACATTTGGTTGAACGATTGAGAGAGTTGGACAAGCTTGACTGGACAGAGCGTCAGTTGTCTATTGTAAAAGGTATTCTGGCTGGAAATGTGTTCGACTGGGGTGCTCGTGAGGTGGTGGACATCATGGAGAGTCAAAATTTTGGATTCTCTGAAGCCATCAATAGAATTCAAGGTAGGATCATTATGGTTTTGTTTAGTACAATAGACAATATCAGTAGCTTCACTTGCATATTATTCAACAATATATTATAGTTGCTGATAATATGGGCCAGCTTTAAATTGATTGGACCCAATTGGGCCCCATGCTTAGGTAATCTAGTTGTAACATGCACCTAATACCACATTGCTGGTATTACAAAGAACAACAATGATTATAATTCTTATATTCTCTAGTTTTGTCCAGTGGGTATCGGGTTATCTTTTATTGCTTCACTCCTTCTAGGAGATAATAGTTCATCAATCCAGGGCTGTCAAGGCTTAACAATGGTCATATTTATCTTATGCCACAAAGTTACATCCATGAATAATTTGAATTATAAGTTAGGCTCCTTGTGCTTAGCCACAGTTCCATAGTTTTAATTAACTGCCTCTTTATACAGGAAGATGATATCATAATAATTTTCCTCTGAATTCTCATAAAGTCAGTGTTTGTTCATACTGTTTATGTTTGCATTTTTCTACTCTTCTTGAATCAAATATGTTAATTTCAGTAATTACAGAACAGCGTAAAAATTCATTTCTCTGAAAAAGTTAAAAAGACAATGATATAAATATACGTGTAAGAGCTTATGAATATTGTTTCATTAGCACCCTCACCTAATGGACAAAGAAGCGGTACTTGGTGTCAGCTGGTTATGGTGACGTAAAAAATATTGCCCTTAGGAAACCCTAGTGGATGTAAGTGATTCCATTCCCAGAAGATTTTTATAAAGAAGAATGAAAACACAAGACTGGCCCAACAGGATTCGAATTCAGATATTAGACAGTAGGTAGCTGAATGGTAGTGTTATGGGCATCGTTGTCTCAGTAAAGAAGGCTCTGAAGGGACAAGTAAGGTGTGTAAGGAACATAGACTTGTAGACATATAACAAAAGGAAATGGAACTAAAACATGTATAAGTGAACTAATTTCACTTGATGATCTCATGGGAGGCATAAATAAATTCTAATTGTGTTCTACGGTGGGCCTCAGATGTTGGTTGAATTTATTTTTTCAGGATCCTTTCATTCCTGTAAAAATAAGTAAAAGACAAAGGGATATCGGCAGAAGATATTCAAGTGGCAGTGAGAATCGGGTTAAAGTCAAAGAGAGAAAAGGACAAAGGTGCATTAGATAAGTATTTCAACAAATGTAGAAGAGCAAATGGAGTCACAACTCAGTGAAGATGATGACACTGAAGGAAGCCAGTCTTACGAAGTTATATGACTAAAATTTTGATGATCCACTTTTTCCTACTGTATTTTTAACATCTTCGTAAATTGCTAGTGTGTCATTAGTTGCCCCCCCTTCTATCATTGATAATTTTTTTTATAAATCACACTCTTTACGATGTGTTTCTAATTCTATGCTTGAATTTGGGTTTTTTACAGATCGCCCCTGGCTTGTTGATGACTTCAGTGTTTGGCTCCAACGTAGACAGTCATCTCCTCCGTACAAATGTGCTGCTATTTTCTGTGATAACAGTGGAGTTGATATCATTCTTGGCATCTTTCCTTTCATCAGAGATCTTCTCTCTAGTGGAACCAAGGTAAGCTCTATCAAGTTTTTTGGGGACTCCAATTCTCTTTATCCACACTAATTAGATTTCAACACCATGGTTGTAATACAAGGGTCCAGACATGATAGGCATAAAAGACAAAAAACTGTTCATATTCTTCTTTTATCATTTTAATAATGATTTACCATAATGATCATTCTGATAATATTTTATGTTTTATATTCATTATAATAATATCATCATCATATTGTATTGAAAAACCATATTTATGAAGGCTTATAGGCTTGATGCTAGATTGAGAAAATATTTCCCACCAACTGCTGCTAAGGAAGTCTGTTTCAGATTGCCTCCATATCTGTAATTGTTCCATACACTCAAAATTATCACTAAGCTAAGTTTCATACTCTTATCACAAAGTGAGCAATTTGAACCAAATTCTACAACAATCACCTGGACTATTTGAAGCAGTGAATGTATGTGGAGTTAAATTAGTGTCTGGACCATAAATATTTCATTGAGAAGCAGAAATTGTTATTCTGTCGGTAATTTACCAAAAGTGTTATTCACTTAGAAAGATAGAAATTCCTGGAATATGAAAATATGAAGTTGTCTGAAATCTGGCAGAATAATGTGGAATGAATTGGTAAATATGTCAAAAATTAAAAAAATTGTCTTTTATTTTTATTTAATAAACCATGTAAACTTTCACTTCACTCCATACCATCATTGAAGGTTTTCAGCCATCTTGGAATTGGGTATGTTCAGATTGACCTCTTAGAGAGCAACTTGTTTAAAACTGGAGTAGCAGTTTTGAATGTATGAACTGTTTTTAATGAGCCACCAGTCACTTAATCAGTTGGTTAACCATATAGATCTATATAAGAATATATTAACTCAGGCAAAAGGAACACCTAGTGAAGATTGTGAGATTGGAATGTTATCCATTTCTCTTGTTAATAAACAGTAATAATTCCTATGTAAATTGTAGAGAGGAACTTTCAGGCATTGAAAAAGGAATCTTCGTTCTACCAATGTTCCAGAGAATCATCCTCATTGGCGTTTCAAATGTCTTTCGTTTTTGTTTCAGGTGATTCTTTGTGCCAATTCTCGTCCAAGTTTGAATGATGTCCTTTACAATGAATTGAATATTTTAGTGAAACGAGTGGCCTCCCTTTGTCCACGAATAGACAAAGCATTGGCAGAAAGACAATTGGTTATCATGGAGTCTGGCCAAGGATCTCCATGTCTTGATCTCAGGTAAATATCGTCAAAATGATTAACGTGATTTTATTGGGAATGAATTCTATGCAGTTTACAGATTTTTTATTTAAAAAAATACCAGCGTGGTCTTTGGGAAAAGCTTCTTGAATAAGAAGTATTGAGTTTCTCCATTCCCTTGTTAAGATGGTGATGATTAAGATTCTTCCATTTTTGTAGCTGTTCACTTCCATTTCAAGTAAACGCACATCCTTTTTTCGTAATGCTTGACTTATAGGCCAATATAATATCATTGCACGGGGACGTCTCTGAAGGATGGATATTTTCTGCTAGTAAATTCAAAAGACAAAGAATCAAGTATAAAAAGATAATTTTCTAATTTGTTAATTACTTTCTAAGGATATTTTAAAGCAAGTCTTGTATTTTGATGTAAACCTTGAACTATTGAACTTTTCAATTCTAGTGTTTTATAGATGCTTTTAACAAACAATAAATCTCTGAAGAATAGTCTGATTTATTTTGTCACTGATAGAAAAGTAAAATAACTGAAAATGTTCAAGTCAATATAACTTTGTGTGTCAATAGTTACTATTTTAGTAATGAATGGAAACAGACTGGAAATAATCAAATTATTATGGAATAAATTACATCTATATGTTTTCTGGATCAAAGTTTGCAATAAATACCTTAAAATAAACTGCATATTTACAAATGGTTGTTGCCATTACAAACCGACAATTAGCTGATCTACTGAGCTTTTTCCCCACAAAGCAAACCCTGACAACAGTTTACTGGACTACAATACTAAAGGCAAGTCCTTTTTTTTTGTATTATAGGCACTCCGACACACTTTACAATGCATAGCAAAATGTGAATATCTTCTTCAAAGTTGTAATTTTGGTTATAATTGCTAGAATATAACATAAATTTATTAGTAAAAGAAAAATAATCATGTTATCTCATTGAATATTTCTATATAATTTCACTCCATGATTAGTTTGACTTGGAGTCCAACATTTGTGAGATTTTAATTGATGTGTCAACAAAGATGAGGAACTTAATTTTCAAAAATAAAATGTACCTCAGAGAAATTAGAGTTGATCAAAATAAGTTAATTTAATCATTAATTGACCGGATTATGCATAAATATTGCTTCTTTATTTCTGGTAACATAGTGAAAAAAAAGGTTTATCTTTTAAGATAGTTTCAGATGAAAGATCTAATTTTTATAGATAATTTTGAATAGAAGATCTATTTTTTAGATAATTTTAGATAAATGATCTATTTTTAAAGATATTTCCAGGTGACAGATCTATTTTTCAGATAATTTTAAATAAAAGATCCATTTTTTGATGAACGACCTTTTTTTTTTCTTTTCCAGTTAATTCTCTGAAGTACTGATATTGAAATTATTTTTTTGGTTTCTCACCTATTTTGTTATTGTTTTGAAGTCAAATTGGTAATAATAATCAAAGCCAATTCCCCCCTCATTTTAGATTATTTTTGATAAAAAGATCTATTTTTTTAGATAACTTTAGATAAATGATCTATTTCTTCAAGATGATTATGTGAAGTACGGATATTTAAATTATCTTTTTGGTTTCTGCCTCATTTTGCTGTTATTGTTTTGAAGTCAAATTGGAAATTACGATCGAAGCCAATCTCTTCTCTCATTTGTTTTTTCAATCTAATCTATTTGTGGAAATGGTGTAATTAAATCTTTTGCTGCATTTTATGTTAGTATTACATGTTGCTGTGTGAATATCTTGAAGCTATTTTAACATCACATGGAGATTCACAAGTGGAAAAATATGAATGTCAAACCACAACAAAATGTTTCTTGAATACATTGCAAGTCTGTACATAATTAAATGAGTGTGTCTGTTATGAAATCTTTGAAATCAACCTTTGAGAATTTTTGCTGATTGTTTTTTTCTTTTTCTTCTTGCAGATTAATTGATAAGAATTTAGCCAACACTTTGAGAAAGTATGAAGCTGATTTAATTGTTCTAGAAGGCATGGGCCGTGCAATACACACCAATTTCTATGCCTCGTTCTCCTGTGATTCTCTCAAAGTGGCAGTTCTTAAGAACCAGTGGCTTGCCCAGCGGCTTGGTGGCAACCTCTTCAATGTGATCTTCAAATTTGAAACATCGGGAAAAGTTATCAGTCGGCTGTCCAAGGTCAAAGCAGAAACTTCTAAATGAAACCCAAAGTTGGGCTGGGAGAGTGCTCAACACCTTTAATAAAACTTTAGAATTTCACCATCTCTTTCTCATCGATCACTTCTCCTTCAAATGTTTTTCCATAATTTCTGATGGTTGTTTTTTTCTTGTTTTCTTTACCTGTTTGGTTTTTTTTTTAATCTTTAACAATGGATTCTGCCTCTTCTCCTTTCTCTCTAATTTCCCTCTTTTTTTTTTTCCTTTGCTTCCAACAAAATGTTTTCTCTCTCTTTCACTTTCCAAACAGATACTTTTTTTTTTCCCTTCACACAAAATTTGACACATCAAATCAAAGGCAAAAAACAATTAAAAAAAAAAGACAGTCTTTGCTCGAAAATTTTTTGTGTAGGAAAAGATATTTTTTCTACATTTTTCCTCTTTTGTCTTTGAGAATTGGTTCAACCTGGAGAGGTGAGTGAAGGAGGCTTTTATCTTCACTTAAAGTTGTTGACTATATAGTGCGAAAAGGATTATCATATCTTGTGATTCTATAATATAAAAAGACTTTTTTAAACACTTTTTGGCTGTCAAACTAGCGTAAAACTGTTTTTTGAGTTGACAGCAGTGCAGTCTTTCACACTTACATCTCTGTTCCCTTTCTGTACTGTAGATAAACATAAATGCTTTCTTTTTCTTATCACTGTTACTTATAAGGCTATCTGCAACACCTGTTGACATTTTCAATAATATTTTTTGTATGACAGATGCCAGAATAAGCAAAATATATAGTGATTAATGTATGTAGGTGTCTGGTGCTGACAATAATTGGTAAAAAACTGACTCCAGTAGAGCGTCAGAAGTCCCATATTGGCAGGTGAGGTCAGGTGTTGAATTTTCCACTTTTTATGTCATTTTGGCTTTTAAAAAGTTTCAGATTTTGGAGCATTTTGGATTTTCAGATCAAGGATGCTCAACCTTCATATATATCATCATCATCATCAGCTGTTGTAAATCCACTGCTGGACAAAGGCCTTTCCCATCTCCTTCCATGACATGCATGATAATGCTAGTCTCTGCCATGAACTTTTCTATCTCATCTTTCCATCTTGTATCTGGTCTTTTCCTACTATGTTCCCTGTCCCACAGGTACAGATAGGTTAGCCTTTCGCTCCAGCTGTTGTCCCTTCTTCCCGCTATGTGCCTTGCCCATCTCCATATTTATTGCTTAATTACTTGAATGATATATTTCACCTTGGTCCTTTATCTGATTCATGCTAACCTTCTTTTAGTGCTGTGAGTTGATCCTAATATTGCTCTTTCCATTGCTCTCTGTGTAGCTCTGAGTTGGTTTTTGATTGGTTTTGTAAGTTTCCAGGTTTTGCATCAGTACATTATAGCTGGTATTATGCATTGATTGTATACTTTACATTTCAAGCATGTAGGTAATTTTCTTTTTGGTACATCTCTATACAAAATGCCTTCAATTATTATGCACTGTCTGGTTTCATTTCTGCATTCTTTTTATAGCTTCGTCACCTGACCTAGATGAATGTATTCCTTTTAAGGCTTCTCTATCTATTCTTATGATCTTTTTAGGGACTTTATTATTGAACATTACTTTTGTCTTCTTTTAGCTTTCTCTATTTTGATCACTTAACATGTTTTGTAGATCCTCCACAGTTTCTGCTATTAATACAATATCATCACAATACATTAAATTGTTCAAATATGGTCTATGTTTACTCCTCCATTTTCCCTGTCTGTCTTCCAAAGGGTGATTTCAAGGCTCACTGTAAATAGTTTTGGTGATATTATCTCCCTTTGTTTTACTCCTTTTTCCAATCATTATTTCTTTATGCAGTCTGATTATTGTTGTGCCATTTTTGTATGATTCTTTTTTATACCTTGTTCTTGTATTGAGTTGAAGACTTTCGTGAGTTCTATCAAATCAAAGGTTTTTTTCATTATCCACGTAAGCCAGATAAAGTGGTTTGTTGTATTCTGATCTCTTTTTGATTTGCTGGTTTAATGTGTGTAGGTAGTTTAGTATCAAATAACTACTTCTAAAGTCAGTCTGTTTATGTGGTTGGTTTTCATCTGAAGTGTTTATTAATCTATTTGTAAGTATTTTCGAGATTACCTTACATTTACAAACTACTCTCTCTTTCTATATATATATATATATATATATATATATATATATATATATATATATATATATACATATATATGTCCATGTTTAAGAAAAAGATTGATGACTTTGTTCTTTACTTATAGCCAGAATTGGGCATTAGTAAGTAAAAAAAAGATGAGTACTTTACGGGTGTATATGATAGTGCCTGTGAGAAAGAGAACTAGTGACATCCATATTGTATATGTGCTGTACTTTCTTCTGTGATAAAACAGAGGAACAATGAAACATCTGATGGAATACTGTCACCTTTGGTCAAGTGATATGGCAGGAGAAAGTTTTTTTCCTTCTTCCAGTTAGTATTGAGATACCATTTATCAGTCTAATTTTAGTGTTGTTATTCAGGAAAAAAAACTGTCAATTTTTTTTCATCTTTGTTCAAATTCCCAGTTTGTTTTTTTTGGTCTTGAAAGATATAAACCAATTAAATCGCACTAAATATTTTGTGCTGTACTATGGTCTTTATTTTGAACTACTTTTCTTGTGCTGTGAATTATATGGATACACATTTTATATAAGTGGATGATAGTACATTGCAGCGAGCATGGAGAATAGTGTTCTGTTGACCACAAATGGATTTTTATTATTTGTTTTTTATTACAATTCTTTAAGATCAGCATTTTTATTACATCATTAGAACATGAATGAAATTCTAATTTACAATGTCAGTTGCATGAATGAAATTCTTTTTTCTTTAATAAAATTATATTTATGTATAGTTGGCTTGCTTGTTAATGTATGGTTAGGATTTGCAGAACATATTCAACATTTGATATTATAATATATATAATCTCACCTTCTCATCAATCTACTTTCTTTACTTTCCTCTTCCTTTGATTTTTATTCTCCCATTAAATGGTTTGTCTGTTACTTTGTGTTCGGTTAAAGGTTTTTCTCTCCCTCTCACTCCTTGTATTTCGGTAAAGAGTCACATATCTATCTTTTGAATGTAATCCTTCAAAACAGATGATTGTGAACCTCTCTAGATATTTAAGTGATTCTTTACAACAGTAGTTTTGAAACTTTGAAAACTCAAGGACCCCTTCTATAAAAGAAATGTTCTGACAGACCACTATTTTTAGCATTCAGTCTTTAGAATGTGTTCAGCAAACTACAATAATAAACAAGTTTTGACCTTTGAAAATCATGTTATTCTGAATGGACTACTTTTGAATTCTGATACATGGTACAAGTCTGTGTAGAATAATTAAGTTCTTTTGATAACTACGTGATGATCAATGTTATTTTTCTACCACAAGGTTCCACAATTACTAAGGTATTTTGATAAAAGTTTTTGGTACTCACTCAATTTATTCAATAATGGAATGAATATTTTTCAAACTAAAATTTCATCAGCTATGTTGGTTGAATGAATCTTTTTAGATGTTTTCTTACTTCTATACCTCACACTATATATATGTTTTGTGTCTCTTATCTATTCATCTTATGCATTAATATCCTTTGTCTAAATGTCAATATGGAAAATGATGAAATCATTTATTTTTATGTAAAAAAAAAAAAATTGAATTTTTTTTTCTAATTATCTAAAACGTCTTAATTGCACAAAAGTAATTCTTTTCATACTAACTAGAGGCTATTTCTTGTATCTAAATCCAGAATTAAAACCTCAAAGATATTTCCTTTTTTTTTTTTTCGTCTCAGATTGCTTTATTAGGAAACACCTATAAATGATAACCCTCCAAATCTTTGTCAAAGGGTTCAATGAATTGAGAAATCTTGCTCCAATTTAATAAGAATCTATTCAAATGAGTCACATATGCAAATAGGTATGTTTAATGCATTGTTGTGTATCCTGTTATTACCTCGAAACTATTATGGATTGGTCCAAGTGTAATGGATCAACATAACTGATGAAAAAATTCTGGGGTTGTAATAAAATGAGGTATTTATTGTTATGTCCCAGCAGGCAAATACATCACTGATCATTTGAATCTAAAAATATGTATGAGACTGCAAGAAATGTTCAACACTATACTTGAGCCATTATGTCCTATCACTCTTCAAAACAGTTTGAGTTATGTTTTTTTTCCAAAGTCTCAACTCATAATTCTAAAATTAAAACATTAGAATCAAGTGAGGCTATTGAATTAGGTTTATTCTCCTTAGTGCCAATCCGTTCACATATATAACTCCATTTATTTTTTTTTTTTCGGTTAGATGCTAATAATTGAACATTTTGCAAGGAAGATTCTGTGTTATTAAACCTACACAATTATGTAACATCTATTTTCTATCATTTCAGACAGTCTTAGTGACTTGGCACCTCTTCCTCAAACCTGGCTTTCTTTTCCATAAAATCTTTTTTTCCTTGAGAAAAGATATGAAAAAAATTTTTTTCACTTTGAGTAATTTCCCCACCATTAGATCAATAGTTTTGAAGTTAATGATTTTATAATTGCTTCACTTAGAAAGTGCCTCTCATATGTCCATATATTGAATATTTATATTTGATCTCAAGTTTCCAATCTGCTCAGATGGACTCTGTATTTGATGACTTGGAATTAATGTTGATAATTAGCAAACTTCTATTTAGTTTAAATAGTCAGTCATTTCCCTAGACCATTGTTGTTTTCCTCTTACATTTGGTGAGATATGCTTCAATTTATTCTTTCATCGAGTCAAAACTGATCTTTTGACATTACAAGTTCTTTATTTCTATAAATCAAGGTTTTTCTAATATCTAGATATTTTCATGTCTTTCTGAACATTCTATTGTTATCAGCTTTAAATTTTTCTTTCTAAAAAGTATCAATAAATTGGAAGAACACTTCTTGGAGACTTTCCCTGTATTTTCTTGATTGGAGCCAAACCAGGTTTTTAGGAAATTATAGCTCAATAGTGTTTCAGATTCTAACTACAACATGACTGAAGATATAAAAAAAACCCCAAGGAATGATTTGAAAGAATAAAAAAAACTTGTCAATTTCTTATAGCCTCACTAAGCTTCATGAGCACTTTCAGGTCATAAGTCATGCTGAAAAAAAATCTTTCTACAAGAAATTAAGGGAGGTAACTCACAACTGAGCAAACTAAATGGAGTTACCTCACTTTAATTCATTGCAGGCATAAAAAGTAGCAGCGCAATTGTATTTCTTTTTTCGAATATATTGATCTACAGTTCACTTCTACATCAACCAAACTTTTGTTTCAGTGTAAACCAATGGTTCCCAAGTCGATGGTCACGACCAAAATTAGGCTTGCAAGATAGTGGGCGGGGGTACAAATATATTCTCATCTCAATTTTATCTTAGGTGCCTCCCCCCCCATACTCTGATTTTCCAATCAAAAGACAAGTATCACAATAAATAACGAAAAACGAAGAACTTTGTTGAACCAATTGTTCATAAATTCAAATAGTTGAGCAGATTCAATTAACTTGGTTGATTTCAAAATTGTCTTAAAACTTCAAAAACTGAAAAATTTCCTTGTTTCTGACAATAGGACACGTTTTTACTTCCTGTGTCTCTACCACCCCCTATAATAAATCTTTTGTTCCGATCCTACTAAATTATGGCGGTAGCTTAGTGTTCCTCACCATTAGGTACTTAAGAGTACAAAAACTTGTACTTGATTATGAAAATTAAGTAAAGAAATTTATTGGTGGAGGGTAGTCATGCAAAGAAATTCTGTCTACTGTCAGGGCCCAAAAAGCTTGGGAAACACTGATGTAAACCATATTTTGTTAACATGGACTTTGATATTTTCTCTGGATCTGTTAAAAAGGATGCCATATGTAAGCTAGCAGGTATTAGTACTTTGATATCACCCAACAGAATTGTTTCATTTGATGAAGGCACTTCATAGCTTTTCATTACTTATTGCTACACATTTAGTTACCATCATTTACCAGTAAAGGATCATATCTCCCAATGAACACTACTTCTAGCCCTTGAAGATTAGAAGTATTAGTCAGGTAGAGGTTGAAATGAAACTAAATTTATCCACCAATACAATGGATTCTGCTAAATGGAACATCAAATCACTTAGTAAGAGCAGTTGTTCAATAACAGAATCAAATCGTGCAAACTTGTCTAAAAGGCACTGAAATTTGTAGTTTAGATGTGTATCATTCAATCAGAATCCACTGTATGTACCAATAAACAATGAACGAAAGGTTTTGAAATGTGAAATTTATTGAGAATATACAAGCAATGTTCAAAATATTACAAGGTCAGCAATTCTCTGACCATTATGAGGTGACAGAAGATGAAAGCTTTCATACACACAATATAAAAAGTACATGTTTCCCCCCCCCAACACTTCACACACAGACGACCTCAAGCCATTGTAGCCTTAATCTGCATCTGTTAACAAGATATGTCCAAAGGTTTTTGTTAGGTCAGGGATTGCTAAAAGATTCATTCATTTTATGCCATCTTAACTAATGAAAAGGTTCAGTAGAAATGCTTTCAGATGGTGAGGGAAATCGCATATTGAATCATTGCTACTTTTTCCCAAGATTTAGTGTTGATTATGGGAGTTTTGAACCAATGAATATACCAGTATTCATAGAAATAACTTTTGGCAGGAAATCTATTCTTTCTAGTACAAATAAAAACATCAAGTGTCAAGATTTTTTTTTGTTCTATAGTTTTGGTGCTGTCAGTGCAGAAAGAGACGGGCTAAACTGCTTTTTTTATTACTTTCATGTGCCCTTATAACATTATTATACTGATTTACACAGACTAGTATCTCTATCTTAGTTGTTATAGTCACAATGCTTTGGCATTGCACTCTCCAACCTTCTGCAGGTGTCGGTTGTGGTTGGTAACCTAATATAAAACTGAATCTTCTATTCAATCCATGGGGGTGAATTGCAGATTTATATGGGGTTTTTCTTTTTCATCTTGGTGTGCCACAAAAATGGAAAAAAAAAAACCCAACAATTTTTGCTGTCTATGAGGCGATGGACAGTAAAAGCCCTTTTAATACAATGTAGAGAAGGTGGCCTGGATTGTAATTTTTCACACCCTCGCTCACTCAATGTTACTAACAGCAAATAAATAAGAGAAATACAGAGAAAAAAAACAAAATTTGGATTGGACACTATTATCCACTGATGATAGTGTCTGATCCCAATTGTTTTCCATTCTTCAATTTCTACAATCAGGACCACCTTCCCTGCAGGCTTCAAAAAGGTTTCAACAATCCATTTTTTTTCCGTTACACAGACACTAAAATATTTCAACGTTTTTGTGAATCTGTTGCATACACAAGATGGAATGCACCATAAGGCACTGGTAGACAGCTCTGATCATAACAGATCACTCATCAAGCCTGAACCAGATGTATGACTTTTCTGCATTACCCGAACTAGAAATTGATCAGTCAGGATACTCACTATAGACACTTGACCAACAGCTTTTTACCCACTCAACCAGGTGTTATAACAGACAAGAAGAGGAGGATACCAGTCAAGAGTAAATCAGTGTATAATGATAATTCCTCATCTCAGAACAAAAATTCTTTCTGGAGCTGTCAAGAAAGAGAATGAACTCATTCCCATGTGCCCTATAAACTATTTTGAAAACTGATACTAACTAATCACCTGTTGGAAAACAACCTTCTGGATTCACTCAACCACAAACAAATTCCAATGAGGTTATTTATAATAAATTAAAATAGTCGGGAAATATGTCTAGCAGGTTAAAAAAAAAAAAAAAAAAAAAAAAAAAGAAAACTGATAAATACTTGCTAAAATTTTTCATTTCAGAAGATGCTCATAATTTTTATATACAAAATACCCAGAGGTTAGTCAGCCAGTTTCCAATATCAAAGTAATAGATTCCCAGAATCCATGTGTAATATGGAGATCATTCATTTTGAGGCTAACAAGTTGAGGATTATCCCCCCCCCCAACTTCAAAGAAAAAAAAAAAAAAGAAAAAAAAAAGATCATTATTGCTTTGAATAAATTGTTAAATGGATCTTAATTGATATCGAGTGGACGAGTCGTAAGACTTCAAGATTTGTACGGAAATAAATCAATTATTCACTTTTTCTGCTACTAATCACCTTCATAGCAATTGTTGTTTCTTATCACAATTAAACTTAGGCTGAGTACCCTGCAGAAGTAAATGAATAATTTAACAAGGATAAGTTCCGGGTAAGAACTTATTCATTATTCCAATCCACAATTTACCCACTCACTGCTGAATGATAACCAGTCTGAGTTCAGTTACAATAAAAATAGATAGTAGCAAAAATTAATGTGTTACAATACTTCATCTAATAAAATAAAAAATATTTAAAAAGAGAATTAAGTTTTTATTTGTATGCTGTTTTCAACTGTTTTTCTTTTCAAGGCTAAGAGGAGCTCCCCATATTTCTGAGATTCAAAGAATCAGCCGAAGTAACCTAATCCGATCAGAGGGGAGGGGGGGTCGAATTGTCATTAGGAACATTGTCAACCATCATAGAATTTTTGACTAGTATTTCTTTCATCTTAGTTTTCAGTGGTTTTCCTCCATAGTTTGAAAGTTTGAATTAAAAACTGAAATTAAGATGAAAGGAATAGTCAAAAACTAATGATTGATAAAATGGGTTTTGAGAACATTTTTCAACTTGAAACAGAACCAAAAAATGCATTAAAAAGGATATTAAAGTGTTCAAATCCAACCAACAGTGCGAACGAACAGTTATGTAATTAATCACTGAAATAAAGCACTTCATTCTAATCATAAAGTATGGAAATAAAGATGAGAATCCATTAATTCTTTGAAGCATTGTGGGCTAAATTTCTTCTCACTTTTCAAGTACTGGTATCAGCATGATGGGTCATTTTTTTCCTATTTCTAGGAACACAAAGGTTCACTTTCTGTCCCACCATTTTGTCTAGTACTCAAGCTGATCAACAGATGGCAGAGTAGTTCCAAGTGGAAGATAAAGAAATAGACCCCAAAGAGTTAATGAGTGAGTAGTTTGATTGAAGAACAATAAAAATGAAGGCTATAAAACCAGATTCTTGTTGCACAAAATCTACTAATTAGACATTAGTAGCAGTGATAGATCTCTGCTTTTAAAGCCTTCTTTCTGAAGGATCTTTGCATAATATTATGAAGAAAAAGTTTTGAACAGTCGAGGAAATACACCTTTCTCACTGGTTACCAAAAGATAAAAGAAAATGCTAATAATGAGAGAAAAGGACAAGATGGATGATTTGTGAATGGCATCCAATTTTTCTCTTTTTCTTATCACAGTAGGTGGAAATCTTTTTCTTGTTTTCTCTACATTTGTTCAAAATGAGGTTCACCAGGGGAAGACAATCTATTTCTTTTTTAAACTGAAAATAAAAATAAAAAAGAAATACTATTAATTAAAGAAAAATGAAACTAAGTAATTAGTAGGAGTGAAATATGAGAAGCAAAGACATAATTTGAAAAAGCTTTTTAACAAAAGATAGGGGGTAATTAAATAATTTAGGGTTATTCATGGATTAGAGTAACTATATATCAAAGACTCATCACAAGTTCCATACAATTAGCTTCCTGAAGAATATCAGCTCAGAGAAATGAACTTCCTTCTAAATGTTTTCCCGAAGAGTAAATTTCAACATTTTAAACCCTGAGTGAACAAGTGCCTAACCCAATGTTAGTCCTTTAAGTCATGTTCGACAGGTCAGCTGTCCTCATTTGAAAACCCCTTTCACCACTTTTGAGCAGTGTAGTCATCAACTTGACCATCCATTTAAATGCTGTACATATTCTAGAGCCTGCTTCTACAGATTTTGATCAAAATTTAAATTTGTCCAGTAGACAAGCTCCCACAATTAACTTGTGGGTTGATTTCACACACTACTACAGCAGGTATACTCCTTTTCAGAGATTCACCATCAGTCTTTTAACGTCCGTTGTTGGATATAGACCTTCCCCAGGATCTGCCACAATTCTCTATCATAGGCATCATGGAGCCAGTATTTTCTAAAATTGTCCAGTTAATTTCTCCATCTTGTATTCTGTCAGCCTCAGTTTCGCATGTGATCTCTGAAGATCCAAGTTGTGAGTCGTGATGTCCATCAGTTGTCTTTCATTCTTGCAACATGGCCTGCCCATTGCCATTCAAGTTTTTTTTTTTTTATTCGATTTTATGATGTCTCGGACTCCCGCTTTCTTCCTGATATATTTTGCTGTCTTGTCATCTCTCCATGTTTGGTTGAGCACGATTCTCTCCTGCGCATGCTACATGCATCTCAGTTTGCAGGTTCGTTTCTTGGTTAGGTTTCATGTTTCAGCTGCATAAGTGACTATCGGGATGATACATTGGTTGTATACTCGTCTGATTTTTGAAAGTTAAGCTTGCTCTGCAGAAGGCTTGCCATTCTAGGGTGATTCTTCGCTTGATTTCTTATCCGTTTGAGGATCTCATGGAGATTCATTGTCCTATGTAGAAGTAGTGGTTTACCTTCCCCAGTTTGGCATCTTCGATTTTGACAGTTATGTTGTTATTCTCGATGTGATTATTGCACATGCCTCTTGTTTTACTTAAGTTCATGTGTAGGCCAACTTTTTTGCTCTCTTCATTTAGTTCATGTAGCATTAGTTGGAGGTCATGTAGATTTTTTGCCAAAAAGACATTGTCGTCTGCAGATCTGAGGTTGCTCATTATCTATTTTGATTCCTCTATTCTCCCAGTCCAGGTTTGAGAAGATCATCTCGAGGCAGGCCGTGAAGAGTTTGGGAGAGCTGGTATCACTTAGCTGAAAACGTTTACAAATCGCTGGGTGTGGACTGCAGACCATAGTTTGAAAACTCTTCAACTAGAACGTGTAAAGGACCGACTATTAAGAACTCCTGTTAGTGTTATAAAATGCGAACAGGAGTAACTACCATCTGTTCTTCTGTCGACCCCTGTTGTAGAAAGCATTATTCGGTATCAGAGCCAAGATCTTCAAATGGATCATAAAAAATCTCCAGTTCTCTCAATAATATACACCACACAACTTTAATATTCAGCCACATGCGCGTGGTATTTTGCTCAAGACAAACGAGATTATGAACCCCCCACCAGTGGGGGGGTTCACACACAGATTTTCCAGGATTTGAAGCTGCTATATTGGTTCAACTTTTTACCCAGAATGAAAAGACTAAAAATAAACAGATTATATAGACATAACTTGATTTTGGTCATGCTGTCCTGAATATGACCACATACTTGGTCCTGGAAAAGGGAGGGGGGCATTTAGTTACCAATTATAATAAACACCCCCATACTTTCAAGTTTTAAAATCTGCGGGAAAGTGTTTAGCATACACAGATATTTATAGTACTTCATTTAGGTACAGAAAACATCTGGAAATTTGAAACAATTAGTAAGAATTTGGGAAATGTGCCTCACCTGAGCAAGTAATCACTGACGTTGGAGTAACCCATTTCACGGGCTTGGTGAATCATGATACCAGTACATGATCTACCCTTCTTTCTCCGACAAAAACTGCAGTTGCAAATTCCTCGGCAGGGTGGACACATCCAGTTCTAGAGAAAAGTAATGAACAAAGAAAAAACATTAATCAGGAATTAAATCAAGTCATTTTAGGGAATTGTAATTCGAGTTTCTGATGAACATTATCTCCAACCTTATCCGACCCTTTTAACAGAAAAGCTTTGAATACCATTTCAAAAATCTCAGGTACGACTTAGTATTTGTAGACAGTCACAAATCTAGGCCATGAGCTTGCTCAACTTCAGTCATAGAATCAGAACCGGTTTGTCTATCGTACATTATGAAGCTTAACATAAAATTCATTGACCGGAGCTCATTAGATTTGTAGAATTAATGACAGAATCTTTCATTTACATGCAAATTACATTGCGAATAGTTTTTTTCATATTAATGTGTTATATGTTCTGATTTTCAAATTACATTTATTTTTAAATTAACAAATAATGAACAAAACAATCATAGAAGAGGAGTTGCACAAAGCAAATCTTACAGGATTCTTTAAGGCTTCTGCAGCATCTTCGCCATATCGATTTCTCAAACAAGGGCCACAGAACTGGAAAGAAAAGGAAAAAACAATTATTTCCAAACAAGAAACAATCCTGCCTTTTCAAACATTTTAAAAATATTCTAAAATCTTGATCCCCTAGCAATAATTATTAAGATTCAGACATATCAATTCATAACAAGGTGGAGAGAATTATCGCAGTAGTATGCACATCAAAATGGACCATCAGATTCAAGTATTTGAAAAATGTATAAAAATAAACTTTTAGACCTTTGTTTCCAACAAAATATAAAGAAAAAAAGTGAAAAAAAAAAAATCATAAGAAAGGTACGTGCACAATTACCTGTACAAAAAAAAAAAACAAGTTTATGATGAAAGTTTACAGTACAACATGGAACAATGTACTAAACCTAAATGTTTTTAAAGGTTGAAATCACATTATGGAAAGACAATTTGAATTGAAAAGATTAATAAAAACAGGAATGAAGGTTGTATTTTTTAATCTCTAATACAAGGCTTTCATTTAACGATCATTTAGAACCCAGTTGTTAATTGGGGGACCTTATAACAACTCACCTTCCTCTAATAATTTCAGATGTGCAAAAACTTATTGATAAGCTCGCAGTAAATATGCAAGATTCATTTAGCATAATTATCTAAAATTTGGATATTGATCCATCGTGAATTTTGAATAAATTGCCCATTAAAAGCATTGATTCCGGGCTTCCACGACAATTGTTCACCTAAGCTGCTCCACTATTTAATCCGTCACCTTTTGAGGATTTTCAACTCACCTGGCCTCTCACTCCAAAACAGTTTTCTGACCTACATATAGTCTTCATATCGGAAGTCTTTTGTCGACACTGGTGACACGTAGAACCCTGAAAATAAAATTTACCTTTCATTGAATTTCCTTTGATTAAAGTAATGTGAAAATATTTGAAAATTTCAACATCAAAGATCTAAAACCAGTTATTCACATTTCATTAGAGTATTAATTCTAGTAGTATAATCATTTCCTACCTATTTAATTCAATGTATTGCCATTCAGTGAGATGTTTGTAAATGTATTAGTACTTATCTAATCCGTCAATCTTGGGACTTGGTCACAGCTGGACAACAGAAAATGCCACAATTGAAAGTTGACAAACTTAGACTCCCTCTAAACTGCAGTTCAGTTCAATGTTGTTTTGAAAGTGTCAGTTCTATTAAGTTTCGAATCAATTGGAAGCCCTCTAGGAGGCAGATAAACTAATTAATGGCGGCAGATTCAAAATGCGCCCAACCATAACAAGACATTTACCAAGATATCTGATAATGAGACAAAGTCCAGTTTTGTTTTAAGTTTCATATAAGAGTGTGTGGAGTATAAGGCTGCACTGAAGTTTGAGTAGCAAATACATTCCACAGGGTGGAGTAGCAAGCCTCAGACCCAAGCTGTAGGTTCTTTTCTGTCAAAGTAACTTTCTCTTATGTGGACTGCTTTACGGGGATTCAACTTGTTTACCCACAACTGGGGGGAGAGAGACTGGATGCATGACTTTCCAAAGGCAATCATGTAAAGTGAACGTGAACGGACTTGGACAAAAATTCAAATAGTATGCCAATTCCATTTTCTGGCCTGGCAACAATTTCACCATTCCACACCTATAAACCGCCCAGGGATAGTTGGATTTATGCCTTTCGTTAGGGGCATTAATGCCAATCCTATTTTCATGCCAATTCCAATAATTTACATGACACTTCCTCCAGCCATAATGATACTTACACAATAACTGTCGTATTTTTTCTCACTGACAAATTTTGCAACTAATGCCAAATCCTCTTCCGTAATTTCCTCGGCAGATTTAATTTTGGAAGGAACCCTGGCCATCCGGCGATTGTCAGGAAGACCATGCTCAGCACTGTCCTCTTCTTCCTCAGCCTCCTATTGAAAGAGAAAAGAAAGGTTATCATTCAACATTTTGCAGTTCAGTACAAGTGTAATGTTGCAGGTTAGAAAAATATGGGGGAAGAATAAAAAAAGAAGAAAAGCAAAGGTAACTGTGAGGAATTTCTCAAACTAATCCAGCTCAAAGTGTCAAGTTTATCCCAAAGGAATTTACTCCTCCCCCTACCCCAAGAGCAGAAGGAGAAATTCAAATTTGACATGAACATAAAATTCTTCATAAGATGACTTACATCATCAACGTCCATGTAGTCTACATCCACAGAGTCAGTATCTGAGCTAGCAGGCTTCTTGAAAAATGGGAATCGAATGAAAAGTTTCTGGAAAAGAAAACAAAAACATTGGTTTACAAGAGTTAAACTGAGCAGTGAATGATATGGAAAAACGGTTTTAAGATATATATATATATATATATATATATATATATATATATATATATATATATATATATATATATATATATACACACACACAAGTGCAGGGATTTTTAACAGATTCATCAATCATTTCATGTGAAGCTCCTCAATGTTTCCCTGTTTTGCCAGATGTTTCACACATCTCGAAAAGAGAGAACCTCAATCTCAATCAATTTTCCTTTTCTTCAAGGAAACTATTTTGTGCTTCATGTATCCCTAAATAATGAAGAAAATAATGAGAAGCACCTTTTATAAGTAACATAAAATCGGGAGAAGAAAAAAAGTCAATTGAGTTAACAAAAAAAAATGATGAAATAAATCTGTAGAAATCATTATGCAGACTGCAAAATATGTTGGTTAATGCTGGTATTCTGAATGCAAGGTGCAATTTGTTTGTGAAGAGCAAAAAAAGTATTCCATGGCTCAAAATTGAGACTGAACTGATGACACAATATTATAATTTTGTTGCTGTTACTAAATTTCACACAAAGAATTACAAAAATTCTGCCCCAGAGTTCATTTATTAGTCTTTTCATAAAGCTTGAAAATATTGGCTATTGTTACCTTTTCCACATTAAATCCCAAACGTTTTGACATTAGATTTCACTGAACAGTTATATGTCTGGGGACGTCAGAATGAATCAGAAAAAAATCTAACGGAGGTGTTTTTTTATCATCATTTAAAAGTTTTTATCTATCTTTAGGATTTTGAAATTCATAGACTAACTGACCTTTCTGATTGTATAGTATCACATTATCACCCACTTGGTATTGAAAACATTGCTCCAAAAAAAAAAAAAAAAAAAAAAAAAAAAAAAGGCAATTCTCATTTTGCAAACAGAAATCGCGAATTTACACTACCTCACTATACGATTACTTTTCTATCACAATAATAAAGAGGTACATATTACTAATTGCTCAACAGCGACACCAGTTGCAAAGTGAAAGAAAGAAATCACAAAGATTTCCTCTTATTACTTAACAGTAACACCAATTTACAAATATCCCTTGAAAAAGAGGAACTGAAATATGGAGTGCATATTACTTAAATTAAAACAACACTATTTCTTTACTTTATTATTGTGTGATTGACAATGTCCTCTGCTCAGTAGTCGCCCACTATCTTTAGATAATATAAATTCAAATTTTTGTTGTTGAAATTATTTCTAGTGATTTGAATTTCTTCTTGTTTTAAAACTATACCTTGGTAAATATCTGAATCACTTTCAAACACCAAATTTGTTTCATCATAGCAAGGTAGACAGAATTTTTGAGCAATCAAGGTGAGGCATGGAGTGAAGAGAGGTTAGGAACCACTGAAAAATTTTGGGTGGCTGTCTTGCATACCAAGAAATACAGCTGATCGAAAATGCAAAGGAGATAACTCACTTCAGGTGAAACAGCAGGCGAAACCGAGGACAAGGAAGATGACGAGGAAACAGTGGATGAAACAGATCCACGGCGTGACCGGGTGGCCGGAGCCAACGATGATAGCCCAAATGAACTTCGGCTGCTACGAGTTGGATTGCGTCGTATAAATGTATTATAATTTTTTTCTGAATATCTACGGACTTTGCGGGGCCGTTTCTGAAAAGAAAAAGAAAAAAAAAAAGAAAATAATAGAAAACAGGTCTGGTTAGTTACTCAATAGAAACTGTCACATGAGCAAAGTATTTTTGCTGTGTTGGGGGTATCAACAGAAAAAAGGGGGCAATCAATGGCGGTTAATCTCACCTTACATTGGGTAGTGATCACTAAAGGAGTCTGAATTTTCAACAACAAAAAAAAAAAAAAAACAAAACTGAATGCTGCTGTTGGCATGAACTTGAACAGCAGATTAAACCCCCAGGCTAAAAACCCCGGGGGGGGGGGGGATTCTAAAAGGAAATTTTTTTTCTTCTCCTAGATATAATAAAGAGTGTTGAAAATTTCAGCCCTCCAACTCCATTGGTGTGGTTTGTATGCATGATACATACATATATAGCAAGCTAGATAGACCAACTTGAAAATGGAAGAAACCTATACTGACAGTTTCTGATGGACTTGAGGATATGGAGGTTTCTTAACAAGTAAAGATGTGATAAATTTTCCAACAATAGCCGTCATAAAATTTCATTTCTTTCAACAGCAACATGTAACATTTAACCAAAGCAAATGTGCAAGCCAAAAATAGAACATTGAGGATAAAGTATGAATTTCAAGAAGGGAGATGTTCATCAACATTGTTTGGCATTTTTACTTGAGCTAGCGAGAATGTTCAATAACATCAGTTGGTACTAAGAGACTACTTCCATTAGAGTATATGGCCAGTGACAAGGTCCCAGTTTCCATTGAATGTGTCAGCTTAGTGATCCTTGCAATTGTCTACTTTTGGCTTACAAGTCATTTTAAAAGATCTAAAAGAGAAACTTGGATGAAAATTGTCCAAAAACAATGGAGAAAATTATATAAATTGCATTGAGAGATATTGGGAAATAAGTGACACAAAAAGATTCTTTGAAATAGTTCTTCAATGTTCAGTGTTTAATGCTTTCTAGACACACACACACAATATAAATATTACATACACACACACACATTGTAAACCCACTACAACGCAACTCCTGATAACGTTGAATTTGACTTTCAAAATAATGATGAAAATACCTCTAATTGTACCAATTGTGAAAAGGAAATGAATTAAACAAAAACCCATCAGTAATCAAAGAAAAGCAATATATATATATATATATATATATATATATATATATATATATATATATATATATATATCTCACAGCAAGTTCATTTTCGAGTAAAGCAAAAATGTTACCAGAAGGGGGAAGAAAAGAGAGAAAAAAAAAAAAAAAAAAAAATCTGCCATTTCTTTCATCTTTAGATGTAGCAAACACTAGAACAGCTTTTGCTGTGGACATCCTCCTCTTGAACTAAAATTCATCTTATCCTTGTTTAATGTAGCCACTTGAGAGAAGGGAATGGAAGATAAGCTTGATTACAGATCCTGCTAGCGAATGCTCGAGTGGATGTGGTTGACATACAGAAGTTCTTGTCCAAAAATTTGCAAAAATGACAATATATCAATGGGGATTGTTTAATTCTATACCACATTTTAAAATATATCAATATGCTAAGTGAAGCCGATATATCCCACAACCCTACCTTCTAATTAGGAGTCACAATTTTTAAAAAGCTTTTACATTCATCTTCCAGTCAGACTAGCATCATCTGACCCACACACTCATGGTTTTTCCTTCATTTCTGTATAAATAACGAGGGTCAATCCTGAAGGAGAGGGGGTGAGGGGTTCTGAACTTGGATTAAGGTTTGTAAAAAAAAAAAAAAATAATAATAATAATAAAAAAAAAAAAAAAGAAATAAAAAAAAAAAAAAAAAAAGGAAAATTTGTTACAGTGCAGACTCGCTTATAAAGCAGTAGCAAATTATAGACCCCAGCTTCCGCATTAGAACTGGTTTATAGTGTATACCTTTTTTAGAAAGTTTATACATACAATACAGAATTGCAGTTATCATCTTCAGTTGGAGTGGACTTTGACCCTAGAGTAACCAGCCCTGTTAAAAAAAAAAAAAAAAAAAAAAAAAAAAAAAAGCAACAGATTTATCTTACCTCTTCTTGAGCGGGGACTTCTGTTCGAAATTCAGCTAAAAGCCGCGCCAACTGAAAATTTAAAGAAAAGTCAAAAACTCAATACTTTTGAGGGAGAAGAAAAACCCACCATAGAATTTCTGTTGGAAAAAAATACACTAGGAGAATCTAGTCTGAATAAAATATTCACTGCTAAACCACAAATGAAACCATTTAATTTCATCGAGTGTGAACAAAATGATAGCAGAATCAAACTACATTCAACTTTTTATGATTCCAGCACTGAATTTGCCATCTATTTAAATCAATGTAATTCATATGAACTCATTTGAGATTTATTGTCAGAGTTAACTCCTTTAAATTTCATTTTGGTTTGTCATTCAACAAATGCACAGATAGGAGTGAATACAGAAATGTAATACCTGATATATATACACATTACCCTTCCACAATATTTCATCAAAATTCATTAAGAACTTCGAGAAACCATGGGGGTCAAACAGGAGCAGACACAGAAATGTGAGAGAAAAGAAAAACAAAAAAACACAGAGAAACCTAAAAAGACTCAATCGAAATGAAATTCCTGGATCAATTCCCAAATTCAATCACATCTTCACCCCTTGACCAACCTACCAACAAAATTTCATAAAATTCAAGAACTTTTGGAGATATTGTACGGACAGTCAGGAGCGAATACAGAAATGTATTTGAAATAGCATTTTATATACATACATGATAGACACTTGCACTGCAATATATTTGTGGAATAGTGTTCTGTTAACCAACAGATTTTCTCTTATTTTTTTCATTTTTATATTTTCATCATTCCTTGAATTGTGTATTTTTACTACATAGAATACTAATAGAATATGGAATTTTATGTCAGACATGTTTAACAAAGTACAAAAACATATGTGTGTTTAAAAAAAAACAAGTTTTGTTAGAAGTATGCACTTATCTCGTTTGCAATGAATATATTTACAAAAATATATATTTGGATCATTCCATGTTAATCGGACCAATTTCAAGAAAGTGCCCAACTTATCCATCTCCGATTTTTTGGGGTCTGAAATGGAGTAATGAAAAAAATTTTAGCTCAATATCTCTACTTGTTCAAGTTATCAAGGCTATCTCTAATGGTTTTGAAATTAAAAAATTAAAATATCAACAAATGGAGACTTAACCGTGTACCTTGTCCCAAATATCCATCCTTACTGTACACCTAGTTTCCCAGAGTATTGAAATCTGGTTTAATGACATCACAAATTTCATTTATTTGCAATTCTGCATGGGTCTAGGTGGCTTATAAGCCACTGCCAATTTCTCTAATTCATAACTAATAAAGATAATATATCTGTAACAAAAATGCACACATTTTCATTGCAGGGAAAAAGGCATCCCCATAACCTGGGGAGCAATGCCTGTTGGCTGTGCAGCAACAGTTTCGTATAAGTGGTCAGTAAAGCCATCTTTGGGGGGCGGGGGAATGTGTTCGTGCATGTGGAATTTACAGTTAATTCATGCTAAAACAGAGATTTTCTGCCTGCTTTTCCAGCTGAGCGACCTGCTGAAAATAAGCATTGGGGACTTAAAATTGTTCATAGAGATGAAGGGAGAGTAACAAGGAGAATGATAGTTTGCTGATTGGAGTCGGGACTTTGTATCGTTCATAGCAAGAGGGGGGAATGACTATCAGTGACTGATTTTTTTTTTTTTTATAGATATATCGCTCATGGGGAGGGGCTGAGAGTTAAAGGAAGAATGACTTTATCATAAGTGGTGCTTATGTTCAAACATTTTTCTGGGATTGTTACAGAGAAAAAGCAAAACAAAAAGCAAATATGACTTTTTAAAAACAGGTTAATTGAGCAAAATTTGATGAAAGCTTTCAATGTTACAATACATATGAAGAAACACTCCTATGTTGATAGAAACGTTATTCTGATTGTAACAAAGTATTCTCAAGAGTGACCTTGACTATTGCTAAATGCTTTCAAAATTAAGACCTGGGCCACACCCTGGAAATACCTAAAAACACTCCTTCTACTGTACTCGAGTCATTTCCACCTCAAGAATTTATCAATTCAAAAATTATTTTAATTCAAAATTTGATTTAAACTATTTCATTCACATATAAACAAGAACCGTAAGTTCAATGATGTGTCCACCATCTACAGTAGTAGTGCCAACAGAAAGAAGAAGAGCAAGCAGTCATTCTTTGAATCAAATTGATTCTCATACTTGTTAAATATTGCAGATAGTATTATTTTACAATAAAAATCATAGATGGCCATTTTTGTTTTTTTCAACCTATATGGGACTGACTGACAGACCAACCAAAAAGCATCTTATTGAGATGTGTAGACACATATAAAAACTAAACATAAAATACTTTTATAGCTTTTTACAACTTAATGAACAGTTGAAATAGACACAGAAATTAGTTAAAATCTCATTCCCATCATTAAAAAAAAAAAAAAAAAAATATCAGATGGAATAAAACCTTTTACATTTTTAAAGTTATTTGTTTTCATCAATTTTCAACTTCATAATAAAATGATATTTGCCATAAATCTTATATTTAAGAAGTGATCAGCTAAGTGGGAATGGAAAACATTCTAATCAACAGCTTCCTGGATTTTAACTCGCACGATTTTGGTATCAGGGGCATTAAAAGTCCAAAAACTTTCTCTTAAAATGTTATACAACTTCATCAAAACCTCCATCATCAGATGATGATCCAGGGATCAGGTCTGGTTTGGGATTGTAATCATCATTACCACTAACCTAGAGGACCCCAACAATACCTCATAATATCACCTGAATTTGATGGTTCAACAGACACAGACTTTTCTATTTCAAGTTGACATTTGAGGCTTTTCTACGATCATTTCAACACACCTCAAGTTCTATCAATTGAGCATCTTTCTCTTTAAAGCAGTCTAAAGGAGGTGGGGGAGGTCATTGGAAACCATCATAACTTGGGAAAAGTTAAAGTAACAAGGAAAAGCAGGAATTAATTTATTTTATCAAGTTAATGAAGACGAGGGCGTGCCCATTCAAAAAGTTCATCCAGTTTCATGAAAGTCTTCAGGGGGCTAAAACTTTGAATTATGAGATGCTGTTTTTTTTTATGATGTCATTAACAGCAACAATCAAAACACAAATATTCTTGATATTAGTGTTACATAGATATGTTTATTGTCTTCTTTATTGGAGAGTGTCATAGAGAGACTACTACCATATGCATATTGGAATCTCAGTTCAGCTAATATAAAAAAAAAAAACAAGGAAGGATGTCAGCTGGGAACATACTGGAAAGAATCACTTGAATATTTTACCCATTAAACCAGTTTAGGGGGTTGAAGCGATCCTT
Source organism: Thysanoteuthis rhombus (assembly GCA_963457665.1). Lineage (NCBI taxonomy): Eukaryota > Metazoa > Mollusca > Cephalopoda > Oegopsida > Thysanoteuthidae > Thysanoteuthis > Thysanoteuthis major. Next base: position 3,758,401 of record OY735211.1, on the reverse strand, counting down.
ATTTTTCTGAAGCACAGAGAGTGGGGAAGATACATAAAATCAAATTTTTAAAAAAATAACAGAAGACCTAAAGAACTCACCACAAGTTTATTATCCGCAATGTTGTCATTATGCATTTGTTCATAGTCACTGATTACATTCGCCCTCTTACGCTGAAAAAGAAAAGAAAAAAAAAAATTTATTATAGGAACAGCAAAAGATATTCAAAGTAGAAAGACTCATCTTTTGAAAGAAAGTTGTCAAAAGCAAACCCATAAACACATGTTCATTACCTATAGTATTAGACAACCAATCATAATTTCTCATTTCAGATAAGAAACCTTTTGTTGTGTCTCTGGCTAAAATATTCAAGAACATAAATCAAATCATTAGTAAATTCACCTCTGCCAATGAAGTTGAAAAGAGGTATACACATTTGGTCATGTCTGCTTGTTCATTGGTTCACAGTATCTCTGAAAATACTGAATGAATTTCAGTGAGATTTTGTGAAAGGGTGGACAATGGACTCAGGAGGAGCTGGTAGAATTTCATGGCGTATCCAGGAAATTTTTTCTTCTAATTGGGAGATCCCATCCCTTTCAATCATCTTTATGTATATGCCCGTGGCCATCCACACTATACATCAAAGTTCTCAATGAATTTCTAGAGAAGAGTGGACGAAGGGCTACATGAGAACTGATTTAATTCCAGAGTGAATAAATACACAATGTCAAAACCCAAAAATATTGGCCAATTTTTTTGTCTCCAAAAGTTCAACAAATTTCAGCCAAATTTTGTGGAAGGTTGAATTTAAATTTGGGGATTCATGCACAATCCCTTCCCTCAAGTTGTAATTGTGCAAACCACGTGATATTGCCAAAATGTTGTCTGTCCACTAGAGATCTTTACAATATAATGGATGAATTCTACACGTGGAAGGGTGGGCAGTGGAGTGAAGGAAGATAGTAAAATTTGGGAGCGGATCCAAGAATCCTTTCCTGATTCAGTTATTCTTGTCCGTATTTTTTTTCCAATTACATTTATGCATACACTCATGACTGCCAAACAATATTTCAGTTATAGCATCATTAAAAGTTATCTTTCAACTTGAAGAACAAAAGAAATTTCTGTAGAAATAACAAATTAGAGCCCTCACCCCCAACAATCAAATCAGGACAAAATTCAGATTTGCGTGCGTATGATACAAATGTAGAAAATTTCATCCAAACTAATATATTTATGTTTATTTGTGACTCTTCTCCACAAAAACTATAAGGCCTATGAACCAAATACTCTGCATTAGGGCCTAAGAGAATTTAACTTGGAACATAAGCTATGTGAGGTTGACCTCAGAGGCATTCAAGGTCACCAGTGGTAATTTCAGAGTTGTGGGTCACAATTTTGCAAAGATACTGAAATTTAGCAGATGAGTTCAGCTTGATGGTGAAGATCACAATGTATGTGAGGTTGACTTCTGAGGTCATTCAATGTAATGTAAGGTCAATTTTGATCATTTCTACCCTAAGGCAATGGGATATTGATCTCAGAATTCATTTGAGGCCGCCGGAGGTCATTTCTTGCTCAAATCTAGTCAAGTTGTTAGACACAATTTTGCACCCATGAATCCAAAATATTGCAGAGAGGTAGATTACTCAACAGCCAAAGTAATTAGAAATGTGATTTTGACATGAGGGTCACAATAGGTCATTTCTGGTGAAGTTGTGGGCTACAATATTGCACCAAGGATGCAGAAATATTGCACAGGTGTACATCTTTACACAGCGATAATTATAGGCAATGTAAGGTTGATGCTGAATCTTACTTCAGAACAAATTGTAGCAAGGTACAAAGACTCAAAATTGCTGGCCTTTACCAGGCTTCTCCATGGACAGCTCTATATTGGTTGTTCTAGAATTAGATACGGACAACCAATGGCAGAAACACTTCTAAAGTGTATCCAGAATCTTGTCAAACTAAGCGACAGCATCATATTTCTTCCGTTATAACTACCTTTTCTTATGTACATAATGTTATTATTCGTTTTTTTGTGCGGTTATTTCGGAAATATATCAAAAGAACATTTTCCCTGATTTGATCAAATCTTAAGTTTTTTTTTTTAATTCACCCGGGGATTGTTGCAAGTAATTAATAAATGAAATTAGAGCGTGCGATTAGAGTTCCACGCAGAAAGTGTAAAATCTTCAGAGAAAGATGAAGGTTCTCAAAAAGATATGCGTATTTCGATGGAATTCTGGGACAAATAAGTAAATGGATTTTTCCCGTGAAGTTTAGAAAAAAGAAAAACTACATTAATATAAGTAATTTAAATGAATAGAAAATTTTTTTTTTAAATTAAATAAAACATATTGAACTGGATAGTTTTAACGTTCAATCATTTACAATCAACTGTAAATACTCCCAATCTGCATTTTTATTTGGGTCTATTTTGTACATCCGTATTCGATTTCGTCCATGGTTAAAATTTTCACACACCCAAATCCACAGATTGTCCAAGTAGTAACGGTTCATTTTTGAATTATAATCAATACAATAATCTATCATTCATTCATATAAGATGTTGAAAATATTTAGCAACTGGGGTGAACCATTTCTAAAGAGTAACTGTAAAGCCCTTCGAAATTTCAATTTGCAGTTTAGACGACTTTATCTTATGATACAAGACGATAGAAAAAACGTGCAGGAAATTAACTACGCAGAAAACTGAAAAGGTAGAATTTTGCAAGAAAAGCGACCTTTTATATAACTGCTTTATTCAACTGTTCATAAAAGCTATAATGGAAAATTTAGTTTAGTTTTGAAATATCCCCTCAGGTTTTAAATTGGAATGTAACGGTTTTAACGTTGGCCAATAATGAATGTATGGGCTTGAAAAAGTTTTTTATTACATCATTTAACTGCGTCATTAAGCTTGCTTTAAATTCAGTTTGGGTAGGATCAGTGAAGTAATTTTTAGAAAATAGGTGATAAAATTTGGTTTGACAGATCAGAATAATGAAGACAAATAAAAATATGCAGATATTCTTTTTCTTATCTTTCAGTTTTTCTAGTCTATGCAAACAGTAGCAATTACATTTCACTTCAAATATTTTTAGATTTTAAAACGATTTGAAATTATTGTCAACCCCCCCCCCCAAATCAACCCATCTCCCACACGATAGCGGTCAGTCTTGGGGGCAAATTTACGAATTCCCGAGGAGAATCGACTGATTATTTAGGCATGTCAGAAGTGCAGTTCAGGGGGGTCAAGCTTGAGACCTATGAGTTTCTCCACCCCACAGCAGGTATCAGGACGGATTTTTTAAAAATCTCCCTTATTTTATTTTTCAACAATTCATTTTTAATTTAGGTTGCATCTTCTGTGCAGTAAAATGCAGTAAGTTTGTCTGCAATAAAACGAATGAATGAATTTGGAGAACTTTTTAAAAATATATTTTAAAATATAAGACGGTTTTACTTGGTATTTGTGATGAAATAAATCAAAATTGAAAAATAAGTGAAACTAAAAAGATTTTGAAGTGAAGTTATTGTCAAGTCGGTATCATTGAAAAACCGTTGGCCTGCATTTTTCAAATATTATAAAATACAAAATTTAATTTACAAGAATTTTTCATCAAGTCAAAGTTAGGGAACAAAATTTAAAAAAAAAAATGAGATCTCAATGTTGAGTTCCACTCCGTTCTTTATTGTAATAAAAAGAATTTTAAAAATTCAAATACAAAGAAAAAGACAAAATAATTTTTAGCCTACATTTATAGAAGATTTAAATATTGAGCACCCCCCCCAAACAACAACTTTAACAATAAAAAAAATCGACATTTAAACATAAGCTAATTTCTATCTAAACTCATGTTTCAAGAGATGCAGGTGAGTTAACTGATGGAAGGAGAGAGTTAAATATCATTTAAATCAGCTGTTATTACGTCTAATAATGCCGACCCATAAAGAAACTTTTTCATTACTTCACTCATTGAGTATAAACCAGTTTCTTCTTTTTAACATAAAGTCACTTTGTGATAAATACATAGATTAGGCTATCAAAGTTATATTCAATTTTTCTTCAGAAACTAAATAAGTTCCAAGGTTACTTTGGGTAAGAATCACGTGTCCAAGTTGGCGCCATAGAAATAAGGCGGGAGTTGGCACACAAAGAAAGAATAGAATATTGTTTCCTCTCCCCCAGGCTTGTCATTTTAGATGCTTTTTCAACTAAAAATCCAAATGTTATGGGTTGTGTCCAGATGTCAGCTTTTTAGATGATGGATTGAATAAGAAATAATTTTTATGTAAATTTTACTGTAATAATTATTCTTAAACCAATAGTTTGATAAATATTGAGGATTAAGAGAACATTTATCTACAAGTGATGTATTTACTAGATTTTAGATAAATCTGGAAAATCAAAATGTTCTAAGTTTTTAGACTCAATATTAGATGTTAACTTGAAATGAAGTAAGCAACACTGCTACCACCACACCCTATCTTTACAAACCCTTTAAGCTGTATTTTAATGAAAATTCAGAGGATCGAGATTTCATTCGGAGTATTAAATAGAATTTTTAAAAATGAATAAATATTTAGGAATTCTTAACTTCAGAAGTGCATATATTTTTTTGCAAATAAAGCATTTTCTGTCAAAATTCACCGAATTGGAATGAAGTTTCGGGACACGACTCTAATCAATCCAAAAATGAGAAAATTGACATATATATATTATTTATCAATAATAAATGTGATGGCATGTAACCAGTTGTTCGCATATATGAACTCAATGACACAAGTAGGGTAAAAAATCGATTGAAGATAAATTTTAATTTTCTCATTTCAAAAAAGTGGGAATAAACCAAGAAAACAATAAGCAGAACGAACAGGTGAAAATTAAAAGAAAAAATATCCAAGTTGTTCATCAAGTCAAGAAAAAAAAATTACGTAGTTTCATATTGACAAACACTTTTTGGCAATAAATAGCTCAACGCTTCATGGAAATCTCACGACCCCCAAAATAAAATAAACCGACTTAATACTCATCTGAATTCAAGTTAAAATACTTATAACAACTAAGAGTTTACTAAAAAAATAGAAGAACTGAAAATAATACCTGAGCAGACTGAGTCATTATTGGTGTTAAGTTTTTTTCTAAAAAGGTACGAGAAGAGACAGAGTTGCTGACAGATGATGACGTTCAAATGTTCTTCTGTTTCTTCTTTAGTTGTAAAACAACATTCTTCCGACTGGAACACATTTCGCGCGCTTTTCCCAGCTGAGTTCATACAAAACTAGGTCAATAGCCGAAACGAAATGAAAACTCGATTTTTTTCTGTCTTTTTCTACTTATTTAGTTATTTGTTTAGTTCTTTTTTTCGTTTTCGTTTATTTTATTGAAACGTCATTAGTACTTCAAACACTTTTTTGTTATCGAAATAGTAAAGTTTTTTCAATCTTTATTTTTTATGTTTGTTTTTAGATAGGTATCATTTACAACTGGTGTTTTTTGTTTCCTCTCCTTTTACATTTCAAAAAGTTTTAGTGATTCAAATGCTTTGCTCGAAATAGATTTTTATCTTATTTGAGTTGAAATAGTTTTTTTTTTATCTTAAAATAAAATAGTTTAAACAGATTTTTGTCTTTTTTCCGAACAAAATTTTTCTATATTAAAAAAAAAAACAAAACATTTATTATTTTCCAATGTTCGAATAAAAACTCCTCAGATGTTTTATTTTTTTTTCTTCTCTTGAAGCTCTAAAATGAATTTAGGGTTTTAACCTAGAAGTAATTGGCACTCGCATTTTTGAGGTCTGGATTGAAATGCAGCATTTGTGTCATTTAGTTAAGACCAAAGTGTTGTATCTGTTGCTCTTACGTGAAAACAGTACATAGCATTAAACTTCCGTTTTCAGTTTCAAGTGTTATTATGGTTGAATTAGATTTTTTTCACTCAACTTGAATTTTGAAAATTTTTTGAATTCACAAAACGAAAAGTTGTCTTGAATGTGACATAGCATCCCCCCCGTTTAAAATTTTAACGTTATCATGTAAATTATTGTTTTTGTATTAAAATAAATTTGATTTGTATCTTCGAAAGATTTTAAATAATACTGAGATTTTGACATTGAGGCAAGAAATAAGAATCAGAACTTTCTTTTTTGTAATTTTTTTTTTAAAAATTGATAAATATTCAAAAAAAAAAAAAATGAGAATAAAAGTCAAATTGAATTTCCAGAGGAAAAAAACAGGAATACAATAATACCATTATGAGGTTTAAATTTGAAAACAGGAAATTAATTGAATATTGCGTTCACGTGAGGAGAACAGATATTACACTTTGATCTTGACTAAATGCCGCAGAAGCCAAAGGACTACGATAAGTACTTTGAGCTCAACGACTTCATGGAAAAGGCACATTTTTTCAAAATATTTTCGCAGTTTTTTTTTAAATAAATGTAATAGTTGCAAATGAATTCTATGATTTTGTTTCGAATAAAACTTTTTTAACTTGATATTTTTTTATGCATCGACGTTCCTTAGAAAACATAGTCTGCCTCTGTGTAGCTAATTCAGCGTTTTCGTGCTAAAATCAGCGCGTTTCTTGTTTTGGCAGTGCGAAAAAGCGCTAAATTAGCATGAACATTTTCAAACATCTTGGCCATTTTTCACGATTCTTTGACCATTTTCAGCATCTTCTTGTAGTGTTTTGGGATACTTTTCTCAATATATATCACTTTTAAGCGTTTTTTGGCAGACAAACTAGCACAAAAATATTTTTTGGGTTGTCAACACTGTCTGAGGTAGAATTTTGATGACCAGAGAAATTAAGTTAAGCGAGAAAAGTCATACAGTGATGCAGGCTAGCAAGAAAGTCACTAGAAAAAATGTCATAACTTTGGATATTGGCTACGAAAAAAAGTTAGAGGAACAATTTTAATACTATAAGTAATATTTTGATTTATTCTAATTATGTTGATTTTAAATCATATTCTTAATAAAATAAGTAACATTTTCATTTACATTAATAAATTCTTCAACATTTACTTAATCGAATTAAAACTTATTTCATTACTATGAATGAAATAAATTAGGATATTACTCATTTTATCAATTCTTTCTAACGTTTTTCCAAGCTGGAAACAAAGTTTTGCCTTTTTTGTTACCTTGTGACTCATTTCCTGCTATCAAAACTTGGTCCATTTTTATTTTTATACAGAAAGTTGAAGACAAAAAGCTTTTTAAGATTAATTTTTGAAAAATCAAACACTCTTTCTCTCTCTCTCCCTTTATCTCTCCTTACAGATTTTCAATTTTGCTTGGCATACCAAATCAAATTAACTTTTTCAGTACTTTCAATAAGAATGTATGAAAGATTATACTTCTCCTGAGAATGTATGAAAGATGGGTGAAATTACAGAGAAGACATTTATTATCATTCACCGAATATAGCTTGTTATTTGATTTTATCGAAAATAAATCGACATAATTTACTGATAAAACATATATGAAATGAACATTTCATTAACATATAAAGAAAACTCCAAGATCCGTATTTTGACTTTCATTTCAAAAAGTAAAATCAACGTATGGGGTTGAAACTAAAGAAAGGTTGTTTTTTCATGCACACCGGAGAGAATTTTATGAATGAAATTTTAAATCCTTCATTATTTGCTATTCTCTTGAAAGAGTCTGATGACTGATAATGAGAAAAAGAAATAATTTGAATTATCAATTAGAATAATTTACCAAACTCTTATCATAAAAAGAGAAATCAACAATTGGAGGTGAAATTATAGGGAAGGCTTGGTTATTCATTTACACCGGGGGAGAATTTTGTGAATTGAATTTTGAACCTTTCAATATTTGCTATCCTTTGGGAGGATTTTGAACACCACTGATAGAGTAATAGAAGTAATTTGAGTTGATTTTATTGATTTGAATTAAATGCCAGTGTTCAGGTGGCATGATATAGTTGTTTTCTGGTTCTTTCTTGTAGTTTAAAACAAACAAACGGTCCCTAGAGTCAGTGACGTCATATGAATAATCGTGCCATGTGGTGGAAGTGAATTTGGCCATCTTCTTTCTCTCTATTCTCTTATTTCTCTCGTTATTTAAATCTTTTCAGAATTATGGGTAGAAAAAAAGGCAAGGTGAATGGTCGGGAATCAGCCCCAGGTGGGTATAAATATTTGTCATTACATCCAAGATTGAAATATCCATTAATTCTCGCGTGTCATCTCTCGTGATGTTCTAAACAGATGTTTGTTATGAAACAAACTGCCTTTTTAATTTATGCACGTTGATTCCTTTCCTATATATAAAAACCTCAAGAGTTCATGAACCGTGATCACTTTCCATTTTATTAACCAATTCCTCTTTTGTAACGATAATATACGTATTAAACAACTGATTGTTTAATTTCTGACTTTATCTTTGGATTTAGATATTAAATTTTTGTTGACATTATCGTTAGTATTTTAAAATTTTTATTAAGTATCTCTTTGTGTAGTGATCGATGTGTAATAGACCCCTTCGTATATACTTACTAACAACTAAGATTAAATAACATTATAGTACACTTCTTTTTTCAAATCGATTCTAAAATCTCATAGCCAACAAGGCAATTATAGGCACAATGTAAGAAGGTGATCCCGACTGTACAGTTTCACACCCTCGCGCAGTTGATGTTAAAAACGGCGAAGAAATTTTTCAAAAACACACAATTTTAATGTATTCTGAGCGATATATGTACAGTATATTGATAGAATGTATATCATATTTGTACATAATTTTTGTATTTATTTGTGTTCTTTTTTTTATCTCTCATTTTTTTCCATTTGTGTGCCTTCTTCGACGTCGAGTGACCGAGTGTGTGAAACTCAGCAATCTACAATCACCTCCCCTACAATTGTGCCCAATTATATTTCTTTAAATTTGGAATTTAGAGATTTTTTTCATTTATGAACTTGGCAGTGACTGACAATAAAATGTCGACGTGGTTGGTTTATTTTATAAGTCTCGCTTGAAATGAAACCACTTATAGTTTTGTCTATTGATCACCTTTTCAAGATTTCTTTAGATTCTAGTGTTTTCTAAAAGTGTTCCGATTTAGTTACAATGATATGTTCCTTACTGCTCCTAACTTGTCAATTACCTTATTCTTTTTTTTCTTCCACTTTTTAGTTGTCCCACTCCCAAATCATATAAAAGGAGAAAGGGTCTTTTCGTTAACCCCTCGTTAATCAGAAGCGAAAACCCTATTCGTTATTCCCCATCAGACCAAAATTCTCATAACTAGTGAAATTGATTCAAGTTAATTCTATCTTATCGAGATGATAACTAGGATTAATCTTTCGCTAGTCGTCGCCGGCCGATTCCGCCTTTTACGAAATCTGGTACGGTAGGATGGAAGAATGACTAAAAACGTCTGTCTAAAAATACGCCCAGATTTATAAGGATTAAGTGAAATATTAGGGACGGGATTAATTCCATACCCCCCCCCCCCTCGAACCCAACAGGCCAAGATCTACAGAAATTCGGAATTATTATTTGATATGAACAACCAACAATGAGGAAAAACTTCTGAGTTGATTTATTCATTAAACATTTAAAATATTTTAGCGTGAAACGTATACAATTTGTATATCAAAGCACACATCACATAGGTACATTTTATTCAATATTTAAGAATGGAAAACTCACAGAAAATACCTAACCACCATTGAATGCAACTGGTCCAACAGAAAAACCGAATATTGAATGTAGGGGTTCTATTTATAACGTGACTATTATGTTTCATACTTATATCTATTTATCATGTTTTAATATGGGTAATACTCAGAACGAAATTCTTGAAAAAATTGTTAGGAAATCATCTACAAAATATAATTTTTTGTTTTTGGTGGATAAAACCGTTGATTAAATTGTATGAACGAAATAATAATAAATACATCCAATGTTGTTCCCGTCTCTAATATTTTATTTAATTCAATATTTTCTGTGAAATGAATTTATCTATATATGAATGAATATAACTAATGGTGTAATTGCATCTCTTAATATTTTATTCAATCCTTACACATACTTTAAGGCATATTCAGACATGGACCTTTTCAGTCAGTTCAGCCCTATCATATCTGATTTCGTAAATGGCTGAATCGGCTGGCGCTGATTAGCGAAAGATTGTCAGGTAGGGGTTTTCATTTTTGTACCGGGGACTAACGAAGAAGGCACCCATCCACTCCAAGTTTCAAAGTTTTCCCTTAATTTCTGAAATTAGGTTTTGTGGCTTTTTATAAAAAATTAATTGAACGATGCTAATAAAAACTTGGTCTTTTATCAAGCAATGATTTCCATTCAACTTGGGGTTGGGGGCTTCGTTCCAACGTTTCTTCTCTCTTGAGTTCCAGACACATCAGCCAGTATCGTCTTTTAATGTTCTCTCTTCAAATTAGAGAAGATGATTTATCAATTACTTAGATAAGAATCCTTGCTGTGATTGTTAATGTCATTATAAGCATTAAAGAAAGTGAAGACAAAAGTTCATTTGAGATGAAATTGAAATTAGTCAATGAATTCTTGATCCCTGAAGAAAAAGCTTGTTTTAAATCGTGTGCTTAAAGATTCAAATACTGTATTTGATTGATTTTGCTTCTAATTTAAAATTAAAAAAACTAAGAGTTTTTATGGATTATTGTAAACATAACATCTATGCTACAAAATTTAACAAGAACCATTAGTTCAACAAGTGTCCACAATCCATGGTAGTTGAAGCAGAAGGAAGATGAGGCTGGTTCACTCGAGGGTCTAGATCAAGTTTCATATCAGTCCAACTTGATATGATAGAGAAAATTGATATTTAGCATTACTAATTGTGACAGTTGTAGCAAGAGGAGGAAGAAGAGAATGGTCTATCTAAAGGTCTGGATAATTCAACATGATAACGGCTGAGAAAATTGATATTTAATGTACCTTGGTAGAAAGAATAAAGGTTACACATACACATTGGGAAATCAACCATTACAAGAAGTATTGGATGAGAGAGACACGGGTGTTTAATTTTATGACCAATTTAATTTTGAAATAAGAGACAGTACTGAGAAAATTTATCAGAATGATATGTGGCATTAGAGACTTGAGTTATAAGGATAGATTGGAAAAGTTAGGTATGACTACATTGTTTGATTGGAGGGCAAGAGGAGACTTTATTTAAACTTTCAAGATATCAAATGGCTTTATGAATTATGGGAGGAGGGAGATCAGTCAAGTGACAAATATGATGAAAAAATAACCTGATTGTTACCATGTCATTGAAATCAATCAAGATTTTCTTTCTGTGAAACTTTTCCCAGTATTAATTGATTGTAACTTGTTCCTTGATTAATTCTCCGTCAATTGATTTTTTTTTTTTTTTTTTTGTTACAAGTATAATAGATAATGTTGTTTTGATGAAAGGTTTTGCACTCGAAGATCGCCACATTGCACTTGCACACGAATGGTCTGCTAAGACACCTTGATCTGCTAAGCTCTCATACAGCCCCCCCCCCCCGTTCAAATAATGAAAACTTCTTTTGATATTGATTCTCCATGCTTTGTTCTTAATTACATTGGGTTACGCTTCTGTCTCCTGGGTATGTCACTATTGATTGCATTAAAATTTAATGTTTTAAGCATCATCATAAACTTATTTGAAAAATTTAGGATCAGAGTTTTGTGTACGCTGACTTTGAATCTTACTGCTCCAACACAGTAATACCAATTCAGCTGTTTTGGATCAAAATTTAGCCCCTTTAGTCATGACTGCCCGAGCATCTGTAAACATTAGCAGTAACTTGACCTGCGATGATGTTACTACTGCTATTACACTTGACGGGGGCCAATGTTTTGATTGTAAAATCAATGTAAATATTAATATTGATTAATATGAGATTTGAAGCTAAATGCAAGATTCAGAATTCATGGCTAAACAAGAAAGAAAAGCTGAACCTAATTCTGGCTAAACACAATCCTAAACGTGTGTTCTACTGAACTAAACCTGTTTCACTGTTTAGTCGTAGGAATGATTTCCTTGGAAACTGGGGTCTTATGAAAATATAAATATGAAATATAAATTCTCCTTAATGATTTAACTATTCCCCTAAAATTTCAACCCAGAAAGTGAGTGAATTTTGCAGTAAAAGAATTCTCTTTGGGCATCATTTTTCTTTTGGATCATGCAGGAAGGCTAGATTCCATTACATCAATTTCTTATCTTTTTTGCAAAAATTTCAACTTCAAACTTCCATAACTTTTGATCTAATGAGCAGATTTTGGTCAAATAAAGTACTTTGTGCTCAGCAGAATAGACCTTTATCTTTTTATTTTTATTATTTGTTTTATAATTAGTCAGAAAAGACAAGAATTTTACTAGCTGTGTTCAATGCAAAAACCAAGTCACAAAAACAAACTGATTTTTTCCCCTAAGAATTTTGAAATTTTGGAATAGTTTACCAACTTATGTAATAAATATTACAAGTATTAATAATTTTAAGAATGACTAAGATAAATTTAGATCATCTGGAATAGAAAATGAATTAATTGAATAATTTTTTGAGTTATCAAATGAAATATATAGAAGAATTTTGGAAGAATAAATAAAACGTGCCTGGTAAACTTTCCTCTGTACTGATAAGCTTGTACTTTTTTTAGTTTCATACATTTTCATCTCTTGAATTCATGTGTATTTTGATGTTAAATACATATTTTAATGTAAATAGAGACCTCTCTATTTGAATAACATAATTGAGATCCACAAACCAAAAATTGTCTTATACAGATGCGTGGGCACATCTTGAAAAGCCTTGAATTTATGATACGTCATCTATTTTTGTTTTATTTCAAGAATTGATTAAATGACTTTAAACATTCTCTTCTTCATAGCAGCTGGTAAATAAATCCCGTTACACCCATTCTTCCTCTTTCTGTTCTTTAAGATATTAGGGACCAACCAACTGAAAAGAGTCTTATAGAGATGTGCTCTGATAATTTAAAAAATGTAAATTCTATTTTACAATCAGAAACTATAATCTAGAAGTGTTTCTGTTCAACTTGTTACTTATCAAAAGAGTTTATAACAAACCAAATTAATTATATTCAAATAATTGTTCCACATTTTATTGGTAATTCGGTTGACATCCGTTGAATAATGGATGTACAGCTTACATGAATTATCTTACCTTTGGTCTAATTTAGTATGAATTCTATTTATTTATATTTTACAAACATCATGTGGCTTGGGGTTTGTTTTTTTTTTTCCATCTTATTTATCATGGGGTTTACGTGGGTGTGCCCAGGAATATGAAAATTTCAGACTAATATGGACCACATGATGTTTAAAAGAATTCATACTGTATAAAATCAGACCAAAGGGAAGATAATTCATGTGAGATATACTTCCTTTATTTTATGAATGCAAACTACAACATTACCCGTCTTGTGATTTTTACTAGATATAACTATTTAGCTTTATGCTGAGGAAAAAAAATACTTACTTAACTAGATTCAAGTCTTACATATTATCTGCAAGTATAAATTGAGATTCTGTAGAAAAACCAAGACTAGTGATTTCTGAGAATGAAAATGAGATTCTTGGTTTCTTTTCATTCCTAAATTCCCAACCCTAATCCAGTTTTGACCAAGTTTATACCTAGGATTGGGGGAGGGGGTTTGAAATATAGTTCAGTAGTCAATTAAGTGTATAATGATGAGGTATCAGTTGTGGTATTCATTTGAGCTTCTCTTAATTTAACTTTGAATTCACGCCAAAGTGAAAATACTAAATCATAGGGAATTTTTTCCAGAAAAAGTGAGCAAAAGAGAATGTATAGTTTGAAACCCTAACCCAAACCACTGAACCATAGAAACTTGATTTTTCTCAAAAATGAAGAATTTCTTAGAAAAATAATAGTCATATCCATTCAAAACATCTCTATGCTTCTGGAAATTGTACATGAACCTCTGATTTATAATCTTCCAGATCCTTTCTGTATATAATACTTAAAATGATTTTATTCAAAATATTTAGTATTTAAAAAAAAATTGATAAACACCCATATCCATGACCTGAGTAAAGTGTCGGTCTCTTGGAGGACAACTCCCAATGCAGTATACAGCTGGTGAAGAAATCCCACTTCCTTTTGCAAGCATCAGCTCAGTGATCATTGCAAGTTTTTTGGTCTGGTCGAGACCGGGACTTTATTCATTTTACAAGTTTTTATGACCTCTCTTTTGCAAGTCTACTGATACTTTCACCCTAACCACATAGTATACTCAATGTGCTGCTGAGTGCACAGGAGAATTCGTCTTAATGTAGAGCTTTCCACACTATTTGCTCATTTTGGGAATGGAACCTGAGACTTGGTATGTGAGGCGGATATGCTAACCATTACACTATCCAAGCAGTTAATCTTTTTAAATTTTGACCTCTCATTATCTTTTCCTTTTCCAATCATTGAGATGCATAATTTATAACTAGATGTTTTTTCTTCTGTTCCAGTTGGAAATACCCTGCCATTCGGACAAGCAGGAAATGTTGTTACGTTGGGATCGAAAGACAAATATGATGTTGAACAGCTCCTCTCACAGGTAATCTTTATTCTATCAAGCAATGATATGAACTTTTATTTTGCAATATCTCTTGATATATAGATCATTAATTAGTACACCTTTTTGTCTACATTCTAACATAATGTCCTTAGCCTTATTTAGTAGCAAAGAATAAATAAATTATTGTTAAAATCTTACTGAGTTGAATTTCTCACCTAATGCAATAAGTTCAGATTTCTGGTCAAGACAAAAAAGTGAAAATCTTTAAATGATGGGTAGAAAGAGAAGAGAAAAGAGAGATAAATTCTATTTGTACATCATCAATCAATGAAAGGGAGAAAGAAAGGAAGAAAGAAAAAAGGAAAATAGAAAGCCAATGACACTAGATTGAATCATCTGGTGTCAATAGATTCTTTTAGTTAGAATTTTTTTTTTTTTTTCAAATCTTTAGTATAATCCTTTTTCTTTTTTTCTGTACTGTTCTAAACCCTAATCATCCATAATAGAAATTTAGAATTTTGCACATCCCCACCTTTCAATGAGTAAAGAAACCTTTATTTCTTGTTTTTAGAAAATTTGGCTAAGTGGTTGAAATAGTTGCGTTCAGAGTGGAGTTTTACCTTGGAGCCACAAGGCTTGTTAATGAATGAAAAGTGGGCAAATTTGTTAAATTGTTCGAAAGAGGTTATAGGAATGAATTATTAAACCAATGAGCTCAGCAATGTTGAGATGATACCAAAGTATGATAGGTGAACCATGAGTAACGTTGAGTCGCAATTGTTCTGAGCAATTTTTTCTGGTGTACGGAACCAAGTAACAAAATGACAATAAGAAGGGTTTATAATTGATTATTTTATCTTCAGTAAGTACACCAGCCTGGAATAAGTAATAAGTTGTGTATTGTTTTCAGATTGTTGATGTATTTGGGAACCCAAGAATTGCTTTCATTTAACATTCTGTTACACACATATAACCATTTGGTAGCACTATGCAATCTCTGTCCAAGAAAACCAGAAAATGAATTCATTTATATAAAAAATAGCAGGAAGTGATGAAATATTTTTATTAAAAGATCATGTTTGGAAACAAAATGTGTACATTGCAAATGTTTCGTCCAACATTGATATATCTGGAATTGCCAGGCTTATCAGTACAGCATGAAGTGACCAATAAGTGGTAGACATGGCACTGCTCCATGTCTCTTGCTCCACCCACTTTGTTTACACTCTCAGTGGAGGCAGTGTTTTACTAATTTGCTCCTTTTTTTTTTAACCCATGAAAGGGGGTGGTAATGGTATTACCGAAAAACATGTGATGTTATCCATGAATAGAATTAGTTTTATTTCCATTATTTATAATTATTTCATATTCTCTTACAATTTTAATTATGTTTATGTACTGTTATACATGCATTTGTGCTACTGGAGGTATTTGGTGGGGTTTTTTTTGTTTTTTTTTTGTTTTTTTTTTCTACATCATTCTGCTCCCCTCTATTAGTCCATTATTAGGAGAGTTTACTGTAGTCCCTTTGATACTTCACAAACTTATCCAAACATCTCTGCCACTTTTCAAAACAGTCTACAAAGTAATATGGGATCACCATCAGCCGCCTCA
This sequence comes from Thysanoteuthis rhombus, assembly GCA_963457665.1. NCBI lineage: Eukaryota > Metazoa > Mollusca > Cephalopoda > Oegopsida > Thysanoteuthidae > Thysanoteuthis > Thysanoteuthis major. The sequence continues at coordinate 3,742,222 of OY735211.1, read as the reverse complement.
CTGCATTCTCCTTAATCTTGTCCCGTGTTTGAAATGTGACCTCTTTGAGAATAGCCATAAGTCACAGGGAGCCCATTAGGAGTGGGGCTGGCAGGTCTAGGTGATGTTATGTTTTGGCAAATAACCCTACCTGTGATATGAAGAAGGAATCATTGTGAATGTAATAGTCACACTGTACACAAGCACACTCAATGGCATCTTACTACCTATTGAAGCAAGACCAAAATAGCCAACATGTGACTTAGTGGTATTGTCAGTTTCATAGGGGAACTAGTGTTAGAGAATCAGTGGGACAAAAGAGGATGTAATTTTATTTCAAAATCAAAAATCAAACCATATACTTACTCACTCTCAAACATGAATGAAATGTCTGAATATGGTGGACATTTTTAAATACTTAATGAGGTCACATGACCATTATATTTGTATAATTTTGCCATCGGTGAAATCCATATCTTGTAACCTTCAAAATGATATATCACTTCCCAGTGTTTCTCAATGAGAAACCCAAACTCATCCTTGATTACCTTGCTTTGTAACCTTTGGAGAAAAAAAACCCAGACTGAATGAGTTGAAAGGTGGCCAAAGGCATTGAAAGAGTTGAAAAGATTTAAATTTTTTTTTTTGTTTTTGTTTCAGGCTGAAAAATGTATTGATCAGTTTCAGTTTGAACTTGCTCATAAGTTCTGTCAACGGGCTCTGGAAAGAGAAGCAGATAATTTGAAGGCACTTGAAACAAGTGGCCATGTTATGATGGAATTGAAGCAACACGAGGCAGGAAAACAGGTAAAAAAAAATCATTAGTTTTTGACAAGTTTTTTCTTTCATCTTAATTTTAGCTGCTCTTCATCACAACCACCCAGACCATCAGTCTACGGTCATTAGTGAACAGCGCAGATCATTAATAAAAAAAAAGCTCTTGGCAAGATTTGAACTCACATCCTTCCTAAAAACCTTGGTAATCCTAATTATCCGTATCAATTAAGCCATGAAAACCCTACGGTTGACAGAAGATCAACTCTAACCTTTAATCCTACCTTTCCTCCCTCACTAGGAGCCATATTTGTTATTAATAATGGTTGATTATACTTTATATAATGAAATAGAATAAAAACGATATTGAAGGTAAAAAAACATATTCAGGGATTATTTTTTTTTTTAATTTTTAAAAAATCTTTTTCAATTCTTCAGTCTATATTTTACCGTTTTTATTCTATTAAAGTAAAGCTTTTGTAATATTCTCTTGAGAAAACCTGTGGAAAAACATAGCTGATAATTTGGCACATGGTAGCAGTACATAGCCTCTGATTTCATTCACTTCAGTGCATTGCAGTGATCTGTAGAGGGTAGCATAATGAAATCAAAAGTCCAAATAGTTTATAGTTTTGTGGGGGTCTCTTCTAGCAGCTGACCTGTTAAGAATGATGAGGGGGGGGGCTTTTCAGGGAGTTTGGGGTCATGCTTCCCCAGAAAATTATATATCCAAGATTGACTAAAATTGCATTTCAGGGCATATCTGTAACTGAAATCAATTGTTGTCTAGAAGTCTATTTAAAATATATTTCATCCAAGAAAAGAATTTGATCTGAAATCCAAACCATTTTGATAAATCTAAGATTTTATAAGATGCATGAGGATTTTCCTTTCATATCTGTTAGAGCATATCAAAATGCGTGTCTCATGGGTTTGTGCCAGTTTAGAACACTTATTGATAATAGCTAAATTTAATTGGAAGTTATTTAGAAGAATTCATTGTTTTGTTTTTCTTTATATTATGAATCCTGATTTTGTTTTTTATTTTTTTTAATTTTTTTTCCATTTTAGTTTTTTATGAAAGCTGCAGAATTACAACCCGACATTGGCCATGCAAAATATATGTACTTGGGACAAATGAATCAAGGAGAAGCATCTATCAAATATTTCCAAAAAGGAATTGAAGTCATGTTGAAAGAAAAGGAAATCAATAGTCAAGTAAAACATCTTTTTTTTTTCATTTCATGTCTACCATATTTAATTACATATGTCCATGTGTAGTCCAGTAGCCATTTTTTAAATTTTTTTTTATTTCTTTTATTGAAATTCATTCTTTTAATTTGTTTTTGGGGCTGCTCAATTTTCAGTTATAACCCATTTGATTGAATGGATAGAGTATATGGTTAAATTTTAATGAAAATTACATTGAAAAAAAGATTGAAACTGAAAAGTTCAGTCAGTTGACACCTTTAATTTTGTCAAATCAAGTATTGCTTTATGTAATTTTGTACCACTGTCTGATGAGTCTGGATGGGGGAGGTGGGTTAGTAAAGTTTTAGGTGACAGCTAAGAACTTACAGAGAAGGGTATCATGAGAGAAATGAAGCTACTCAACTACGATAATTGGTGGCAATATATTTCTGTTGTATTCTAAAACCAAAACCCTTTAATATTCAAGCTATTTTTCATTGTAGCTACCTAAACCCACAGAAGCTACTGCTGCAACTGAAAATAATACTTCTGAATATTATGCTTCTGATCGAGATATCTCTTCAGCTTATTGTGCAATTGCAGAAATTTACATGACAGATTTATGGTAAGTATCATATTTTTCACATTTATAATGTAGCAATATGGCTCATCTCATCTTGGCAGATGCTTTTAACAGCTACAAGACTTTGAGCTGTTGTGCCTGGGCACTTAATATTCAACCCCCTCTTGACCATGCTGAAGACTTTCCAAGGAAAGAAGTGCTCAATGTGTTTGGAGATGAGCATGGCTGCAGAGGATGCATTCCCAGACAGTTACTCATCTTGATACTGACCACGCTCGACATTGCTTAACTTCAGCGATTGTACGGGAACTGGTGTATTCAATGTGATGTGGCTGTAACACTTCACGTATATAGGCATACAGCTTGAACAAGAGCCTCATTTAAGCTTTTTCTTGGGGTCACTTCACATGAACCCCCCATCTCTTTCATTGACACCTTTTTTCTTTTCTTTTTTTTTTCTAATTATCTTCTATAAATACACACGCAAATTAGAAACTGTCAAGATGGGTTTCTTCAGTTTTTGATTTGGTTCAGCTGACTGGATATCTATGTATCATGTGTACAGGCCGCACCAATTGAGCAAGAGGGCTGAAATTTTCTACATCTTCTCTGTATTATGTCTAAAAAAAATATTTTTTCCTGTTTTGTTTTTTTTTTAAGAGAGGGGGTACAATTTACAATGTAAGTTCATGCTAAATAGGTCATTAGTTTGTGCCTGTTTTGTTTTTGTTTTTTTGTTTTTTGTTTTTTTTGTTTGTTTTTTTTTTCATTTTGAAAATTCAAACTTTTTGGTGATCCAACAAAAGGCAAGAAAAGTTATTTATTCATTGATCCCTGCTTATTCCAAATTTTCAGTTGATTACTCCCAACATGGTATGCTGCCAAGAGACATTTGTCATGTGATGGTTTCTATTGAGTGACTAACCAGACCTGTTGTGTATTAACTTTGTTGTTGAAGAAGAACATGGAGAATTTTTTTTGAAGTGTCAAGCAAGACATCTCTTGTACCATTTGAACCATATGAAAAGATTTGTTCAGTATCACCAAAAATTTCAAAATGATGTGTTGTTCAATTTTATTTTCATCTGTCCATTTTTTTATGACAGATCAAATTAACCTGTCTACTTCAAGCGATGCATAACGGCAAACTATTTACATGAGCCGATTGAAAAGGGTTGTTTGTGTTTGAAAATTTGAAATCAAAATTCAGCTAATAACTGTATCATGCTACAAACTTATTGCTGCTCCTTTGTATGTAAAATTATTTGTATCTGTTGGAAAAGTTTTTTTTCCCCTGTATTAAGTTTGTATTTTCATTTCAATGTGTTTTGCAGTTTGGAAGAAGGAGCAGCCGATAAATGTCAGGAGAATGTAGAGAAAGCTATTGCTGCAGATTCTCAGAATCCTGAGGCTTACCAGTTGAAGGCACAATTCCTCATGAATATCGAAAAAGTTCAAGTAAGTATGGATGACCAGGAAGAAGATCCATGCAGGGAAATATTCTCAAGTGTTAGAACAAGTTGTTGGGTTATATTTTTGACTATTATTTCTTCCATCCTAATTTTAGTTGCTTTTCATTGCAATTATACAAACTCTCAGTCTATGGCTGCTATCGAACAGCTTAGATCAGAAATAAGGAATAAACTCCAGGCGAGACATGAACTCATATTATTTTTACCTCAGGATGCCTGTCTATGTACCACAGCTACTCTGCCATTTAAGCTACAAGAGCTTTATGGTTGGCAGAGGATCAAATTTAACCATTTGAGCTATCTTTCATTTTCTATAAAAAAAAAAATATCACCTAATATGATGACAAACAATCGGTGGTGGTGGTGGTGGTGGTAATGAAGGTTGAGCTTAATCATTGAATGTTTTTTCCTCCCACCTGAAATCTTGAAGTTCTGACTGCAGAAAATGATTAGAGCAAAACAAGGAGTAGTGGTAAAGTCAGTGGGAAGCAATAAGAAAAACAAACCTTGCCAAATGTAGTTGGTGCTATAATACAATTATGATTATTGCTTGTTTGTTTTTTCTCTTACCATCAGTATTAGTTGTATCATTAGTGTTTAAAAGTCTTTGTACTTTTACCTCAAATCCTACCTATGATGTCACTGTGATATTGGATGTGTTAACAAATGATAGGTTGTTACATATGAAATGTGGTTTTTGAATTGTGGAAGATGGAAGGATGATATAAAAAACTAAAATTTGTAAATATCCAAGCAAAATATGTCATTTGGAGCAATAACCATTTTTCTATTATGTACTTATCATATGCCATCTCTATAAAATCATTCAGGTTTAGTGGTCACAAAATCAGTAAAAGCACACATTATTGCTTCTTCACTCTTGAACCTCCAATTACAGATATTTCAAACAAGTTGAGGGGAGAAATATCAGGTGAATTGTTGCAAAAACATTATATCTCAATTCTCAAAGTTTACACTTAGCTAAAAGGTGTGGTTTCAGGCAGTCATTGGACCCATTGCTCCAAATTTCTAACCTTTTGTATTGTTTTGAGATGACATGATATGGTTGCTGGTGAAGTCCCAAAGTCTCTAGAAAGGGCTTGAAATGTTGTTTATGGGTCACTGGCATTGATAGTTCTTCATCATTGAAAACTGATTTGGGCCTCCCTGAAGGTTTATTATTGGTATCCATATTCCCAGACTTGAACCTATTGAATCAACACAGAACAGTTCACATTGTCATAGTGTTCACTCCAAATACTTCATTGACTTAATCAGCAGCTTGAGCTGCATTATGTCCTAATTTAAACTTCCTGGTTAGAAACTATTGCAGTTAAGGGCTTGAAGACTTTGAAAACAAATTACGTTAGTAAATCTTTCACTTCTCACATTATTATTATTAACTTCATGATGTATAAAAAGATTGTGTGTAACAACCTAATACAAACAGGAATGAATGATAAATGTTGACTTTTTCTTCCCAGGAAGCCAAAGAAATGATTGAGAAGAGTGTTTCCCTCTGGTTACCTCAACTTCAAGAGAATGATGATGATGTTCCTGAGGTAAGGAAAATTAAAACCTACAAAGTTTTTCTTAATATTCCATTTTTTTAAGTCCTCTTCTCTTGAAATCAACCATATTTCAGCATTTCACCTCAAGTTGAAATAGAGAAATATTTAGTGTGTCAGTGTATAACACATGATTCTGATGTTATTACCCATTATTATACCATTCCAAAAGTTATTGTTTCCGTCTGTCGATCAAAACTACAGCTTTAAATTATTTTCATCACTTTTTTTAGTGTTGCCTATTTAGATATAAAATATCTAAATTTGAATCTATTGCCAATTTAGATATTTCATTTCTTAATCTAGATCTATAATTTTAGATGAAAGATCTTTTAATCTGTAATTTTTTAAATTTATTTTTATTAGATTTCTAGAGAACTGCTGATCCAAACAATTCCAAACTAGACACTGCCTAGTGTGCTTTGTACAATAGCCTGTTGACGAGTTATCTTGGTGCATACACACACTAAAGCACTCATACCCACAGAGGTTACTTCAATAATGGTTAGATTTGCCATGGGGTAATGGTTAGCAAGCCATTACCACTTTGTAGCGAGTTCAGTCTCCACTTGGTGCCAACATTGTACCAGACTGAGTCAAGTTTACTAAATACCAACAATTTGTTATTTATGGAGGAGGTGGAACTTGAAGTTTGAAATGCTTACTCCACAGCCTGATATTGAATCACCATAGCCCCACAAATGTCCCGACCAACCAGCCAAGTGGGCTACAGATTCTTCTCTTTTTGCTAGTTTGTGTCTATGGATATGTGTGTCTCTGGGTGCTCCTGGTCCCATTTTTGGGGCTACAACCATGAAAATTTGCATGAATGCTTTACTGGGTTTCTGTGGTCATTTTCAACCAACAATGCCCAAATTTTGTGCTGATATTCATTTAGGTAGATTTAGATGAAGGATCTATTTTTCTTTAATCTTCTAGGTTTTTTGTTTTTATTGCTTGGGGGGGGGGGTTTGAAGGTTGGCTTAGTATAGTCCAAAGCCAAATTGGAGTAGAAAGATTATGTTGCACCAATCTTCCAAAAGGAGAAGGCTAGCCTGCCTTAAAAAGCCTAGGCTTTTCACCTGTGCTCATACCTCTTAGCATTAACCTCTCTCAGCCACAAAAATGACTGTTTATCTTTGTTTTTATTATTCCTCATAATGTCTTTTCTCTTTTTTTCAGAACATGCCTGGAGTGAGTTATGACACAAGAATAGTGACATCTAAACTATTGATTGAATTGGAACTCTATGAGGTGAGTAATATTATTTTTGCACACTTTCATCTCTAACCTCAAACTTGAAAAGCAAACAGTTCATATTACTTTTTTGGAAGTTTTATCGTAAATTTCATTCAGGCTGATGATGAAAGATAAAAAGTAAACAACTAGAAAATTTAATAAATTAAACTGAGGGTTAAAGATAGTTTCTTCCCACTTTCTTCTTCATTTGTTGGCTCTTCATTGAAATTAGCTACATTTGTATGTTTTGTCAAAATGTAACCTGATGAGGCACCATAATTTGAAAAAAATGTCATATCTATTTCTGTCTTCCTGCAAGACTAGCCTTCCAACTGTTATGTATTTACTGTAAATGATATTCCTAGATTATTAAATTTACACCTATTTTCACTTGCCATTGGGAAATGACACCCAGCATTCTTCATGTAGCAAAGAGAAAAACTTGGATCAAGGTTTGTAAAAATGAAAAAATTTGTTACAACATAGATTCACTTATAATGCAGTAGAAAATTATTGACCATGACTTCCAAGTTATTTCTTTATAGTGTATAATTTCATTTGTTAATCCCCTTGAATAAATTTACAGATATGTTTGAATCTTTATGAAATCTTTTCTTTTGTAAAGAAACTGCTGAACTTGTTTCTTTTGAGTGCATTGTTCTAAATGGTGGGTAAGAGATATCTTCATCAGTAAAATTTTTACCTTCAAGTGGAAGAATCCATTATTACTGACAGAAACAGAAAAGATCACTCTGTTTATTGAAAAAAAAAAACCTTCTTGCGTTATTTTTTTTTTCTCCAGTCAAATACGTTTTGGCGTTGTGGGTAATGTAACAGTTACTGGCACAGAAAATGAAATAGGCAAGCTATTCAGTTTTGTTCGAGGCTGCTTGTATTCAATCCACACTTATACCCTTGAGTAAGGCATGAAGCCATACCACCATCACCCTTCCCAGGTGTGGGTAAATAGCAGGGGAAGTTGGAGTCCTTCAGCCCTGTTAGCATAAATGAGCATGAATGTTAAATCTCCATTTTCAGAGAGAATTCCATCTTTGACAAATGAAAATTTAGCAGTAAGAAAATTACTAAATTAGCATGGAGATGCATAAACTTTTAAGCTGTTTTGGGCCATTTTTTCATCATGTTTGGCATCTTTTTGCCCCCCCCACACATTTTAGCAGTCAAACTAGTGAGAAAATACTTGTAGAGACAGCAACATTTAGTTTCTGTCTTAATTTCTTCTGCTAACACCCATGCTGTAAGGCAGTATATTTTGGGCATGGTGCTAGCAACACCACTTAGAAAAGCCTACTTAATACAGAGTCACTATGCCCCAAAAGGAGCCAAAGGGGAGTGAATAGTGCAGCTCACTCAGAAATTTGACCATTAGCACAATTTAGAAAAATGAGTCAAGATAATCGCAATGATAAAATGCAAGTGGTTTTCAGCTTCTTTCTTTCTATTTCAGATGGCCAATGAAGTTCTTTTTACCTTGTTGGATGAAACAGATGAAGACCCACAAGTTTGGTATTTGATGGGCTATGCCTCTGTTTTAGAGAGTGCCAAGTGTAAAGGAGATGATGCTGAAGATGCACTGACCAATGCCAGAGAATATTTACAGAATGCTCAAACGGTAACTTCAGTAGTTTTTCCTCTTTCTTGCAAAAATGGGTAAATTTCATGTTGTGAAATTTTCAATACCAATTGGCCATGATTAAGTTCTTGCAGTGAATGAGTTAACGACCTTTGAGGTAATGAAAATAGTTTTAGAAAACTGAGGATCAATTCTTCTAAATGTACTTTCAATACTGTATGTGTGTTTAGTACTTTTCAAGGAGTGCACAGATACTACAATCCAATCCTAGGCAAAACTGCCACGGACAGTACTCTGGCCCTAGGCAGAGTGCACAGATGTTGCACTCAGATCCTAGGCAGAAGTGACGATTCAAATGTTAATAATCCTGTCTTTTTTTTATCAGTACTATGCTAGTATTAAAATGAATGTTGCTACTAATGCTGAATTTTAATCTCTTGAAAGACTCAATAGATATAGTACAGTATGGTGATTCAGGTGATGTGTTTTCAGAGAAGACTTGGTGTGTGCTGATCATATGTATGAAAATGAAGACCTTGAATTAGCAAGATTGGAAATTTTTACTGAAAATTATTTTTCTGTTTTCTGGTCTGAAAAACTCTGGCGTGTTTTGCCTAAAATTGATGTTTTATTTCTGTTGCAGACATACCATAAAGTAGAGTTTGATGATCCTGAAATGTTAAAACACATTGAAGAATTATTGGAGAAAATTGGACCAGGTAAAAATGTTTATGAAATTGTATTTCTTTGAAAATTGGCAGTTGTTCAAAATGGTCACATTATGATTTGGTGTTAAAATCATCGCAGGTAGTGCTTGGGGAGAGATTAATTATGGGGGAGACTGATAAAAGTGATGATTGAAAAAATTACGAAATTCAAATCTCCAAACAATAGTGAAAAGATTATGTAGCTTCAGCCAAACTTTGAACTCACATCGCTACTACTATTATGTCGGGTTGCAATATTAATACTGGCACCAAACATTGTGTCTGGAAAGCTTTCAACTGGCGACGGTCCGGATTTCTGGATTTTCTGGACACAGGTTAAATATAGACTTATTATATAAAATGAACATTGAAAAGTAAATAACGAAATTTTATTTAATTTTATTTAATTGATACACCTGTACAGTAGTAATAAGATGATTCATTGGTGTATCACTATATTTTTTGCTTTTAAATCCTATTTCCTGGTTTTTAAAAAATTGTTACTATATGAAACCAACATTTCACAGGTATCTTTGTTGCCTTTTCGAAACCGTAGTTCCTCCATTTTTGAAAAAAAAAATGTCCTAAATCATTTAAATTCTCTGTCTCCCAGTGCATTTTGTACAAATCTCAAGTTTTTAAAAAGTACAAATGAACTTCTTGAGCAGGGAATATTATGAAATAAACAATGAAAAGTAGAAAATGAAATTTAATTTAGCAGAAAACATGAACAGTACAAATTAATTTCTTGAGCTGAGTATGTTTTAAAATGAACAACGAAATGTAAAAACCAAATCTTTATTCAATAGTATTAAATAAAGCAAGTCGTGCCACGTGTTTCCTCAGAAACAAAAACAAACGGCCACACGGTGAACTACTACTAACGCACCAAATTCAAATTCTGGCCAAAAACACGCATTAAAGAAAAGAAACCTAGGCTAAAAACACGCATTGTAAAGAGCCAATCACAGTTGCTTCCCTTGGACTTGTATATTTTTTAGTGAAAAAAAAAAAGAAAAGTAACTATGATTGTTAAGTCAGTGATAATTCTATTCATTAGACATTTTAAAATAACTTTGGGGTCGGGGGTTAAGTAATAATTTAATGTAATTTGACTTTAGTTGATAGACTCAACTAGACAGTCTTACTGTCAATATAGTCTAGACCAGCCATTCTCCACTTTCCTTGACAATAGCCCCCCTTAAGAGCTCTTTTCAGGTCCAAAGGACCCTCTGTCAAACCGGAATACAACACTGAAACTCATTTATTATAATTTAATCTATGGCTCCCTTCAATCGTAACCCTTCCTCCCCAGGGATGGGGGCATATGATCCCCATTGAGAATGGCTGGGCGAGACACACAGAATCTTTTTATTTCAAGAGATGTTTATATATCTTCATTTCTTTAAACTGTCGTTATATTTTCAGGTGAACCTGAGAATGAGGGTGAGGCCAATGGTCCTGAGAACGAGGCGAACTTCAACACCGATGATGAGTCAGAGCAGGAACAAGAAGAAACGAAAGCGAATAATCCAACGAATGAAGGAACTGAAGCGATGGAACAGGATGAGTGAATCTGGAAATCTGCTGAGTGTCGTTTCAGTGAATACTTTTGTAAATAAAGTCTTGGTCAGTAATAGATTTGAAGATCTCCTTTTGATTTTATTACCAATTCATTCAACCAAGAAGAAAAGATGATTTCTCAATACTAACAGGTTAGCTTTTGGATCACCATAGCCACAATCACTGACCTGACCAAACAGCAAAAACATTGGCTGGTGGTATTCTTCCCTTTTCACTCATCTGTCTATCACTCCCTGTGTCTATTTCAGTACTTCTGATCATATTATTTGGCATAAAGCCTTGAAATTTTCCACATGCAGTCCAGTAGCATTTTGTTGGAGGTGCTTGATTTGAAATAATAATCCATTGCAAAAAAAAAAAAAAAAAAAAAAAAATGGACACTTTTATTTCACTAAAGCCATGACACAGCATTTATGAAGCTTGGTTGCCATGAAAGAGAGAGATATATATTGAGATATACATCTTTTTTCTTTTTCTTTCTTTTTTGTCCTACTGGTTTTGTTATACCCATTCTCTTGGAATTGACAAGTCCAGTAAGTCACCACTTTTTATTTCACCAAGACATGTTTTGCTCTGTGTAATTTTGTATCAATGTCCGAAGAGTCAGGACGGGGTAGGTAGGTTAGTAAAGTCATGGGTGACAGAGTGGGGGTATTATGATAAAAATGAAACAACTTTGCTACGGTGATTCATTTTTAGGCAGAGGTGGTAATATTACCTCTTAAATTCATTCTGGTAATACAAAAAATAATTTTTTTTTTTTTTTTTTTTTTTTTTTTTTTTTTTCAAGTAATTCAAGGGGAGTAGTTACTTACCTTGTACGTTTTGGTAATTTTTTTGATTTTTCTAATTCAATTCACAAAGGAGTTCCATTTTTAAAAATCCTATTCGTTGAAGAGTTCCACCGCGGTCTTTAAATCTAAGAGTCAACTTGGTTATTTAGGAACCAGTGGTCCAAGGTCGCATTATGTTTATTGGCACAAGAATTAGAATTAATGAATAATGTTCAGATTCTGCCTGAGACTGCTTGTATTCACTTTGAATTAAGCCAGAAGATGAATTGGCCCAACTAGGATGGTCCATGTTTGGTCTTATACTTTGGATGTCTGAAGAAACCCTTGCATGAGGAGCCCTAGAATTAGCAGTGATAGGATCCAACAACTAAAAGGCCATAATTGCACAAACTTGCTTGGTAAGCTGCAAGCAGCCCTCAAAGACACAGGGCTGGGAGCATTACGATCTGGCAAGAAATTGAGGGAGCTAAGGACGTTCAACAGAGAAAAGACGCAGTACCTTCAAATGAAAGAGGACTAAATGCTGCTATAGGATGTTTCAACTACTTTGGCTATATTCTGCAGCCAATCATCTTCATGATCAAACCAGAACATCATATCCAGTGACACCTGGTAAGAATGACAGCTACTATTTCGTAACAGCTGTCCATGTCAGGGTTAGAGGTATATAAGCAGGTAAGCCAACCTTCATTTCGGTGTGTTGAATGTCTCAGTTATGAGCAAGAAAAAAGATTTGAGTGACTTTGATGAAGGCCAATCTGTTATAGCCAGACGATTGAATCCAAATATTTTCAAAGAGAACAGCTTATGGTTGCTCACATTCAGTTGTAATGTTGAGTAATTCTTGACAGCAGTCCAGGACAACAGATTGGCGGATACAAACTTTTGGCACTGCTGGTATATTTAAATTACTTTTTAAAAATAATCCAAGTAAATATATATTACTAATATGAATAATGGAAATTTGTCTCAAGTCGTTGAAGAAATTTTTCTCGGGGGGGGGGGGGGGGGTTGTACCCCAAGAATACTATGCTCCCAAAGAGTTCCATTAATCCTGATGATGCAAAAGAACTTTTGTTCTTTCGGTCCAGCCAAAAACTAGTGTCCATAATTTTAGAGTTTAGTTGCAGTATGTAGTAATAGTAAAGTAACACAAACACCCACTACCTTTTCTTCTCGGAGTATCAGCGCTTGAATGGAATTACAATATAGAGAGAAGAAAAACAATCAAAACAAGAAACAAATTTAGGCCTCCCAGAGTAATTAGCTGAAAGCCAATTGGAATGCACTTTTTGAATCAGACAATCTCAGATGAAGGAATTCATAAAACCTAAACCTAAAATATGATGAAAAGGGTGCATGAACAAAAAAGGTTGAGAAGCACTGAGATGGCCTCAAAGATCTGCTTAAACCTTACATCAACCTCTTCCTTACTACCTTTCTAGGGCTTTCCTCAACTCTTACTTTCTTCCTTTTTCTCCAAGTGCTGCAATCTGTCCCCACTTGGCCAACTGCTAGATTAACAAGCATTCCTAGAGAAATCATGAATCACCACCATCCATTTATGCTGCTTTTTACCTCATAAATTAAGCAGCAGTGGTGGTAAAATAGTTGCCTTGATGAAAATACTACCAGTATGGTTTCTATCATAAATATGGACACAAATTGAGGGACCAATCTGGCATAAACTTTCATTGAACTCCTCAATGAAAACCTATTTGGGAGGGTATTTTTAAAAAAAAAAAAAAATTTTCCTTTCTTGTGTGTAAAATCTCAAGTTCCTACTATGAACAGTTAGGCCTGGGCTAAGTCCGAATTGATACACATGGAGGTCATATGAATAACCTAAAACCAGCAACAGTGATTAAACCAGTCAGTTGTGGATAGCAGTGATTGATTAAAACTCATGCAATCATTGGAGTTTGGAGGAGATGGTTTACTGGCTTGCTGAGATACTGAGTATGACGTATAAGAATTTAATTTGTTGATTCTATCAAGATTTCTGCTGCACAATCAAGAATTTTGGAAGATGTAAACTGATAATGTTTTGAAGATTTTTTCAATACAGGAAATGCAAGATATATTCCAGGTAAATAGTATTCATTTGGGGGGAATGTTTTCTCACTAATACCTAGTAGAAAACTGAGATGCCAATTTTTTCATATATAACTGAAATAATTTACGCATTATTAAATTTCATCTTGATGTTGGTAAAAACTTGAATGTTGGAAATTTTGGGTGAATTAAGCACAAACGCAAATAAATATCCATACCTCACATTAATGAATCACTGTAGCCCGCAAATTTATCAGAACTAAATATCTAAAAAAAATACTAGCACAAGATTTTGGCATTGTTGGTTCCAAAAATGACCACAGAGACCCTCAAAACCTATATATATATATATATATATATATATATATATATATATATATATAAAAATTTTTTTTTTTTTTTCAATTTTTTTTTAATGAAAAAGAAAAAAGAAGACTTTAGCTGGTGCCTCGTTGTGTAAATACATGGTTGTCAACCCCAAAATGGGATCATAAATGCCTGGAGACCCACACACACACTGACGCAGAAAAACAAAAAAAATCTGTAGCCCACTTGGTTAGTTGGTCACACAGGCCATTTGTAGGGCAATGGCAATTTGAAATAAAGATAGCCAAGAAAACTGCACATAAATTTGAATTATGTAACCAGTGACCAAAAAATATTGGAAGGTATCCAAATTTTACAAGTTTTTCAATGACATAATTAGATTTGACGAAATATAAGTTTTTTTCATTATTGATCCATGTATTCATTGTGTAGAACTTATATTAACTCATTGCACTGTAAATGTTGGCTTTAAATACCTTACGCCATTTCTCATCCTCTTCTACTTCAGGAGTTATTGCTTTAAGGTCTTCTGTTGCTTTGAAAAACATCTTGATAGTTTTTCTGATTTTTCTCCTCTATTATTTGAATGATGACAGGTTACTTTGGGAATCAAGACAAAGTTTTGCCTATTAACAGGGTGAATTGAGAGGTTAAAGTATGGTCCTGCTAAGTGAAGAACTTGGGTGCTGTAGCCAGTATCAGAACAAATTGTTTTGCATGTACTACTAATTGATGTATTAGTATGGTATGTGGTACCAGACTTGCCTGTAATGTGTTTTTAGTTGCGTTAGTGGCATAAGCTAAACCACTACATCTACCTAGGACAATGAATCTCCATGAGATCCTCAAAAGAAGAAATCAAGCGAAGAATTACACTAGGATGGCAAGCCATTGGCAGAGCTAGCTCAACTTTCAAAAATAAGAAGATCCCATTAATCCTAAAGAGAAGAGTGTATAACCAATGCATCCTCCCAATCGTCACTTATGGAGCTGAGACATGGAACCTAACCAAGAGACAGACCCGTAAATTGAGACCCATGCAACGTGCACATGAAAGAATAATGCTGGGCCTCACATGGAGAGACCACAAGACCGCACAGTACATCCGAGAAAAGACAAGAGTCAGGGACATCATAGAATCCATTAAAAATCTCAAATGGCGGTGGGCTGGCCATGTTGCAAGAATGGCAGACAATCGATGGACATCACGACTCACGACATGGATCCCCCCAAGACCACATGCACAACTGAGGCCGGCAGAATATTAGATGGAGAGACGAGCTAGACAAGTTCAGGAAGTACTGGCTCCACGACACCCATGAGAGGGAAGTGTGGCAAATCCTGGGGAAGGTCTATGTCCAACGACGGACGTTTTAAAGACTGATGATGATGATGATGATGATAAGCTAAAGAGATGTGAAACACTTGAAGGAGAAGAGAAAGTTCTTTTCTTTGATTTCAGTGGTGGGATATTCCATTGAACAATTAGTAAGAAAGTTATGGAAAAATATTTCTCTTTAACTTAGTTATACTCCAACAGGAGGCACTTGGCTCCCAGATGAAAAATTTTAGTCTGGGGAGGAATTTCAACTTGGGGAGGAGAGTTTAATGGTGAAAAAAATTCCTAGGTGCCAATTCAAAATGGGGGAGAAATTGAGGAAACCTGGGATCACAAGGGGAGGAATGTGACCTGGGACTGAGAACTATTGTTCTGGCTGTAAAAATAACGCTTCTTGCAAGTTTGATGTGTTAAGTATCCCGAAAAATGTTTTGGTTGTCATCTGAAGACAGTTTGTATGATTCAACTGAAGTTCAATAACTCCACTGAAAGTTCAATTTATTGAGAATCAACAGAGTTAATCATGGACCATGTCTTTGGGAATCTGGAATCTTTCTTCCTCCAGAGATCTTGAAATGATAAATTGCTGAATGTATCTATGTCTTTAATCTCTACCTAGAATGTGCTTGATGATCAAAAATTAATTTACTAGTACAAAAATAACAGCATTTTTTTATCAACCTTAAAGCAGTATCTTGGCTTCAAATAAAAGTAATTTGTCAAAATTAAAGCCTTCTAAATGTACACATTTATACCAACTAGATATTCTGCAAGCATAGAATTCTGGGGTCCTAGAAACAACAAATTCTTTATTGGCATTTTGAGCTACTGCCTCCCTTGCAAGAAGTGGTTGAAATGTTTATTAGTGGTAGTCAGTCAGAGAGAGGTCTGGTGAGAAAGCTAGGGGAGGTGCAGTTTTGTAGCCTATTTCATTCTATTTCTTCAGGCTCATTGGCCCAACATGCAAGTTTTTTTGCTTTTCATTGAGGATGATTCTTGCAATTAGTCAAGTTTTTTTACTTTTCCAATTTGGTACAAGTGTTATTTTTTTTCCGTATTTGATTTGACAGCCTCAAATAAACCAGAATAAATATTGTAAAGAAAACATTATGTTTAAATAACTAGAGCAAAATTCACTGTTTGAAATAGTGTATTGCATGAACACAATTAAACAATGCTTCATTCCAAAATAAGAATCAATGTTTAAAAATACAAAATCTATTATTTTTGCACCAACCTAATAGTTACAAAGTTAAAGGAGTGAAATCCTCAGTACCCTTATCTGATTTTACCTCCCTTGGATCTCATCTCAAATTTATTCATCATTGAAAAAAAAATGAAGAAATAACAGGTCTGGTTAGTCACGCAAAGGAAACTGTCATGTGATCGACATCTTTTGGCCACATGCCATGTTGGATTGATGAATTGAAAAATTATAAAAAAGAGCGATCAATAAATAAATTACTTCTTTCACTCTTTGTTGGATCACTAAAAGGTCTGAATTTCTGAAAAAAGTTACATGAATGCAGCCGGACACAAACTAAGTGACTGATTTAGCATAGATATACATTGTAAATTGAACTTGGGTAGGGGTGAATTTTCAAAAAACAAAAAAAAAAAAAACGTCATTTCTAGAGTAAATGTTTAAATTTTCAGTCCTCTTGGTCCATTGTTGTGGCCTGTATGTCTGACATATACATAACCATCCAGTCTAGCAGAGTCACTTGGAAACCTTCGTTGAATGTCAACAGTTTTCTGATAATGATAATGATTGAAAAATAACAAGAACCATAAGGTTAACGATGTGTCCACTATCTGTAGTAGTAGTAGGAGGAGGAGGAGGGAGAGCAGGTATACAAATTAAAATTGTAAATGGACATTTTTTGCTTTTATTTTTTTTTTTCAAATACAAAAATGTGGACCTTGGACATTCTTTTAAGACATCATCAACACCTTGTAAAGAGATTTGATAAGAATTGATGTAATCTTAATAGCATCATATCTCCTCCTTCCTTCCTATTTCTGTTGTTTGATATAACTGGAACCGACTGACCAATTGAAAAGCATCTTATAGAAATATGTAGACACATCTAAAAACTTTTGTGATCAAGAGCAATTACTCAGTCCGAACAACAATAAAAACCTCATCCAGGCAAGAAAGATCATAGATGTGACTCTTCAGGCTGACTACAGGACAAAAATCAAAAAAATTGAAAAAATGCCAGAACCTTACCTGAGAACTAAAAGAATTTGTACAACTTGAGAATAAAGGTTGTGCCCATAAAATATAGTCTTGTCAAAGTATCATATTGTGATTCAGGACCTGTCTTATGAACTAAGCACATAAAAATTTGAATATTATTCCCTTTTACAGAAAAAGTAGTTCTGAAAGATGCTTGCTTAAGAGAACAAAATAAGATTTTAAAAAATGCTTATTTATAATCACTACAGGCCCAACTAATATGATCTAGAAAGCAGTTGTTGTAGACTTAATTTTTTGTATATGTTTTTTCCCTAATTGATCAGGATTTATGTTGAAGAAAAAAAATAGAAACCTATTATGCCCTGTTTTAAATTGCAGCATCCTGGTTGCAAAATCAAAAGAATACCTCTTAAAAGTTGATTTATTCGATATAGAGAGCCTATGGATGTACGTTACCATGTCTAGTAGTATGAAACTGGTCGAAAATTTTATGTTACTTTCGAGTTTAGGGGTGTGATTTTACCAATGTGGTAGTCCTCTGTCTAACTCAGAAATAAGATTAACAACATTCAATTTTTGTGTAAAAGAAAAAAATTCAAAGTTTTTTATATAAAAAAATATAAAGGTTGGGTTGTTCAAAATTGCAGTAAATTCTAATGTTGATAAAAAATACTCTCAGTAAATGCACACAACACACACGGTCATGAAGAAAAATCCCCTCATGTTATGTTCTTCATTGAAACTAAAGAGATAAGAAATTAGGGCAGTACTATATATCAACTGAATATTTTCTGCAATTATTTGTTAAGTAGCAACTGTGAAATGTCTGTTGTTAGATAAAAAGTATTTTTAAAGCTTTGGGGCAAAGCCAAAAAATAAGTTTGATTTCATTGCTGTTTTCATGTTATATATAGCTAAAGCTAATCCATTTCTTATCTTGTGTATCTGTTTGATATGAGAAATGAAGTAATAAGGCATAAGTGATCATTAATAGAAGCAGACATGCAAAAAACAGTCTTTGTGTTGTTACGTGTACTTGCTAACTTGTGGGAAATATCATTTCTAGAAGTGGAGAGGGTTAAGGTTTTTTAGTGATATTTCGTAATTTTTTGATAAATTATAGAATATTGATAAATATTCTAAGTATCGCTTAAAGCCCTGACACTTGGAAATCATATTTCCTACAGATTGATGTAGATAACTCATAAAGTCTATTTCTAATAATGGTGATTTATACAAGTATCTTCTTGAACTATTTTTGTTGGGATTAAATGTTTGATTTCTTTAAAAAAAAATTTTGGGGGTGAAAATAATGTTTCCTCAAACACTATATGATACTTATAAATCTGTAGCCCCACAAATTGTCCACCTGACCAACCTGCTGAGTGGAGTCACTGGAATCATTTCCAATGATAAGATATATAGATGCACCTGACCCATGACACATCATGAGGAAAATTAAGGACAATAAAACCTAATTAATTAATAAACATAATCATTGATTTAAGTATACAATAATTTTAAATCAATTTTTTTTAAATTATCAAGAATTCTCCAAACACCTAACTTCTTATGTTTAATAATTACTGTACATAATTGTCACCAACATATTTCCTACATTATGTACGTATCCTTTAATTCTGTTTTTTTAATTTTTGTCATATAAAGATACACTTGATTAACTTGTTTAAGAGTGAGAGTATCATTAAGATTTATTGATGCTTGTAAAAAATACTGAATAATTCAGTATTTTTTACAAGCATCAGTAAATCTTAATGATACACTTTTTGGCTGGTTGGTCGATTCTAGTTACATCAAACAACAGAAAGATGGAGAAAGAGAATGGTGATGTCATTAAAAGAACATCTATTCTGATCAATAGATGACATATCAAGCATTTGTTTTTTACAGTGTTGTCCGTCATTTCAAATAGTGGGTAAGAAATATTTTACCAGCAAAATTCTTGACTTTAGCAGACAGAAATGCAGAAAAGAATCACTCTGCTCATTATATAAGTATATATGGGTACAGGGAATCTGTTTTCCAGACAGCACCTCCCTATCGTTAATGGTATGAGAGAAGTAGGTTCAAGGATACACTGATGCTAGTCGTAAAAATGGAGAGATCCAGGAATTGTTCACATTGAAAAAGAGATCTTGTGTTCTTTGTTTTCTATCCTCCAACCAAAAGTTTTTGCAGAGAGTTCAATTTATAATATAAGTTTATGCTAAGTTGGTCCATTGTCTGACAGGATTCACACTTGTTTTTTATTCATTCTTTTCAATTTTCTAATTGATCATTCCCAACGAGGCATGCTGCCAAAAGATATTGCTCTCATGACAGTTTCTATTGAGTGACTAACCAGACCATTTCTTTGTATTTTAAATTTATAACCAAGGATGACCGTCTTCTAAAAAATCAGGATAAACCTGGTTCCACTTATTCTTCTTCGCCAGCCATCCAAATGAGAGTCAATTTTCTTAACCTGTTTGTGTCACCAGACCTGTCTGTGTGTTTCTAACAAACAATTTTATATGGAATCTAAAAAGAGAAGGGAAATATTTCAAAGAATTCACTTGTCATGATCTCTGTACATTACGCTGTGATTAGTCAATTTTCCAAAAAAATGACCAATCACAAGAGAGAATTCCAAAAGCAGAAAATTTGAATAAAATAGAGCAGAGTCATTTGTTCCTTTGTAATGTTATGGAAAAACCAGTTGACAAAAAATTTGGGTCAAGAGTTGATTCAGTAAACCATAGTGATTTTCATGAAAATGTACAACTATTTTTTTTTCCTATCATAAATCAAGTTTTTAGAAATATCATGGACTTTGATATATTATGAACTTTGCCGCAAGTCCCATGCTAATAGCTCTTTTTCAAGAACACCAGCTATGTGGAATAAACTCATTTCATACATGTCAGGAAAAAAATCAATCTCAACATTTTTAAATCCATTTATTGAAATCATAAGATATATAAATTTAAAATATTACTCATTCTATTACTATAGATTAAAAAAAATGAATATTCCTTATTTTATTTAGAAAGAAAGAGGGGGGGGAAAGAAATTAGTTTATTAAGAAGGTAGGTAGGAAGAAGACAGGAAAGAAAGTAGTGTAGTCTATTGAAAGGAAAGGAAAATGTTTGCATATGAAATTAATCCATGTTTACATAACATTTAGATAAACTTCTTTACCCCGGAACGGAAATAGGAAGGGACAAGGAAAAGAATGAGAAGATACAGGCATGGGATAAGAGAAGAGCAGAGGCGTGAGATAATGGATAATCTTGGTTGTAAACACCCATGGAATTTCCACGGGTCCAGCTATTGATTAATTAATGATTCACTGTTCGTCTGCTCGGCTAGTAAATGAGATAACGAATTACGACATGGTGCAAAAAGAAATCGTTTCCAATCTGCAACGATATAATAAGACTTTTATGTTTATCGATTGTGAATTTTTTAGAAATTCATTGCAAATACTCTGTTTGACTTTGAAATTTTGCTTTATTTCTTTATTTTATTAATATACAGTTTAAATCATTAACGTAACGACATTCGTTCCTATTGACGATTACGTGTGGCTGTGTTTTGTTAGTGATACATCTTAGAAAGCATTGAAGCAAGACGATGGCGACTCAACAGAAATCTTTGTTTAATTTTCATTATTTTCTAAATAGTCGTCAATTTTAACATCATTTTAAAAACAATTCTGTTCTGTTGGCAAAAACTGCTCAAATAACTACAAACAGTAAGAGTAAAAATGAATTTAGCTCTTAACATTCAAATATAATATGCGTGTACGGTGTGTGTGTGTGATTTACCTACGATTTGTTACCTAACATAAAAAAAGGATGATAGAGAATTAAAAATACCAACCAAAATTGTAAGTATTTCATTTATCTCTGTATTCTGACCGATCTTCGTTGTTAAACTAAAATTAGTTCGTTATCAATTTTGAAAATTGTCTCTTGTACATGTGGGACGAGATTGAACTAGAATCTCCGGCTTCAAAATTAATTTGATGGGAAATCGTGACCCGTCAGCTTTTCAAATGTACAACAATTTAGGATCGATTTTATCAAAATATTTTTTTTAAAAATAAGTGTATTGTAATTTGAAATAATTACTGTTACCTTTCTTCTTTGTTATTTTTATTCTGAATTTTAAAAATAAATACATAGTTAACATGACTGAATTGGACATTGATGGAGCCCAGAACGCATAACATTCGGGGACCCTTTTTTTGTTTTCAAACAAATCAAAACAAAAATGAAATATTCATCGAATTATGTTGGATTTTTTTCTTCAATTTAACGTGGAGTCCTTTATGGATCAATAATCTATCTCTATGTAACATAACATAATAGAATAAAATTTTGTTTCATCAATAATTAACAAAACATCTTAATCGTAAAAATTTTCAATAAATACAACATTGGTGGGCAAGGTTCTAATATGAATTCGATTTAGTGCCTCACAAGCAGTACCCATTTTTATAAATTCAGATAAACTTTAAGTTCCTTAACAAATAAACTGTTATAATAAATCCTGTTACAAGTTTAATCTCTATATTAATCTCTATACATCATTTCTTTGCCCGCAAAAAGTAAAATTCATTGAAATATATTTAAAAAAACATTTTGGGGTCCCTTAAAATCTGGGGGTGCTGGGCAGATTGCTTGTACTGTCTTAAATGAATTTGAAGAGTTATTTTAAGCTTAAGCATTCAATATTGATTCTTTGTTTATTTTCTTATTACTCGGGAGCCCCTTCAACTTTTTTGCTATCAAACAAATGAAAATGAATTATTTCAAAAAACATGATGTTTTATTTAACGTATGAGTCTTTGAAGAATCAATAATCCATCTGTATGTAACATAATAAATCCTCAGACAAGTTCAGTCGAGATATTTTATTTTCCTTACCCACAAAAAGTGAAAAAAAATACTAAGTATGTATTTTTTTAGATACAAATTTTTTGAGGCTCCTGAAATTTTGGGAGAATGTTCTGTTCGCTCTACCCTTGAGTTCAAAAACTTGATGTTACTTGAAACTTGAATGACTTCAATACAATATTGATATTTTTGTTTTGTTTCTTTTGTATTCGTTGCTTCAAAAATAAGTAAATTTCTCCAAGCCTGTCTCTCCGAAGGAAATATATAAGTGGAAAATTGAGAATTATTTTTGTAATAATTGTTTTGTACTCAATGGTACCTGATTTGTGAGTTAAAGTGATGACGTGAATGGCATTTACTCCAAAGAAGGTGTAGATTTGTGTAGGTCGGGGGAAAATAAATGATTCATTATTTGTCTTTTTCACATTACGTATTATCAAAGGAATTGGAAAAATTATGAGGATCAGAAATAGGCTATATAGGTTAAAGGAGAGTCAATACATTCGTGGATTTACTTTACGTCCTCTTTGTACGTTAGTTTTCTCTTCTACGTCATCTCGTCTCGTTACATGTTGGGTTTTAAATTCAATATTGAAGAAAATCTATATAATGAAAAACTAAAGAAAAACAGGTAAGGTGTTATGCCCCCCCTTTTTTAACCATATATATATATATATATATATATATATATATAAAATCTTTTCCTGTTCATATCTATCTATCTGCATGGAGCATCCACTGATGTTTTCCCGGGGGGGCGGGGGGTCATTATATACATATATTCGGGATATATCTCAGCTGCAACCCCGTTCCTTGCGAAAATCGACACCATCTTTTTAGATGATCACATTTCGGTGTTGCATAAAACAATTGCACAACACCATTATCCTTCATTGACTTTAAGGCTCCAACTAACAGACCCCCTTCGCACTGGGTGAGGAGGCCCGATTGAGGTGTAGGGGATTGCCCCATCCCCCCCGACGCCCATGTCTGTTACTGTTACGTCTCTTTGTTTATCTATCCATCTGTCTATTTATCTACCTATCTGACCTGTCTAGTGTCTATCTCTATTTGTCTAATCTCTCTGTCTAGTGTCTGTTTATTTGTCTGCTTGTCTATCAATCTATCAATGTACTTGTCTATCTGTCTGTAAATCTATCTTTGCATCTATCTAGAGAGATGAAGTGTTTAAGCAACAGTTTCTATCCATCTTCATATCCCCTTTGTTTATCAATATCTTTTCATTGTCATTTCTACTCTTCACGTCTTCATTATTTACATTCATATCTTCATGTAGAATGTGCATAGATATATATTATTTTTCATATCTTTGCTTTGATTTCATTCTTCTCGGTCTCTCTCTCTATATATATATCCATCTCTTTATCTACTTATCTATATTCATCTGTTGTCGATCTAACTTCTATTCAGATCCATATCGATCTATTAATCTCCCTTCTTCATCTAAGATGAAGATGAATCATCTTCATATTTACATTAGGTTTTTATTTATTAGTGTTCATTCATTTAAATTTCTCTTATCTCTTCATATCTTAGGAAAATATCCTTCTGTTTTTCTGAATAATGAACCGAAACCATTTATCTAAAACTTGTCTCTTTCGAATTAAGGTTAAAGAAAAATAAACATCGTCTTAATCTTTTATCGGAAAACTACCAACGGGATTTTGCCCCCCCCCCCCTGCCTTAAGTACGACTTACGATAAAGTAAGTATTCAGATGACTGACTTTTCTTTCTTTCAAAGCTGAAGAATAGATTTTCTTTTTATGGCCGGTAGAAATGAATACAAAGAGTCAATTTATTAAAAATAATTTAATGTTTTAATTGAAAAAAAAAAAGCTTTGAGTCTGTTTGTACCTACATATTTTTCGTATAAAGTTTCATTAATATCCTATTTCATTCGTTTTTAGAGTGAGGGTTTTCTCTATACAATAGAAATAGGTGGTCCCGGTTGTAGAGTTTACCACCCTAGCACGCTCGATGTTGAAACAGTACACAAAAAGAAATAAGAAAATTCATGATAGCTAAACTGAAGTAGATACATAAATCATTTTATCATTTGCTTTGAAATAAAATTGCTGAACTGTTTCGCTTCGCTTCATAAATTTTCAACAGATCGCATGTCTAAGTCTACGTGACATAGGCTGAATTCCAATGGGGCCCACCTTCCTTACATTGTTACTCTATTCATCTGGATTAGATTTTTAGACGGGGCCCACCTCCCTATAAAATCATCATTAGCACTTATGAAAACTTGTGAGTTTTTAAAAAAATCAAAACCAAAAAATATACTTTTTCTTTCTTTAAATCTAATTTCTTATAAAAATTAATTTCCATTAAACAAATTAAATTTGTTTAATTTATTTCCCCTGAAGAATTGTTAGCCAGGGCCGGCCCTTGGCCCCGGTAACATGGCTAGTCGTCGAGGCACCTAATTCTTGAGGACACCTTGTTTTGTGTCTGAGAGCACTCTCAGGTGGCTATTTGCACCCCCCGTTTATTAATTTTTCAAAAAAAATTCCACCATCTCCGCTCTTATTAGGACCCCACCCAGCTAATTAATTTTCGTCCGTTCAGTGATTCAGCGTGGCTGGCTATGTATGTATCTGCCATGTGTACATGCTGCACCTTGGCTGAAATTTTGAATATTTACTCCTTATTATGTCGAGAAAAATCGTCTACTTTCTTTTTGAAAATCCCCATCCCTTCAAATACGGTTTTTTTTTTGGGGGGGGGGAATTTACAATGTTAAATTGGTTCCTTATTGTTGGTCCGACTGCATTCACACTTGTTTTTTGAAATATGCAAGAAGAGAAGTGACTTATTCATTGATCACTTTTTTCCCATTTTTTTAATTGATCACCCCCCAACATGGTATGTTGCCTAAAGACGTTAGTCACATGACGGTTTCTATACAGTAACTAGATGTGTCTTATCTTTTTCTTTTTTTTTTTTTGACGAATCATTTCAACATCATTTACTATAATTATGGTCATCATGGGATTTATAAACAATGAATATCTTTGTTCTGATAATTGTTTTTGAATGAATTCTTATCAGTATCATTAAATTCAGAAATGCTTCACAATCACTATTAAGTTTCATGTTTTATAGACATTATCTTATAAAGATTGTCAAAATTTATCTGGAAAAGAATTCACCTAATGGGCAGAGTAAATTGCTGTTCAAAAAAGGAATTTATAAAATAGAAAGATTGACAAAATGAATTTCCCGTCTGATCAATCAGAAGCTGAAGATGAAAGAACGTGCATTTTTTAAATTTTGAAAGTACATTATTATTTTTAAAGATTCTTTAAAAAATTATTAGATTGGAACAGGAATTTATTTGAAAGGAAAAATAAATTAATATAAATCTTTTAATTTGCTTTTGATTTTTTTCTAAATCTTGAAAATAATTCTATTATTTACCTTTATTGAACTTGTGCTTTAAAATAGGAATTCATTTGAAAAAAATCAATCAATATGACTCATTCTATTGATTACAAAAACTTTTGAGCTATTGCTGGAATAATTACTCATCCTAGCAAATGTTCAATTGTAACTGTTAGCTTGGTATAATGGTTAAGACTATCAACCCTCTGGATTTGAGTTCAAATCACTCAAAATCTTTGTTGTCCCTTTTATAACGGTTTGGTTCAGCATGACTTTTTGATCTTACCAGACAAATGAACTTACTAATAGATTAAAGGACAAAACTAATTTTCTTTATCTATGAGGTCAGTCTGAAATGTGAAAAATAAACCTAAAGAATCAATGTCTAATAGTAACAACTCTTCTTCCCCTAAATCCGCATTAAAACTATTTTCATTTTTTTCAATGATTATATATATATATATATATATATATATATATATATATATATATATATATATATATATATATATATATATATATATATAAAGTTTTGCATCTTTAAACACTAAACATATCAAAACTTTTCAAAAGATTTATCTCCTTTCAGCCAGTTAATTCGTAATATTCGATTATGTCATTTATATAATTTTCTTCAGTGTTTTTCTTAATCTTTTACACAGAATTTGATATTATGGTCCTATGTGTGAATTCTCTTTATTGGAATCATCTGCTGTTTACCATGTAACAGTTTTGGGAATCTAAAAATAAACCAGTTATTTAAATATAGCTCCCCAGCAGCATTGATCAACCACTACCTCCCCTTCAGCTATGATTTTTATATATAGTTTATGTCATACTACATGTAGTTTGTTATTTTATATAAGGTATTATCATTATGTATTGCACATGAATTTTTTTTATACTACACATCATTTGATTTTCCTGGAACAGGGTTTACTTACATAGGTTACCCCCCAAAAACATATTTGATGATGAGGGATCAATTAGTATACCAACAGACATGATTCATTTTTTCCTGTCACTTCTATTGAGTGTTCACTATATATGTGTGTGTGTGTGTATATATATATATATATATATATATATATATATATACACACACACACACACACACACGTGTATATACATATATAGAAATTACGTTCCTTAATACATTTATTCTTACTCAACACAACAAATGGAAAAAAGATTATTTGCATTAAGAGCTTATTCTTTAATTCTGATCTGTGCTGTTAACTCACTGTACATACATATATACCTACTTTGCTTGTGTTTGTCTCCTGGCCCTCCCTAACACATTTTTGGGGCTACAATGAAAATTTGCATGAGTACATCACTAGGCACCATCTAAAAAGATTTTTCCGAAAATGTGCTATTTTGAATCTTTTTGGCCATTTTTGACCAACAATGTCAATACCTTGTGTGATATATTTTTAGATAAAATCAGATAAAAGATTGATTTATGTGATATATATATACATACATACATAAATAAAGAAAGACAATTTGGGAACTAAATTTTTGCTTGGACTGAATTACTTATTGTAGTCAGCTAAACATGGCGATGACTGGAAAATTATTAGCAATAATTCTAAAATTGAATTTTTTCACTGTTGATTTTTTTTTTCTTCTTTGATATTTTTTTTTTTTTCCAGGTGAAAATGGTTCTGGCTTGGAAATGGCAAGATTTGTGCGGCAAAGGCAAAAACTTCACGGAATGGCGAGCGGGTGATTTTGGTTTCTGCTTTGAGCAGTTGGCAATCATCTGTCCAACACATCTTATTTTAGCAGTATGCAGTGTATACTTTGCTGCCGCAGCCCAAGGAAGTAACCGTAATTTAGGGGAACTTTTGTCTCCACCATGGTTTTTGTTACTACGAGTTGCATGTGCTTTACTGCTGATGTTGATCCCCGTAACGGGGGTCAGTCTCTCAACACTTCTCAATTATCAAAAACTCAGTATAATGGACGGAGTGACCGAATGCATCATTGCTTTTACTTGGCTCACCAATTTGGTCTTCCTCTGGTACCTGCGGGATGTCTACTGGCTCAGTCTACGTGGCCCCATCACTATGAACCTTGCAGTGTTGCTTACACTAGCCTCGCGTGTCATCCAGACTCGAAGTGTTGCTCTTCATCACCTCACCAGGCCAAACCTGAACAACCCAATTGAGGAATACACAGTTTATATATCACTGTTTTTTCACTGTCTTTACCTCGTTTCTATCTTGCCCTCAAGGCGTCGAGAGGATGTCCCTGGACAATCTTTTCTCATAAACTATGACCCGTCAGAAACTGAACCTCTTATTTCTGAACATGTACAAACTTATGGTGGTGTGCAGGTTGATCATACCCAAGTTGAGATTGCTGAGGATGGTTCGAGCTGCCTGTCGAAGCTTTCATTCTATTGGGCTCAACCAATGCTGAACCGAGGTACCAAGGGAAAAATCGATTCAGTGTTGGATCTTCATTTTTTGCCTCGAAGACTTCGCACGTGCACTATTGACCAAACTTTCAACAATACCCTAACAGAGTGTTTACTGAGCCACCAACGATCTCAAGGCCTGACTGATCCCTTCTGGGCCAACAGTGAAGAAACCTTCTCAAATACCGAAGCGGTTCCACCAGTTGGTATACGAGATAGGTCTACTCAGTCTTTCTCTAAGAATGCCTTGCTAAAATCTCTCTATAAAGAATATGGCAAGGAATACTTACTTACTGGATTGCTAAAAGTGGCTGCAGATATCTTTAGCTTTGCGGGGCCAGTTTTATTGAACTATGTCATCTCTTACATGGAGAACAGTAAAGCAAAGGAAACAGATGGCATTTTTTACGCTTGCTTGTTATTTTTAACTACCCTGCTTAGTACATTCTGCTCATCCCAGTTTAATTACCACATGACTGTTGTGGGTTACAAGATCCGGGGAGCAATTATCACAACCGTCTATAAGAAATTGTTGTCCGTGAGTCATGTATCATTGTCAAAGTTTAGTGCTGGGGAAATCATCAATTTCATGAGTACAGATACAAATCGGATTGTTAATTTTTGTCCCAGCTTTCACAATTTCTGGAGTTTACCGTTCCAGATTGCTATTGCCTTATTCCTGCTTGACCGGCAAGTCGGCCTCTCCTGTCTGGCAGGAGTAGCATTCACGCTGCTCCTCATTCCTATCAACCGGTGGTTGGCCCTCAAGATATGTGATCTCAGTCAGCTGAACATGTCTCAGAAAGACATTCGTGTTAAGGTGAGTCTTATATTCCATCTTTCAATTAATTTTTTCCTTGTATCTATTTTATAAAAACTATATCCGGGGCAGATCCAGGGTTTTTGCAAGTGGAAGGATAGAAAAGCATTTTTTTCATAAATGAATACATGAAAAAGAAAGCAAATTTCAAACTTCAAAAACAAGAGAGTAATAAGTGATCCAGCATTTTTCACTTACATCTGAGTCATAGCTTTTGTAGTACCAGAATTGAGAAAAGAGTAAAAAAAATAAATGACAGAACCAATTAATGAAGAATTACTATGTATAATATGGAAGACACCTTATCTTAGATGAAAAACAAAAAATGAATTTTTATCTTTAAGGTTAATTTATGGTTACGTGAGATTTTTTTTTTCAATCTTAAATATTTGAAAAAAATTCAGTTGTGCTTTCACCTTAGTGGAAGGGGGTCCAAGACCCCTGAATATGTGTTTTATATCCATATCTTTATCTTTAAATGTAATTCAGCTACTTACTATGTATTTTCATGGTAATTCATAGCACTATTCTTTTAGTCAATAATACTATCATAATTCCTAACTATTGATGATTCCTTTTTTTCAATGCACAACATGCAGAATAAGTTTTGAAGTTTGTTCAGATAAATTTTAAGTCAAAATTTGCAGAATTTGGTCCATAAATCACTAAATTCTTCTTTTTAAGTGGTAATGTTACTATGTTGATTTTCACTTATTCATTTATCTTTACATTTGGATGAAAATACATGAAAAAGAAATCTTTACTTGACACCTACAGTTGGCCACCTTGTAGTAGTATCACAGTTTGCATAATCAGTAAGCAAGCCATAAACTTCAATTAAATCTGGTTGTATTCACTTGCAATACATTCTGCAGTAGCCTTGTGCTGGTGCCATGCAGAGGCTCAGGGCTCAGTATTGCTAAATACTGAGGTTTGGACTGTTTGCACCTTTCTCCCAAAGTCTCCAGAAAAAAAATTTCAATACAATCCAACAATCTACGATGAAACTTCAGTGAAAGAAACTGTGAATGGTGCAGACCCCATTGCTGCATTCAGATAGGAAATTAATTTATTCTCATTTGTTTTTTATGTTTCTCTCTCTTTTACAGATGATGAATGAAATTTTGTACGGTGTGAGAGTCGTGAAATTTTATGCCTGGGAAAGTTATTTTCACAGCAAAATCAATCATTTGCGGGATGAAGAGCTTGGCAGTTTGAGAGTCCGAAAGTATCTCGATGCTGCATGTGCCTACTTCTGGGCTACGACACCTGTCCTAATTGCTTTTCTTACCTTTGTTACTTATACAATGCTTGGCAATCAACTTACAGCTGGAAAAGTAAGTCAATTATTGAATATGTAATACATGATTATTAATACTTAACTCTTGGTTCAATATAAGAAAATTTAAAGGTCAATATCAAGGTGAATAACTCCTGATAAAATTTACCTCCCTTTTACCATTAGGTAGTTGTTCAATTTATTTTTTATTCTGTCATTATAAATTTAACAAACTTTGTTTCTGCAAAAGAAGAGTCCCATTGACAATTAGGAGCTGTATTGAGTGGCTTATGACACTGACAATTAATTATCCCCATCTTCATCTTTATTTACCTTTGCCAACTAGGTTGGAAGAGGTAGAGGCATTCACTCGTATTTGTCTACGTAATATCTCCAAGAGGTTTTTGATTATTTTTGTTCATGTATCTTCAGTAAGTGTTCTGCTAAATTACAACTTTGTGTTTATTTCCTGATACTCCATATTTGTCCTTGTGGGTGGCACTTTAAGAACTAAAAAGTACTCAGAGAGCACATATCTCTGTCAATGCAGTACACTAACTTAGCCAAATAAAAACAACCCCTGGATCCACCGCTAAATTTGATCACTTCTTCCTTAGGCCATGGCTCAACCTTCCACAAAATCTAATTGAGAACTTTTGAAGTTATAGTGTGGACAAACAGACAGACTGAAAGAAAGACGTAGGGTAATATGTATTACTTCTTCTAACTTAATTGGCAGAGATGATAAACCATAAGTACTTCTTACTTAGATTCATACAGTTTGCTGATGGTGAAAGTCAAAGGAGCAGACATCAAGATTCTCCAGAAGAGCATTTTTAGAGTTAGTTGGTTGGAATAGTGTTAGGAGTTGGGTTAAAGGTTAATAAATAGGTTTAATATTTCAACTTCCTAGATATAATTTTGAGTTCAGGTAAAAAGATCTCTTGTTACTTGCAATGGGACAATAGATGTAGATGAGGCAGGCCTATCCTGTTTTGGTATAAAGTTTTTTCTCTTTTTTTCTGATGGTAAATGTACATGTCCTTCAGTCATTTTGATTTTTAAAAATGTTGAAATCGTCATCTGTTTCTCTCACTTTAAATTCGCCATGAGCAGCTGACACTTGGCTGGCAGCTATTTTGAAACAGGAAAGGTCACAACTGCCATACTTACTAGCCTTAGTTTGTGTGGATAACATCATTTACAGCAATCTGTTTGTCTATACATAGACTCTGCCTTTATTATTAATGATGTTGAAATATGTCATTTGTGTTCTGTTAAGTTTTTAAATTGATAGTTTATTTATTTTCTAGGTTTTTACATCGTTGTCACTATTTGTGATGCTTATTGCTCCCCTGAATGCCTTCCCTTGGGTCGTAAATGGAGTGATGGAAGCCTGGGTCTCCCTAAAGAGGGTACAGGAATTCATCTATCTAGGCAACGTTGACTATGATCAATACTATTTGACCTACAAATCAGGTAATTTCTTTTGGATCAATCATTTTTAACATATTTCAAACCGTCAACCAAAAATGTCATCGTAGGTTTCCTCAGTTTTCAAGTTGGCCTGGCTGACTGGCTATGTATCATGCATACAAGCTGCACCAATAGATCTAGAAGACTAAAAATTTTAACATTTATTCCTTTCTTGTTTTAAGCCCCTCTCCCCAATCGTTTTTTTGTGTGGGGGTTCAATTTGCAATGTAATTTTCTGCTAAATTGACCCCGTAGTTTGTGCCCAGCAGCATTTAAGGCTTGTTTTTTGAAAATTATTCTGGTGATCGCTGCCCAATAAAAGGCAAGAGAAGTAACATTCATTGATCACCCCTTTTTCCAATTTTTTTTATTTGATCTCTCCAAACATGGCTTGCTGCCAAAAGACGTTGGTCACATGACAGTTTCTATTGAGTGACCAACCAGACCTGTTTTACCTAGATTTTTTTACCATGGAATATTGTTGTAATTGTTCAGCCTATATACTCTTTGTAAAAGGAAACTGAAATTTACCATATTTTAATCTCAAAATGTTGTGTATACCTGAAAATGAATGGTTTATTGCTCTCTGTAACTTATCCCGTATCCCCATTACTGTCTATATCAAGCTTTGTTAGATGGCCATCTAGTCAGAATGCCAGCCCATTGGACACAGTGTAATAGTTGTCATTTTTTTTTTTTAAATTAATGTCAGTACAGCATATATGGTATTAGGTGGTCCCACATAAAATGGCTGTTCATGACAAAAAAAAATGCTTACTGAGACTCTACAGTTGTTTAGGAAATCTCGTCATCATCCTCAAGGCTCATATCTCCAGAATGAAATTTGTGACATCAACATTGCACTGTTTTTTCTGAACAAGTTCCCATTCCAAATCCAAAATTAATGTCATTGAGAGCTTGAACAGTATTTTTACTAAGTTTGAACTCATACAAAAATGATAGTCTAATTTCCTTTGAGGATAGCATCTATAAGAGAAGGATTATCTTATTAAAACTGATATGATGAATCATGAGTTGATAGTTTAAAAGAAAGCTAATGTTGTATAATTAGTTGAATATGTATAACTAGATTTCATGCTTCAGAATTTGTTGAAATCACAATCATAAAGACAAATGCCAAGAAATGGCCATTTCATGTGGAACTACCTAATATTAAGCCCATTTGTCTACAATGAACAATACTTTTCCTTTAATGCTCAAGAACTTTTCCATCCCATTTGTAAAATTTTAGCTTTGTCTTGAACATTTCTTTTGTGTTTCTCAGAAGAACCCAACTCCGAAGATTGTCTTAGTATCTGTCAGGGAACCTTTTCTTGGAACAACTTTGCAACACGAGATGAAAATTCTGATGCCGATGCTGATGTTGAAGAATCAGATATACCCAGGACAATGAAACTTACCAATATACATTTGGATATCAAAAAGGTAGAATAACATCATCTCTGTGAGAAATACATCTGGAAAGTTTCCAACCATTTAATATTACTTGAAAGAACAGCCTCTTCAAAGTACTCCTGTTAGGACCTCTGACACTTATCATAGTGTCCCTTTGACTTTTCATAACAGTCTGCAAAGTCTTCTTTTGAGATTTGCATTCTATTTAATTTCATCTACAGTCCATTTAAGCTTTTGGAAAGGTCAGAAGTTATGGGGAGCCAAACATTGTTGCCACCTCAAAAAGATTTTTTGTGCCATATCAACCTAAAAAAAACATCAAAAATTGACAAAACATACTAAAATCACTGTTAGTCATTGTAATAGCTAAAATGGCTTGGAAACGCTAAAAATTGACTAAAATAGCTCTAAAAATTTGATAGAAAATAGTGCTAAATGCTGAATTTACACACTGGAAAGAACATTGGGGGGGGTATTTCTTAAGAGTGCAATATAAGCATTGTCAAATCGATCCCTTAGTTTGTGCCTGCTTGTTTTTGCACTACAAAAAACAAGTTAAGTAACTTATTTATTGATCACCCACCCACTTTTCCAATTCGTCTTATGTTGGCAAAAGACATTTGTTGCATGGCGGTTTCTATTCAGTGACTAACCAGACCTTGTTATTTTATCATTCATTATTTATTTTCAAATGAAGTATTGTAACTGATTGTATTAATTTTGATTACTATTCAACTTCATCTTAACTTTTTAGTTGTCTTCATTACAATTCAACCTGTTTCGGTATGAGTTTGAATCTTACTCTTTATTTGTGGTCCACACTGTTTGGTCATTGCTATAGAGTGACAACCCGAATCAAGTTGTGATAAAAACAACTAAAAAATTAAGATATAATTTCTGTTTATATCATTTCAGGGAATGTTTGTTGGTATAATTGGGAAAGTGGGATCTGGCAAAAGCTCCTTGCTGTCTGCCATTCTTGGAGAAATGTCTAAAAGTCAAGGACATATCCAAGTGACCAGCAGCTTGTGCAATAATGGCTTTGCCCTGGCTCCTCAGAACCCCTGGATCCAACATGATACCATCATGGCTAACATCATGTTTGGTCAGCCATTCAATCTTAAAAAGTATGAAATGGTGATCCTTGCCTGTGCCTTGGATGTTGACTTTAAGGTAGGTTAATTTCACTTGTTTTTATCGCAAAAAGTGATTAAAAATCATTATTATATATATGAGGGTATGCCCAGCACAGTTTATTCATTGTTACATGACTTTGCAGTGTTCCACGTTATATCTGGATCTAAATGATGTTCTTTGTTGATGTCTGATCGAAATTCTGTGCTGGACGACTTTGACATACAATTTGGTAAAAAGAAGGAAGACAAAAAAACGTCTATCTCGCTTAAATGAATCACCAGTCAGTGCATTTATTCAAACTGTATTTGTGGTTCAGTTATCTGCTCGCTTTGAAGATCAACAACAAAAGAGATCATTGTTTGACTGTCCCGTCATTCTCCACTTATCTCTAACTGGCCACTTCCGGTAACTTTACTGTTTATTTCGGATCCTTAAGCCTCGCTAATGATCTAATCCTGGATGTAAGTACTTGAGATATGATGATGATCCTGATTCTAAATTTGGCTCAATGTAATTGTAAAAACAAAGCACTTGAAAAAAAAACACTTCTGTCATTCATCTTTTCAGTCATGGATATCAATATATTTTCATTCCTTTTAAAATCTCAACTGATCAGTCATGAATATTGATTTGATTTATTTTTTTCTAAAAATCTGTTTTACATATTAGATTGAATAAGGAGAGGTTGGGTGGATTATTAGTACTACATATGACATGCCGTAAGAGTGAATAATTGAAAAATCGTAGCGTCAAAATTAGAAGGCTTATCAAAAAAAAAAAATTGAAATTTAATACGGTCAGAATAAATTCTTTTCATGATATCGCTGGTGTTTTCCAATGGAGAACATTTAAAATATAATAAAAAATATCTGGAGATATTGTTAATAAAGCTATCAAACCAAGGCCCCAAAAATGTCAAAATAGCATTTTTCCCCAAAATTGAAGAAAAAACATTTTTAGAAGTGGTCTAATTGAGTGCTGATGCTAATATTCAAGTCAGTAGACAAAATTTTATGGCCTAGAACACTGGAACACACAAACATATATATATATATATATATGTTGGTGGTTGTCCAATTAAATCTCAAGTCATATGGGATAGAAAACAAAAAAGGGAGAGTGTGTAAAATTCTCTTATTTTCAACAGGAACCGTACCTGTTAGAATTTCATTGGTTCTCTGATTTGTCTAACTACACCATAAATGTATTATCAAGTGGAATAAAAAGCTAAGAGTGATTCTAGAGTTTTTATCTGTCATGTTTAATTCTCAACTTCCTCTAAAGATTCTCTTACACATCCACTCTGTTAGAAATTGTCAACCAAAACTATCAACATAGGTGTCTTTCAGTTTTCAAATTTGTCTGGCTGGCTATGTATACATTATGTATACAGGCTGTACTAATATGGCTAGAGAGCATTTACTCCTTATTATGTATGGAAAAATTTGTTTTCTCTTGTTTTTTTGACAATTCAGACATTAGAGATCACTGCCCAACAAAAGAAGTACCTTGTTCATGGATCATCCACTTTTCCAATTTTTCCAACTCCCAACTCAGTATGCTACCAAAAGACGTTGGTTGCCTGACAGGTTTCTATTGATTATTTTCATAAGGATTTTGTAAAACAAGGCAAGAAATGACTGTAAAATTGTGTCTATCTTTGATTTTCATTAATTCTGAAGTTAATAATAAGATCTATTGATCATTGTATATGGTTCATTTGAACTAATTTCCTGGTCTTTGTTGTTTGTTTTTTTTTTTCCATAACATTTTGGCCATGTACTCTCTGGCCTTCTCTGGATATCTGTTGTGTGCTGGAATGTTGTCGAATCTTGTTCTGGAGGAACATGTGCATTCCCTATCATACATGTTCCACCTGGTTCCTGTGTCACTGTCTTGTTTGGATTGTCTCCTCTTGACCCCCGGCTCTCTAGTTGAACTTTCGACATGATCTCATCTCTCAAGCCATGCCTATGGACTCACTTGTTCATTACTGATTAATGGTTCTCATAAGATGTTAATGTCTACGCCTAGTCTGCTGATTAAGTTATCTGAGCATAGTAGATTCTTTCAACTTTCTCATTCTCTGATGCTTCTCCATAACTAATATTTCAACTTCATTCTATATAGGTCAGTGTGTTTCCTCCTCCCTCCACACGTGGTCAACCATACCAGATTTTAAAGTGTCTCCACATGTCTTGGTCTTGTTTTATCTAATGAGGTTTCACTTTGGTGAAGTATCTGCGAAGCATGTCACTGCTTTTTAATTCTCTGACTTGATGTTGTTCTGACGCTTATTCTTTGAATCTTCTCCACCACGCCTCAGACGTATGGTAGAGTGCCAATTTTCTTATGTTTTTTGAGCTTGTGTATCTGCTAGTAATTGCTGCTGATATTATGTTTACAGGGTAGTTGTTTCTTTCAAGAGTATTGATCGCTGCTTATAACACTGAGCAAAACATGTGTAGTAGCCCAGACACTTACAAACAAGAGACGATCAGCATAAATGACATCCTCCATACTACATACCATTCCACATATACCCTGTGTATATGTGGAAGATATTGTGTGCTTGAAAATATCAAACTATAAATTATGAAAATGGAAATAATTTCCTTTTGGTTTGAGTGTTCTAGATGCTTTTTTTTTTTTTTTTTAAATTATTCTTAAAATTCTAAAACTTTTACATTTTGAAAGACATTGTAAGTCCATCTTGTGTATTGGATAGATGGATGCCTTTGATGTACATGTTACAGCTGCTTAGTCCATTTTCAACATCCTGATTGTTAAACTGTCAACATCCAGCAAGTGTTTCTAGGTTTGAGTAAATTTTTATGAATTTATTTATGATTGGTGGAAAGTAGTTCAGCTAGAACCGATCAAATTTCATTTCTTACAGAAGCTTAGTCATGACTACTGATTATGTGGTTGGTTCTGATTTAGTCATATCTCTGTTCCTTGTATTCTTAATCACTTTGATATTGTGGCAAATCTTTTTTTTATCAAAATCTTTTTTTTTCTCTTGTAGATTCTGCCTCATGGAGACAAAACAGAAGTTGGAGAAAATGGTGTCACATTAAGTGGAGGTCAAAAGGCAAGAATCTCTCTTGCCAGGGCACTCTATCAGGTAATTTCTTGGATTTCTCCTCATACCTTCCACTTGTCATTTCTTTCTTTCTCTTCACCCCCCCACTCACACTCATATAAATATAGATATACACAGAGTGCTGGAAGCAATTAGGAATTGAGGTGTTGGGCAGCCTTTCAGAAAGGCCATTCTACGACATTTATTTTTTGATGGCTAAAAAAGTCAAGGTTTTCTCTTTCAGCTACCGTTTCCTTAAATATTTTATATACTGTTTTATATACTCATTTATCACTTATCGAATAAAATAACTTGGATCCCAGAACAAATGATTGATTTGGCAACACTAATTTGTCTACAACAGAAAACATGAGCATTTTGTTGTATTCTATGGCTCACCAACCCTTTGACCAATTAGTAATTTTTAGTTGAAAAGCAAAAGATGAAAATGATGAATCCTTGGTTTCATACCATGAGAAGGGATGAATTTGATGTAACACAGATGATTGATACTCTACAGATTTAAGTAATAGTTTGTTTTATGGGAATTTTTCTACCCATGTATCCATGGTTCCAGCACCCCTTTTATATATATATATATATATATATATAAAACTAGCAGTGCCTGTAGAAATGCCACGGTTATTTCAAAAACTATAAGAATGTGGGAAGTTCATAGGAACCATAAAATACATAATTTCTTTTGAAATTGTATTTTTCCTGAAGTGTTGGATTCTTGAGAAATTTCTGTGGGATCTATCAAAATTATGAAAATTTAAGAAATATTTAACTCAATAAAGAAAGAGGTAGTTTTATATTCAAGTTGATTGATATAGCATTTAATATTTCCTGAAAAGTTGATGCAAAATAAGAAGATTTCCTTCCTACCACACCTGCTCTTTCCATTTTTCTTCCTTCTACCTCCCGTTCTTGCACTCCCATCCTCTCTTTCTCCACTTTCTCCTCCCCATGTTTTCTTCCTCCAATGTGGCAATCTGGTGGTCAGCTTCTCTTTTTCTCTCCCTTTTCTGCTCTCTCTTTCTCATCCACACTCTCTCTTTCTCATTCTTCCATATTATTAAACTACCTAACCTTCCCCCGAGTTAAAGTGTTACCAATGTAGCCGTACTGTGGCAGAATAGTTGCAGATGAAAGGAAGAAGATATCTACACAAGCCAGGTTTTGTTTTTTTCCTCTGAACAACTAATTTTGAATGGTGGTTTTTTTTTCAAATATCAATAATATTGAAAAAAATTTGAAAAACAGATGTAAACATTATGCACTTTTTAAAAAGTATATTTTAAAAACCAAATTAAACAGTATTTACTCTACTGTGAAGCAAAATATATGATATCTCATGAATGGAAATGCATTATGATACACAGCCTCATTGTTGTATATTATTCTGAAAACAAGCAAATTGAAAAGCTATCATGATTTTAACATTATTTTTCTTTCTTATTGAAATTTATTTGAATTCAGTGATTGAAAAACAAAACTCTCTACCAGAATTGGATTGATTGTATATTCTTCCTACCATTCCTACCATTGCTTGGATTATTGATATTATTCTTTTTGTTGTTACTACAATGTTTTGGCTGATACATTCTACAGCCTTTTCCAGATGTACAATCCATATTGAAAATAGGGGTTGCTTTTACTTCAGAAGTGCAAACTAGAAAATGGTAAAAATGGTGGCCAAGTTTAAAGAAAAAATGCTGGCAGATATAATGATCTGACTGACCCATAAGGGCCAATCTTCAC
The DNA here is from genome assembly GCA_963457665.1 of Thysanoteuthis rhombus. NCBI lineage: Eukaryota > Metazoa > Mollusca > Cephalopoda > Oegopsida > Thysanoteuthidae > Thysanoteuthis > Thysanoteuthis major. Next base: position 3,703,092 of record OY735211.1, on the reverse strand, counting down.
AGCAATTTATGTAACTAATTCTGATTCTATCTCATTCCTTTCCTTGCTAAGCAATGAAATCAACACTGGCCTGATTTATATATTTTCCTGTCAGGCTAATATATACAACTTTGAATATTCTCAACTCTCAGCAACCCTGTACCATATCTATTACGTGGAGCCTATCCCAGACAGGAACTCCCCCCCTTTTCAATACAGATGGTACTCCTGAAGAGGGCTATTGAGTTAATCGGCCTAAATGTTGTGGTAACAACAAAAGCTAGAAAAATGTGTGGTCATTCAGAGGCGTAGATAAATTATATTTACTGTTCACTTACTGCATTTCTACTGACATTATATAGAGTGTTTACAAAAGAAATAGATAGTTTCATAAATATATTGAAACAAAACTATCCAAGATATTGACACCCACAAAGCATAGTTTTGTAGAGAAACACTGGGGGTTTATTACTGCAACTTTGATGATGGAATTTTTTGTTTTTTATCTTTTTTTAAATCTTGTGTCAGTGTGACCGGACACACCATTTGGCCTAAAATCTTGCAGATTTTCCTAGACATCTACAAACGTGTCTTTGGAATTTTGGAAGTATAATTTTTTTTTTTTGTATATGTGTGTGTCAATGCTACCTGATACAAGATTTGCCCTAGGGCCTTGAAAATTTGCATGAGGACTTCAGTAGACAACAGAAAACAGTTCTTTTTTTTTTTTCTTTTTTAATAGTTTTTTTTTTCAATGGAATTTTTTGTTTTTTGTTAAACTCTTTCAATCTGTGCTACCATACACACTTTTTGGTGTAGAACCTTTCAGTAACTTCAAGTGCCTCTCAAATCTCACTCAATATTGGAGGTGGCCCTTCAAAGAGCAAAGACTCTCAGATTCCCCAATCTATAGCTATATCTTAGTAGTCTTGAATGACCCTTGGAATGATGATGACTCATCTCATAATTATAGAGGTATCTTTATAAAGATGTGTAAATTCAGATCCAATTGTAAACATTTAGGTTTTAAATTATGACCGTTCAACAATACTTTTCAATATGAATCTTGTATCAGCCAAATTTCTTGCAAATTTAATTTCTTACCTCAAAAATATTTCTAAAAATCTTTTCAGACTGTTGACATTTTTAAAAAAAAGTTGATTGTAAAATTCCTCTGACTTTTTAGGAAAAAGACGTCTACCTTCTTGATGATCCCTTATCGGCCGTCGATGCTCACGTTGCCCAGCATCTATACAAGCAATGCATCATGGGAATCTTATCTGAAAAGACCAGAATTCTGTGCACACACCATATTAAATATTTACAAGAGGCAGACATGATTGTTGTTATGCATGAAGGGAGGATCATTCAATCTGGTGAGTAAAAACAATGAAATAAAGCAACAAGTGGCTATTCAAAGAATTTCCTCACACAATTGAACTCTTTGTTGATTTGATTTTTAACATGATGTTCCAGTGATCCATTCTACAATCTTCTTGAGGTGTACTAACTGAATGTCATCATATTAAACTGTTTTGTCTACAGAGTTGGCATCAGTACTCCACTAAACCCATTCTAAAAATACTTTTTTAAAAAACTTTTTGGAAAAAAAGCTTTTTTGGCCTTATTTTGATGGTTTAGATAATAACATCTAGATTCTCCATAATATTGATGTTTCTAGATTTTTTTCTACTCTATTTTAGATTTTCTCCAGGTGATGTCATAAAAAGAATTCATTCTGACAATATTTATCCTTCAGTAGACTTTTTTTACATGACTTCAAATTTTGATATTACAGTTGTTCAATTGTTGACTGTGATGGCAAGTATACTTTCTTGTTGGCTAATCCAATATTGAAAAGAATCCTATTTTTTTTCAATTGTTTACAATGGTTAAAACATTGAATTCTTGTTATGTTTTAACTAAAGTTTTGTTCTGTTTTAGGTCCTCCCAATGAAATTCTTCCATCAATTAATCACAACTTTCTTGGCTCTGCTCCCAAAAAGAATAACCAGGAGAGTGAATCTTGTCCTCCAAAGACAGAAGAAAATGTTGCAACTACTTCTTTAGTTGATGAAGAACACAAAGAGTCTGGAGCTGTGAAATCATCTGTCTATAAAGCCTATTGGTCAGCTGTTGGTTCTTTGCTCTCCTTGTCAGTCTTGTTGTCACTGTTTCTTATGCAAGGTAAAGTGCACACTTAACTTTATAGGACAAAGATGGCTAAACTTAGTTAATCTGGGAGCCATATATGATAAATTTTAGATGATTGAGTGTTGCGAGATATATGCAAAATTTACACCCACGTATTTTATTGCTAAGTACATATACCGCTACAAAACTTTCATACAAATATTAAAAATAAATATGTATGTAATAATATCTATTCATGCATGTAGTTTTTGAAACTTTATTTGTATAAATGTCAGAAATCAAAAAGTACACAACTTCAGTCCTCTTGAATTCCTCTGCAAGCCTTGTTGACCTGAAATTTCTCCTCCCATAATTTCCTCCTTTATCACTGAAGATGCCTCGCTCAAAAAACTTTACGTTGAAATCAGGATATGAATTCATAAATATTTTTACTAACCATTTTACGTTCAAGTCCAGTGAGGTTGAACGTCATATCTGGAGAATAGTAATAAAGAATATGATAGGAGAAGGAGCTCAGCCAACATATTTTTATAATCTGCCCATTCAATGTCAAAGAGCTGCATATATGGCTTGTGAGCTGTCGTTTGGACACCCCTGGTATAGAATCATAAATTTTTCTAGTCTTTTAGTCAAACTCCTTCTGAGTTGACTTTAATTTCCTAACTTGATAACAATTACAAGTTCAGACTTTTGGTTAAGACTAAAAAGTGAAAAGTTTAAAATGATGGATAAAGACAGAAGTGAAAAGAGAGAGAGAGAAAGATTCTATTCCTACATTGTCAATCAACAGAAGAAAAGAAAGTGGAACACCATGAATGTTAAATTTAATCATTTGGTGTCACTAAACAGATTCTTTTCATTAAAATTTATTACTTTTTCTCTCTTTTTTTATCTTTTACTATAATTCCTTTTCCCTCTTCTCTTTTCGGCCCTTACTGTTCGTAGTAGAAACTTGGAATTTTACACACAAGCTCCCCCAAATGAATAGGAAAAATTTTTTTTTTTGTTTTTGAAAATTAAACTTAGTGGCTGGAATAGTTGTGTTCAGAGAGGAGTTTGACCCTGAAGCAGCCAGTCTTGTCTTATTCATCAGTATATTTCCCGTATATAAGTATATCATTCTTGTACACATACAGAATAACTCTTCATTAACCACTTGATACCACCCGTAAATGATAGTGGAACTCTTTTGGGAATAGCACAAAAATAGACAACTTTTGTGAATAGAATAGGAAGAAAAAAATTACCTAAAGGTCAAAGGAAAGTAATTTAATCACTAATTAGTTCCCTTGATATTGAAATATAATTTTTTTTCGATGACGTTGAATGTAAATATTGAGATTTGCACTGTTAATTTAAACTACCTAGGGGAAAACGGCCTTAATTGCGATAGAGAGTAACAAAAATTGATAATAGACTTTTTCCTATATAAAATTTTTGCTAGCCAAAATGGTGTAAAATGAAGATGTAATTACCATCAATTTATGTGGGGAAGATTTTTGAGCTTCCCAGGTCACCTAAAAGGAGATGATGGTATGTTAGGCTGAATCATCACAAGTTGGAATGGTGGTAGTAACAGGAGACTGGTGTGTATACGAGAGGGAGCGAGTGTGCTCTGCCTCTGTAACGACTCACTGCAAAACAAACGATTAACACTAATTTCACTTTTTTTGTAAAGGTGAAAAAAGTTAATTTTTGAAAATCAAGGTGTAACTGTATTTATCAATCGAGACCAAGCTAATTAGCATGTTGCGCTATATCTCCATATATGGACAGCCATAGACCCATGGGCCAAATCTAGTCTGTGGCAAAAACCTTTGTGGTCTCCAGTCAATTAAGGATTTTATTTAAGATCTTATACAATTTTTCAAAGAAATATCTTAAATCACTATTGTTTTGGCTTTACAAATCAGTGGATATAATAATTATGATTTGTACGCTGGTGTAAAATAGAAAGAGTTATCCGAATAAAGATAAAAAATGTCTTATATGGCCTGTTGAATCAGAAGAGGTTACCCATGCCTGCTTTGTATCAACTCTCAATGTCATAGACCGCTTGGAACCACTTCTAATTAACAATAGAACTCTTCTATGGCGGAAACAAAGTTTGCTAAACTTATTAAGAAAGAATTTTTTTAGAATGAATAAATTGATTCACCTGAAGCTGAAAGGGAGGTAACTTTGATAATCAGTTATTCCCCTTGATGGTAACATTTGAATTTTTTTAATATGAAATCAGGAATGAAAGCATGTGAAATGACCAGTGTTGAAATGTCTTTGATGTCTTATACATTACAGCCTCAAGAAATGCCAATGATTGGTGGCTATCTTACTGGGTCAGTCATTCACATTATCCATCTGATACTATTGAATCTTCACACATATCACATAGTAATTCATCTCAGGCCTCTCACAGGTAAAGATTTATTTATTATATTCTGTTTTCTTTTTTTAGTTATTCTTGCTTGTATTATTGGAAACTGTCAACTGCAACTGTCACAAAAACTAAGATGGGTTTCTTCAGGATTTTTTTCATACCGGCCACACTGATGGAGCTAGAAGGCTGAAATGTTCAACATTTACTCTTTATTATGTTTGGAAAAAACTTTTTTTATGTGTTTCTTTTAATCCTTCCCCCATAATAACTTTCAGAGTGTGTGGGGGGATTTACAATGTTGGTTCATGCTGAATTGATCTGTTTCTTGTTTTTTAATTTTTAACTTTTAATTAGGACTTTTTTAGTGAGAGAAGTAACTTATTCATTGATCACTCCTTTTTTCCAATTTTTTAATTAATCACCCAAACTTGACATGCAGCCCAAAAAGTTGGTCACTTGGTGGATTCTATTGAGTGACTAACCGGGCCTGTGTTGGATTACATGATCAAGTGAATATGGCATCTTGAAGTTCAAATGTTCTCATGATTATTTTGTAACAATCAGATTACAGCCCTCAAATTCAATGTTTTCTATTTCATGGATTTGATTATTCACAAATTTGTCATCAATGATTAATTGTGAATTTTTCTAATTTTGTGGGTTGCTGTGAAAAACTGCAAGGAACACTTGCGCACTAGAAAATCTAAAAAGAGATAAAAATGTCCAGCAAATGACAAAAACTTTAAATATGTGTGTTATTACTCTATTCTTTCTGTCTGAATTTTTTAGATGAGGGAATATCATTATGTAATGTTTTTGCAGACTTTTATTCTCATCTTGGTTCAGTTTTTTGAACACAACATTTTGGCTGTTGTACCCTACATCCATCTTCAGGTGATGAATGGTTGTATAAAAAACCTTTTTATTTTTTGTCTGTGGCATAATGCAAAATATATATAGACAGCATGCATGATAGCAAACTATAAAGAGAGTCAAGAAGTTTAGTAAATCATAAGAGCATTGGATATTATCTGTACATTACATTACTATGTTATATGACCTTAAATTTTGTACAGGAAGAGTTATTCACAAAATTGAAATTTCCATGAGATATTTGCGCTTCAATCCCCAGTGAAATTAGAGGGCCAATTGTAATTTTCATTCCTATTTCAGGGGTTCAAAGTTTTGTATTGAAAACCATTAATTTGAAACTGCTTTTTCTAGTTTTATCCATCAGTAAAAACGTTCAACTTTTGTAATTCAAGTCCACAGATTGTAGCCTCACTGGAGTTTTAGGATTGATGTATATGATCATTGTGACTGAATTATGTATCAGTTACATTAAAACTTTTTAGTAGCATGTGTTCAGAAGGTATTTTTAATAACTGCAATACCTTGAATACTGTAGTTCTGATTAGTGCGTGTTTTGATGTAGAGCAGTTGAGGCATTGCTGTTCAAATTAATGTAACTAAGTATGAGCTGAAAAAAAGAACACATTGATTTGTAATAATACCTTGAACAGTGTGGTTTTAAATAGTGCAAATTAACGGCAGTAATTAAAGTATACCTGTATTTGCTTTTTGAATAAGCATTTGTCACAAAATGTAGATTCTTTTTTATGAAATAAATATAAGACCTGAAAATATTCACAAACTCAAAGTGAATTCTACTTTGAAAAATGATAAACAAATTGAAAAATATTGACTCATGTTCTGAAATTTAAGAATTTCTACCTCTGTCCCATGATAGTTGTTACACTTATATATAAATTCATGTAAGCAAATGTGACAACTATAACAACTATTATGGGACAGATGTAGTATCAGTTATTGACAGTTTTAATTTTTCTATTGATTTTATGAATAACAAATTTGAAAGTTTTTCTGATTTCTCTTCCCATCATTGAGGAATTCAAGTACAAAACTTATTTGCAAATGATTTATTTTTTCTTCAGATGGTTCCAACCAGATAACAGCAGCTTACCTCTCAACAATATCACTAATGGACAAGATAACATGAAATTCTATCTTGGTATTTATGGTGGATTAGCTGCTATGAACTCTGTATTTGCTTTCTTCCGGGCTTTCCTATTTGCTTATGGAGGTTTAAAAGCTGCCAAAGTCATTCATAATGATCTTCTGAAAACAATGCTTAAGGTTCGTACCTTTCTTTTTCTCACAGAAAAATTTAGTTAATGACAATTGATGAGCATTCTTTCTTATTCTCTTCACAGAAACCTCATTAAATAAAATGAATTAAAATAGTTGATAAAAAAACAAGAATCGTATTAAATCAAATATATATATGAGGATGCACCAATAAGTCTGCAGCCTGGGACATAGTTATTAGCTGAATCTTATCTCAATAATTCCACTGTATAATGATTGATCTATATGATTAATATTCACTTTTGAATTGGTAAGAGAGGAGATTATGTTGAAATATGAATGTTGCGTGAAATAAATGCTTTCTCATCACTAGGCTGTGAACTTAGTGCATGTGAGCATGCACAAGAATGTGTGTATGTATATATATATATATATATATATAAAGCACACGCATACACATATTTTTTAAAAAGTCATTCAGCAATTTGTCCCCTTGTGCTGGTAAGTAATATTCAATTATCATAAACTAGCAGGACACATGGAAATTGAAAGTGTTGACAACTAAGGTAACATCATTACTCTCACATATATATTTCTGCAGTTGAAGTATATAATTTTGTTGAAGTGATTTATTACCTTCGGAATGTATCTATATGAACTCTATAAATACATAACATGCAAAAGCAAATGAAACCAATACATCTGTTGTTGTTGTCATCATCATCATCATTGATTACTTTTGCTATCTATATTCCTGTGGTCTGCCTTTACTATAACTTTTAAAGTTTCAAGGAAGAGTAATGAATGAATGGCGATGATAGTAAAGATTAAGTCCCTTTTGCTCCCCTTCAAACATAAACACCCTTTTCCATTATTCTTGTTTATCATATTGCAAAGGATGAAAGATGTGAGGAGAATGAATAATTATCTGAAAGTGTAAATGAACTTCATACAAACTAAGTGTATAGTATAATCATCTTTGCTTGAAAATGATAGTTATCCACTTATCAAGAATATAAGCATATGATAATGGAAAAACTATGTGGAAACCAAGTTATATTGAAATAACCCTTTATTCTTGTAACATGTTTTGCTTTAAAAAAGCATTTCATACTGCTGATACCAACCATAGCCTCAGAGATAAATGGATCCTTATAGATAAGATCACGTCCACCAGTCTCTGAACCCTACACCATCACCTACACATCCTCTCTCTTTCCAATTTCAACCCTTTTTGTATCTTCATTTCTTCCAGTTTGAGAATGCTTTTCTAAAGCAAAACATGTCATGAGAATAAAGGCTAACTTTAGAAAGAACTTTGTCTCTCTCTCCATTATCATAATGTTTAATAATTCCTATCCAATTGTTCACCAATATATGCATATGTAACTATGTAACTTTCTACTATTTATTTTTGTAGGCTCCAATCCATTTTTTTGATACCACTCCTATTGGGCGGATTATCAATCGGTTTTCATCTGATATTTTTACCATTGATGACAGTCTGCCTTTCCAACTGAATTTATTACTGGCCAATGTGTATAGCCTGCTTGGCACACTGGTTATTATCTGCTATGGTTCACCCTGGTTCTGTGTGCTTCTTGTCCCTCTTGGTTTTCTATATCACTTCATCCAGGTAAGTAACAATTTCAGAAATAAGTCTATCAGAGCCACAAAGATGCTTTCATCCTTTGACCTTTTTTTTGCTCTCATTTTTGTTTGACACATGATGTCATACATCACTAGGAACCACTCCTTCCAGCTCCTCAGCTCTTCTGTAGTAGAAACCATGTTTGTTATGCTTACATCAAAAATTTTACCCAAAGTTGAAAGGGGGGTAAGTTTGATCAGTAGTTATTCGTGTGGTTATTAACATCTAAATTTTCTTACATGAAACTAAGAGTTAATTTTCAACGTGTTTTAGGTGTTTTAGACAGGTTGATTACAACAGTTGGGTTATTTTATTTATCCATTTTTTCTCCTTTATTGTAATTCATAATGGCTTGTATAATATGAAAGACCTGCCTGCAATAAACTAAAGCACAAACTAAACATGTTTATACCAACTTGATCAGTAACAAAACAAGAACCATAAGTTCAATGATGTGTCCACCATCCTTACGTCCAAAACTGTGATTTCCAAATCCAAAGGGATTCTAAATGAAGTAATAGTTGCATAACTAGTTATGGTAGTAGTAGGAAGAGGAAGAGGAAGGTGAGGATAGTTCACCCAAAAATCTGGCAATTAGAGAAAGACAATTAGTACGTTTAAATTGAAATAAGTGTACAATTTTTATCAATAATTTGTTCTGGAGTCGAAGTGTATAGTTACTTTATTTGATGAGTGAGCTTTAAATGAGTATATATAATATTTTAGCTATAAGATTAGCTGGAAATTGAAAAATTTAGTCAGTTATAGCCATTTTTCAGATGTTTAGTTATTAATAACAAACGATACTTGGCCATACCATAAAAACAAACGCTTGAAATATCATCTATTGATCAGAATAGATGTTCTTTTAATGATGTCACACATTCTCATCCTTCCTCTTCCTGTTGTTTAACGTAAATTTCATCATTAGGATCAAAACGATAAACATCTTGATGCATAAGTGATCTGATGTAAGCTTCAAATCCTATGATTCATTACTTTGTTTGTATTGTCTATAAACATACAAATGTTCATGTATTGAAAATAATCAGTTTATCTCTGTGTACTGCAGGAACTTGTTATCCAAGGTAGATAGATTCAAAGAATGCCTGCAGATCGTGAAATCAATAGATAATAGCAAACCATATATTCTAGCAGCGTTGTCAAATTTATTTTGGGGTTAACATCTAAACGAGTTTTAAAAAAACCCATCTAGATCCTCCAGCTATATATCTAAAATCTAGGAAATATATTACATATTATCAATAAATGGAATGTGATTTAATTGCCAATGTTTACTTTATTAAAATATTACTTATTTTATGACTATCTATGGATTGACTTTAAAAAAAGATCTTCTGCACTTTTCAATGTTATTTTTTCCCTTGTCTTTTAGCAATATTACCGACATACATCTCGTGAGATCAAACGTATTTCAAGTGTGACCCAATCCCATATTTATGCACACTTCTCAGAGACACTGACAGGATTATCAACGATTCGAGCATTCCGGGAAGGATTCAGGTTTGTCTCATTGAATACAATTTCACACACTCTACCCAACCACTGAACTTGTTCAAGTATACTTTTTTTTGTTCCCTCTATATATCAGCCACTTTATTCCCTAACCGTCTTCAGGTGGAATTTTTGTCAACTGTTGACTAATGAAAAAACTCCACATCAGGAAGACAAAAATAAAATCAACAAACAAAAAAAAAAAAGATATTATTTTGAATTTATTAGATCAGCGGTTTAAAAACTTTGAAAATCAAGTACCCTTTTTATAGAGGTAATATTTTGATGTATCCCCTACTTTTAGCATTTAATTTTCAGACTGTACTTAATGAACTACAATAACAAGTATTTTTTGACCATTAAAAATCATATTTATCCTAAATGGATTATGTTCATTCAAATTCTAATAAATGGTAGAGGTCTGTGTACAATAATTATGCTTTTTGATTGCTATGCGATGGATGACGTTCTTTCTCTGTCAGAAGACTTACTCAAGTTCAGGGAAATATCGCTGCGGACCCCTAAGTATTATTTTTTGGACACCAGTTTTGAAATCATTGTATTAGATGAAGCATCATCATCATTATCATCAATCTTTGACCAGTACTTCTCTCGTCATATTTGTCTTTTCATTGCAATTCCCAGACCTTCATTCTACAGTTGAAAGTAAGCAGCGCAGATTGAAAATGAAGAGCAAGCTTACAGTGAGATTTGAACTCACATCCCTACCCTTGATATTTTGTGATAAAACAGATTAGTTTGGTTACTGAATCTAACTAAATTCTGATTTCATCTTGCGAATAATGTTTTACTGGAGGTGAATTCTTGGTATAGATTTTTTATATTGTTTTTCTCAAAATAAATTTTTTGATTTAAAAAAAATTTGTACAGAACAAAAAGGAGGTTAAATATTAATTGTTCAATTATAAAACCTTTCAATTGTTTATTTTTTTTTCTCCTAATTTAGATTCCAAGAGGAAAATCTTTGCAAGTTAGATGACAATCAACGAGCAATGTTTGCTGGCCTGACTGCATCCTGTTGGCTGGACTTTCGGTTGCAGATTATTGGTGTGGCTATGGTTTCAGGGGTGGCTATTATTGCTGTTCTTGAACACCATTTCCAGACCGCAAATGCAGGTAAGCTAACATCAGGACATTGACAAATGGTAAAGATTCATTATTGATCATTTTTTGCAAATTGCTGTTGCTTTTTATTGCAACAAAACTCTGGCCGGCTTCCCTGCAGTGAGTAAATGAATTAACAGCTCTATGCTGAAGCTTGGTAGTAAGAGTGGTTGAGCATTAAGAGAGCCACCCTCCATCATAGAGGGTTACACATTTAATTCTCACCAAGGACTGCCTGAGTTTAGTTGCAATAAGAAGTAACAGCAATTAAGATGAACGTAAATTGTTGCAACAAATTATTAATAATGATTTATAGTACTTCCTCTAATAAAAATTTTTAAAATTGGATTTAGTAAACTCGTGTATTTTTGTAGGGAAATGTATTTCTCTTATGTATTTTGATGTACTTCGAATGAATATGACTTATTTCTTCCGGAAATTTTTCATTTTGTAGAAAAATTTACTTTTTAAGTTTTTACTTTGTTGTAAAGTAATTATAATGCTCAAGTAGACTCTGATTTTGTCTTCATCTTTATGCAAGTATGGCTGTATTCTGATGGTCTAATGAATATGACCTTCATTTCTTCACAAAAGTTTTTTTATTTTTTGAAAAAAATCAAATCTTCAATTTATGCCTAAAAACAATTATTTGAAAAGATGAAATAAAAAATACTCATGAAATTTGAACCCTAAGCTGTAACCCTAACCTAAACCCACTGCATTTCAACATGTAGAATCCACAATGGTAACAAAGGTACTAACTGAATAATTCATAGCCATAGATGCACAAAAACGGAAACAAAGTAAGGGTCCAGTTTAGCATTATATGGGGTAGCTTCCTACTTTCTAAATTGTTTGTATTCAAATCTATGACATTGAATAATAATGTTTGCCTTTTGTTGATATTAATTTTGGTTTATAAAATGTTTTATTTTCTAATCTTTCAGTTTTGGTTGGATTGGCACTGACATACGCTCTGTCAATCACAAAACTCCTCAATGGAGTTGTCCTTTTCTTCACAGAAACAGAGAAACAGATGGTCAGTGTAGAAAGAGCTCATCAGTATATTGATAGAGTACCTCAGGAAAGAGAAATTGGCCTCAATATGGTAAGAATCATTTTAGTCACATACAATGGTGGTTTTGAAACTGGGGTCTGCAGACACCTTGGAGTCCATCAGATGATACTCAGGGGTCTGCAGCAGTGTTCCCTCTGAACCTGACTTTGCAAATCCTGCAGCAGAGAAAAAGCATCATCCATTGCACAGTTATCAAAAAATACAATAATTATTTGCCTGTACTACGTATTAGAATTTGTGCAGATGCAATACATTTTATATAAATATGATTTTTAAAGGTCAAAAATTACTTTTTATTTTAGTTCATTAATTAGTTTAAGTGCTAAAAATAGGGATCCATCAGAATATTTCCTTTATAAAAAGGGTCCTTAAGTCTTTAAAGTTTCAAAACCACTGACATACAGCATTCAAGTCAGGTTCCTGCATTTTAATATTTTCAATTATCAAATAATTGGTGCTACTATAGTGTGTGGTCTAATGGGCACTATCAGGAGTCCTATTAGAACAGGACTTCTCGGCCTTTTGGCTTTGATCAAATTATAGTATTTGTTCTTATCAGCTTGATAACCTACCATATAAAGTGAGTTTATCTGTTTGAGGTGTCATGGTAGCCTGTCATCCCTAACATGTATTGAATCAACCTATTTCACTTTTAGATGCTTTCTCTTGTCCAGTTTTGTGTCATTCCTGTATTTGAGAAAGAGAAAGAGAAATCCTTGAATGTAGAAAGGAATTTACTTACATAGTAAATAATCTGGTTGTTTTTAAAGCTTTTTTCTCCATATATACAACTGAAAACATGAATTTAAAATTTGAAAAAGAAATTTAAGAGAATGCCCTCTTCTACTGGGTGTACAAAAAATGTATATAATGTTTTAGGTATTTTCAGATCTTTAGATGTTGCTTCATTTTAATGTAAAATGAAATTCTTTTACATGTAATCTTTCTTGTAACATGTATTCATAATTATAAAATGATAAAACTAAATTTACTGAAGTAATCAATAGCAGTTATCAACAATGAAAGTAGACATTTTTTGGCAAAGTTTAACCTCTTAGCTGTCAAGATTAGATCGTTTGATTTGGATGGATTATAAGTAAACACTATTCTTTTGGAGAGAAGCTAACATTTCTTATTTTCATACTTGATTTTTTTTTTTCTTTATAAAAGAAGTAATTTCAAAATTTTGATAAAATGAATCGAAAAATATGCAAACCATAACAATGCGAATTACAAGATTATAATTTATTTACTCAGCTGTAATCGACGATAATGTAATGGAAATTGAATTTTTTATGACTCATGTTTCAGCAGATGAATTATAATCTTGTAAATAATTATTTAAATGGTGCAATAACAGTTTATGGATACCCAAATCTCATCCTTCAGTCCAGACTGTTTACAATATCCTACTGAGCCTGGCATATCTTTACACGTGCTGGGAAAGGTTCATTGAAGCACCTTTTAAGTAGCTGCCCCAAGGCATTGGGTGACACTCGGTATTGATGACACCACATTCAAGTGCTCACAAATGCAGTTACTTAGGCTATCCAGACAAGCAAATATCAACCCAGAAGATGTGCAACTTACGTCAAATTTATCAGTGCCAGAGGAATGAATCAAGCACATTCCAAAAGAAAGAATAAGCCTGATATCTTCTGAACTTGATTGGCAGTTATGATATCACTCCATCCAGACTTAGTATCTTTCTTTAACAGTTCCCAGCAGTTAATGTAAAAAATGTCTAAAGGTTGTAAAATATTTCTCAATTCAACAACTGGCAATTCTTTCTATTTACTTTTTGTTTGGTTTTCAACCAACCTTTCATTTCCCATATGAATTTTAATTTATGTTTTATTCTTTAAATACATCTTATACATAATAAGTATTTGTTTGTATATTTTAAAATAAATTAAAATCAAAGAACCAAATAAATTATAATCTTGAAAGCTGAAAGGTTAAACATTGCCCATTGTTTTTCTTTCTTTTTGCAACACTCTAAAAAATTGGTAATTCTCATGAAAATGATTTCTCCATTAATTTTCTTTTTTATTCTGTTTGTATTCAGCCGGCTTCTTCATGGCCGCAACAGGGCTGTATCACTTTCCGACGTGTCCACTTGCAATACCGACCTGGCCATCCGAATGCCCTCAACGATGTGTCCTTTGAAACTCGAGCTGCTGAAAAAATTGGTATTGTTGGTCGAACCGGATCTGGAAAATCTTCCCTCTTCCTCGCCATTTTCCAAATGCTTGAATTGAAAAAAGGAGAAATCCTTATTGACGGAATCAATGTAGCGAGTGTTGATTTAAACATCCTCAGGTGGGTACGAAGTGGTGAATTGGTCAAGACCCTCTCATTTTAACAATCTTCTGCACTCCTTAAAATTGTTGCGTTGCCAATGTTTGTATCGGTTACTTTCTGTGTCAACTCTAGTCTTATATTTGCGTAATCCTGACTGGCCGATTCTTCCATTTTGTCTCCTTTTTGCCTCTGGTCACTCAATAACAAATCTTACTAAATGTTAGAGGGGGCCTTCAAAGAACCAAGCCCTCCCCCCACTTCAAGGAGACTGCTTACTGAAAGCATTATGACTACTCTGTGAAGCTTCATAATATCCTGGTGATGTCATCAAGTAAAGTCTATTTTGAATTTTGAGCATTCATCTTAGAAAATATCAAGGTTCTTACCTCACAATTATGGAAAAACAATGTATGGGGGTGCAGGATTCCCTGCTCAAGTGAAATTAGAATATTTTTTTTCATACCTTTAAATGAAGCATCCAAAAAATCTTTGAATATTAACAACGCTTCTCAAAACTATAGACAGTTTCTAAATCAGGGGTTTGCAAAGTAGGGTTCCACAGGCCAAAAGGTGGTCTATGGCCCCATTTCATCCAACACACCAACTGAATATGTGCTGTAACATATGAAAATTATTTGCTTTCCTTATCTGTCTTTGGTCGGCCAAAAATAAATGGTATGGGAAAACTTACCATCACAGACAATAATTGAACAACCGTAGCATCAAAATTTGAAGTCATGTAAAAAAAAAATTCCATCAAAGAATAAATATGGTCAGAATACATTCTATTTATGACATCACTGGCATTTTCCACTAAAAATCATTTAGAAACATTTTAGGTTCTGGAGAATCTAAATGTTATTAATAAACCTGTCAGAATAAGGCCCCAAAAAGTTTTTTTTTAAAAAAGCCTTTTATTTTTAAAAATAAAAACAAAAAAAAATTAAAAGGGGTTTAGTTGATTACTGATGCAAATTTTCACGTTTGTAAATAATAAGCTGGAATACATACAAACACATAAACACAAATACATGTGAATATAAAAAAAAGAAAAGAAACCTTCATAATCTTTGATAGCTACAGTGGCTCTCTGTTTCCTGTCTAATTCTTCATAATTTTTTTTTCATTTTGTTCTGGGGTAGATTTCTTTGATTAATTTTCTCACTTTATCCTCTTGTCAATTCTTGGGCCATTCTAGAGCTAAATTTTTCTTTTTCAGGTATTTATTTGTAAAAATAAAAATTTCTTATTTGGACCCCACCTTGCTCAAACCTTGATTCACCCCAGGTTTTATGATTTGATCCTAGGGCATGTGCAAAATAACTCTGCATTAAGATCAGCAAACTGAAGAATTTGCTGACATTCTATCTTTTTGGTTGTTCATACCCCCAAAGTTTTTTTATTTTTCAAAAGCTAAGAAAAGGAGTAAAAGGTCTTTATTTTGGAAACACGAGCACTATAAAGGGACTGTTCTTATCTGAAAGATATTCTTCCACCTACCCCCCCAAAAAAACATTGAAAAGTAAAAACAAACCTATTTAATTTAATAATTACTTACATATATGTAAAAGGAGAAACTGAATTAAGTTTAGGTAAAAGACAATTAGTTTCATGATAAAAGCGCTAATTAACAAATAACTTTAAAGAATAACCTCCTGAATTGGAAAACACCGCATGAGGAAGATCCAAGCTAAATCAACATTCCAACCAAAATTGAGAGACTGAGACCAGACTGATGATATTATAAATAATTTGTATGTTTTAGTTTGAAGATGTGCACTGAAATATTGTTTATACAGGGTGTTCTAAAGGAAAGAATGCCCTTGAAAATCTTCTGATAATGCAAAAGAACAACTCTCAAATGATCATAATATCTAATACAAATGATTCAAATGAAATAAATGGAATATGATATCAATTCTCAAACAAATGAGCCTAGTGATATAGTTGTGAACTGTATTAAAGTAACTGCTGTTGATGTACATTTTCACGCTGTGATAAAAAGCAACTAAAATAAATAGGTGAAAAAAAACTCAAAATGAATAAAATTAGGTTACTATATTTCATCTAATGATGATAACCCTAGCCCAACCCGCCAACCAACCAGATTTTTCTCTCTTTCTTGTCTGTCTCTGGCCGTCCTGGTCACATTTTTGCAGCTACAATCTCGAAAGTTTGCATGAGTACTCCACTTGGCACCATCTAAAAACATTTTTTGTTTCTTTCTCAAAAAAGTGCCTTTTGAGGTCTCTGGTCATTTTGAATCAACAATGCCCAAGACTTATGCTGGTATCCATTTTTTTTTTTTTCTAGATGAAAGATCTATCTTTTCTATAGATAATTAGCTCTGGTACATGCGCAGGCTATGGTGACTCATTTATATGAGGTTTAGATATGTATAAGAAGTAGAATGATAATTATAATTTTTCAATTTTGTATGATATTCATATTTATGTATTTCATTAGATTTTGTCAAGTGTGCTGTTTTCATGCTTGTAGTATTTGTTTGTGCACTGTTTCACCCTGTATCAATGATTCAATAAATGTTTTACTTATAAAAATCTAATAAGACATATTTTTTAGCTTAGTTTTTGCAAATTGCGGGTCAATATCTAGTGAAATGACTATGAATTTCACTATGAGCTCTAATGTGGTTACATATATACATAGTTGCTTTATAATTTTTTATTCCAAACATTAAGGTGAGAGCTGTAAAGCAGTTTCCTATTCTTCCTGTTCAAAATCTTTTATTCTTTACAAAAGCACTCAAGTGATCGTGTTTTCATAGTTTGAAAAAAAAACCCTCGACAGAAAACAAAGAGTCTGAACTTTATGTGTATTTGTTCTTATGCGATGAAATTACAATTATGGCAAGACTAAATATGTCAATCTTTGTTTCAGGTCACGGTTAGCTATAATCCCTCAAGATCCATTCCTATTTAGTGGCTCGATACGTGAAAATCTGGATCCATGCAGCCTGTGTGACCAGGATCATGAACTCTGGTTGGCACTGGAACGTTGCCATTTACGAGAT
This sequence comes from Thysanoteuthis rhombus, assembly GCA_963457665.1. Lineage (NCBI taxonomy): Eukaryota > Metazoa > Mollusca > Cephalopoda > Oegopsida > Thysanoteuthidae > Thysanoteuthis > Thysanoteuthis major. The sequence goes on along the minus strand of OY735211.1, from coordinate 3,685,766 downwards.
GTAATAGAGAAACTTGGTGGTCTTGATGCTCAAGTCTTGGAACAAGGACGGAATTTTTCTGTCGGTCAACGACAATTGGTGTGTTTAGCCAGGGCTTTACTGACAAAAGCCAAGGTAAGGAAGAAAAAAATGAAACGAGTTTATTTACTGAAATCATTGTTCTTGATCAATCTTAAAAAGTAATTGGGTTTTTGTAAAATCCGAGATGGATTTCAGAGTTTTTTTAACTTTTCTTTTGTTTATGATATTCTAAAGAAGTTCGATCATCCGAAATGTTTTGAATGTTCATGGCCCATCTTATAATTAGGGACAGACAAGATGAATTTGGCTTTTTTTTCTATATTTCGCATGGTTGTAAAATCTCTGTCTTTGACAAATGAAAATTTGACAGCACAAAAATTGCTAAATTAGCATGGAAGTGTACGAACATTTTAACTGAATTTTACCATGTTTAGCATCTTTTTAGTGTTTTCTGGCTATCTTCTATTTAGGCAGTCAAACTAGCATGAGAATATTTTTTGAGTTGGCAATACTGAGTTTCAATTTGGCAATTTTTTCTGCTAAAACCCATGGTTTTGTTCTCTCAAAAGAACTATGAAGTAAATTACTTAAAAAATATCACAGTCAGCCAAAACCTCCTTGGGTAATTTTTTAAGGCAGGGCAAAGCTGTCCCCACCCATGTACACTTCACAAACATCCTCGTCTTTTAGCCATTCTTTTATCACCTGTAGCTTACCATACTATACTCACTCTTCAGTAAATCAGTTAACCTATCTTATTAATAGACATATTGTATCAACTTGAAAGTTTTGATATTCAGCTCTACCCTTGGACCCCTTCCTTGGTCCTCAAGGCCCCAGCATGATGCAGCGGCTGCACCCCACCTCTCAGAAGCCGTACGCCCAGCCAGTAATTTTTTTTTCTTGTAGAAAAAGGATGAAGATCAATGTTAGTTTCAGAAGATTGATTATTTTAAAATAATTTTTTTAATTTTATTTACTGCAAAAATGTAATAAGAATGATTAACTTTAATAAAAGACTAATATTTGAAAGTAACAAAATGGTAAATTAGTTTTCAATAATTTTTAGAAGTTTGGATGATATAAGATTTTTCTTAAAGTAGCAAAAAAAAGTGCAGAATATAAATTTAAATTTAGAGGAAAAATAGATAAACACTTATTGATCTACTAAACAATCAATTGAAAAAAAAACATGGCTGCCACTTTCTAGTTCATTTCAATGCTTTGTTCATAATTTAAAATAAAAGTAACCATGTTTTTGCTGGAAGATAGAATTTGCCTTTCAGGCTAGTGTTATATCAATGACAGAGGTGTGACATTTCTCAAAACTCCAGCCAATTTTATTTACCGCTATTAACATTGACAGATTTTTGCAATATTGATAGTAATTAATGACACTTTTCAGTCAATCAGTTCGTTCCAATTAGATTAAATGACAACAGGAGGAAAGAAGGAAGAGGTTTGATATCACTAGAAGAACATCTATTTTGATCAATTTTTTTTTTTACCAGCTACTATGATGTCATAATAGAATGTTCAAGGTCTGCATTTTTGTATTTGAAAAAAGCCAAAAGTGGTAAGAAAAAAAAATATGCCAAAAATGGTCATTTATGATTTTTATTGAAAATAGTATTTGCAGAATATTTCCATATCACAATATTCTACACGTATGAGAATCAATTGACTGAAAGAATGACTACTTGGTCTTCTTCCTCCCCCTCTTGCTGCTGCTATCAAAACAGATTGTGGACGCATCGTTGAACTTATGATTCTTGTTTCCTTGTTTTCCAGATCCTATGCATCGATGAAGCCACTGCAAGTATTGACCATCAAACAGACCAACTCATCCAGCAAACGATTCGGACAGAATTCGCAAACAGCACTGTGATGACCATTGCTCACAGAATCAACACAATCATGGACAGTGACAGTATTCTGGTAATGGACAATGGTCAAATAGCAGAGTTTGCACCCCCAAACACTCTCCTCAAAGACCCTGAATCTCTCTTCTACAAACTTGTTTATTCAGATCGGTAACCCCATACCAGAAACAACGAGAGAACACCAGAAATTCAACAATGCAAGAAATATTCAAAGAGTTAGTCAGACAATTAAATTGATTCTTTTTGTTAACTTTGTTGTTCCCTCAACGTTTTGGCTGACATGTTCTACAGCCTCCTTCAGGTGTAACATGTAATATCCATGAGAAGAACGAGTTAAGTTATCTGAAAGACTCTTTGAATATTAACGACTCTTCTCAAAATTATAGACAATGCAAGGAATATTTTTGAAAAAAAAAATGAAACTTTTCTTTAACAGAAAAAAAGTAAATCCATAAAAGCTGTGATGATTTCCAAAGTGGAATTTTTGGTTTCTCTCATTTAATTATGTCGTCCTGGAAAGGTTGCTTGGCTGGTTGAAGGATTTGGCCATGACCTACACGTATCTGTGATTTTAAATGAAAAGAATTGTGATAACCGTGAAGAGCCTAAGCTTGACAATGTACTTTCTTCATAAATGCTGACCCCTAACAAGAGTGCTGAAAATCTTTCTATTCCTCTGTCAACATCGTAATATCCATCCACATTTATTTTTTAATTCTTGAATTCATACAAGAAAATTTAAGTGTTTATATTGGGGGAATAACTACTGGTAAGAGTTACTTCCTTTTCAGCTCTAAGTGAATTTTTTAATTCATTTTTTTATTCTATATATCATGATGATTTTAACAAGCATTATTTCCACGACAGGAGAGTTCCACGGTCAATTAGATGTGGGTTCAAGTGGTTTATGATATTAAGAGTTATTTCTCTGTCTTTCTCTTTCAATCTCTACTCGCTTATAATTTTTTCATCTCTCTTACACTTTCTCTCTCACTCTCTATGTGTCTTTCATGATACCCCCCCCCATTTTCTTTTATCTGTATTATAGATGATCTCATCGATCGGTACTATGCCTTTCATGTGGACCCAGACATTCATCAAACTTAGCTAAAATTGAATCACCTCCACAACATTTACTTCAAGTTCCAAAATTCTACTTACTTTTTTATTAAACTACTAGAATATACCAGTCAGAAATTACGGTGTTATTTATGTGTAGATTTGCACTAAGGAAGCTGAAGCTATTTTATTAGGTAATTTATTTTTAATAATTCAACTACCCTGATTTAAAATTTCATAAAGTCTCAACACATCTGAAGCTGTTTTATTGTATTATGATCAGACATGAAGTCTTAAAGAATTTCTATGGAGTAATTTTCATTGTTATGTCATCATTGGTAGATATATCAACCAATGAGATCATCCCATTTGAGAGCAAACAAACGGATAAATAAACAGAAAAATTTGCATACAAGCTCATTGTATGGTTAGGTAACAGCTGGCATTTTTTAATGGATTTATCTTAACAAATATAAAATTCAATTAAACATTTTGAATGCAGAATGCAAATTTGTTGTTTTATTTATTTTGTTTAATAATTGAAAGTTGTTACATTAAAGATCAAATATGAAAACATTGAACGCTTTATACTTAAATAAGGCATTATCTCAAGTGCTCAAATATTTGAGAAAATGTTTAAATATTTTATGATTATGATTTATTCATAATTAAAATGATATACAGTAAGGTACTGTGCTCTATATTTGTTTGAATTTTATATTCACTTTAATAAAATAATGCCTGCTATTGTAGTGTAAACAAACCTGAAAGTCAAACCATAGATGTGCTAGTTCTATTCTTGTGTGTAGATCAAGCAAGGGCTATGTGGCCAACTTTATTTTCTAGTTTAGAATGGAATAAAAAAAATATCTAGAAACATCTAGATTCTCCAGATATATATCTAAAATTTAGGAAATATGTTATTGATAGATTAAATGTGACTTTATTCTTCAACATTTATTTTATTGAAATATTACTTATCTTTGAAATAAAAGTGGTTAATTGGAGTCTTCAGAAAATAAACAATGAAAATTTTTTAAAATATAGTATGTGCTCACATGTATCTCATTTTCCTATTGGAATTACAATGATGTCATTCTTTCCTTCTTAATCCTCCTCATTCAAGTGACATCAAATATAAAAGGAGTGGTAGGAAATGCTTTGTGGAGATAGTGTTTGCTATGTCGATTGATCAGATTGTCAGTAATCTAAAAGCAAAAGTTAAATGGAAATTTGGAACCTTTTGAATAAATGTAAGGGAGGTAATTCAATATTTACTAAGCTTAGTGAATGTCTGGATTTACATAATTGCAAAGTATCCATTGACATTCATAATTTTTGTGTTGAGAGAAAAGGAGGGTCTTTTTAATCTTTCTAGCTTGGTTTATCAATCTTAGAGATCTGCTGGCTAAATCAGAGGTTTTGAGGCCAGCTAAAATTCCCTTCAGTTAATCCTTTTGGTCACCCAGTACCAAACACCTTCTACCCCTAATGAATATCGGGTGATGGTGACGGTGAGCTTCCAATTATCCAACATCCTCTATTTACTTACTGTATTTCCCCTTTTACAATCTGCGTTTTTTTCCGACAATTCGGAGCTAAAAAATTGAAGTACGTATTATCCAGAGAAACCTGATTGTTATACATATTAGTATATATGATGGTATAAATAGGATAATGAATTGTTCTTTTGAAATTGAATTTCAATTGGGAAGTAGGTGCAGATTATCTTTGGTAGTAGATTATAATTGGGGAAATATAGTAAATATATGACCATGGTCTCAAGATTATGGAAGGCATGAAACTAACTATGACCCTGAAGTGTTGATTTTTATGTCCACACTGTCATTCATATATATATATATATATATATATATATATATATATATATATACTCTCTCTCTCTTTCTCTATCTATCTATATACATATATATACATATACATATATATATGCATGTTATATTATTTGTAAACTCTATTTGAAATGATTTCCTGTTATGACAGCATAAATAGGATAAACAATTAGAGAAAATGAAGCCGTTGCAGGAATCGAATCTGTTTTCAATATGATATAACACATGTATAATTAGTTCTGTCGGATTATATATTCATTTCTCAATAATATATATATATATATATGTATGTATGAAAATGAATGATATATTAGGTTGGTGCAAAAATAATTGTGGTTATTTACCAACTTTAAAGCAGTTTATTTCAGCTTAGAATAAAAGTTATTAATTGAAATAAGAACCTTCAAAATCTCAACACTTTTGCCAATTGAAAACATTTATTCTAAAAGCATAGAATTCTGGAGTCCTGGAACTGATGAATTCTTCAATGGTGTTTTGAGCAGCTGCTTGGTTGTTGAAGTCCTGCCTTTGTAGGAAGTGGTTGAAATGATTGAAAAAGTGGTAATCAGTCAGTGAGAGGTCTGGCGAGTAAGCAGTTTTGTAGCCTAGTTTGTTCAATTTCTACAGATTTATTTGCGCAAGATGCAAACTTTTTATTTTTTTTATTCAAGGTCATTCAAACAACATGTCAAGCTTTTTTGCTTTTCCAATTTGGTACAAATGTACTACTCTTGAATGGTCAATGCTTAGTTCTTCTGCAAGCTCACAAGTTGTTTGGCATGTACTTCAATAATGACTCTTAATTGGATGTCGTCAATCACAGAAGAATGTCCACGTCTTCAAAGTTCATGTCTCCGTTTCAAAATTTTTGTAACGAATGTTGAGCTGTATGTTCATTGACGACTCCCTGGCCAAATGCTTGCTGGATATTGCTTTACATCCTATTTTAAACTTGTACAACAAAATTGTTTGATTTGTTTTTTTTCATCTTTGATTTGACAGCCTGAAATAAACCAGAATGAATTGAGAAAAGAAAATGTTTGAATAAACAGAGAAAAATTCTCACTCTAAAATGGTATATTCCAAAGTTTATTCCAAAAATAAGCATCAAAGTTCAACATTAGAAAAACTATGATTAATTTTGCACCAACCTGATAGAGATATGTGTGTGTATATATATATGTATATATATATATATATTATTGTGTGTGTGTAAATGTATATACTCACATAGACACTCTCTATCACACACACATTTCACTCTCTTATAATTTTATCTTCATCCATCTTTTTCTCTCTGTGTTATTTACCTTTTTTTCTTTTGATAGAAATTTTTATCTTCCTTGATAGATTGTCCATATTTCCAGAATGTATCTTGCACAAAATAGGTGCCTCACCTAAAATTGTTCCTAGATTGGACAAAGCTCACAGATTGTCCATTTTCTCAGAACGCGTTGTGTACAAAATAGGGGCTTTACCTGAATATATACAGGTTGCCCTGATTCCACACTGATTGACAATAATGTTAGTTCGACATTTGCCAAACTCTCTCATCAAAAAACTTAAATTTTGATGAACGTGGATGTATTTCATGATTTCATCACTGGTGGCACCACTGGTGCAATTTTGACAAATCAGCACAAAGCTATGGCTATAAGAGTAGCAATAAGTCTCTTAGTTTTAAGATATCTGGTTTATTGATTTTGTGCAGATATATACATATATATGTATATATAATTATATATATATATATATATATATATAGTCTTTGTGCGAAAAATAGATATTTAATGTGAAAATGGAAAATTCACTCTTGCTTCTATTTATTTCATGTTTGATAATTTGGGGGAAAAAATTTCTCATTCATAATCTTAATTTTCTGGTTCTTTTTTTTTTCTTTTTTTTTCTCACAGAAACTGCTCTCCTCAAAATGTACGATACAAACATTAATTAATATAACTGAATTGGAATTGGCTGGTTGAATTAGAAAGAAGAAAGGTTCGTGATAAGTGTGCTTTCTGTACCAGCTAAACCTTTCTTGAAAAAGGATCTCCATAATCAGCTTGAAATATTCCGTATGCTCAAGAAAAGTATTTAAGATATTTTATGTATATTTGTAAATGAAAAGATGACGGAGTTTTACGTCCATACTAAAAATGACAAATCTAAAAGAATTGGAACTGTTTACTAAGCTTGTCAGACACATGTTTTTATCTAAATGAATGTCTTGCTAAACTGCAAAGAAATAGTTTTGCTTAATTGCAAAGGAATTGTTCTGCTTGACTTAATGTGAAGAAGTTAAAAAAAGACTGAGCATCAATTGGATTTTTGTTTTATAATCATAGAAGACAACATTGAAAGCAAATAATTTAGAGGAATTTCAATTCTTCTCATAAACTGCACATCTTTTTCATTGGATACCAAAGACACCAATGTACATGAATTAGCCCCACTAATAGCTCAAACAAGCCAAATGGGTTACTGATTCTTCTCTCTTTGAGTGTCTGTGGGTGTGTCTCCAGGCACTCCTGGACACATTTTAGGGGCTACAACCTTGAAAATCTGCATGAGTACACCACAAGACTTTTTGTTTTTGTTTGTTTTTGTTTTTTGTTTTGTTTTTGTTTTTGTTTTTCGTTTATCTTTTCTTATTGAAAAAAGTGCTTTTGGGGATCTCTATGGTCATTTTGGAATACCAAATGCCTACATCTTGAGCTGGTATTTTTTCAGATAATTTTAGATAGAAAACATCTATTTTTTATTTTTTCATTTTTTTTTTCTCTAGATAATTAGTTTTGGTACACACGTAGGCTACAGTTATTTGTTTATGTGAGGTACAGATATTACTATTCATTTCAACTCCAACATTGTCTTTTTTATTTTTACAAAATCAGTTTACGTATTGAAAAATCATTTCTTATATTGATTTCTGTTCTTTGAGTTTTTAATTTCTTTAACCTGTTGTCACCTATCAATAGTTTTAGCATTGGAATGAATTTAGAATGGATTTAGTGCAAAACTTAGTCTCCCCACCCCCAGGCTATCTTTGATTATTCATTGTGTAGACCTAAGATGATAGCATTGTGTATGAATTAGAACTTGAATGAAAAAAAAAATTGTTTCTACCCTTGGAACCTACTTGAATAATTACAAGGGAATAGAATTATGTGTTTCTAGTATCAAATATATAAGAAAGTAGAAAAATTTTGCTTTATTAAAAAGAAGGAATTCAATGGACCAATAGAAGTGAAGGCTTTGAATCTTTTCTCTACATTCCATGTGTTGTGTAGGCCTTTAGCATTGATGATTGACTGTCCAGTGAGTTGATAGGGAGGCACTTTCTTGGCTAGAATTAATTCAATACAAGTTAACATAACAATGTTACATTGCCATCATTACTGGAGGTTAGAGGTGCAGCTGCACAAAAACACACATCATTTTATTTTCTCATGTCCACTGATGAGAGAGATACCTTTGTTTAAAAAACATGGAACAGTACTGAAGCAAAACAGAAAATGTGTGAATGCCAGCCTAGTCCTGGATGGACACATCTCCACCAATGATAGAATCTTCTCTGTCGTCTTCTCTGGTTTGCTGACTCTTCTGCTATCTACCTGGAGCTAATTTACCCAAAGAAATAGCTTCTTGCTTTCCTTTGTCTTGCCAGGCTCAATTAAAATTTAAATTCCCCATTCTTGCCTCCCCCTTGAAATCCTAGCCCTATAGAAAACCAATCAAGATTCCAGCATCATCTGATGCCACTGCATCTTATTACAACAATTCAAGCAGATATTCTGAAGTAGATAATGGACAAGATAACATTTCACATAAGATACATAAAAAAAAATACATGCCCTGTAAAGGGAGCATGATCTTACCTTAAAGGTATTTATTTATGAAATGATGAGAACTGTTCAGTTGAGTTCATAACTTGATTCATAATTGAGCTGAGGAAATCAGGGATGCATGACTGGTGTTGAGAAAAAAGTTCTTCTTCGCTGAATCTAAATCCAAATATCTGTCCAGTTATTGTTTATCTAAATGACATTTTTGCCGTTCATTTCTTTACTAGTTTATCCCTATTGTCATAAAATAAATATTTAAATGATCTTGCAATTGCTTTGTACTTAGGAAATATCAAAAGCATAATTTTGCTCTGTATTTTCTTGTTTGTGTTCGACCAGAACAAACCCAGATTTTTTTTATTCGTTTGTAAAAAGAACAAAACAAATAAATAAGGGAAATTACTCTATAATTAGCATTTAATAGTTATCCCCCTTGACAGATGATAGAGATAGAAAATAAAGATCATCACCTGGCATATCATATAAGTAGATTTGATTCATGATCCTTGATTGGCATAATGTTCGATAATTTTTTTTTTTTTTAAATGAGGCTGGGTGTAACAGGATTTTTTTTTTTTCTTTCTATGATACCCTGTGGGTGGAGCCACGGTGAGCTGTAACAACTGTTTTGTTTTTATGTAGATCGGGTTAATTTCATTCATAAATATTAGTTGAAATTGTTTCTCTTAGCTGAGGAAGTCAACACACAAATGACCGTGTGTATGTAAGAGCATTCTGTGAGCGTGATCCCTTGAACTCGCTAATGGCCCAGTGGTAGAGTGCTTGCCTCCATTTCAGTAGGTTGTGGGTTCAGTCCATGGCTGAGTCATACCAAAGACTTTAAAAATGGTACTCAATGCCTCTCTGCTAAGCAGTTGGCACGAAGAGTAGGATTGAGGCAGCCTGGATGGGCTCTGTCGGGCTATCTCATCCAGTAGCGATGGCAGCGTTTTGTCCTAGCTCGGGTAAGGTCAGGCCAAAAAACTACAAATTTTGTATATAAGTAGTATTAAGAGTAAAGGTTTTGTGAGCTCAGACAAGGCTGCTGGGAGCCCAGACTTGGTGCCACCTTTGATCCCACCTAAGACACGCCTGTGATGGGTGCTCAAACGACATAGTACAATGGACCAAAAAATCCCATACTGAGTTACGGGTCTCTGAACTTGAACTCAGATATTACATGGGATTTTCAGAGATATGTTTGCATCATTTTTTTTGTTTATTTTTCTCCCTTTCCAAATTTTATCATTTTAGAAATCAACAAAAAAAACCCTCATTACCAAATCACCATAGCCCCATGAATAGTTCAACCAACCAGCCAATCGGGCTACAGATTCTTCCCTCTTTGCTCGTCAGTGTGTGTCTCCAGGTGCGCCTGGTCACATTTTGGGGGCTACAACCTTGAAAATTTGCATGAGTACACCACTAGGTATGATCTAAAAATGTTTCTTTTTTGTCTCTCTATGGTCATTTGGAACACCAAATGCCCTAATCTTGTGCTGTTTTTTTTCTAGATAATTTTAGATAAAAGATCTATTTTTTTAGGATAATTTTCTACATAATTTGTTCAGGTGGACACATGGGCTATGGTGATTCATTTATGCAAGGTTCAGATGTTTTTCTTTTTTCTTGAACTTTTTCTTCTTAAAAATCAACAGATAAACCTTATTATTTACAAAGCAACTGATAGAGAAATGTTTGTCATTTGCTCAATACAAGAGATGAGTACTATGACAGGCTTTGAATGATAAACTTTTTAGATTTTTAAAAAAGGATGCCTAAGGCATATACTAAGCTTACCTTAGTCTGGCTCAATACCAGAAGTGTGAGGCACCCAGAGAGAATCAAACTCACCACAGTGGTAATCATCTGCGAGACTAGCTTGTTTACTACTACACCATGGCAAGGCACCCTTGAATGTTTAGTAGGTATTTACTAAGCTTAGCTTGGTCTGGCACAAGGCCAGAAGTGTGTGGCAGTCACAGGGGATCAAACACTACAGTTATAACAGTCTGAAAGAGTAGCTTGCTAACCACTCCACCATGGTGAGGCATCCAAAATATTTCCTCAGCTTCATATTGAGGTATTCAGTGAGAAACAAACCTCACTACACTAGCAAATGGTCTACATCAGAGTTCTTTAGATGGGACAAATTCTTTCACAACCTCTCACTCATTGTCATAAAAGCAATATGTGCAAAGACTGTATTTGTCTCAAGTCGTAATCTAACAGTAACTAAATATGGAAACGAATTAAGACCCCCAAATTGCTATGTCATTTTAATGATGTTTTTTTATGAAGAAAAACATTTTAAAAATAAATTACTAAAAACATAACATAACCAAAACAAAATTTATTTTTTAAAAATCAATGATTTGTATCGAGCCATTTTTTTACGATAAGCACCAGAAGGCATACATTTTTGTGTTGAGATAAGATTTTGAAAAAAACTGTAGTGACATAATTATTCTATAATAAGAAATTTTCAAATACTTCTGAAACCCCCAATGATTCTTTTCACAACCCTCAGAGGTGTCTCGATCTCTATTTTGAAAAGCCATGGTCTTCAAGATAAGCTTGCTAACTATTGGGCTATGGATACACCCAGAAAAATGCTGTTATTTTAAGGAAGACATAAGCAACCTTTTTTTGTTCTTGCTGGCCACATAAGGCATCTTTCATTCCTAATCGGGCCACTCATTCACTTGAAAAATGTTGATTGTAATACCGAAAAACATACTTAATTTCTATTTTAGACAAATACATGAATTACAATCATTATATTGATTTATGAAACCAAAACGAGTAATTTTGCAATATAAATCATAAAATAGACTTCCAGAAAAAAATTTGCATAAGATTTCAAATTATTATCTAGATTGGCAACAGGTCACAAAAAATATTGCTGTGGGCCAAATCTGGTTGCCCATATATGGATAAAAGGTTCTGGTCTGGCACAAAGACTTTCTTCTGGTAATCCAGTAAATCTAGTGTGTATCAGCATTTAGAGTAGAAATAAGTCTCTACAGTGGCCAGCTACGTCAGTTTAGTTTGTTGACCAAGTAACCAGCTACGTCAGTTTAGCTTGTTAACCAAGTGTGCACATTTACTATGAGAGTTGCTTTATTTCATTAATTAAGCAGCTTTTAAAAAAACTTATTCATTCATTCCCTCTTGTTAATATGCCTGCAGTAGTAAATGGTAATTGACATTGCTTGGCTAAATTGCAAAATGTGCCTCATAGTAGCTCTTACTACTTTTATGTGGGTATAACAGAACAGCAGATTTTTTTTTTTCTTTTCTGGAAGTTGAACAGTTATCCTTGCCATTTGCTGGTTCAGTCTTGAATGATTTAATGGGAATATTTTAGAGAGTTCTACAGCATATCACAAAAAACAAAGAAAATATGCTGTACAGTATAAACAAAACATAAAAATTTAGGAAATCATAAATACATATATATTTATAATATACCAACCACCATAGAATTTTCACAAAAATAGATGTGGTGATGAAAACGTCTGAAACTTGTGTTCTATTAATTTTATTGGAATAATCTTTCTGTTATTAATAAGAAGAAAGATCGTAGAAGATCATTGCCTAAAAATTATTCATGTAGACAATGAAAACTCAGAGATAATCGTGGTTGGAAACTTGTTTCCAATCACAAACTGGTTAGTCAAAGAGTATTTTAGACCTCCAAAATTATTTTCCAATTCACTGAACTGTAATTTTATCAAGTTTATGGTTTCCATTCATTAACTGTAGATATTTCCTTCTGAATGCTTTACTGTATTCATTCATTTATTTGTACATTTACAATTTGGGTAAAATGTTTGTTTATCTAAAGATTTATGGTTTAAGATTGATGGTTTTTGGGGACCAAAAGGGTTAGGGAGCAAGGGGGAGCAAAAATTATTTTTGTTCTCCTAGTGCCCCTAACCCCCATAAATGGCAAGGGATAACTGTACTTTAATACATAGGTTCCTGCACAACACACATCATCTTAGTCCTCTGGTAAATATATATCAATAATCTTATATATATATATATATATATATATATATATATATATATATATATATATGATCAAAAGTGATGTCCAACCAAAGAAAATGGATATTTTAGCTCTTTTTTTAAACATTTAATTAAAGATTTTGAATTGATATAGTGTAATTGTACTTTGTATGTAAAACTAATGTAGAAGCTCTTCGTTTTAATTGTTGCTTGTCACATGATGCAATAAAAGATGTATATCACTTTTGTCCACAATGTCATATGAGAAATGAGTTGTCCACTGTAATATAAGAGGATAATTTCAAAATAGATAAATCAACAACAATTGCATCACATAAAATCTTTAATTATATTCTTACATGAAGGGTTAAAGTGTCAATTTTTCTTGGCTGGACATCCCTTTTCAGAACTGTTATATATATATATATATATATATATATATATATATATATACACACATTTGTATTTATGATTCAGGAGCCTATGTTTTAATTCATGCGTGCTATATAAGAATTTGTAAGCAAGTTAGAAATTACAAGGTGGTTTCACTTTACCTGTGACTGTTCTAAAATTATGAAATAAGTTTATCCAGTTGATACTTATGAAGCTTAGTAAGGCACAAGGCCAAAGTTTAACAAGTTTTGGAAGGTACTTGCAATATTCTTAATTTTGTTGAAATTTTTTTTTAACACAGCATATGTTATGCGTAATTATTCCTGCCAAATTCTAACTTCTATAATTTTGAAAAAAACGAAAATATCAACATCTCTACATTCCTTTTTGTCTTAAATTGTAAAAATTAGTTGGCCATGTTTTTGTTTTTTTTATTGCTAATTTTTTTCTTTTTTTTTTTCAAATTTTTTTGTATTTGGAATTTTCCTTTTACAATAAAAGCAAATTTAATGAATAAAAAAAAACTGATTATATTTTTCTCTTTGTGATTTCTTCGAAAAAAAAATTGTTTCATCTACATGGTGATCACGAAAGAAATTGACAAATTCAAAAAAATTATTTAAGAAAGTGATATCTAAGATATTGACATTCATGATGCACAGTTTTGTCAAGAAACACTTGAAGTTTATTGCTATAAGGTTATACACTAAAAAGTGGGTCCAGTAATGCTGACTCAAGATCAAAAGGGTGGAAAAAGATTTTTTTTTAATTTCCATCAAAACAAATTGTTAAAAATCCCCCCCCCCCCAATTGTTCCGAGACGTCTAGTAGAGTCCACTTGCAAAGTTCTAGGCCAAATCTTGTGTCTGGTAACACTGACACTAGATTTTTGAAAGCTAAAAAAATTTTCTTTTCAATTTCCAAAAATAAAGAATAGAAAAATTTTAGATGATGTCTTGTGGAGTACTCATGTGAATTTGCAAGATTTTAGACCAAATGGTGTTTGTGATTAAACTGACACAAGATTTTATAGAAGTAGAAAAAAAAAAAATTCCATCATGCAAATAGAAAATGCATTCATTGAGTAACTGTAAGTTACAGAAATAAACTTTGAGGATTTCTCTACAAAACTGTGCTTCATGAGTGTCAGTATCTGGGAGAGTTTGTTTTTTTTTTAAAATAATTTTTTGAAACTCTATTTCTTTTGTAAACACCCTGCACTAAAGTTAAAGATGGACCACTCATAAAAAAAGACTTTTTTTTTTAATCTGATCGTCTTTTTTTTTTTCTATGGACACTGAACTTATTTGAATTCTAACATGGTACGTGTCTGTGTACAATACGTATATTTTTCAATTGCTGTGTCATGGATATTTCTCTCACCATGTCAGGTTTACAGGGAACAGTGCTGAAGATTCCTGAGCATTATTCATTGGACCCCAGTTTCAAAACCACCGTGTTTAAGGCTAAAAAATATCCTTTAAGAATGAATTATATTTCTGTTCACATTGAATCTTTGAAAAAATGCAATTTCATGAATAAATCTTTCACTTCCTGTATTATTCTCTATGATGTGAGAAAAAAGGATATTTTATGTATAATAACCATAGCTGGTACCTAGTTTTTAAAAAATTTTTAGGTCAGTAGCCTGTCAAATTTCAGTATGAAAGAAAAAATGGGTCAAAACTAGTTCTAACTATTCAGCTTTATGTTTAGGCAAGAAAAAAACTTACTGAAAGCTAAAATTGAAGTCTTACTTATAATCTGGGAGTAAGAATTGAAAAATGAGATGAGATTTCATAGAAAAAATGAGAAATGATGCAAGAAATTTCCATAATTGAAAACAATAATCTTAGTTTTGACTGAGTTTCTACCAAGTTAAAAAAAAAAGTAAATTAGGTCAATAGTCAGGTGTATAAAAACTAGGCATTAGGTCAATAAGGTCAGTCAATAACTAGGTACAAGCTATGGTAATAACCTTACATCGAGGTTGAAAGTTCAGAGTATATGGTACAACAAGGTTCAGCATCAACTTGTGAAAACAATTGTCAACTTACCAGATAACCCATTAACAGTAGCAGGAGCAGCTTAGAAACAAGCAGAAAAATTAGTTTGTAACATCAAGTGGAAGGGTCCATTGTATGACCGATGGAAATTTCCGTTATTCATAGTTGAGCTGCAGTTGTGTTAGGTATGTCTTAGTAGACAGTGCTAAACAAAGGTCTCAACTCTCATCAAGTGAGTTTTATACTAGTTTATGATAAGCCCAAACAAGGAGGCAGTGAGACAGAGAACATGGGAAATGAAATAGACGCTGGAGAGACCCCGGCTCCCCTAAACTGAAGATCTGAAGAAAAGAAAGAATGGTTATCGAAACCCTGCTGAGTGGTACTAGTAGCATGATACTACCAACAGACAAGGGCAGGATAATGGTGGTGATAGACAATTTGCAAGCCTAGTTGTGGATGGTAGTTACTGCAAGCTAAAGATTGATCTGACCGTGAGAAACCAAGAGGAAGCTGTCACAGATCCTAAACAGGAATAGAATAGGAATCAACAACAGTTCTGGTTAGTCACTCAGTAGAAACCGTCATGTGACCAATGTCTCTTAGCACCATTCCATATTGATGGTGATCAATTAAAAAATTAGAACAAGGGGGGGATTAATCAAATCAGTTACTTCTCTCCTCTTAATATTAGGTAGTGATCCCCAAAAAGTCTGAATTTTCAGAAAACAAACCTGAATGCTGCTGGACACAAACTAAGGAACCAATTCGACATAAACCTTCATTGTAGATTGAACCCCCCACTAAAAACCTATGTCTCTATACATTCAAACCAAATGGTGAGATAGGATGTTGTAAGTCATTCACCAATGTTCCCATTAATGAAGCCCTATCAGTGGTCTGGGATAAATTGGAATCTGACCTTTGGGGAATGCACCAGTATCTTAATAGACTACCTGATGGAGATATTGACATGCTTCATATAAACAACATACAGGTATAATTTAAATTTTCCACACTGTTCAGAACAACACTGTTCAAGGTCTTATTATGATTTAAAGTTTTTTTTTAATACTTAGTCACATTAATTTGTACTGCAATACCATAATTATTCTACATTAAATCCTGCACTCATTGCAACCCCACTTTTCAAGGCATATCTGTACTTCCAACAAATGTCTGACATTTATCAACAGGGAGAAGGCATAGTTATTGGATTACCATTATCTTTAGTGATTGCAAACATGTTGGAAACCATTTACCAAAACTGTAAGAATAGCTTTCTTCACTTATTAAGCAGGTCCAGCTGACTGGCTATAAATGAATCACGTGTGCTGTGTCAATGGAGTTGAAGAGCTGAAATTTCCATCATTTATTCCTTCTTATGTCAAAATATGTTCACTTTGTTTTTAGAAAATTTCCCCTTAAATAGATTTTTAGTTGTAGGGTATCAATTCGCAATGTAAGTTTATGCTAAATCCATCTCTTAGTTTGTATCTACTCATTTTTTGAAAATTCAGACATTTTTAGTGATCACACCCCAACAAAATGTGAGAGAAGCAACTTATTCATTGATCACCCCTTTTCCCTAATGTTTTAATTGATCACCCCATCACGGCATGCTGCCAAAAACAGTTGGTCCCTTGATGGTTTGTATTGAGTGATTAACCAAACCTGTATTTAAATTTTTTCTTCTCTTATCAGCCTCTTTTAAGGTCTGTTGTTGGAGCTAGAACTCCTGGAAGTAAATGTAAAACATAGGGAGTGATGGACCCTACCACACTGGCTCATGATGTGTTTTTTTTGTGGGGGGGGGGAGCAGATGGATTCATGCCTTTCTTAAAGGGATTAGTGACAAGTGAATGCAAATTAACTCATCTGGAGTTCGAACTTGGCTCGCCAATCATATCCTCCTAATTTTTAGCTGCTTGGTCATTTAAGAGGATACTTTAAAAATAATTAGGGTACTGCTTGTTGCAAAGGTGCATGTTTAGAAGGGGTCTGACTTTATAGTGTGCGAAGCAGCCTAACATAAGTGTCATGTAAAATAATTTTCTATCCATCATAAGAAACTACAGCTTTAAATTATTTTGTTACTTCTTTTAGTGTTGCCAATTTTGATATTTCATATTTAAATCTAGATCTATTGCCATATCTTAATTTAGATCTCTAATTCTAGATGAACAATCTAAAATCAATAAATTTTTATTAGAATTCTTAAGAACTGCTGTTCAAACAACTGCAAAGCCTGGTTCGCTTACTAATATATATGGCAAATATAAACTTTATGCAATGGCCATTTGTTGAGATATCTTGATGCATACACATTCACAGTCATCCACAGAGATTTCCCAGATTATAGTTAGATGCCATTGAAGCCAACTGTTTGGCTGAGATATGTGGATAACACCTTCCTACTCTGCCTCAGCAAGAAAAACTGAACTCAATAAAACCTACAGTGCAGTTCCCCGTGGTAAAAGGAAAAAGGAAAAAAGATTAGGTACTCAATTGAAGTCGAGTGGTTAATTAATTAGTTAGAATTCCTAATGTAATGAGTCGTATAAAGCATAAATCTATACGAGAGGTCAAAGTTCTTTTCAGGGGCTGCTTTACTCAACTAGTACCTCTCGTTCCACGTAAGAAAGTATTAAATTAAATTCCTTAACAAAGCCGATCAATTTAGTGACTAATCCAAGGGACATAACTCGATGGAGAATAAAGAGTTCCTCGGCGGAGACGGTCAGTGTAACTATTGTTGTTGTTCGGGCTGGTAAGTTTCCAATTATAAAATTGTTATAGTATTTTCTACTCTTATCTTGTGTCAATATTTCTTGAATTCTTGAGTTTTAATTCTGTTTTTGGTATTTCTGTTTAGAAATTATATTTTGTTTATTTCCTAGGCGATGTTTCAGCGAACAAGAGAAACAAGTGTTAAAAAGATGTTTGCACGCCAACATCGACGGCTGCTAAAAAGTTAAAAGTAAAGTATCTTTGATTAATATGATGAATATATGTTGAGGTTTAGAAAGCTTGTATAAAGTTTCTAAAAAGATCATATAACCTCTCTGAACCCCCAATAATCACCCTTCTTAGTTTAGTTCGGTTAGTTTTTTCTTCTTGTTCTTGTCTGAAAAAATGAATGAAAATTTGCTTAAAAGAACGATTTTCGCTTTGAAATCAAATTAATGTTTATTTTAATCCAGGAAGAAATAGAAAATGGTTTTTATTTTGTTATAACCTTCTTGAGAATTATACCGATGTTGTTAACTAGTGGTTGAAATTCTGATTAAATCGTAGTTTAACGTCCCAAATTATCGCGGTTGTGAGTAGGACAATCTCAACAACAAATATTCAAATATATTTAGAAGAACAAAAACTCTTGAGGATAATTTCTTTCGACACTATCAACAATTTCTTTACTTCTGTTTATATTCTTATTCATTCAATTTCGAAAAAAAACGAAATCATTCTTGCTTTCAAATCTAAAAATTTCAGTATGGTACCCCCAACGACTTGAATGGTAATCTTTACTTTGATGTTCATAAACTTACAGTTGTGTTGAAACCGCAAAAAAAGATGCCCAAAAAGTTATTAAAAGGTTCCCAAAAAGTATAATTTCATTAAAAAGTATAGACAAAGTATTTATCAGAAAGCAAAAATGGAATTAAACTCGTGTCTTTTGTTCTTTATTAAACGTCAATTTGACACGTCGGATGCACTCTGATTAAAGCGTACCTTTGACGAATTCATGGTGCGACATCTAATAAAGGAAGAACAAAAGATTTTTAATTCCATTATTGCTTTATTATTTGAATATGCTTTTGATGAAGAATTGATACTTTTGGAGCATCTTATTGGTTTATGTACGTCAAAGCAAAAATTACCAAATAGATACACTCAAAAAAATAAAGTAGCTGATTGAGTGTTAACTTCTTTCTACTTTCAGTTTTTTCTCTGTTCAGTTATTATTAGATTTGATATCTACTCTTTTGTTTTTCTTCATTATTTTCTTGAAATGGTTCGGCGAGTGCCAAAACCAACTGGAATAATTTGGGACGTTTAACTACGAAATGGCCATGAAACCTTTTCGTGTTACCATTTTGGAATTTGCTTCTTCCTCAACAATGACAGTTCGAGGGAAAAAAAAGTAAAACCTCTTTTTTCGTACTTATTGCCATTTAATTTGGAAAATTTATCAATATTAGATGGATATTAATATTTGCAATGAATGCCGATGATCAGTTATAGAACTGTCTAGACAAACGAAATAACCAAGTATTTATCTGTTGTTGATTTAACGAGCCAATGTTACGTAAGCTTGTTCAACATCTTAAATAATATTGTCATTTTTCATAGAATAATTTTACTAATTCTCATATTTTTGGGTTAATTTAAATATAATTTTGTGTTTATCCCTAATGAAAGTTTATTGGAATTAGAAAGGTTATCTTATATATTTATTTTTCATCAACGTAGCATCGTCATTTCATTCAATGACAATGACAAATGAGTCGGACATTTCTTCAAGGAGAAATGAAGCCGGTTCGGTTTGTCTACATTTATTTTGGTTTAATTTTATTTTTCTTCATCCTGCATCCAAATATCTTTTTTTACTTTCTCCAAGAGTGAGCGACCTGTGAAGATATGAATCCACGACATTTCCTTCGAAGTATAAAACCACGGGAACTCTACTCACTTTTTGAAAAAAAAAAAAAAGATTTTAAGCTGTCTGAAATTCAATTATTTTTTCCATCCTTACGTTTATTCAGAATTTTAAAAAAATTATCAATAATTCTCGCATAAATGTCATTACCCGCCCCCCCCCCGAAAACTTCTCAAATGCTCGTATAAAACTCTGGGTCAATAAGTAGGTTAGAGGGTGTAACTCTACTACTCGCCTCTTATGTAAATTCCTGGGGAATCCCTTGTTGTTATGTAATTGTATTTATCTGAAACGGAATAACGTTTCATGATGAACTCTTATATCATTTATTTAGAATAGTAGGGCGTGCCCGTTGGAAGGTGCATGTTTGGAAGTGGCTAGACTTTTTGGTGTATGGAACAGTCTGTCACAATTGTCATGTGAAACATTCACCGTCTGTCGTACGAAACAATGGCTTCGAAGTATTTCGGTTACTTCTCTTCAGTGTTGTCAATTCAGATATTTTATATCTGAATTTAGATCTATCAGTAAAAAGTGAGAGATTATATTCATCTAAATATTATTCTACATTGAGGGGAAAAATTATTTCTGGTACTTTTTTTCCGATGCAAAAAAAAAAAAAGCACTTAGTTGAAAACAGAATATAAGATGAGAAAACCAAAAGAAATAGCCATAGTATTTCTGTCGTTTATTCTTCGACTGGTTTCATGAAAATCTTAGTGAGGTTTAAACTTGAAATGATGAGATGCCGTTCTTTGTTGTCACTAATTGCAACAACAAAACATAAATATCAGCGTTATTGTTGAGAAGAATCAAAACAGGATATTTTTAAAAGGCTGTCAAACTATGATTTAATTTAACCTCATTCTATAGAAAAAAATTGTCAGAAAACCCCACTGATACTCTCTCGCAATTCTATTCCAAAACCACATCAAAATGATTAGTGACACATCACCTCATAAACAAGTCACTTCTTATGGCCACAAAATGTGTTCATTTCAATATAGATTTTTATCGTAAATCAAGCAATTCTCTCTCATTGAAACGTTGATCCAAATAACTTTAAACTTGACACCGGTATGTCTGATGCATAAATCAACAAATGTTGATTTTCAACTTTGTATATTGGCTAGTTATCTTGGTGCATATATACTCACAGATTTCTCCAAATTATATTCAGAATTTAAGTTTAAGTAGATTTTTAGATTAAAACAGGGCAAACTTTTAGTTTCTTAAAATAATTGTTTAAAACAGAGAGGGTGAACTTTGGGTTTTTTAATTCATAAAATAGGGTAAACTTTAGATGTTTAAAAATAATTGTTTAAAACTGAGTGAACTTTGTTTCTTAAATGTATATTTCCCTTAGGAAAAGACCAAACTATGTAAATTCTTTTTTTTTTTTTTTTTTTTTTTTTTTTTTTTTGTAAATTCTATCATGTTTATAAGGGGTTATCAGTCACCCTCTGTCATACCTGTTAAAAGTATTTAATAGTCGTGCAAAAGTTTACAGCATAGAAAAAAAATCTTTGACAAAATTTTTTATTTGTATGAATTCAGTCAATGTATTTTCCCTGGCTTTTTTTGATGTTACATAACCTTTCAACAAAATAGTTTATCCATCATAACAGAATGATTTTCATTTTCCTTTGATGAATATTTTGTGGAATTTTTTGATATCTTCATATTTTTGGAACCACTGAACAAACGAGTGTTGTATGTGGTGAAATAAATGATAGTTTAATGAATAGGCCACTTGTAGAAGAACTTCCCAACCCAGCTTCATGATCATCAGCTGTGTCACCTTTGCGACATAAGGATGGGCATTCTCATTCAGCAAACTCACTTATTTACTTCTATGCCCAGTAAAAGGTCATTTCTCTTCCAATGTCTTAATTCAAATGAGCAAGTTGCTCTCTGTAGTGTTGTACAGATTCTAGCAATTCGTAATTCCCATCTGGCACAAACAACTTTATTTTCCCCAGTAGATTTAGTTTAGGTTGAAATATTGAAAGCTATCATAAATCCAACAAGGATATTCTTTGTTTTTCTTGAAATAAATCCATTTTTCAATTTCAGTGACTGTCTTGTCCAAAAATAACTTTTTTTTTAGTGTAGAGCAGCAGTTCTCAACCTTTTTGGTGTTACCACCCTCTTTCACATGGAAAATTTTTTCCCTGCCCTCCTGTAGAGTGAACATTTAAAAGGATATCAAAACATTTTTGATTCTTTGAAAACAATAAAAAGAACAGCTTTAGGATTCCAAGATTCTTTAATGTAAAGTAGTTACATCAATGTAGAGGTCACCAATGTGACCTCTGTGTCTAGTGATCTTTTTAGAGTGTTACACATATATGTACAGCATACCTACGTACAGAGAGTGTAATACAGACGTGTACACACTTACACAAAGATTTACGCATTTCTCAACGCACTCACATTACATGAGATATCACAGTGCTGCTTAGTGAATAATATAAAATGTTGCTGTTGATGCATTTTTTAATTTTTTTTTATTGTCAATTACAGACTTGAAACCCAAAATCCTATACCGCGCACCTTGATTTAAAAATACTCACCACTTTCTTCACAGTTGCTCACTGTCCATCCAGGAGTTGAAATCTCCCACTGGTGGACGGTATAAATGCTCAAATGATGTTCATTTCCATAGTTTCATATGGAACCTATTTTCCCTGCTTTTTTAATTATCTCATAAGGTTTATAAACAATTGATCATACAAGCAATACAGAGCTGGGTAATTTTGAAAAGGCATTTGTAAGATTTCTCTAAGATTGTGCAGAGGATGGTGCTGGGAACTTCTGCATTTAAGCTGTTTACTGCCAAGTATATCTTTTTAATGTGAAGATTTTTTGTGAAAAGTTTGAAATAGAAAGTCTTCATTGTATGTTCAAAACTTTCATTTTTATACAAATCAGAATACCTAACTATAATTTGAAAAATATCTGTTTGTATGCATGTGAATACTAAAATAATTTAACAATTGACCATTGTATGGAATTGATATTCACTGTATATAATAGTATGCACACAAGGCATTGCTGTGTTGAGTTTGCAATTGTTTAGATCAAATCTAATAGAAATAAACTACTACAGAGTATAGATCTTTTATTTAAGATTATAGATCCAGATATGAAATATCTAAATTGACAACACCGAAGAGAAGTAACTGAAATGATATGAAGCTGTAGTTTTGTATAATTGTTGGAAATTAGTTCCATATGGTAGGCTGCTCCACAAAATTTTGGTTCCTTCCAAACCTGTACCTTCGAAACGTTCATTGCTCAAAGTAATAAATTTCTGACTGGATATCTAATGAATAAATATACATAAATGTTTCTAAGAAAAAAATACACCATTGTAGGATGAGTTATCTTGTCTGTGACACTGGACCGATAACTCACAGATTTATCTTGTCAGCTAGGAATTTTATTTAAAAACTTGTTTGGCTCTACATGATGATTGCTATGAATTTGAAAACATAATTTTCGATTAATTTTACATTTTCTTTTTCTTTCTTTTCTTCTTCAGGACATGGCTTGAAACTGTCTTGTCCCTAGAAAACTTTCCGATATGGCACATACACGCACCATCTCACGACCTTGTAGTTTAGTTGCTCGATGTTTATTATACTCGAGACCTTGTCAGAGCCAATCTACTGCAAGGTAAGTAGTAAATTTGATGAAATTGGAAGATTTCTTTTTTTTGAAAAATTTTTTTAAAATTTATATTTCTTTTTTTTTTTTTTTTTTTTTAAATTATCATTTTGGTATTTGTTTTCTCCAACCGGCCCCCCTGTTTTGTTTCATCTATTTTCCAACCTTCGTCAGGTGAATGGCTCATGTAGTGAATCATTTTAAATAGTCTTAAATATCCATTTAAATGAAAATCAATGACTGTCAAATAACATCACCAGAAAATAATGATGTAACATAATCTCCATGACAACAAAAAACATCACAAATTTGAAAATATTATAAGAGACATGCCTTCACTCTCCTTTTACTCCATGTGCCACTCATCAGTCAACAAGCTGTCAGTCAGTCAGTCAGTCAGTCCACTGTTAATATTTTCCTCCCTAAAGGTCTTAATGCTGAAGAAACTATTAAAAACCTACCTTGCTTCTATCTCTTCTGTCTACTCCTTAACTAATAGTACTAAAACTACTAATAACAGTAGAAGTGGACCACTGAAAAGAACTTGCAAACCTCCAGGCATTTACCTGCAAGATAAACAGGTAGCTTTGAAGTCCAAATCATAACATATATTGGTGACTAATATATTTTTTTGTCTCTGTTTCTTTGTTTAAATTCACACTCTGTCTGTTATTGTTTGTTTAGACTCCTTTGACGAAGCTCAGGAAGATTTAGAAAACTTTCTCTGGTAGAATAGATTTGTTTTTTTTTGGCTAACCATGTAGAAGATAAAAAGGTGGCGACTTCTATTTTCAAGTTCCAAGTTATATTTACTCGTACAAGATCTCATTTCTCCTTGAAAAAAAAAGCGTTAACTGTACATATGAAAATTTAGTCGGTGTGCTAAAAGTACATTTCAACCTTTAGGTTATATTCATCTATGAACACTTCAGGTTTTTTTAATAGGAAACAAAAAGCAAATGAGACTATTGCACAGTCTGTGGTAGGCATTAAAGCTTGTCCTTGCACATGCAATTTTGGACCCAAAGATGCTTTGAGAGACGAGTTTGTGGGTTGATTAGATGACAACACTTCACATTATAAGAAGTGGATCTATCTTTTGAAAGAGCTTTACAATCGGCCTCCTCAAAAGAAGCAGCTTCAAGAGATGCCGCTGAGATGATCAACCAGTGTCGGCCACGTATTTTGTCAAACTTGCAACAAAAGTATAGATTTAATTCTAAACCTGTGTTCTGGTTGCAGACAATTGCATTTGAATAGTAACTGTCCATTCAAAGATACAGAATGTCGTAAGGGTAAAAAGAAAGGACATTTTTAAGAAATGTTCATTAAATTGTGGCAAAAGAAAGCTAATACTAACCAAAATGCTCAAGTCCCTGATAGCATTGAATTTGACTGTGAATATTTTGAAATACTCACCGATGATGAGTAAATTTTTTTTCTAATGCAACTGAACATTAAGACAAACCTATTTCAGTTCCAGTTCTTTCAAACCGCTTTTCTACTGACTCTGAGCCAGCCATAGACGCTACCTGATCAGCAGTCATTCGTATCATGTATTTTGGTCTCCTAAACAGCGTTTGAAACCACATAAGTTCTCTGAAGAGTATATGGTGGTTCACAATTATTTATTCTCTGTGAATTGTGCGTAGGTTCAAAACTCAAAATGACTGAGGAAGCAAAAAAATCAAACCCAGCTCTACTCTCCTAGACATTTATCCTAAAAAAATTTCATCTGAAATTTCTCATTCCTGTTGAGTGGACTAATCCAGTCTATTTTTTGGATGGTTCTCCTGTAACTGTATCTGAAATAAGGGTAGATATCCACACACATCTTGTTCTTTTCAAAGTGTTCAAATAAATATTGTGAACTTGGTTGGCCTATTTCTATCTGTGATTCCCAATGCCATATTAGAAACTATCTATACAGATTTCTTCAGTTTTCATGTTGGTCTGGCTGGACGGCAATGTATGAATTATGCATACAGGTGACACCAATGGAGCTAGAGGGATGAAAACTTCAACATTTATTCCTTATTACGCTTACAAAAAAACTTTTTCTTTTGCCTTGTTTTTTTCCAAAAGTTTTCCCATAATAATTTTTTAGAGGGTGGGGGGTAGTTTGCAATGTAAGTTCATGCTTAATTGATTCCTTAATTGGTATCCACTTATTTGAAAATACAAACTTTCTCAGTGATCACTGTGTAATAAAAGGCAAGAGAAGTAACATTTACCAATCCCCCTTTTTCCAATTTTTGATAGATCACTCCTACACAGCATGCTGTCAAAAGATGTTGGTTGCGTGACAGTTTTTATTGATAATTAATCAGACTTTTTGTTTCTATTTATTCCTTTTGTTTTTGTTGTTGCAGGTATTATAGTCGACGATGGCCAAACCAACTGAAGAATCCTTCTGTTGTTTTGCTCTCATCTAATGTTTCCTCTGATAAACGGACATTTTTCACTCTTCCTAATTTAACACCATTTTCTAACAAAAGGAAAGAATATTCCGAACGCAGATTATTAGGGTTTGTACGAGTTTTGTTTCTTTCATCATTTGGCATTGATTATAACGGATGCATTTGACAAGCTGTTTTGATAACACAAAACTATAACCATAGATTTCTTTCGGGTTTTCAAGTTGGTCTAGCTGGCTATGTATGTATGGTGCATACTGGCTGCACCAATGGAGCTAGGAGGCTGAAAATTTCATATTTACTCTTTTTATGTTTCCAGACATAAAAAGGAGTAAATATATTGGGGGGGGGGTACAATGTAAGTTTATGCTAAATTGATCCTTTGATCTGTGTCCAGCAATGTTCACACTTCTTTTTTTATAATTTTGGAACCTTTTTTGTGATAACCAAAAGGTGAGAGAAGTAAATTATCTATTGATCACTCCTAATATGGCATGCTGCCAAAAGACCAGATTCAAATACGTTATTAGCATTTGTTATGAATTAAGTGACCTGAAGAGAGGGTAGTTGAAGAGACAGCTTTCTTTCTTTCTTAGGTACCCTGTTCTTTTTCTTGTTTAAGTCAGCTACATCATAGTATCCCTCTTCTTTTTTCTCTTCTTTTTTAAAATGTTTCTCGAAATAAATATGAGAAAAAGACAAGAGCAGACGATACAACTTGAAAACTCATTTAGAAAGGAATAGGTCAATGCTGTAAAATTGTATAAACAACATTAGTTTCTTTTTCTTGTTATACTTATATTAATACTCATTTTTGCTTATAACTGATAATCTTCAGTCCCAGGAACATGAGGATTCCATTTTTTTTTTCCTTCTTTATTTGATGTGCCTTCTCTTCAGTTATGGTTATAGACTGATAGAATAAGCTGATCTTAATCAAAATGTTTCATCTAGTTTGCAGTTCTGTAATAAATATGATGTGGGTACAACCTTCCTGATAATTTTGTGCAGTCAAGTGGAATGTATTTGGTATATTAATGTATTGGAACAATTACTGTTTTCAGAATAAGTGATCATGTTTCTTTTGCTGAACATTTTTTGATACTTTGAATACATATTTTATCACAGACTTAAGATACAATTTTATTTGAAGTCAATAGAGAAGAAATAATATCTTTTAATTGCATGTAAGACTCACTTTTTTCCCAAATTAATAGGATTTCATAGATTTGTAATAAATGCATGAAAAGAAACTCATCTTGAATCTGAATAAAGATTAAAGTTCCAGTAACATTTTAGTGTACCATCCAACAATTTTTTTCTTGATATTCCCTGCTGAAATAGGTGTGTGTGGGGGGGGTATAAGCATTTTAATTTTTGCTTGAAAATATCTTATACTTTTGCAAAAAATGTAACTTTCTGTCATAATATTGTCTTTTTTTCTTTTCTAGTTATTCCATGGAGCAGATGTTCACTGTAGTTTCGGGAGTGGAGGATTATCCACAATTTGTACCGTGGTGTAAAAGTGCTCGGATCTTTCACAAACGACAAAACCACTTCAAAGCCCGGTTAGAGATAGGATTTCCTCCCCTTTTAGAGAGCTACACTTCTGTAGTGACGTTAGCAAAACCTCATCTTGTGAAAGTAAGTTCTTTTTTATAAACTGATTGTTGACTCTTTGCTTTGCAGAATAAATCACTTGGTGTCTGTTTGAAATTCTGAAGAGAAAATATGCCATTATTCCATGAATTGTTTTAGGGGGGGAGGAAACGAGAGGTAGGGATGCTTCTAAAAAATTTCAGTACGATGACATTAAATTGATATTGACTAAATTCAAACTAGTCTAGTACAATCGTAGTTTTTGTAGTGACGTTGAACTAGCAATGGCTTGTAAGATTAGCTATGATTCTCTGTGGGTCATCAGTGTTATACTTACCACAGAATTCAATAGCATGGAACTTTTAAGTAGCATTCATTTTTACTGTATATGCTGGTAAGATGGAATTTTATATAAACATTTGAGTGTAATGTTTGTATTTGATGTGTTGGTATTATGACTAGGAGGTAGTTGGTGGGGGGGCTCCAATGAGTAGCTGAGAAGGCTAGTTCTCCAGGTACCTCGGTCATTGAAACTAAATACCTGAATTCTGAATGTTTTGAATCAAATCTATTTGCATTGGATAACATTCCTCACTTGACATTACGATTTTAGCTAAATAAAATCAAACTATCCATCTGTTTATGAAAAGCTTTTGCTGACACTTTAATGAAACAAAACCCTTAATAATATATCTCGTAATTATGTATTTGCAAATATTCCCAAATCCAAAATTTAGATATTTCAGATAAGGGATAATTCCTGTCAAGGTGGGTTTTGTCTCAAAGTATTTGTATTATTTCTAGCTTTTCAACATCAGATTGAATTTCAGTTTTGACCTTTTTGATCTTCTTGCAGTCTGAGTGTACAAATGGAAGAATGTTCAATTTACTCGTAACAACTTGGTGTTTTCGACCAGGATTGCCTAATAATGAAAACACCTGCATGTTGGACTTCTCGGTAAGTAACCTTGACTTTGCTGACAGAAATTCACTGAATTTGTTTCGGGTTTTCATAACTTTTTTTCTATACACTCTCTTTGTATGGAGTTCTCTCAACACATCTTTTTCAGGTCTTGGTCACTTGCTGTCACTTTATATAGGAAATTAGGGGCTCAGGATTTGATTAATCAAAATCCCCACAAGCTTCTTAATTCTCATTCAGAAATCATTTCAACTCTTTTCTAACCATTAAAACTGTCCCTTTTTAAAAAAAACTCTTTTATAAAATTCAGACCAGTTCAATAGATTTTCAGTCTCGTTCCTACTGAGTAGGCGAGACCAAACCTCTTACATCACATCATTATCCAATTGAAAATGCCTTGGTAAAACTCTTTTTTGTATGGAACGATTATAAAATTTCCCTTTTACTTGTTTTCTTCAGGGTTGGAAAAGATAAATAGTTAATAGGTTCTTTGTTCTTGAGTGCACATAGCCAGTACTGCCAGACTGGCTTACAAGGGCCAATAATCAGAACTTCATTTCTGAGACTCGCCCAATACAGGCATTGGAATAGCATCAAATTGAAACTTGTGAAATTAGAAATATGATGTATACTGAATATGTTACTAGTTTATTATCATTATCATTCAATTGGAGATAATCCAAATTTTATCTCTGCTTGTAGCCTAACCTGGCAACTCTTTAAATAACCAGATGCCAAACAACTCAGGTAGTCAAATTTTGACTAAATCATAGATTTTGGCATTCTGAAATCAAAACAACTTTTTTCCTAAAATTAAAATTATTTAAACTAATCCATCTGGAGTACGCCCAGGATCGTCAATTAGTCTGGGAACATATCCACTCTTGTGTACACTTACGCAACTTGGCCTTTTTCATTTATAATTTCAATTTCGGTTTTTAGATGATCACTTTTCTTTTTTTTTTTTTTTTAGGATAAAGGCTGTTAGTTTTTGTTTTTTTTTTTTTGGCTTACAATTCTGCAGCTAAGTTCTATGATATGAGAAACTTTCTTTATTAAAGACAAAAATATATTTGAATTTTTATTTGAGAAATCTAAGATACTTCATTATCTCCATCCATGACTGATCCAAAGTGAAGAGCATCCAATGAGGTTCAAATTCATAAATTAACATTCAATAAAAACTATCCTCAGCACTTCAGTAGGTTTCCTCGAAATTTGTAATGTTGAAAAATGTTTTTTCTATTACTGAAGCATCAACTTCAGAGAAGTAATTTGTAACAGTAATATCTTGATTTATTTTTATTAGATGAAATGTTTTTGACTATTACTAGTTTCGACTAGTATTTTCTTTCATCTTAATTTTAGTTACTTTTTTTTACCTCATGACTGCAACTACACAGACTGGCAGTCAAATGAAAAGCTACTAAAATTAAGATGAAAGAAAGTACTAAGCAAAATTTTGTTCATCTTAAAATTTTTTTAATTTGTTTTGGGTTGTGGGCTTTTTTCACAATTTGAACCATAAATACATTTTTAATGTTTAAATCTTTAAATTCACTCATATTTAAGGATATTAAAAGAATTCAGTTTTTGAAAGTTGTTTGTAGACATTTTCATTGATTTGTTTTTCTTTCTTCCCAATCCAGGTTGCGTTTGAGTTCAGATCTGCCCTCCATTCGCAATTTTCAACGCTCTTTTTTGATGAAGTTGTTAAACAGATGGTGAAAGCTTTCTTGAAACGTGCTTACACCATTTATGGACCTGAAAGCATCAAAAGCCAGAATCCCAAAATTATAAAATACGTCTCTTGACGGAACGAGTGTTTAGAAGACAAAGTACATCTTGTAAATAGGTTTGTCTCGTAAACCAGTTATTCTGTTGAATCTTTTTCTCAAGATGAAAATTGTTTTTAAAGAAAGATGCTTTTCATCCTTTGAAACAATTTTCTTACAGAGATGAAAAAAAGTGGAACATAATAAGTTTTTTAAAAACAAAAAAAGGACACTAAATAAACTTATTTATGAAAACCACACATTCTGGTTCTGTTAAGGAATGTTACATTGTTTGCAATTCTCTTGATATATATATGAGGAATAAATTATGTATAATATATGTAGTGTGTGTATGTATTTACTAATTATCCTCTGCCAAAACAGAAAATGAGAGTTCAGCATTCTAGTACCATTGTTTATAGACACCCCATTCCTAATGATCTGAAGGTCTACTGGTTTGAAAGGAAATGAAAAGTTAATCTTATCTACAATTTGACAGAAACAAATTAGGGCTATATCCAGGGGGTTTGGAAATGCCATAATTGACTTCTGGAGGTCAATTATAGCTAAGTTACCTCTATACACAAGTTTGCAGCCGTCTCGTTGAGATTTGAAAATGACCAGTCTAAATTTAGCTGCGTAACATCTATCCTAGGATCATCCTGGGGCCAAGTCACCCACGTATGTTACAGATGTTACTCCACTCTCTTGACAACAATATCTTTTATGGCTTCCATGTCATCAGATGGATTTGCCTGTTAAATCTATATCTAAAATGAATCAGAATGTGATCAGCTCTATACAGCGCAGTTTGCAAAAACACTGAAATGGTCATTTCCCCTACTATATTGGATCTCCTCCTCCTTCTCCTCTCAAAAAAAAAAATAGCTCAAAAGGTAAAAATAACCTTTGTTATCCAGTCCTGCATTGACTGAAACTTGGAGTTTTAACCAATTCTCTCTCATTATCCCCTGATGAAATAAGGGGAGGGTCTTTTATGCCATTAAATATAGTAATTCGGCTCAAGAATAACAAAAGGGAGCAGTTATTAAAATTGTGATATCTTTTATGTAAACCCAAATCATACTTTTAAATGACAAGTTGATATATGATATCCAAAAAAACCTTTTAATCCAACAATTATTACATAACAAATTCAACTTTGGTTTCATAAATTTATCTGGGACTTATATAGTAAATTATGATTATAAAATGAAACAAAAATATTTAAAGCAGCTTCTCCACAAAAAAATCGGATGAAATATATTCCTATATTGAAACTTTTTACTTTTTCTTTGTTAAAAATAAAATATATTTGTCTGGAGTTTTATGAGATGAAGAATTTTCACTAACCATTTTTATTGACTCATCTTTTCTGTTGCCTCTTCTCACATCATCCAAAGCCTGTTGTATTGTTCTGAATCCATAACTTGTAAAATATTATAACTCTGCCAAGATGTTCCTTTTGAGCCAGTGAAAGTCTTGTCAGGAAGATTCCACTTCAAAAGGCTCATGACACATGCTGGTTAAAGCATAAAGAAAACCACTTCACTGAGGAACCTTTCAACAACAAATGCAAAAACCATGCTATGGGACACCTGTTTGAGAGCAGAGAATCAGCTGAAGTAGTAAGTGAAATGAAGAGATACAACATCATGGTCCTCTGTTTACGATGGTACAAAGCAGGCATTTGACTGGAAATCACTAGGGAAGAGTTGTGAGGCCAAAGTAGGATTGGGGGGGTGGTACTCAAGAATGAGACAAAGGTGGCTGCAAAGACATCAGCCCAACTGAGAAAGAGTTGCTCAGAATCAGGTCTGCTGGCATGGTTAGGTTATGTCCCTCTGCTCCACAAGGGGTCTACTGGAATAAACAAAATATTGTGAGAGAAAGCAGCAGAAAAGATGAACATTTTTATCTAAAAGATGATTATGGTTTATCCATTTTTCTTCTAAACTAAGTTAACATTTAATCGTTATGTGCTGCTGTGTTATGAAATCACTCAAATTTGTCCATTTTGAGTTTCT
The DNA here is from genome assembly GCA_963457665.1 of Thysanoteuthis rhombus. Classification (NCBI taxonomy): domain Eukaryota; kingdom Metazoa; phylum Mollusca; class Cephalopoda; order Oegopsida; family Thysanoteuthidae; genus Thysanoteuthis; species Thysanoteuthis major. The sequence continues at coordinate 3,653,614 of OY735211.1, read as the reverse complement.
GGAATAATTCTTTAACTCTAATCTTCTTCAATCTCTGCGGAAGGTGGTGGAGGCATGACTTCAAGACAAATGTCAAATTGTTGGTCCATTCCCAGGTAGGAATCACTCATCAGGTACAAAGTGTAAATAACACGCCCTGGTGCTTCAGGGGTGAAGAATGCAACCTGGGGGTGACTATAACTACTTTGACAGGTAACACGTTTCAGAGCCACCAACTCTTTGCTCTCAATGTCACCGATGATCAGGAACCAGCCTTCATCTTTGATTTTAGGGAATTTTGGTGAGTACGCCTTTGAGTCCTGCTTCTGAAAATAAAAATAAAAAAAATTTTAAGAATAATCAAAAAGAAATTAAGTACAAAACAAAACAGTGAGCAAAATATTTCACTAATTTCTTATCCCTGAGAAATATAGTGCCCGAAAAAAAAAAAAGATGAGGGTTGCTCTCTTTGGATTCCATCTAAAATGTCTCGATCAACTAAGGTCGGGGGGGGGGATAATGTGATGAAAATTACAATAATACAGATACTCAATTTCTAATCCAAAACATTTGGGACGGGAACAATATTTAAATTGATAATGACAGCTACTTCCTTTGTTGCTTCTCACTGTTATCCATACATTTTTCAAAGTAAAAAGTCACCAAAATATCCAGGAGTAGCGGAAAACTGACAGGTTGGAGCACCATTACATACGTGTTGTGCAGATTGAGCCAAGCCAGTCTCCAAATAATAACGTTTGCTGTGCTCTATGAGGATAGGTAAAGTGCAGAGGATTAAAACAAGTTGAGCTGGGGTCATGTTTGGCATCAAAATAAGCTTTGGGGTGCAGATGACATCTATGCAAAAAGTGTTCTGTCTTCAATTTTCAGATCTTGTATCAAGTTTATTTTATTGTAAAAGAAAGTAAAAATAAAAAGTCTTATTTGTACTTTCTAGCCTTTTGAAAAAAGGCCCACGTGTAAATTAAAATGTTCAGTAGTCAATTAACAAAGCTTCTTTTAGATAAATTTGGGCTTTCCCCAAAGGGAGTTGAGTGAATTTTGGTATTAGATTCATTAGATAAACCATTTTTGAAGTGAAATTTGAGGGTATCCCTTATAAGTGACTAATTTGGCTTGTGTTCTAGTTATGATTAACAACCCCACTTCCAATTGTCTGGTTTGCAAGATAGTTGTCAATTTTATACTGATACACATTACAAAATTACCAGTTCCTGAGAATTCCTCAAAAAGGGAAAACTTGAATGCCCTTACTATTCTGACATAGCAACACGTCAAGTCAGCAATTTCTTTTTGAGTCTAAATAACTCTTTGGAAAACCGCTTTTCTATATCACCAGTCGTGGATATTGACATGATTGGGACACCAAAAATGATCAACAACAGGATAATGACTTGAGGCTTATAGACAGCGAAATGAAGAAATTCTGCCCCCATGCTTCAAGAGGCCCCCCTTGTCCCAGAATTTAAAACCCTTCCCATCTGAAGAAGGCTGTAGAGTGTAATGGCCTGTTTAAAAGTTAGACCAAGATGAGGACAACAGTCCGGAAAAATTTATACATATATTTTTTTGTTAGGAAAAAAAAATACATACTCTACAGTTCACAAGCACACATCATAATATTCACTCAATATCTAGAACGTTAAAAATTTGCAGTGCTGTAATAAAGATCATAATTCTTCTCAAAATTATTTACATCTGTTGATAACATTACATTCTGCTAATAGTACCACCACTGAATTGCTGAAGAATTTTCTGATCCTTATTTCCATTTACTTCTGCTGTGTATGTTTAGCCCCTCAGTTCTTTATACTCCCTTTTGGTGAAAAAAACATTTAAGGCTTACTGAATCCTTTAAATTTCCCTCAGCCCATCTATTTTCTAACTCCCTTAACTTATCCTCATAATTCATACTTTTTAATTCTGACTTGATGGCTTGTTTCTGGATTTTTTTCATCTTTCTCCAAGTACGATGACTAGGCCTGTACACAGTACTTAGGGGGCAGACAGACATAACTCCTATATAGCTTAAAGAACGAGTCTTCGTCTCTCTCTCTCTGTATGTAATTTATATATATAAAGTATGCTGAATCAGTCCTAGTACCTTAGCAAACAGTTTATGAGTTATCATAATAACAAGATCCTTTTCATCATTTACAATATCTAGTATATTTTCATTAATACAGTAATCTTAATATGGATTTCTATTTCCTAAATATAGCACCTTACATTTATCTTTCTTAAAAGCTAATAATCATTCTCTTGAACATTCGAATGACTTTTCAATATGCAGAAACAGTTAATTTTTTTAGTTTAGCGAACAACAACTTGTGTAGTTCATTTAATGAATTAATTGTTGGTATTTTTACACTGGAGTTTTTTCCATTTTCTTCTGAATATTTGTCATTGATTTCTTTCCTTCAATTTGATCAAGAATGAATTATGAAGTAATGGAATGAAACAAAAGGTAAACTCATTAGATTTTCTAAAATATCCTAAACTTGAACAGAAAAGAAGTAGAAAAGAAAATAGGAACGTTTTGCTTGCAAATAGATATTAAACACTTTCTTTACAAATGTCATTAGTCAGTTATTGTTATCTAAAAGACCCAGTTCCAAAGTGAACGCAATACTCAGCTTTCACTTTAATTTAGAAAAGTTATATTTTAATACCTACCCCTGATTTATTGATCTTCATTAATTTCACTTGCAGCGTGTATTCTTGGTCAGCATATACTTGTATCCATTTTTTGGAAAGATAACTGGAATCTGTGTTCAAAGGGAAAAATAATCATCATGAGGAGGAGGATAATAGTCAGCAAAAACAAGACCATTTTTCTTTAATAATTTTTTCAAGACAAATTTCTTACCGTCATCTTAAATTCATTAGTTGCTTTTTATTGCAACTTTTTCCTCAGACCAATTACCCTCCGGCAGTGAGCAAACAACGTTGATCAGAAAAAAAAAAAAAAGTCTAAGGCAGTATTTGAACACACGTCTTTTCATTTCTTTCAATTTTTCTCTTTGCTCTGCTGACCAAAAAGAAGCTCAGTTCAACTCGGTTCCAGTTAAGCCACCTTGACTCCAACTGGGAGCAGAAGCTTAAATAACCCCCTTAAATCAATCCTTCTTTCTGATCATTTGTTTACGTTCAACTAATTTCAGTATTTTATATGATTTTTGTTTTTTCATCTCATAGAAATAAAAGAAGAAATGAAAGAAAAATGAATGTTGCTTCTCCAGCTGAACAGAGAGAAAGAAATGAAAAGCAGAAAAAATATCTGAATCTTGTCAAAGAACTGAAAAAACAAGATTGGTTGGTCACTCAATCGAAAGTATCTTTTGGTAGAATGCAGTGTTGGGGGTGATCAATTAAAAAATTGGAAAACCAGATGATCAAGGGATTAGTTACTTCCCTCCATTTTTCTTTGGGTAGTGATCATTAGAAAAGTGTAAATTTTAAAGAAAGAAAGGTGAATTCCGCTGGACATAAACTAAGGGATGAATTTGACAAAAATTTACATTGCTAATCCCCACCCCCAAACCTATTACATTTTACAAAGAAAAGATAAATGAGTGAATGTTGAAAATTTCAGCGCAATGGCTCCATTGGTGTAGCCTGTATGTGTGATACTTATATAGCCAGCCAGCCAGACCAACTTGAAAACTGAAGAAACCTATGTTAACTGTTTTAGTTGACTTTTGTAATTATGGAACCTGAAGATAATGATTGTACTCATTATCACTAGAGCCCTTGGAACAGTCCTGAATGGCCTTGCAATGAGATTGAGACAATTATAAATCCATGTCTGGATCCAAACTATCCAGACAACAGAATTACTCAAGTGGAATATATTGGAGATTTGTTAATCTCAGATGCAATCCACCAATTCATCCTGCTGTAGTGTGATGATAAAAAACTAGTCTTGCTGATCAATTGACTGGTGCAGGAGGTTCAATTCTCCTTGGGTGCTCCACTACTGTGGCCTTGAGTCAGACCAAGTGGAGTTTGGGAAATAAGTTGATTCCATGGAAGAAATTCTCTCAGGAGGTGTAATCAGATGAGGAATTAGGAAGGAATTTCAATCAGGTGAAAAAAAAAACGATGGAAAGTGTAATGATAAAAAAACCTTATAGATTCAAAATAGGAGAGGAAGAGAGAAAACATTGAATCCCAAGGGGAGAAATGTGACCTGGGAATCTTCGGAACACTACTTTTCATTCTGTTATGATCTAATCCAGGGGTCTCCAAAGTGGTCAATATAAATGTAGGGAGGGTATATTGAATATTTGGTACATTTGACTTATATTCTTGTTTTCTTTGTATTAGTGTTCATAAAGTAATTACGTATTTTTGTGTTTGGAAAGTAATTTCGTATTTCACTGCTATAAATTATAAGCCAATCAAATAAGGCAAGACCAGGATTAAATGGTAGAAAATGACATCTGGATCGAGTTCATCATCTCTTCTATCCGTTAATGTGTTCTTTATAGTGTATTGTAAAGTTTAACCTCAAGGAGAATAGAAACTTTAGAGAACAACATATAAAAAAATGCAGAATTGAAAATTTGCCTTTCAGTCAGGATGCTATCATTGATAATGATGATCATTAAAATACGTAATTTTTTTTGGAACAACCTTATATTTTACCATTGATTTCTTGTTAATCTTCCCTTTTTAATACATAATTGTATACAATGGATTTGGTACATTTTAGGATGTAGTATTGGTACGTTTGATGTCTTTCTTTTGGCAGCCCAGTCTGGGGGTCAATAAGGGATTCCATAAAGGGGTCAATGGTCTAAAGAGATTGGCAATCCCTAATCTAATCTGTGAACTTACCTGATTTTGATATCAACACAGGAATGGATTCTTTTTTAGCAAATCCTTCTGAATTTGAGTTTTTCACTTGTAACTTCAGCTCCAATTGTGGCAGCTTGGTCAGCACTTGATAGACCTATGAATGAACAAAACAATTCAGTTACTTCAAATCTGAAATTGTAAGTAAGCTTCCAAATTCATCTATCATCATCTACTAAAAAAGTATTTTCTTTTTAAGCCCAAAGGTTTTTTTAATATGATTTCTTTTCATGTTCGAAAAGTTAACTAACCAAATGATGGACTGAAAAAAAAGAAATTTTATGATAGAAAAGATTTTGTTGCTTCTTGAAAACTTTTTAGATGTGTCCATACATCCATGTCGGTTGGTCCCAGTTACGTTAAACAACAGGAAGAGGAAAGAGCTTTTTTATTTACCTGCTGCTATTATGTCATAAGAGGTGTGAGATCATAAGGTGTGATGTCATTAAAAGAGCATCTGTTCAAAACAATAGATGATGTATCGTGTTTGTTTTTACAGTTAGTAATTAATAGCTAAAACTGTCTGCAAAAATGGTTAAAATTGGCTAAACTTATCAATTTCCAACAAACTTTATGTATAAAAATGTTGTAAACTCATTTAAAGCCCACTTATCAAATGAAAGAACCATATACTATGATTCCAGAACAAATTGATATAAATCATACGCTTACTTCAATTTAAACTAATTGTTTTCATAGCCAGACTTTCTAGTAAACCATCCTCACCTTCTTCTTCCTCCTGCTACTACTACTACAACAACCACCGGTACTACTACTACTACAACAACTAGTACTGCTGCTATTACTACAACAACAACAACCAGTATTGCTGCTGCTACTACTACTACAACTAGTATTGTGACTACTACGACCACAACTAGTATTACTACTCCTTTGTTTAGCATCCCTTTCAAATCAGAAATCAAGGTAAAGGTGGCAGATGCATTGTTAAAAATAATAATTGACATTCTTGACGTTAAATCCTTTTTTAATTTTATGGAAAAAAATGATGAATGACAAAAGCCAGAAAAAAAGACAAAATGCATTGTCACTGGCATGTCATAATGGTGAAGAGAGTAGATGAGTGAGAACTTGCGTAAACCACTCTCCCATAACTATATCTCCTACCAAGACAGTAGCAGTCAATCCGATAGACAACCACAACGGGGTTAATAATTTTGAATAGTTTACAAGTAAAATTTCACAAAAAATGACTCTGTACATTTAAGAATAAATGCAATATAAGAAACTTCCAAATGCAGCCTTGGGGAGCGGGTCCCTTGGGAACTAAACATACTTTTGGGGCACAGGAAAAACTTGAAGCATCAAGAATGATTTTTTTTTGTAACTGAGTTTATGAACTTTTTTCATAGAGCTTTTCTTTCTGTCTTTTACATATTCCTGGATATAGGATGGCAGTGTGTCTTTTATCTTTATGACTAGCTTATACCTGTTAAAAATGACAAAGTTGTTTATGTATGGATCAGCTCTAAGGAGCAGAAAAATATTTCATTAAGTAAAATAATAATTCAAGTTTCAAATTTTGAGTTTCAAAGTCTTAGGTTGACTTGAGCTATTTTAAAGGGTGATCAGGCATAGAGTCTTAAGACAAAATGTTATATTAGAAAAATCATCACTGATATCATAAGAAGAAACTCATTTCATTACAAAATAAACTCACACATTTACTCTTTCCTTCTTTATTTTAGTGTCAAATGATCAGCATTTCTGTAATGCATTCTTCATTGTTAAAAGCACATCTCATTTTGAAAACCTTTAACTGTTGTATTAATTCTATTGATATATTTCACATGAACAAATCCATTATGATTTTTATATCAAAACAGGACATTACAGATAATTATAGAATTAAACATGGTAATTTGCAAATATGGCTTTTATATATGCAGATGAAAAATGAATTAACAAATTATAAAAAGGAAAGTCTCACCTGTTCAATATTGGCGTGACTCATTTCACCTTTAAGCATGTCTAAAAGTAATTCAAATTTGCCGTCTGTGACTGCAATCAATTCAGGTATAGAATCAAGCACTTGATGGCCATTTTTCTTGGAAATTCTGTAAAAATGCAGTTGAAAAATGTTTTCTAAAACCAGGTTTATTAATTGCCACAAGGGAATAATTCTCATTGATGGAAATATTTGATTTTATACAATAAATATTTATTTTTCCCTACATTTGCTCTCCTTGTCAATGCACTTGAATCAGTGGTGAATTTTAACCATATTGATTGAATGATACTCATACAAGATTGGGGTCCAATGCATTACAGACAAAAAAAGCCATTGTTACTCCCCTTGAATAAACTAATTTGTTTATTCATTTTTTTCTTTTGGATCCTACTATAGTATTACAACTGATTGAACATTATACCATGGAAATTTCAGATCAAATTCCAGCTAATAACTATGAGTCAGGCTACAGACTTATTGATCCATCTTCATAAGTCTGAAAAACATGCTGGTAAATAATAAAATCAAATGATCAACAAGAAGATGTTTCTGTGAACAAAACAAAATCATTTTTCCTTCTTTATTAGAAATTAAGACAATCTTTGCTTTGACGAACATAAACCTATGGCAGTGTTTAAGCATCATAAAGAGGCTTCAAAATATAATTAAATAACATATTCATCAGAAATTAATGCAATAATAAAATTAAATGAATGTCTTTATCAGATTGTGCACAATGAACTTGTCATGGTACAATGCCATGGAAACAATACATCTGACTGCACAATCTGATAAAGATGTACATTTAATTTCAGTATTGCATTATTTTCTGATGAATAAGTTATTTAATTATACTTTTTGGAAATTTTATATGACTTTTGGAACCTCTTTATCCTCTGTCATTTCTGCAGATGAAGAAGTTGGGAGGATGTTGACTTGGATTAAGGTTAGTAAAAATGGAAAATTCATTACAATGCAAACTCACATAACAGGGTGGAAAATTATGACTCCCACATTTTAATTGGTCTATGTGAGTGTGTCTATATATCTTAGTATCTTCCAATATTTGCTCAGGTTGTATGACAAAAGCTAAGTGAGGGAAGGAAGATTGCGTAATGTCAGTTTTCCAGTTTTCCACCTCCTTCAAGTACCTTGTAAATTATAAACTCTACTTACTCTAAAGAGAATATGTAAAAAGAAACTTGTTAACATTTAATGATGAGAAAAAAAACTTGTTATTGCAATAAACACTTTCATTCCTACAAACTATATTATCAAACTGAATATTAAAAACCAATCAATCCACAAAAATAATTCAACTCAATAAATCATTTTAATTTTTTGATCTCAATGAATTGTTTGAATTCCATAATTTATTGTTGGTCTTCCTTGTGCTGAGTGGTTTTGTGCCGAGATGTCAGAGTTCAAAGCACTAGGAAGATTTGAGCCAAGAAGTTGGTGAACCTTGCTTTTTACCAGATGACTGATTTTGCATGTCTATTTTTGCAAATTTTCTTTTTTCATCAAATTTCACTGAATGTTAGAGGAGGCTCCTCAAAGAGCCAAGACCCCCCCACCCTCCTAACCTCCAAACTTCTAATCTTTGATATTGTGACACTATGGAATTGAAGGGTTGATTAGAAAAATGACAGGATGAAAATGAAGGGTTCATTGGAAAAATCTGAAAGTGGAAATAACTTTGCGAGGTTGAGTGTACTTAATAAAAAGAATGTTTACCAAAATGGGTTAATGAGAAAAACCAGGCGGATAAGGAACAGATAAAAATCTAAAACTGTAAAGCACTTATTATTGAACCCTGAGTTGGGAAAATATTTTTTTGCATTAAAGGGTCTAGCAAGCAAAGCCTCGATAGATTACAGATGTTAGATTATTAATTGCTTTTGTTAGGAAAATATCTCTAGTTTCCAGGCAGGTGAATTGATTGCCAGGGGATCCAGCTTCACCTATCGTCTATATATATTTCTAAAGGGAAAATTATGGATTCCAAAATTTGGAGAGATCAGAAATTTCAATATTTGCCAGCTGAGAAGGGAAGAAATCAATCATAAACCCTTCAGCCATTGGCCCCAACTACAAGGGAAGCCAGCTATTGTGTAAGTCACCTATTTTTGGTAGAGAGGCTGAATTCTATGTTTCTTGTCATTACAAATATCCTGACCCCCAGAAGATTATATCTTTTGTGAAGCTATATCAATAGATATACCAAGAGAGATCAAGTGGATTCCCCAAATGGTTTATAATTTCGACTCGAGAACTTTGTTGAAGCTATACCAGCAGACATAATGAGAGATGTCAAGTAGACAACCCAAAAGACAGACCGATAGTCATTCCATAGTGTCCTTAGCCGCATCAGCATATATTTTGACCAGTCATCCTGTAATGATACTGACATAAATCTTATTGTATATTTACATCCAGTATCAATTGTCCCTTTTCAACTTGTGATGCCTTGGGGGAGGGGGGGTTCTTTGTTCCAGTGCCGCAGAGTCTTTTAGTTGCACCCCCTTGAATCTGGACACACTGTGGGTAAGGTAGGGGTGACTTGAAGCAAAGATACAGCAACCAGTCAACTATGGCCTGACCGGCAAAGGGAGCGGAGACCAGCTTGGGGTGCTTGTTCATAATATCAATGCATCATCAAGAAATATACTGTCTCGATATCTAAATACATCCTATGATATCATTTTAAGAAAAGAACTGAGCAAAGATGACTTACCTGAAGCAGTCAAGATGATAAGGCATCACGTGGGGGAGGGTCAAAAGGGTGTTTTTGTTGCACCATTGTCCTTGGATGACCATTTGTAACAAATTGATGACACATAGACTTGTCACTAACCAACCTTGGTCAGCACAAGTATCGAGCATAGCCTGGGAAGAAAGGACATTGCGAATAAAGAAAAATTTTACTTTTGAAACAAAATATTTATAGTTTAGAATAGAAAATGCCCCATGAATTTGTATTGAACACATTGAATATACAGGGAGTTCTAAATTACAGAATTTGGACCAAAGATTACTAAGTATAATGATCAAAAAAATATTGAAACTTAATAAAACATTGAGAAGTTGTGGACAAAAATCAGGAATCTTTGGTCCAAATTCTGTCAATTTTGAAGGCGTATAATGATATTGAAATGTATTGGATACATTTTAGTGACAGACAGACAGACAGAGGGCATATTCTATTTGAATGAGGGAAGGGAGAGAGCTAAAACTTTATTGAACAACCACATTAACTTTAAATTTGAGGGCATTCAAACTCTCTGAAATGGTCTAATTTTATTTTCATTGAAATAAATATAAAGGATTCACAGGAAAATATGTACCAAGGGCAGTTAGGTTTTTTTTCCAACTTGTAAAAATAATTAGAATTGATATTGACTTACTTGTAAAATCCTGATAGCTTGGTCAAGAACAGATTTAGTATCAGTGTAATAATCTGAACAGGGTAATTGAATGCCAGAGAAATGAGCCTGGAGCAATAAATGTGTTTTTGTGTGGGAAGAATCAAATGTGTGTGAGTTGACTTCGAGAGGCAGTTGCTTAGCCAAGTCACTGAAAAACAAAATTAAAAACTAATCATGAAATATTGAAGACAAAATCTTTTAGGAAGAACAGAGAACTTATTTATTTTTTCACATTTTAATATCAGGAACCTATGTTATTTGTAATCTCTAATATCATAAACATGATTATTTTTGTAACTTTAAAAAGAATTAAATTTGTAAATCAAAACTTTTAAAAAATCTTTCAATCATACAGTGTACCTAAAAACAACTAGAATCAATTTTTTAAAAATCACATCATTGGGAAGAAACTGTCGTTTCAATTTTGCTAACCCACTCAAATTGTGGCACACATACAAGCAATTTTTTTTCAAAATTTTATCCTCTTTAAGCAAATGAAGCATAAATTTTGTGGAAATTCATTTCATTCTCACATCTTCTGTCAACATCCATCGACACAACCTCTAAGATGAACAAAGTCCCTCAACTCATCAAGGGTCCAACAACAATATTCATTAATTGCTTGGTGAACTTTTACTAGATTTTCTACCAATAGGTAAACTGGCCTAAAATAGTGTTGACTCATGATACTTAGAGGCACAATGTGCAACTAAGCCCAGTTTGTGAATGACATTAATGGGTCAGATGTTGAAAAAATACGAATACAGTTCTGTATGTTCGGAGGTGCCCCCTCATATCTTCAAATGATGTTAGATGTGAAATTGTTAATTTGCTCTGGAAATATTCTTCAAAGCTGAGATAAAGAGCTTTTAATTATCCTTAGTCATAGATGAAGTATTTTTGATATCACTTTTTGATAAGATTTTCTTTCGTCTTTGTCAATACACCCAATAATCTAAAGATAGAACTATAATCTATTTTGTGATTCACAATTTACTCTGGTCATCATAGACAGGTTCAACAGAGTGCATAATGATAAAAAAAAAAAAAAATAATGACAAAAGAAAAAGACCAATTTTAGGTTTTCTAAGTTTTGAACAATTGTCAAAAATCCTGTAATTAGCAGATGCATAGTAAAACATAAAAGAGAAGGAAAAATGAATTTTAATTTGTTTTTTAAAATAAATTGAATTGAATAAAACAGCACATTTCATCCTACATCTGCCAAAACTTAACAAAGAGAAGGAAGCAGCCACCTTATCCGAGTAAACCTAAAATGCACTCTGCAATAGGCCAACCTTTATTGAATTATCTGCGGGTGCACAAAGGTGTATAAAGAGGACGGCTTCAATATTATTAGTATTGCAAGATCTTCCTTTCACCTGGGATTTTTGGAGTCAATTTACATCAATCCCCCATAAAGCGGTAGTGCACAAACAAAGAGCATTTATTTTTATACTAAAACTTCTAAAATTCAACTGCATTTTTAGCGCATTTTGATTTCCGATCATAACACTTATAATTCTTTGCACATCTCTTCAATGGGTTTGTTTGCTGTTTTAAACAACATTCTTCATACTTATTCATATTATTTCCACACAGTATATTTAAACATTTTCTGATGGGTCATCCTCTGATGAATGTCAGTCTAAGGGAGATTTCAAGGATTTAATTTGAAAAACAAATTGAAAAATATCATTCCTCCTCTATTATGTTTTACCATGCATCTGTTAATTACAGGAATTCAAAAATTTTGTACGACTAAAAGACTTTTCAAGAATTAATAACCTGTTCAGCTGATCCTCATTATGACGAACTGGCAACTCTGCATATTCATGTGATTTCTGTGAAAGACAAATAAAAAAGGTTAAAAAAGAAACAATTCAGAAGTTTTTCAAAAAGATTTTACTGAAGACTCAATGACGGAGGTATTACTAAAACATAAAGACAAGTTTTAAAACCAAAATGAAATTTAAGAAAAACACAAAGAATCGATTTTTTGGGACACATTCTCCAAGAAGGAGAATTTTTTGTTCAATTTTAGGTGTTTTCAATCCATTAGATCCTCAAACCATCCATTAATTTGTTGGTTTTTAGAAAAAAAATTTCAAAAGGTTCTACAAGGAGAGATTTACTTGAATTAAAATGGGTGCTTTCTTTCCAGCATTTTGGCAGAAGTATGGATTACAAGAAATTATTTTCCCTTTCATCCGATTTTATTCTTGTACCAACTTCAAGATCGGATGTGCAATTTTTACATTCCATCTTAGTGCACATCTGATGTTAAAAATGGCATGTAAACAAACAAGAGAAAAATAAAATTCTGTAAATCAAAAAGATTAAAAAACAGAAAATTTCTGTATATACAAAAAGTGAATGGTAAAAATGTGTCCTTATTGATTTATTCAATAATTACACCCTTAATTTCCAGGTTTGCTAGAATTTGATTATATCAAAAATCAAAAATACTTGAAACGCAAGTTTCACAATGAATACATGCCATGATAATATTAAAGACAACTGAGAGAGGAGGAAAGCCATACTTCCTTAAAACAGTCAGAATGTAAGTGCCCACGTTAGCATTATATTTTCATTGTAAATAGAAACCCCACCACCATGTATAGCCATGAAAAAATCCATTTTTAAAAAAATAACTCAATTTTTCCCCCAGCGTACCCATTCATCCTGTGCAGAAATGTAAGCATATTCCTGTAAAGAATCTCATATAAAATGTAAGGATGTAAAGAACAGACGATAAAAAATGTAGAATTTGTTGGTCATTTGATTTAATGTTACATTCTTAATTGGATGGATGTAATTGAATTCTAGGCACAGTTCTTGAGAGATGCACTTGCATATCATTCTCAACTGATATTCTTGCATGAAATTTAGTTAATACAAAAAAAAAATTCGAAAGACCAGTGTTACAAACTTTGCATACCCAGTAATTTCTCTTCTGTACTCTAAAGGTACAATGTATCCTTGTTTCAGAACCCATGTGAAATGAAATCTTTTTTTTTTTTTTTTCAATTTTAAAAAGACAAGAAGGGATGGAAAGTGTTTTTAAAACTTAAGAGAAGTAACAATGGAAGTTCAACTTACCGATAAAATTTCAAGAAGTTCTTTCATAGCACATTTTTCATTGAGTTCTTCTTGGAACATTTTCACTGTTTTATGATTCAGGTAATAATAAGATGCAATTCTTCCAAGGGTTGTTGCTTCAATTTTGTGGTCCTGGTAAAAAAAGGTATTAAGATATAAACCATTCTAAATAAAATGCTATAGGTATGAACAAAGAAAAGATTAGTACATACAGGGTTTCAGAAAAGTAAGCCTGATTTTCTACTTTTAAGGTGTTTATGGTGTTTCTTTATTTTTGAAAATCTTTATTTCTTTTATTTGCTAGTTACTTCCCTTAAGACTGGAAACTCGGGTGTTACTTTTGTGACACTCTTATAGATTTGTACATAGACCTGTGTGTGCATATCCTCAGGAATAAAGGAAAATCTTTACAGATGTTTTATTGCAATAGGTAGTATAACAAAATGTCACAAGAAAGCCCTCATGGAGCACAAACATCTGCCAATGCCATTGTCACAAAAAACTGATCAATCAGCTTAAAGATCCTAAACTATGCCATAATGAAATCATCAAATAATTATTCACCAGAAACAATCCTTTTGGACCTTGCTTCATTTCAACACTTTATTATTTCCCTTTGATGCAGTAACTTTGTTTTCACTGCATTACTACATCCAGAAGAAATTTTCTTATTCCACAATATGAATAAGATTTAGAAACTTTCCTGGATCCAGCCCAAAACTTAATGAGTTATTCCTCGGTCCATGGCCAACGCTTCCACAAAGAGTCATTGAAATTCATTGGGATGTTGCACAGATAAACAGACAGGCGTGAGTGAATACAGTTTGTTTTTTCTATTCTGTAAGCATATACTAATATCACATTATCAGTTACATAAGTGAACTGGCGAGTGGTAGGGTACCATGGGGGGGGGGACATTGGAACAATGAGAGGTTGGGTATTGTAACAACAAGAACAATCTTAAGGTTGGTCAACTTGTAAAGCAGATGCTACTTTCCATGACAGCTTTTTGGAACACTACGTCAAACGCAGGGGGGGGGGAACTCTTATGAGCAGAGTGAGGAGACAAACTAATGCTCAAAGGATTATTGTTGGTGACCAAAGTTAGAAGTCATCTGTTTTTCTCTGGCTGGTATTGTCTTTAAATGAGAAACTTGTATCATTGCACACTGCACTAAACCAGTGATGCCATAGGAATTCTGAGATCATCTTCCAATATTTCATGAATCATAGCCAAATAACTAGTACCAGTTCAAAAATGGTGTGAGCAGCGTGGAGGTGACTCCTCCCCCATCACATTGTTGGTTATATCTCTTTCACCAAAAAATGAAAGAAAAAAAATTTTAAATCCTGATAAATCATATGCAGGAAAGTAGTTACCTCTGAAACTTCAATACAGCCAGAACAGGAGAGATCAAAGATGCATTTTTCCACAAGACCCGACAAGTATTTGTTGATACTGTCAAAGTCGGTGCTGTCCAAGTCATAGTAGCTGGAAAAAAAAAAGACAAATCAAAATTAACAGTGAATTTGGATTTATATCATTTGTAAAGTACTTCAGATTCAATCAAATTTTGGTGTGTGTGTATGGAGTTCAAAATCAGTCTTCTCTAATAATTGTTGAAAATTAAAGAAAACAATAGAAAAGAAGACATTTTGAGTTGAGAGGATGTACCATGGATTCAGTCAAATTTGGGTAGCAAAGGAATTCCATTTTTCACCAAAATACTACAAAATTTTGAAGAACGATAATAAAGATCATTATGTATGATATGGTTGGACTATTTTCCTCATCTATGTGTTCATAATTCACTATGTTTTAGCCGTATACCATCCAGTCTTCATTGGATGTTCTTGATTCTAAAAAGTAGAATTACTACTCAGAGTGAATACTTGGTTGGGCTGAACACGTCATATCCATTTTTTAGGTATATCCTGTTTGTGTTGTCAGGGTTATTCTGAGTTTCCTCCCTTGCGTTGGGTAATCTCTTCTTGCTTTTATTGAGAAGTCTCTTACAATGAAATGCTCCCAGCTGCTATTGATATCAATAGAAAAGATAATTTTTGGCATTTTTAGAGAATATCACATAATTAGTTAAATATCTCTGCTCATGCAGAACCAAGTACAACAAATATTTTGAAAACTAGTTGCAATGATGGAGGAATATCAGAAAAGTTATTTTTCTTTGCTTCAAAAAAAAAAAAGATTCAGTTCGATTGCTATTCTATCAACAATGTAAGTTAAGAGAGATGAATTTTCAATCCAGTGAATGATAAGTTAGAAGGTCTCAAAAGTAACAGGTGGGTGAGCTTGCATTGTCATTTGTTTTCAAATATTTCCAAAATATTCTCTTTTCCTGAAGACATTTTATTTTTGTGTGGATTTAACATAGTTGGTGATATTTTAAAGATTATTCTGTATATCGATATGCCTATTGTTATGAATTAAAAAAATTTCTTTTCTACTGGGTTTTTTTTTTTCACCATTCCAATTTTTATCTTGATTTTCTTTCCAATAGATAGAAATATAATGAATGACTATAACCGTCTCTTATGAAAATCATAACAAAAATTACATGAAATACTCGTTAGTTGCTTCAAATAAAAAACGCATACAAGAGTTATATCCCTTCCACTGCCATAACGGAGTTGCGTCCCTTTAGCATATTTTTTTTTCATTTCTCCTAATTACTACTATTTTTCTGAAAGTATGTCAACTAGTTAGTATCAAAATACAACTTTATTCCTGACAATATGCGAACAAAGGATCTTCTTGAATACAGAAATACCTTGAATAGTGTGGTTTTGTTTTTTCAATTCAGTGCAGTCAAAATATTGTGGTTCAAATTAATGTAACTAAGTAAAACTAAGCAGAAAAATAAAACACATTAAATCATAATGTGGTTTTCAAACAGTATATAAAATTTGGGAACAAATTAACCGCATTTATCAAGTTGCTGTGAAAACGCAGTTCAATAAACAACATAAATTCAAATGTCCCACAGATCTCTTCTGAAAGTATACTGTGATGTATGGAACCCACACAGAAATTTGTATTACATAACTGAAGAGGAAAAGCACATAAGCAAAGTGATCTAATATCTCAATGTTTTTCATTTGTCCTGAGATAAATAATCAATAGCACAAATGTGTACCACCATAGTTTTCTTTAGGCATTAAAGAAATTTTTGAAATTTAGACATTAAGCAACTAAGTTGGTAAATTTAGTAAGGGTTACCAGTCAATTTGTTTTGTAAAATAATTCAAAACTGTTTCAATGCAATAAACACATTCTAGATAGAGCTAGAGGCCTGAAAATTTATACAACTCATTATCAAAAAAAGTTTTGTTTTTTTTTTTGTTTTTTCAAAATTCCCCCCTAAGTAGGTCTTTATTGGGGAGGGGGTTAATTTGCAATGTAAGTTTATGCTAAATCAATCCTTTAGTTTTGGTCTGGCAGCATCCATGCTTTGTTTTTTGAAAATCCAGACTTTTTAGTGATCACTGCCCAACAAGATGCAAGTAACCCATTGATCACCCCTTCCAATTGGAAACTGTCAATATGGGTTTCTTCAGTTTTCAAGTTGGTCCAGCTGGCTGGCTATGTATTTATCATGCATACAGGCTATTATCAGTGGGTGGGGTCAATTTACAATGTAAGTTCATGCTAAATTGATCACTAGTTCATTCCCAACAGGATTCAATCTTGTTTGATAGATCGGATGTTTTCAGTGATCACTGCCCTAAAAGCAAGAGAAGTGATTTATTCATTGATCACCCCTTTTTTTCTAATTTTTTCAATTGGTTTCCCCAAACACAGAATGCTGCCAAAAAATGTTGATCATGTGACAGTTTCTACTGAGTGACAAACCAGGCCTGTTTTTTTAATTGATTATCCCCAACATGGCATGCTGGCAAAAGTTTCTATTGGGTGAGTAACCAGACCTGCTTCTTTTTACCCTTAAAATCCATGATTTTCATGAAACTAAGGCTTCTAGGTTAGCAAATATCCATGAACGTAAAGCACAATGCATTGATATTTATTAAAGAGAGTGCAATGTACACGGCAACTCTTCAGACGAATAAAGATTAAATATTTTCAAAGAAATTTTTATAATTGAAATATTTTAAGTCATCATTTGAGACTATTGCAAACACTGGAAAATTTACAACCGATCAAAACAAAATGACAATCTAGTGTAGGGTTTTCAACCTGGGTGTAATGGCACACCAATGGATAATTTCAACTCTTGGGTGGCCAGAATAAGATTTTGAATTATGAAGTCGGTAATTGACAATGAAAAAATTAGTCAACAGCAACATTTTTTTAGCATTAATTTACCAAGCAGCACTGTGATATTGCACATTATATAAATCCAATGAGTTTGTACTAGCTGCGTCTGACCAGATACTGAGATCGCATGGATGATATCTAAAAATGGCATGCGTGTGTCAAACATTTGATGTGATTACTTTACAGTAAAGAAACAACAAAAGCTGTTCATTTTTATTGTTTTTCAAGAATCAAAATGTTTTGATATCTTTTTGAATATTTACTATACAATGGGCAGTGGAAAAATTTTCCGTGTGAAAGTGGGCGGTGTCATCAAAAAGGTTGAGAACCTCTGGTCTAGTGCTACTTGAACACCATGCAAGTAAACACTCAAGTTTACTCACACGGACTCTCAAGTTCCACTAAGCATTCAAGGTCATGTTCTTGGAGGAATGCAAAGGACCTAGACTTGTGCAAAAACCACTGGAAGGTTAAGTTGGGATCCTCTATTAATATCACTCCAATGATATTACCAGAGGTAAAGGAATTTTGAGTGCTGAACATTACGTCATTGTTCTCAATCACAACAACTTTGGTTACTGTTAATGTTCCGAAGTGGCACATATCGTCATCATGTTTTAAAAATAATTTCAAACTGATTTATAAAATCTGGATGCATTCATTGACTGGACGTTGATAATGGTCTGACAAGCCATAATATTTGTTGTTTATAGAATATGCTGAGGAGAAAATAAGTTGAATGTTGCAAAATTCTAGTTTTTATAAGATTTCAAATCTGTTAGATAAGAGGTACTTTCTGAGAAAATGAGTCCGTTCATTCACCAAAAGAGTTGTCTCTCTTGCAAAAGTTATTTGAAAGAACAATAAATATGAATAAATCTAACCAAATTTGAATATTTTGTCTTAACTGCCATTTTGCAAAGGTTTGAAGAACAAGAAAGTAAATAAATAAAAACGTGAATTTTCTCTCCTCGACTCCTTGGATAAAGCAGTTATAAATTTTCAGAAGAAAGAAAAAAAAGGAAGTAATTGAGGAGAAATAAATGAGGTAAACAAAATGGCAGGAGGATGAAAGGGAGAGAGTGTGTGATAAAGAGAGAAAAAAGTGAGAGAAAGGGTAGAATAAACACACAAAGGAAATGTTTAAAGGAAATGGGAGGAGAAAGGGATAGACCGGGAGTATGGAGGGGAGTTGGATTCATCAAAGTATAAAATCTGAAAGGATTTTGTAAAATCATCTACAGGTCCGTTCTCTTGGAAAGTACCAAATAAGCATTTATATCAGCATTTCCATAACATCAAAAATGATGCCTGGGTTGAGATGATTGAAACGTGGCTATTCTTTGTTAAATCTTGAGAATCAAAAATACATCAGACAATTTCTTTTTTTTTTTTAATGTATCTTCACATCAAAGATACATAGATACATTGTAGGTTCTCACTTCATGTTATTTTATGAAATGTTGATGAGAAAAAATAAAACTGAATACTTTAAAATGAAAATTCATAAAGTGTTTGATAATCATATAATTGCACAACAACAAACAATGCACACTTCTTATCTGGTGTCTTCTCTCACCATTAAAACTTGTTGATTTGTTTTAACATGTACTTGAGTTTTATTACTCCTTTCCCCTTTTGATGTCTTACTGCTCAGCCTATACCTACTAATAGGTAGAGAAGGTGAGGGGCGATTTGCTGTACATAGGAACTAAAGTATCTGATTACAATTCAAATTTAACAATGCCTCAAAATGCTCTAAGATGATTATCTAACAACAACAATGGTGACCATTTTTAAGAAAATTCATCCCAGCTTTGGTCACCATTAAAAGTGCCACTGTTAGTATGTCATACAGTGTTTGTTCCTGTTGAAAACTGTCAACATATTTTTTTTTTTTCCAGTTTTCAAGTTTGGCTGGCTGGCTATGTATGGATGAATCACATACAGGCCGCACCAAGATGTTTTTTTTGTTTTTTTTTACCTCCCAAAACTTTTTTAGAGAGGGGGGGGGAGTTTAGTTTGCAATGTAAGTTTATGTTAAATTGACCTCTTACTCTGTGTCTGTTTGTTTTTTGACAATTCAGACATTTTTTTGTGATTTCTGTCCAACAATAGGTGAGAGAAGTAAATCATTCATTGATCACCCACTTTTCTATTTTTCTAATTGATTACCCTTAACGGCATGCTGTCAAAACATGTTGGGTGTGTGATGGTTTCTATTGATTGACTAACCAGACCTGTTTGGTTTCAAATTATAATATTATATATATCTTCTGAGTTGTGCTTTGAAAAAATCTATTTCTTGATTTATCCCAGCTGCACTGTGCACTACTGCTGTCTGTGGGCACAGAACTGTTTATATCATTGAACCTATGATGAAATCAGTTTCACTTTACATTGTTTCACTAAAAGTCGCTCTTCCCAAGAATCTATCAACAATGTCAAGTGACGACCTGCTGTGGATACAATTATGTAGATATAATACTTGACTTTCTTTCATGAGTTTATGGTTGATATCTAGCAGGGTGGACAGTGAACACCTACTTTTGAGTAATGGTTAGTAAACTAGTTTCACTAGATCGGTGGTTCTTAAACTGGGTGGCATCCCCCACTGGGAGGCGGGGCATGAGTAATATCAAAAAGGGGTGTGAGAAAATGAGAATTTCTTAAATTATTTTAGGAATTCTCCCAACAAGTATTTGAATAATATTGTCATGAACATAATATATTACATTTTTTTCCATAGATTTGCAGAAACCCATTCCAAACTAATTATTTTGTTGAAGATGTTTGGGGGTAGGGCATGGAGGTAACTTCATATTATTAAAGGGAGGATGAGGAGGCAAAGTCCAACTACTGGGGGCACTGAGGGTGGGGGTGAAAAGGTTAGGAACCACTCCACAAGATCATTCAAAGTAAAACTTCCCAGAGTGACCTTTTGCATAAGGTTAGGGAAATCTTAGAAGCGTCTTTGGAGTTTCTTCAGCTCTTTATTACTAGAGCAATCAGTTAACTGTAGTATGTCATTTACAAGTCTTTTCTGAAACAAGGGAAATGGATTTGAAATTAACATATGGAGTGGTACATCAAATAATGTTTAAACCAACCTTTCTCAAGTAGGGGTATACAAGAGTTTTAGGGGTTCTACCAACATTTTATACATGCCTGAAAAAAGCACCTGGCTTTTGTTTCATTTGATTTTTTTTATATAACCACTAGCGGTTCTTGTCTTGATGACATTTGACACAAGAAACACAAAAATTTTCTATCAATGAAAAAGACCAACAACCATCAGTTTTTATAATTCTTATAAATTTCAGGGTTTTTTTTTAATGAAAAAAACATCATCTTATAATTAGGGTTACAGATTTTTTAGATTGAGTGTTTTTTTGGTATTGTCAGTAATAAAAGAAATCAACAGTTTTTATCGTTTTTTTTGTTGTTGATTTTCATTGGAAAGAATTCAGAAGAATTCTTTTGCCATAGGTAGAGTCAGAGACAAAAAAGCAGATTGGCGCTTACCAAGATAAAACTCTATCTTAATTGTCTCAAATCTGGCTTTATGGACTGAATGACATTTGATATTTTGCTTTCATCTTAAGTTAATGCTGCATATTTTACATTCATCTCTTGGCAGCCTGCTTGATATCTTCATGATTTGATAGTGCCTCCACTTAGTTTAAGACTTGCATATAATACCTTTTATGCGAGCGCTCCTTGAGATATGAAAGGTATCAAAAAAATTCTCCCAGTCTTGAAAGGTTGAGAAACACTTATCTTCTTGCTAAATACAGAAAACAAGCCTGAATGTCAGACCATAGGCGTGCTAGTTCAATCTTTAGTGCCTATAAAATCCCATTCTTTTCAAAGCTCCAACCTTTTAAAGCCCTTTCCTCTGGAAGCATTTTCATTTAATGATAATGATGTAGTAAAATAGAATTTCATTCATTGTTATCGTATCTTCCAACGTAGTAAAATAGAATTCCATGTTCTGATGATGTAATGATGAAACATTGTGTAAGTGATATCAGGTTCATTGAAGGAGTTGGAAATGATGCTTCATGGAGATAGTGCAAGGTGTTAGCTATGTCAATTTGTCAGTGAGTGAGTGACAGTGGTTGCTGTCATAGATGCTTGCACATCTAAAAATCATTTTTGAATAAGATAATCACTGCTAATGAAAAATGGATTTATAACAAGAATCCAAATGAAAAAAATTGTGGTAAGATCTAGGACAGATTTCTATGGTATACTCGAATTGAGTCACCATCTTAACCAAAACAAAATGTACTGGAGAGAAAAAGGTCTTCTCAATATTTGGTGTGATTCAAAGGAAATTCTTTATTATGGATCACAAGTTCGTTCCTGCCAAAATAATGACTTTTCAAAATTGAGGAAATAAGAAATGTTATCAAAAGGAACTAACTCTTGCAAAAAATATGAAAGTTATTTGCATGGCATGCAGGAATGACCAACAAACACACACTGTATTATACTAGTTAGATAATAGTCAGAACTGTCACTGTGCAATGCCACAATGAACAATTAGCTCACTTGACATATTGGAAGAGAAAATACCTTTTTCTCAGATATAAATATATAGGAATGAATGAATGGTTGTGTAACCAAATGTTGGAAACTTTTGGATAAACTTAATCCAAAAGTACTGCCTATTACACCTAAATCAATACTGATTAATAAAAATAGTTCTTTTTAGGAATGACAGTCGTTTTTATATTTTGTATATTTTTTATATTGAATCCAATCAAATCATTCAAAGAGAGGTCCAAGAAAATTGGATCCAATCCAGTCATTCAAATGTCCCGAAACACAGATCTAATCATGTCATTTAAAGAATTATCCAGAAACTAAGATCCAATCATGTCATTTAAAGAAATGGTCCAAAACATGGATCCAATCCAGTCATTTAGAGGAAGGTCCAGGAACATGAATCCAATCCTGTCATTTAAAAAGTCAAGAAGCATCAATCTAATCCAGTCATTAAAAGAAATGTCCAGAAATCATGTCATTTAAAGATCATAAAACATGGATCCAATCTGGTCAATTAAAGAAATATCAACATACATGCATCCAATCATATCACAAAGAGAGGTTCACAAATATGGATCCAATCCTGTCACATGAAGTAAAGTTTATAAACATGGATCCAACCAAGGCATTCAAAGAAAGGTCGAGAAACATGGATCGAATTCTGTAATTTGGAGGAAGATCAAAAAAACATGGATTCAATCATGTCCTTTTAAAGAAATATCTAAAAACAAGGATCCATCTTATCTTGTCTATTCAAGGTCCAGAATTGTGGATCCAAGACAGTCATTTAAAGAAAAGTCCAGATACATGGATCCAATGCTGCCATCTAAAAAAATTGTTAGAAACAAAGATCCAATCCAGTCATTAAAAGAAATATCCATTTATGTGGATCTAATCCTGCAATTTCACAATATGATATTCATTTGTATTGAATATTTATCATTGGTGAGTGTAGGACTGGATTACTGTATTTGATGGTTTATAAGAACCCTTTTATGTCAGTAGGGGATATTAAAGGGAGGGGGAAGTGCATTTCTCTTAATTTCTCTCATTTATTCATCACCCACTTTTTCATCTTAAGTCCCGGCCAATGTGGGGCTGGACAACAAAGGTTACATGATTTATTTGGGGCATTGGGGTTCTTTAAAGAAGGGTTTATTATAATCACAAATAATATTATCAAAAGTATACCATTATCAACATTAGTCCATCTGAATCACTTCATTCAAAATGAATTAAAAAGGGCGATAAATTTCATATTTGTTATAATCTAAAGTTGTCTATCACAATAATTAAAGCATGTTACCAATACCGTCTGTTAAAATGATGTCACATTTGTAAGGGGGCAGAAATAAAAAAGTGTTTGACAGGCAATCTGGGTAAGTACTTTAATGAAGGAGTGAAGAAAAAGAAAGAATGTGGCAACTGCTTACAGGGGAAAGACAAAGGGGAAAACGAGGTGATATCAGAGTTGCCAAATTAGCAGTTTTCCGGTTAAATTTAGCCAATTTTTTCCAATGTAGCCAATATATATATCTATGATAGCTGATAAAATTTGTTGAGTGTAATGAAAGTTAATGTACAATTTTTATCAATAATTTGTTTGGGAGTTTTGGTGTATAATTATTTCCTTTGATAAGTTACCTGGAAATGGAAAGACTTTGCTGATTTTAGTCATTTTGAAAGATAATTTTAGCTATAAATAAGAAACCACACTTGGCAACACAAGGTAGGATGGGAAGGGAATTTTCTATTCAGTGTCAAATTTGTGGACAATAAAGTTAAATATTAAAAAAAGTTCATGTTTATCAAGTTCAAAATCTTTTAATAAAAATGAAAACACTTTTTTGTTTTTATATTTACATTTGGTCACTGTAAACAAGGCCTTTTGATCGCTTTTCACATCAAAAGGTTAGTAAGAGGAGAGCCATTTATGCTACAGATCAGTAAAACATTCAATAAGAAATAAATGATACCAAACCAGGGTAAAAAATCCTTTCTTTTATTGGTCAGTCAAGTACATTTGACTATTGAATTCATATGGAAAAAAATTGAATCTTAAATAAAGGGAAATAACTTCAGATCACAATCACTTCCTGGTACTTTGAGGAGATTTTCATTTTTCAATTTAAAAAAGGAGTTCTATTCTTTTGTATTGATTCCTTGAGGACTTCCATTGTGTTTACGAACAGTTCATGAAGTAAAAAAATCCTTTCTCTAATAGGTCAATCAAGTACATTTAAAGGATCCTTTCTTCTATAGGTCAATCAAGTACATTTAAAGGATCCTTTCTTCTATAGGTCAATCAAGTACATTTAAAGGATCCTTTCTTCTATAGGTCAATCAAGTACATTTAAAGGATCCTTTCTTCTATGGGTCAGTCAAGTACATTTAAAGAATCCTTTCTTCTATGGGTCAGTTGAGTACATTTAAAGAATACTTTCTTATTGAAGTCAATCAAGGCCTTTCAGCTTCTGTGATAAAATGAGCTTGAAAAACTGGAATTATCCATTTAAAAACATCTAATCATATTTTTTCTTGCAAAATAATAAAGAAGGCTAGAAAATCATTTGTGCTTCACCGAGAGAGTCAATAATTACATAACTCAAATTAGTTGCTATTTATTTTAATAAAGGCATCTTTTAAACCAATTAAAAAGACACAAAGTATCATTCAAACATAAAAAATTATCATGCCATTCCAATATTTGCACATGGGCCAGGTATCAATAATTCCTAGGTATCGGACATTCACCTGGGGCACCATATGTTAGGGGTACCTGATACGGTAAGACCTTGCAATAGCAGAATTAAAACAGTAAATGAGATAATTTCTCAAAGTGAAAAGGGATTTTTTTTTTAATATAAGATAATAATATACAACAAACAGTGCCAAGGTTCAGCTTGCCCAGGGCACCAGGGGCCCTCGGGCTGACCCTGAACCCTGGTCAAGTACATTCAAAGAATCCTTTCTCTCATAGGTCAATTAAATACATTTCAAAGTTCTGAGAATTCATCATCCTCCTGATCATCATAATCAGCCTCCTTGGATGTAGGTTTTTCCCAAGGTCTGTCATTGTAAGTGTAAAACATAGGAAAGTATTGGTCTTTCAAACGTCTTAAATAGAAATGATTGCAACAAAACTGCTGCTACTGCTGTAAAACCTTTAGTTTGAAAGATATCAGTCTTCACTTTGTCCACAGGTCAACAGCTGCTTTTGCTAAATGGTGCTGCCACAGATGATAGTTTTGCCATCTGGAATTACCATTTTCAAGGTTTTGTGCCTGCTCATTAACATTGGCATCTGCTACTGATAGCATCTATTTTATCCAAACTAAATCTTCCTGGAATCATATGGCAATTGCTACTCCATTTGACTTATAGTTTGAATAACATTGTTTACTTCTCCTGACCAACTTGGAAGAAGTGTGTGTATGTATATATATATGTATATATATATATATATGTTCACTCAGGTTGGTCTGTCCATCCACACAATATCTCAAAAAAATACATTTCAATGACGTTTTAGGTAGATAAGGAAATTTTTCCAATTGAGAGATACTTAAAATTTTTTTTCAATATATTTTATATGTATTAACTAATGTTTTTGCGTTTGTTAATGCAATATTTTTTGAAAGTTCTCAACTAATTTCAAGGAAGAATTGTTTAAATTTTGGGGTAGATCCAGGAATTCTTTCCTGTTTGTGAGATATATTAAGACAATAGTCAAAGGTATGGGAAACCAGAACAATTACCTTCCCTGCATCTTACCAATATATGAACTGCTTTTCATTCAGTCATTAGTCAGTGAATGATGTTGGGTGAGGTAAATGCTCTCTGAGTGCTTTCTAGTTTGTTTTGCTTTTATCATTCCTACTTTTTAAGGATAATTTACACATGATTTTTAGAAATCAACATAGGTTCCTTCGGTTTTGAAGTGATTCTGGCTGGCTTGCTGGCTGGATATGTGTTTGATATGAGTACAGGGATGGAGCTAAAAGGCTGAAAACGACCCACTCCATTTGTTTAGAAGTTGAGTTTCAATTTACAGTGTACTTTTATGCTAAAATGACCCTTTAGTCAGTGTCCAGCAGCATTCACACCTGTTTTTTTTTTTTAAACAGACATTTTAGTAATCAAGCTGAAGTCGGGATAAGTGACTTATTCATTGATCACCCCTTTTTCCTATCTTTTAATTGATCACCACCAACATGGTATGCTGCCAGAAGACAATCAAGTGAGGGTTTCTATTCAGTGACTAACCATACCAGTTTTTCTATCAGTTAGATGGGTGTGCATATTTTCAAGCTCATTCCTTAGGGACTACTCCAACCAGGCCTCTTAAACTTTCACCTGTCATCATACTGAATTTATAACATCATGGCTGCTACTCTGCCAAGGGCAGATAACCACAAAGGGAATTGCATTAGGTGATTTGAATAACAGGTGAGAGACCTGTCTGCTGTTTTCAAAGCTGAAACAATGTCAATCCCAAAGTCAAGTGTACAGCGGAAGAAAATGATATCTTTTCCCAGGGAAATAATCTCAAATGTTTTGTGCCACCCACAAATTTTGGGCCAATGTTTCATTTCTTATTTGAGATTTATTCTTGCATTACAACTCAGAAGCCCAGTTCTCTAAATAACTAAAATGTCGAGATCAAAGACATATTTCCAACCTGATTTTCCGGAAGTGATTAGTTTCTCTCACATTCGTGGCTACCTTCATCCCCTCCTCCCTCTGTTTAGTACACTTCCTCCTCCACCCTCTACTTCTCACTCACCCTCCCCAACTCTGCTACTTTTATCTTGAGATTTATGAAGCTTCAAAAGGGGAAGTGTGGGGTGGACTCAGCAAGCTGTGTTCAAACTCCTGCTGAGACAGTTTGAGTTCTCTTTGCACTAACACCATTGGGAAAGGCATGAATCCATCTATACCCCCCAGCTATATGTAAAATAACACAAGGAATGAGTGATGTGACTTTGGGTGCTAGTCACCTTTTAGTCTATTTTAAATATTGCAAACTGGAGCTGAGACAGAGAAAATTGTGGCCTTTTTTTCCCTGAAAATATTACTGGGGGCCTCTCAGTACCAGTTACCCTGGGACCCTCAGAATACCTGTAACCCTATGGCCTCACAGTACTTGTAGTCCAGGGGGCCCATAAAATCTCAACTCGTAAATTCACTGACTGCTTAATACTGCTCCTAATTTGACAGTGGAGCTCTTTGGTGGAGAAGAAAAAATTTGTCAGATGTCAGATGGAATTAAAAATAGATTAAATCTACCTAAAGCTCAATGGATGTAACTTTGATCAGTAGTTATTTCCCTAGATACTAACATTTATTATCTTATATGATTCAATAGTTAAACTGGCTTCCAAGTGGAGAGTGTTCATCAGACTAGAAAATCCAGGGTAGTATATGGGTTGGAACACTGATCTCTGGTTTTAGTAGGAAATGCATAACTAATTCAGCTTCAGAGATAGGGCACTCAACAACATTTATCTTACAAGAATCATTTTAGTGGGCTTGAATGTACTGTTATGTGATTATGAAAATATCACCCATGAAGAGTGACAATAAACAAATAGGAATTAGTTCAAAATAATATTTTTAACATTTAAATTCATATAATAAGAAAAATAACTTTTGATTAAAGTTACTTCCTTTGAACTGCAGGTAATTTAAAAAGAAATTTTCTATTCTATTCACAAAAGAGTTTCATAATTTTATTTGACTGTCAATCACAAGCCGATCATTGATTCAAGAGGTAAATGAATGAAATCAATTGATGCAGATCTAGTAAGTCGGACAATAGAAACAGTCACATGACCAATGTGTTTTGCCAGCATGCCATGTTGAGGGTGATCAGTTGAAAAATTGGGAAAAGGGGTAATCAATGAATTAGTTACTTCTCTCTCCTGTTGCTGGACAGTGATCACAAAGAAAGCCTGAATTTTCAAAAAAACAAGCATGAATGCTGGCACAAACTAGGGATCAATTTAGCAGAAGCTTACACTGCAAATTGAACTCATACTAACAATTTACTTGTGGGAGAATTTGAAGAAAAGAAAAGAAGCATTTTTTTCAAGACATAATACAGAATACATTTATATTTTCAGCCCTCTAGCTCCATTGGTGCAACCTGTATGTGTAATATATACATAGCTAGACCAGCTTAAAACGGAAGAAACCCATGGTGAAATTTTTATGGTTTCTAACAATATCCAATTTTAAGGCTCGTGATATGCATCTACTAAGAAGCCATGATTAGCAAATGATTGCTGAATTTATGAAATCAATCAAGACAGGGTGCCCCATTATTGTGTCCATGAGCCAGACTAAGCTTTAGAATTGTTAACTGTGAAGTATGATTGATTTTTCCATCAAAAGAAATATGGGGCATTCTTGTTAGACTCTGACAAAAACTAACATCAAGTATTTTAAAGTAAGCTAATAAGAAAAGAAAAAGACAGGTCTGGTTGGTCACTCAATAGAAACCATCATGTGATCAATATCTTTTGGCAGCATGCTGTGGGAAAAGGGCTGATCAACGAATAATCTACTTCTCTTGCCTTTTGTTGGGTAGTAATCACCAAAGAAAGTCTAGGCGAGTGTCAATTTAGCATAAACTTATATTGTAAATTACCCCCCCCCCCCCAGCTGAAACCTACTTGGTGAGGCCATGTTTTAAAAACAAAAAAAAAATGATTTTTCTTGACATAATTTTCAGCCCTAATGATGCAGATTGTACGTAGGATACATGGATAGCCAGCCAGATGGACCAATTTGTAAACTGAAGAAACCTATTGGGACGCTTTTGTTTGACGATTCTAATTAGTTGCTATTTCTTTTTCTCAACAACCAGAGAGTCAATCTGTGCTCTTAGTTTGGGATTAATTTTAACAGCAATTTAATTTTGGAGAATCAAAACATTTCAACTTCTCTTCTGAATGGTCAGTTTTGTGTATCTTTTCAGATCAAGTTGTCTGATTTTTACAGCTTTGCCCAAAGAAGAGACAAATGCTGTCAAAAGTTTGAAACAAGAAAAGAAATTAGCAATATAGAGCAGAGTATTTGGGGGCTTTTTCATTAGTCCCTATCAGGGCAAAATCGTTGTAAGCTATATAAATACGTTAGGTTTATTTTGTTAGGCTCTCCCTGGGTTAGGGGTTAGGGTTAGGATTTTTGTTTTCATGATGGGGTCAAATATGAATGACCAAACATGATGAACTTGACCTTTGATATTTTTTTTTGAACGCTTCAGCATTTTAAAATTATTGATGTCGGCATTTGATAGGGTCTAACGAAAGAGACCCTAAAATGCAGAAGCTGAAGAATAAATATTCTAAATACTGATTTGATAAGAAATATTATTATGAAAGAAGGTTATCTAAGTGAAATACAGGTATCTGTTGCTTAATGTCCGATTACATATACGTTTGAGGTCTTGAATGGTTTGAATTGGAAAACCTCGAACAAGACATAATGGATGTAAGTACACAAAGTGGCTTTAAGAACATAAACAAAGCAATTGCACATCCAGACATATAATGACATTACATATCTACAGCGTATTCTGTACATGATACTTGATAGCAACATTAAACACATATGTATTTGCTCTACTATATTTTATTATCATTTTAATGCAAATAATCCTTCATCATTGATAAAAATTCTATTGTAGATGTATGTCATATGCCACAACATAAGGGTGACTGCACAAGTTGTGAAATCTCCAATACCCAACTTTATAATGTAAGTAAAATTCAAATAAATACGCTGTTTAGTTTTTCCTTGTTTTTGTTAGAAAGGAAGAAAGAGATGGCCGATCTGTTTTTGCAGTGTGTAAGCAAAATTACAAAGAAAGAAAAAAAAAAAACCAACTTAATTTTCAGTTTTTATTATATTAGGATGGTAAAAACTAGTCTAATTTAATAATATATATATATATATATATATACCTTGCATAAATGAATCACTGAAGCCTATGTGTATACCAGAACTAATTATCTGAAAAATATATCTTTCATCTTAAATTATCTAGAAAATATTAGAGCATTGTTGGTCCAAAATGACCAGACAGACCCCCCCCCCCAAAAAGAAAGGTTTTTAGATGGCATCTAATGGTGTAAACAGGCAAATTTTCAAAGTTGTAGCCCCCAAAATGTGACCAAGAGTACCTGCAGAAACATAGATATAGACAAGCAAAAAAAGAAAAATTGATAGCCCACTTGGCTGGTTGATCAGGTCATTTGTGGGGCTACAGTGTTTCAATAATGTGTTACAATACTTTATCTAATAATAATAGAGCTAACAACATTGAACATATTCCTAAAACGCCCCCACCCAGAAAAGACTCTCCCAGTCCCTCAAGCGTTGAAGAATGTGATGTTATCATTTTTATCAATGATGACTCAATGCTGGTTATTAGATCAGAGAAATCTTCCTGTGGGAAAAAAATGTGGCAATTCCTATAGAAGTTGATGATCCCAATCATGAGTAGGAGTGAGGGTAATTCCTTTGAGAAAGAGTCAGCCAAAAATCTTTTCAAACATAAAAGGTATTAAAAAAAAGTAGTGAAAAAAAATACTTTGAATAAAAAAAAAATTGTATTTTGCGTGAAAGTTTACAGCACAAATTAAGATTAATTTTGTTAGGGCACGAAAACATAGCCTACGGTATGCTGTGGTATGTTTCTACTTGTACAACATTCTATACAGTTTTGCTTGCCTTAATTTAGGGTATTTTTTTGTAATTACCAACCTGTTGCTGTTTTCTGTGGTATAGTTACTTCAATCAATGGATATTTTTATAAGAATACTGTATCAATAAACATGATACTGTTCCTTTCTTATGTGTTTTTTCACTCTTCATGAATCCCTTCATCAAATCTTGAGGTTATCATTTTTTCAGGTGAAGAGTCACCCAAACATTGTTCTTTTCATAAAATAAGATAAAACTTTAAAAGTAAATCTTTAAGATATGAAAATAATCGCATTCAGAATTGCAAAACGTATGATATTGAAACATAACATATGTACTGAAATTTATAACACCCGCCAAATGTAAACAAATGCAAAGTTTTGTTCACGTAAGCTAGCCTATGCCACACTTACCAATACATATCTATGGCTTTAAGTATGTAACTGTATTGTAATACAGATAGTACTCTTGCAATATTTCTTCATTTCATATTAAAAGTATACTTGTTACAGTATTTCCTTTTAAAAATGCAGAATGCAGATTGGAAATTGTGGACAGCTGATGCTGGTATGTGAACAGGCCTAAGCCAGCATAAGCTTTGAAGCTAGCATAATGAAGCACGTTTTATCTAAATATAATGCATCACTTTGGTTATTTAGCAGGTACAAGTAGAATCTCTATGGTCCAGTAAGCAATAAGTTTGCACAGTATACAGTATTAGAGGTGACAAACCTGAATTTAAATTGAGTTGATATATTCAATTTATTTCCAATTGATTCATGTTTGTATGTTTTGAGTGCTTTTAACAAATGAAGGAAAATATGGTACGAGACGAGGCATTTCTGCCGAGATGGAGGCGGTGGTGGGGGTGAGGCAGTAAATCCTGGATGCGCAGTATCAATCAATTTTGTAGGGAAAATATCAAATAGCTATGTTTGAAGCAGTTGATTTGCAAACTTGGATATAATCATTGCTGTGACAGGACATGAAATATACATTCCTGATGGGAGGGGGTGGGTTGGGAGTTTGTAAGTTATATCAACTCCATGGCTAAACATCTATTTTGTTTACAACTGCTAATTTTGTTCATAGATCTTCATAGTCTGTAAGGTCTCCGTTATTCTCTTCTTCAACATTATCCCATTCCTTTCCTCTCAAATCTACATCTGCAGTAATAACTTCTGGAACACACATAATTCTGCTAGTTCATTGAAAAGCAAAATGGCATTAAATCTTTCCAGCATTCTAATTACAGACTAAAGTTATCTACAAGACAGTGTTCTTTAATGTTTTGATATTGATTCTGTCACAGCGACTACATTTAACTCATCAACTTCCTCACTGTATCCTTAACTGAATGTGAGCTTCACAAAAGAGCCAGTGGATGGCTTCAGCAAAACACTCATATACATACTATTGCATGCTATTGTAATGCTTTCTAGAAATCACCCTTTTGATTCTTCCTGGTGTGCACATCCCTACTTAATACACTATCTTCCCAAAATTACTGGCCGTGACGAATATCCTGATGTTCCAAAAAAATCCAATCATAGCATGAAAATCTCCAAAATGTACGATGATATTCCATACAGCATGGTAGAATTTCATTGCTGCTCCAGCCTACACTGTGTGTGTATTTCTTGTTGGATGCTTCTGTGATACTGTGACCACTCAAATATGGTGCTGTACTCCATTATTTGATTCCCAGTCGGTTGTAGGAATGTTGATGTTGTTCCAGTTAAATTCAGTTGCCCAAAGGCTACTGAGGTAATTCTGAGAGAATGCTTCTCATGAGTTTCCAAAAGTTTTTCTTGCAAAATAAGATGCACAGATACTTTGATAGATATTTTGCCATGCTGTCCCCCAGCTCCCCCCCCCAATTGGAAATGTATATTTTGTGTCCTGTCAAAGCAATATTTTTTCAAACTAATCTATTTTGAACATAGCTATTAGATACTTTTGCCATAATATATTGCATATTTTTAATTTTTTGCCTTAAAACCTCTGTATCTCAGAAATACCCCCTCCTACATCTCATTGACATCCAGATTTAAGTTCTGCGACCAAACTAAGTCAGAAAAACATTGTCCCATAAATTGGAACATTACACAATCAAAAATGGATATCGTCACATATTATTTATTATCAAACTCAACGTCATTGAAATTCTGTTTGCTAAAAATATGAATATGTTGCCATCCAAAGTTAAGTACACCCCAACAAAAAATATTTTTGACAGACCTGTTCCTACCGGTTTAGTCATAAATAATACCTGATAATATCCGTTTTGATTGCGTAATGTTCCACTAAAAATAATAAAATCCTCCAATGTTTAGTTTAGGAAAAAATTAACTTTCTATGAAAAAATGTAGGTGTGTACTCATTTATTGGCAGCACTGTATATACAAGTAGGATTTTCATTTTTGTCTCAATATAAGTAGAGTTTATACAAATGTTTACATAAGGGGAGAGAGAGAGAGATTCACATGTTAAATATATTCATTTTTGTCACTCCTGTAGACTCCTTGTGGAGCATAGGGCCACGGCCACAACCACACTGGGAAATATTGTTGCAGTTTCAGTAACAAGTAGGTTTTTCTTATGGGTGGAGTTGCTATTCCAATATCAAACCCTTTTCCTTTCCCCATGCTTGGGACCGATAGGACAACATTTCCTATTAACCCATAGCTGGAAGGAAAAGTTGATTCATGCCTTCCTCAAGGACATCAGTGCAAAATGAATGCAAGCAGTCTGGCCAAAAACTCAAAATATCATATAGTACATCTTATTCATACAAAATTATTGTAAGAAGATTGTACAGCTCTAATCACCCAAATTGTAGAAAAGGTCTTGCTTGCTTTGAAAATCAGCATTTGAGTCATGACCTTAAGTTAGAGTCGAACTTGAACACAGAGAAGTGGAAATGAAGGGTGAACTGAATTGTAGCCACTGGGTTGGCCTCCAGTTGGATATATAAATGTAATTAAAACAGGTCTGGTCAGTCACTCATCAGAAACCATCACATGCACCATGTCTTTTGACAGAAAGCCATGTTAAGGGTGATCAATCAGAAAATTCCAAAAAGGGGTTATCATGAATATGTTACTCCTCTCCACTTTTGTTGGGTGCTAATCACTAAAATCGTCTGAATTTTAAAAAAAAAGTAACAAGCATGATTTGAACTAAGGGACTAATTTACAACACATTTATATTGCAAATTGTCAAACCCCCAAAAAACAAATGGGGGGGAGATTTTGAAAAAAATAACTTAAAACGTTTTTTCTGCACATAAGGAGTAAATTTTTCAAAGTTTTAGTCCTCTAGCTCTATAAGTGTTGTTTGTATTCATTATGTATACACAGCCAGCCAAAATCACTTAAAAACTGAAAAACCTCTGTTGCCAATTTTGGTTGATGGTTTCTAATCTGCATATATAAACAGTGTGAGAAAGTAAGCCAGAAGATTTGAAAATCTAAATGACAATGAATGAATGTTTGTCTTTATGGGTGTGTCATAATACAACCCAATTATTCTCATAAACACAATTCAAAATAATTCTGGAAGTAGTTAGACAAGGATAGGTCATCATGTGACCTGAAAGTTTTTTTGTTCACCCCCTCCATTCACACATACCCCATAGACTCCTTGTGGAGTATAGGGTCACAACCATTCTGCAGCGGTTTCAGTAGCAAATAAGGTTGCCAGATAGTTGGAGGTGTTTCTGGCCAAAAACACGCTGCTAAATGCCGAAAATGTTTATATAAGATAGCAATAATGCAGTGCTCATCAAAAATAAGAATTTATTTATTTATTTAAAAACTAGCATTCCAAGGGAAGTTATGAATCACCACCACCACCCATATATTCTGCTTTCAACTTCATAAATTGAGTAGTTGTGGTGGTAAAATTAAGTTACCTTGATGGAATTACTCCCAGTATGTTTTGAATCATAAATTCATGAATTAAAGGAAAAACAATGAATAAGTAACTTCTCCTGCATTTTGCTTGGCAGTGATCACTGAAAGAAGTCTGAATTTTCAAAGAACAAGTGTGAATGCTGCCAGACACAAGCTAAAGGATCAATGGCAACCATGACAACAAGTACAGGGTGGCATTCATAAATCTCCCCCTTTACTTGGGTTTGGGACCAGAAATGGCGACTGCCAAGTTGTAGGTGAGCCACCTGATTGCAGGCTTGAATTCCCTATTCCAAGTAACATTAATACTCTTAGATTTTCAGCTGTTCTCGAGAGAATTTATTATCAGCTGAACTTTAGAGATCACATACCATATTTACTTGAGTAGAATGCGATCTCGAATATAATGTGACCCCCACTTTTTGTTGCTAAAAATTGGTAACATGTGTTATCCTCTTATATAATGCAAACCCTAAGTACAGCCATAGTTATTTATATTCTGAGAGTGTATACCAGCAGTATTCAAACTGTGTTCCGCGGAACCCCAGGATTCTGCACAACCTTTCCAGGGGTCCACGAAACAAAGTGACATATTTACACATATGCCTTTGTATTTTATTTATTGTGTGAAAATTAATTGCTAATAATATTCCTAACATATTATGACTCTTAACAAAATGACAAATATTTATCTTTAACAGTTATGTTAAAATTAAAAAAATATTGGTTATTTATGTGACATAGACGCTGTTCAGTCAATAGTCGTTCATGTGTCTATTTTTCCTCAGTGATCTTCATTCTCACTTTTCCATTTCAGTGTAGAGTGTGTATTTTCTACTCAGGCTTATACACATTCAGATAATTCTATAAACAAAGCTAAAATCCTATAGTTATATTTGTAAATAGATATGTGTAAATGCAGAAAGGGAAATTGTTTTTTGAAGCAGTTCCCTAGAAAATTTAATAATTGAATATGGTTCCCAGGGTGGTTGAAGTTTGAAAACCACAGGTGTAAACTGAAGATTGGCTACTAGCATATGTAAGTAATTTAACTTTCACTTTTCAAACTGAAATCTTTTAAATCAAATAATCACTTTTAAACAATAGAAGGCATAACCACATACCACCAGCGTGCTGACAGAATCAACGATTGCCATTGGATGTATTTGTTATCGTCCAAGGTCGCTACGCATATAGCACTTCATAGCTGCAAGCAATGAAGTATATACATTAGTCGTTAGATGTCTTGGGGCTACCACCTTCAGTATCTTTGTTTTCACAGGTTTGTTGTTGTGTTAGTTTCTGTTTCTGGTGGGATGGGCAACAAATGGTCTTAACTTGAATTGGTGCATAGACGTTGCAGTTGTGTATTTGTTTTAAATCTCTTCACACAGGTCAAATAGTTTTCTTAAATTCCAATTTGAATCAAAAGATTTATTTGAATTTACTAAATCTATCCATATAAAAGCCATACATGAAATTGTATAACCGAACTATCTCTGTTTTGTCAGATCCCTGTAATAACCTATAAGTTATAATGGATTAGTCCATGTGAAATAGATTAACACAGCTAATAAAAACAATTATTGGGTTCTAAAATGAGACTTGACTTAATAATGAATAATATGTCAACAGAATTGCTGGACATTAGAAACTAAAATGAAAAAATAAAAAAGTATGCAAGTGACTGAAAATAATGTTTGAGTTAAGACCTTAAAAAAAACTTGAAATTAGAATATTTACTAATAATTACTAAATAAATTATGTTTATGCTACTTGGCACCGATCTATATATAGATAACACCGTCATTTCTCATGGGTGTATACTAGCCTTCTATACAATAATGATCTCAATTCTGAATTTTCATTGGTTTTTTATCGTTTTTTTCTTACACTTAAGAATAATGCTCCTCCCCAATTTTGATCCTGATTTTTTACATTGAATTTCTCATATTGTACATAAGTGAATACAGTATATCTGTCATATAAACCTTGAGAATTCAATTCAGTGACTTTTCAATAATTGTATGAGGTTCTTTGATATACCTCAAAATTTTATCTAAATTATTTTATTTCACATACACATCTAAAGACTATCAATGACTCTAGTATATCATTAAAATAATAACTATATATGTATCATATCATTATCAATACTAATCAGTTGTACTTTTTCTTCCCGATGTTATAATGGTGGAAAACTATAGAGAATCTGGCCATTTTGTGGCATTATCTTTAATTGGGCCTCGAAGCTGTTGATGCTGCTCACAAAATTTAGGAAGTGGAAGAAAATGAAACAAAATCTGACTGTAATTCCCAAATTGGTTCAAGCATTTTAAGGACTTTTCCATTGAAGTATGTCAATTGTCAATTATGATGGTTCAAAATGCAAGGTAGCAGAGAACCCACCAATCAGCACTCAAAACCTTTCAAAGGAGTCAGGATCATCAAAAGATACCATGTGTAAAGTGTTACATAAGCTTAAAATACATACAGAAGGCCTTGATTGATTGAAAGATGAAAATACTTTTGATACACCTGAATATTTCAATTACAGTAAACCCTCATAAACTAATTAGGGAAAGAGGGGTTCTCATTAAAGCTGAAAGTTCATTATACCTGATGCTTGTCTCTTGTTTGGTAAATAGGAAATCAGTTTGGCAGTTTGCAGCATTCATTCAATAAATCCAAAGGTAATTAGGTAGCACGTCGTTCTATTTACAACCTTATCTTAAATTGTTCAGTAAATAAAAATAAGAAAGTTTGTGGCATTATCCTAGTTTTGTGATTCAGCTTTTTGAAGTACTTAGTTCGAAATTAAAGTGAAGTATCTGTTCCTCTTATGTCAACCTACCATTTGCAATTTTAAACATTACTAAAGTTATATTTCAATTGTTTTCTTCATGAATTTGAATTTGATCAATAAATTTTTCACTTCACAAAAAAAACAGAGGTCCTATTATGGTTGTATTTTCATTGTTTTTTTGAATTTTATAAAAACAATAATTTACATCTGAAACACACAATGATTTAATTACAAAATACAAAAACAATTTTCGAATACAAAATTTGATAATGATAATGAGTTAAAAATGAGTTATGAAGAGTTCAAAGTTAAAATGATGAATTGAAATCAAATTACGTAACTTTTTTACAGAGCGAAAATGTGAGTGGGGTAATGCTATGTTTCAGTAATGTGAGAACAGATACTACTCTTTGATCTTGATCTAAAAGCTGCAAATGGCTGGACCATGAGGCTAGGATAATGTCAAGTTCATTATGCTTCATGTGTTTGACTCATTGATCAAGCTTTGTTCAATAAATGAGTAGAAAGTTGATGTCCACGTATTTGTGAAAGTCAAAAATTGTTTGTTATATCAAGATTCATTATAAAAGAGCCTACTGTATTTGACACATCATTTTGTTCCAATTATCTTATCCAAATCTACGTCTCTGTTTTGAATTCTCACAATTTAATTTGAAGAGGATCAAAGAATACATCAACCTTGTGATAAAAAAAGAATATAAATACTGTTAAAATAGGTCTGGTTAGTTACTCAATAGAAATTATCTTGTGACCAATATCTCTTGGCAGCAAGCCATTTTGGAGGCGATCAATTAATAAAATGGGAAACAGGGATGATCAATGAATAAGTTACTTCTTGTGTCTTTTGTTTGATCAGTAACACTGTGACCTCCCCCAACTAAACACTTATGGGGGGGGGGATTTTTGAAAAACCAAAAAGAATAAAACAATTTTTCTAGACATAAGGAGGAAATGTTCAAATTTTCAGTTTTCTAGCTTCATTGGTGCAGTATGTACACATGAAAGATAGATAGATAGATAAACAGCCAGCCAGGCCGAATCACTTAAAAACTAAAGAATCCTGTGTTGATAATTTTGATTGACGGTCTATAAAATTAATGGAATAAATACAGTGATTTGAGGATAAGAGCATGGTTCATTAGATAATTTCAAAGGATAAAGTTTCAACGTACTCCTAAAATCATACGTGAAGATATTATACTGGTCCTTGTCAAGGTTAACTATGGGGGTAACAGGTTTCAGCTGCCTAGATATATAAGGTAGTTATGTGAGAGATGCCTATGTTTATTGGAATTGTTTCCCTACTGCTACTACTGAGACAGTTGTAGTAGATATAGATGCAAAAAACACAGATACAGTAGAGCATCGCTTTGAACCCTTCCTCTCTTTCTGCTTGCTTTAGCGTGACAGAAACCAACACTTTCCTGATCCCAATAAAATCACTACTGGATTCACAGATACTAAAGTGAGTGTTGTAAAACGTATGAACTTTCAAATTTTCTATGCAGAAAGTTATCCATGAGGAGATGAGTATAAACTATTGATGTATTTGTAAGTAGCAAAGTCATTTATAACAGAGGAGTCAAAGTCTTTTGAAGAGCACTGGAAGTAACCCACATACCATAGGTAAGTAGACAGTGTAGACATAAAAGCCAGGGGAAGGGCCCCAATTTGGCCTAAATGTGTTAAATTTTAGCCTAGATCATGGAAAATTTGGGGCAAATTTTGCCGCTCTCATAGAGAGAATTCTCATTTACCTATGGTAGATAGGTGGGTACAAACAAGTAAAATCAATTATCATTATTAATTCTTCGACTACTATTCATCTTTATCTTAATTACATTTTATTGCAACATTTACTCAGGCCGGCTTCCCTTTGGCAGTGTATAAACATAAGTTAACGTAAACTTACATTGCAAATTGAACCCACTAAAAACCTACTGAGAGGGAGAATTTGAAAAAAAAAAAAAAGTTATTTCTAGGCATAAGGAGTAAATATTTGAATTTTCAGCCCTCTAGTTCCATTTGTGCAACCTGCATGGTTTCTAATTAAGATGAAGGTAAATAATAATCAAAGAATTAACAATAACTCACAATCACAGTCAATAATTGAACAACTGTAGCATCAAATTTTGAAGATAGGTAAAAAAATTCCATTGAAGAATAAATATGGTCAGAATAAATTCTATTTATGACATCACAGGGTTTCCTTGTAGAAAACATCTAAAACAGAGTTGAAGAAAACCCATCTAGAATTCATGGAGGAAATCTAGAAGTTTTTAATAAACCCTTCAGAATAAAACCCCAAAAAGCATTTAAAAAAAAAAAAAAAAACTTTTTTAGAAGGGGTCTAGGGGAATACTGATGCCAATTTTCATGTCTGTAGACAAAACAATATGGCCAGGAGCCCTGGAACATAAGCAAACAGATGTACATATAAGAAAGTACAGAACTATTTACCACATTTGATGGCTACAGTTGCTCAATGATTTATAATAACTTCATCTAATAAAAATGATAATAATAATTGCTAGCATAATTAATATTTAGAAGAAAAGCATAAAAATGTTCTCTTCATTTTTTCTTTATATTTCTTGATACTTTTACACAGACCTCTGAGTAAAACGTGTGTTTGAAATGTTATATAGGTTGAGAATTTGATATCATTTCTATAGATGTAAAACCCTATGAATACAAGTCAGTTGTGAACTTAAATCCGATGATCAGATTTCAATAATTAACCTAATTTGACTCCCCCATAAAATTTCAAGATACCAACACACACTTCAGTCAAAGCCATTACCAAAACAGATTAATCAAATCCCTTCAAACAAATTTTGTATCTTAATTAGCTGAAACCTGCCCTATCAGATGGTTTCCAGCTAGTATGTATATATATATATATATATATAAATGTGTGTGTGTATATATTGAATGAGAAGTAAAGGTTCAGTTTAGCATTATAGCAAGTGTAAATAGCACACCCTCCTTTAAAAACCTTAATTTATCTTTTCACAAAACTTTTTACTTTAAATCTTCCCCTTGGTTAATTGAGTATGCAGGCCAAATTTGGTTGAACTGCACCAATGTTCAAGGGACGGATGCAGTGACAAACGAAGCCAGATGTTTTATATAATATCAAATATATCATTTACTCTATTACATAAACAGCCATACCTCCCTTAACGAGAACAATCCGTTCCACAAAACACCTCATTAGATGAAAATTCATTGAGTAAATGATTAAACCTATGGGATTTCAGAGATTTGTTCCAAATAGAAATATCAGACCCTTAAAACCTTAATAATAACATTGTAAATAATGTATGATGTACTGTGATTACTTTTAAATAATGCAAAAATACAAATAAACATGAAAAGAATCCGATAAATCAACGAATAATCTTATAATTTGCAAAATTTCAGTCCATCTGTCAGCATATAAACCTAGATAGTTATGAATTAAATCTATGCAACGTGCACATGAAAGAATAATGCTGGGCCTCACATGGAGAGACCACAAGACAGCACAGTACATCCGAGAAAAGACAAGAGTTAGGGACATCATACAATCCATTAAAATCTCAAATGGCGGTGGGCTGGCCATGTTGCAAGAATGGCAGACAATCGATGGACATCATGACTCACAACATAGATCCCCCGAGACCACATGCGCAACCGAGGCCGGCAAAATGTTGAAGAGACGAGCTAGACAAGTTCAGGAAGTACTGGCTCCGTGACGCCCATGATAGGGAAGTGTGGCAAATCCTGGGGAAGGTCTATGTCCAACGACGGACGCTAAAAGACTGATGATGATGATGATGATGATGATGATGATGATTCTGGATTATTTTATGAAATTTCAGAGTTTGATTTCTTGTAATATATTTTCAATTTGCAAGAATACAAGAAGAAAGAAATAGAAAAAAGTATTTATATGTATATATGTGTGTGTGTACAGGTTGTGCTTGCAATCCAAAAGTAGAGAGTTCTCATAGAAACCTTTTGTAAGCCAAAATGGCATAAATCAAAGAA
The DNA here is from genome assembly GCA_963457665.1 of Thysanoteuthis rhombus. Classification (NCBI taxonomy): domain Eukaryota; kingdom Metazoa; phylum Mollusca; class Cephalopoda; order Oegopsida; family Thysanoteuthidae; genus Thysanoteuthis; species Thysanoteuthis major. The sequence goes on along the minus strand of OY735211.1, from coordinate 3,611,913 downwards.
GCATTACCATTAGTTTATTCTAGAAAATTTCTTTGAGAATTCCCAGATCCTAAAAATGCTGATGACAGTATTTTTGACAAAGTCAATGGAGGTTGGGCTGGCAGGAGGTATGAGAGATTGGGATATATGAGAGAGAAAAAAAGAGTACTTGCTGTCTCTACAACAGTTTGCTGTATAACAAATGCTGAATGTTATTTTCACTTTCTGTCTTTTCGTAAAGGCAAAAAAGTGGCAATAAGCGAACTTTTGAAAAGCAAGGGATATATGTACACGTATATATATACATATTTGTTGAATTCTTCAGTTAAATATGTTGGTAGAAAATCAACTCAAAGAAGTTTTTCTGCGTAATTAGTATTCTCAAAGATGACATCATAAGTTGGTTTGCATGCAGTCTGAGATTAAAACCAACACAATGGATTTAATTTTTCACATGGGTGAACACTAGATAAAAGTGACATGAACGAGTTACGTCTGTTGTTATCCCTCATCATCGAATATGCTTATTGGTAACCTACATGAGTAAGCCCTGTATTTAGAAAAAAATTAAATGATGTGTGATATAAAATGCCGTATTAATGTGTCAAACTCAATAAAACACTGGAGAAAATTACATGAATTACATTAAGAGATATTGGGAAACAAGTGACTGAAGTGAAATGAAAATTATTTGAAAAAGAGATTTTTTAACGCACTTTCGGGTTTAAAGCTGTAAAGCTTTCTAGTTGATATACAAGTCTAGAAAGCTTCACAGTTTTAACTCTCTCTCTATACATATATATATATATATGTATAATCTGACAGAATGATTATAGATATTTATAATTATCTTGTCATATTAAAAATCTATTTCATTATAATATAATTATCCATGTTAGAGGAACATAAAAAGAGCAGATATGGATGCTGTTTTAATGTATTACATCTCTTCAGTGTGGCTATAGACTTTCCATTATCCCATCCAGTACCGCGAGGCTGAATTGAAACCTTCACTTCAGACCCGCAGGCCGACATCCTACCTCTGGACTATGGAACTGGACAGTATCTAAGGCTGAATTTAAGCGATATATTTGTTTATACAGAAATCCCTCATCCATCAGAGTGCTCTCTATATATAGGGGACTTGGAAATGGTGATTTGATGTATCTTGTCATTTGTTTTACATTCGAGTATAATGCTAACCCCCAATTTTGACCCTGATTTTTTCAATACTACATTTCGCACATTATACATGAGTAAATATGGTAGCTTCTGATGAGATCTGAACAAGAATCTTGTATCTTATCTTTCATGAACAAGGTTTCAACAGTCACATTGTCACCAAAATTTCACACCTATTTAGCTTTCTAATACTACAAAGTTTTTAAAAATCATTATTTTTCCTAGAGACTCTTTGTGGAGCATAGGGCTACATTACAGTTCCTTTGGTAACAAGTAGGCTTCAAGGGGTAGAGTTGCTAACCCCATGCCCAAGACGGAACACCTTACAAGGCTTTAGGGCTCCAATTGATATTTTACCAATAGTTGGATTCATGCCTCTCCCAAGGGCATTAAAGAAAATTTCACATGAGGAGCCTCAGCTGAAACTTGAACTCAGTATAACAATCCCATTTTCTGTGATGGTAACCAATATACCACTCCACACCTTGAAATATAACTCAATAACAGTCTTAAATTACTTGAATTCTGAGACAAGCTATTTTCATTATTCATTTTAAAAATGAGATTGGAGATCAAATCTAGAACTGCTGCTTTATTTCTACTTCACAATACTTGGTGTGTATTTGACCTAAAAAGTTGTGACACGAAGGAACACTAAGATGAAGAAAAGATTAATCAAATCACTGTAGTTCCACAACCAGTCAAATGGGCTACATATTCTTCTCTCTTTGCTTATAAGTCTGGGCACCCCAGGTCACATTTTGGGGGCTAGAATCTTGAATATTGGCATCAGTACACCACTATGCACTATCTAAAAACTTTTTTTTTTTTTTCACCCATTGCTTTTTGGGTCTCTATGGTCATTTCAGACCAATAATGTCCAAATCTTGTGCTGGTATTTTTTTTGAAAATTATAGCAGAAAGATCTATAATTTAATATAATCTTTCAGATAATCAATTTCGAAATTAGTTCAAATACACACATTGGGTTAGGCGATTCATCTATGTGAGGTACGAATATTTATTTTTATTAGATGAAGTAAATCCTTATCAATAATTTTTATCTCACTATTTACCTTCATCTTAATTTTTGTTGCTTCAACTCGTGTCCCTCTCGAATCTCACCAGGAGCTTATTCTTCATTCTGACCCACACTGTTTATTTATTTACTCACCTTCGAAGGGAAGCCAGACTGAGTTCAGTTGCAATAAAAAGCAACAAAAATTGAGAAGAAGGTAAACTGTAGCATAAAAATTAATGAAAGCAAAGGAAAGACCAGCCAGAAATTAATGATGAAAATACTTTGCCTAGAATGCTCATCGCTGTATTTATCACAGTTTGGCTAATGCAACCTTAATTGTATAATTAATCTACTTATCCTTTTAGGGTAGTTTTCTCATTTGCAGATAGTTTTTGATCTCAAACAGGGTTTCATATAAGAATTTTAATACATACTTTTAGATATTCTAGCAATCACAGACTGACTGGCATTCTGAAATGTAAGTTACGTCACTTGCTCAGTGTTGCCAATTTAAACGTTGTGTCAATATGTCAGGAATAGCTATTTTGATGATTTTTATTCAATTCATAGTATTAAATAATATTTTTATTTGATTCATAGTAATGAATAATATTTTCAATTCATAGTAATGAATGGTTAATACTTTTAATGAATTTAGTAATATTTTAACAAAATAAATCTTGAAGATTAAGTAACATTTAACTTACTGATAATATGTAATACATTTCCTAGATGTTAGATATATAACTAGAGAATTTAGATGTTTCTAGGGGTTTTAAGATATTTTTTAATGCAAACTTGAAAATAAGGTTGGCAACACTGCTAGATCTTCACAAAAGAACTAGCACATCTATGGTCTAACTTTCAGGCTTGTTATGTTCAGTTCTTATAGAGCAATGATCTTTAAACTTCAACTACTCTTAACTACCATTTTCAATAATCAAATTATCCAGAGAACTCCTTCGAAAACAACTTTCCCTTCCACATATTTACATACACGCACACACACACATATATATATATATATATATATATATATATATATTGAAATATTGGATTCGCTACACAAACATGTTTATATTTCTGCCCTTTTGGGCTTCTTCAGGAGAATGATTAAAAATAAACCAATCGCACACTGAATTACTGATTTGTATTTTGGTATATATATAATTAAAGAAATAAAAATATGAAATATTTTCCCCAAACAAATTTGTTTGGTACATTTGATATACTTCTCAATTGGATAAAATGATTTTTACGGCTTTTTCAGCATTTTACTCTTTTGAAATTTCAAAAATATATGCTTTATTATTTGTTCATTTTACATTGCAAACAGTTGGCGCTCCTATTACGTTGAATTATCATCCAATTTATATTATGATTTTATATCAAATTATTACAAAATATCATCAGGAATATATTTAATATGTCATTATTATAATCATATATAAAATCATCAAATTTACTCACACGGAAGTTGTATTTCCGTAATAATTTAAATCTTTGAAGTTATAAGTTTCTTGCATCCACACCTAGACACTTTAATGGAAATCTTTTTTTATATCGACATTTTGCAACTAATTTATTTTTTTAAATTGAAGATTTGCTGATCATTTGGGAAAGCAAATCATATTAAGCTCTTCTTCCAACCACAATTAACACTTTTGCATAGCACTCTTTATCTCTAGTGTTGTTTTTAAAAAAATCCCACGTTATAATTATTATTTTGTTATCTTTCAATTTCCAGATATATCTAAATAGAGTTGTTGTGTTTTTATATTCTTCATTATTGAATGACAATTTGTGATTGATTTATCTTGTATCATTTGGGTTCTCTTTGGCATTAAATGTAGCTCTATAAGTTACAAAACCCTGATAGCATTTTCCTTCAATAGGGTACTCATTGGAGTTTCTACAATTGCAATTTTGTGCATCATTGGATTCATTGTTTTCATTTTCATTATTTCTAATCATTTTCTTATGTTTTGTTTTTAAATTTTTCTTCTTCAAAGTTTCCTATGCAGGAAAAACTTAATTTAATGGCATTTTTATTAAATATTTGGTGTAGTAGTGGGAAATGTTTGTTTATCAAATTTAAGAAGATTTTTTTGATATTGGTTTTTACATTCAAGTTGAACCAAATGATATTTCTTCTTTATTGGATTCTGGCCTTGTTTATGGAATCATCCGAATGATTATGAACCCAAAAAGAAAATACACACTTACATGGAAAATTATAAAGTTTACTGAGGAAAATTGACATATACATAACTGTTGACTGAAGAGAGTCCATGTCATGTAAATTACTAAGAATCATTTAGTATATTGTGAAAATACCACTTTGTTCGGGAGAACCTCTGGAAAGGTTGCACAGGATTCTGCAGAACACAGTTCGAATATTGCTGATATAGATTGAGGCAAATAAGTATTTAACCTCCTTCATTGATATAGTTTATTTAGAAATTAGTTTATTTGATCGATTTGAAATTTTGCATCTAACAAGCTTCCAACATTATTAATAATGATATAACCAAAAATTAAGAGATTTCGACATGAAATTGTAAAATCAAGAATATTGGTTTTTGAATAGCAAAAAAAACGTTAAACCTCTTTACAAAAGTACATTAATAAATACATCACCATAGCCTGGGCACGAGTCAGAACTAATTATCTGAAAAATCATTTTAAAAAATAGATCTTCAACTTAGATCATTTAAAATCATCCAAAAAATTATCTACAATTATTTTAAAAAACAGATCTCTTATCTAAAATTATCTAAAAAAGGTCCAAAATGACTATAGAGATTCCCAAAAGCATTTTTTGAAACAAAAAAACATCATTTTTAGATGTTGCTTTGTGGTGTACCCATGGAAATTGTTAAGGTTGTAGCTCCAAAAATATGACCAGGAGCATGCGGAGAAGATCACAGACAGGCACATGGATACATAAAGAGAGAAGAATCTGTAGCTCACCTAGCTGTTTGGTTGGTTGTGCATTTGTGGGTCTACAGTGATTCAATATTAAGTTACATAGCCTTTGTTTGCAATGACAGCTTCTAGATGTTCCTCATAGCAGCCATTCACCAAACTTATGAGAGATATTAGATGTTTATTCCTCATGTATTTTATACTGGTTTCCCACAAAGGAAGCTTGACATTTTTTTAAAAGGGATAGATTTGGAGACTTACTAGGCCACTCCAGAGCGTAAATGCTCCTTTTTCTGCCAATTTCTATTGCCAAATGGAAAAATCTAATAGGTTGATTTTTAGCCCCAAAATATTGGACCCAAATATAGAATTACTACATTGTACCCCTTTTTTTATTTTAGATATTGAGATGTGGAAAACACTTTCTTATTGAAAGATTTTGTTCTGGAAGAACCTAGTAAGTCTGTCATTCTCAATCCTGAAGCCCAACAGTTTTTCTCAAAATTGACTCCAATACACTTTCAAGGTTTTTTTCATACCACAGTAGGTTTTTAGTCTCCCAAGCCATTTGGAGAACCCAACCACATTTCATTTTAGTTCCCAGGCAGAGGGAAGAAGAACATGTTCTTCCAAAATCTCCCTGCATTTAGCTCCATCCACCTTCCCCCTCAAGTGTATACTTAATCTAGTAATCCTTTTGGGTAGTTTTTTCATTCATAGACAGTTCTTGATCAAGGGCAGAGTTTCACATGAGAATTAGCACACGTTTTTATTTTCAGTACAAATAGTTAGAAGTTTTCAAATGACTAGATTCAGTCTGTATCAGTGATTTGCCAAGTGCATGCAACCAACCCCCCTGAAACAAGATTGGACAATGAAGAGTTATGAGCAGAAATCTTTGGTCCAAATTCTGTCAATTTTGATGTAGCATAACGGTGTTAGAATAAAGTTTTTTTTTGCAATGTATTGGATACTTTTTGCTTTCAGTGTAAATCAAATCAAAAAGGGAACACACTAAATTTTATCAAAATGATAAAATTGATAAGAAAAAGGGTCTTACATTTTGGTTTGAAACTTCACTCACTTTTTTTCTGTTAATCAGGAGATGACCCTAACCAGCTAGGCACTTAACATCAAGCTTTGCTGTTACAGGTCTACTACTCTCCAACCAAGTCATACCTACGTTAAGAGGTGTAATTGCCATGATTCATTTAGGTGATTATCCTCATTTTTGTTGTCTTTATCACAACTTTTCAGTCAATGTGTTTTCCAGCCTTTCTCAGGTGTATAAGTCATTCAGTAATCCTTTTTGAGTTTTTGAAAAAATTGATGAATTCCTCCTGTCTACTAAAGATTTGTATAAAGAGTATAAATCTAGTTATATACTTTATGGAAACACACACACACACCCACACATATATATACGCGCACACACACACACAAACCTAGGTATATCAATAATTCTGCAGTCTAATGTATATACATGGAGGTATATAAATAAGTCTGTGGTTTAATGATGAAAAAACTTTTATTTCACTGAGCAAATATTTGTTTTTCAACATGATATCTTTCCTTGTCAATGCACTAAATTCAGAGATGGATAATAATCACAGAGATCAAACTTCAGTTGATAATTATGTGTCAGGCTTCTGACTTGTTGATGCACCATCATATATACACTTACACACAGTCCATGATATTCTATAAGTGCAAACAGAAATATTAAAATTTGGTCCCAATTTATTTTGGTCATTCTTTTAAAGATACATAAAAGTAAAAGCTACCATTGTTTATTCTTTTCCACCTGGCCCTGTTCTGAGCAAATTTTAAAATCAATCCAACATTTAACCATCATCAAAAAAACAAACAAACCTCAAAAAGGAATATGTTTATGAAAACAAGAACAATTAAAAGTTGAAGAATGCGTCCACCATCCCTAGTGGTAACTGATGGAGAGGGAGGAAGAAGAAGAGCAAGCAGTCTTTCTTTGTGTGAACTGATTCTCATACTTGTAAAATATTGCGATAGTCTGTAGGTAATATTTTCAATAAAAATCATAACTGACCATTTTTTGCTTTTTTTAAATACAAAATTATGACATTATATTTAGAAGAAAAAAATTGATTGCAATATATGTTTTTTTGATGACATCACACATTCTCCTCCTTTTTCTTTATGTTATTTAATGTAACAGGGAACAACTGAACAAAAAAGTGTCTGATAGAGATGTATGGCCCCGTCTAAAAATAAATACAGGTTTCCTTCACTATCCGAAAGTAGAGTGTTCCTATGAAACCTCTCAGAAGCTGAAATGGCAAAAAGCTAAGAATAAAAGAACCAAAGTACTTCTTTGTTAAGGAACTTTTTAAACATAATTTGTCAGAATATATTGTACATTTACAAAGCATAAAGGCTTTTGTCGACAATTTACCTTGTAAAGGTCAACTGACTACCTACTCTGAGTAATTACTCATGGCACGTGCCTACCATACACTAGGATTTTTCCTTGATGAGAATCAACAAAACTACTTTGTAGCAGTGCCCAAGTAAGATAAGAAATTACTGATGGAAAGGTCTTATAGATACAACATGCCTGAACCCATTCATCTAAAGAAACTCACTTGACTATGACTATCTTAATTTCACAAAGAGATTTCACAATTTTCTTTAAAACGTTAATACATAGTACATATTAATGGTCATATAGGTATTCAGTGAGCATCTCTTAGTCTGACACGAGGATCAAACACACTGCAAGAATAATAGTCAGTAAGATACTAACCATTACTCCATAGGTGAATATTAGGTAATCTTTGCTTTGATGTACATTAACCTATGGCAATAATTAACCTGCAAAAAGTGGCCAAAAAAGTTGAACAAAGGCCCTAAAAAGTATAATTTCTTTTTCATGATATAAAAATATAATAAAACAATATATTTGTTGGAAACTAAAGCAATAATGAAATTAAACACATCTTAATATGATTGCACACCCTGAATTCATCAGTTTGGTACATAAGATGCACTGTTTCCATCCAAGTTCTTTGATGTGTTGCAACTGACTGTTGAGTGCCCTCAAAATAACAGTGATAATTTGGGATTCTAAACTATGAGATCGCCTTACAATATAAACTGGCTTTAAATTTCTTGGTTAATTTTTTTCTTTAAATAAGCAGAAATTGTATTTACTATCTGCTTACATTTAATGCCTAAAAATATGTGATGTCCGCACATATTGTCATGATATATTGTGAGTTGGGTTATTTTGTAACATGAAAACAATATGTTTTCTTTTCTTTTTTTTTTCTAATGCTAAGTTATGACAGCGGCTTATGTTTTCAAATTGTTTTCAAGTATTCTGTTTGTTAAGTATGCAAATTTCTACAATCGAATCTTATATATGACAGGTCTGGTTTCTAGTGCAATAGAAACTGTCACGAGACCTATGTCTTTTGGCAGCATGCCTTGATACACATTCATAAACAGCAGCAACATACTCGAGTATACTGTATGTGGTCAACATTCAAGGAGATGACATTGAGGAGCCAACATTTACCATATCAAAGTTCAAGTACAATTTATACTCATATTTTCTTTAAAATTAAGTATAATTATTATTAATCATCTAATGAGCACTCTTTTTCATCCTAATTTCAGTTGTCCTTCATCACAACACTTGGACCATCATTCTGCAGTTATTAGAAAGCAGTGCAGATCTGAAATAAAGAATAAGCCTCCGGTTAGACTTGAATTCACTCCCCTAATTCTTGGAAGCCTATCTTCAGCTTCTTTATTGATTAGGTTACAAAGACCACCGTATGAAGTCAAATCTAACCGTATAGCTAGTCTTCACTTTCTGTGCTGCACATTGACAATCATAGAATGATGGTCCTAGAGTTGCGAGAAAGAGCAGCTGAAATTAAATTGAAAGAAATACTAATCAGTAAATCAATAATAATTGACAATGTTTTATTAAAGAAATTCAAAAGAATTTTTTTACTAATAAAACTTCAAGTTAGTGTGTGTCAGTATGTCAATCAAGAATATATGAGTGGTAGCGCATGATGAGTGCCCAATGAATCATTTTTAAAAAGTTAATATTTTTGTTATTTTCAGAGCTACCATGTGCCTGGAGACACACAGGCAAGCAGAGAAAAAAAATCTGTAGCCCACTTGGTTAGTTGGTCAGGCAGCCATTTCTTGGGCTATGGTGATTCAATTTAAATTATATTAAAAATTGATTCGTTCTATTTTTCACACTGAAAAAATCATTAAAAATCTATGAACTGCTACAATTTATTGCATAAAAATATGAAAAAAAGATTTTGTTTTTGATTAATTTCTGTGGTCCAGCAATGGTCAGGTCCCAAGGTTACCAGATCAAAGAGGAACAGCTGTATTTATGCTTTGAAAAATGTAATTTGCTATCCTCTTTGGGTACTATCACCTTGGAACTCTCTCTCTCCACTTGCCAAGCCCACTGCAGTGGGTGTGTATTATTCGAAACTGACAATAAAACTGTCAGCATAGGTTTCTATCGGTTTTCAAGTTCATCCAGCTGGCTATGTATATATGATGTATACAGGCCGTACTGATGTAGCTAAAGGGCTAAAAATTTGAATATTTACTTACTATTAGATAATCAAATAACACTGTAGCCTCACGAATGGCCTACCCGACAAATCAACCAAGTGGTCTACAGATTCTTCTCTCTTTTCTCATCTGCATGGGTGTGTGTCTCCAGGTGTTCCTTGTTATGTTTTTTTGGGTGACAACCTTAGGAATTTGCATGAGTACATCACTAAAAACCATCTAAAAAGTAGTTTTTTTGTCTTTCAAGTGTTTTTTTTTATCTCTATGGTCATTTTGGAACAACAATGCTCAAATCTCATACTGGTATTTTTAGATAAAAAAATCTATTTCTTTTAGATAATTTTAGATAGTTACTTCAGGTACAGGCACGGGCTACAGTGATTCATTTATGCAAGGTATGGATATTTCTTTTTTCAAAATTTCCCCCTTAAATAGGATTTTAGAGGGAGTTCACTGCAATGTAAGCTTATGCTAAATAGATCTGTTAGTTTTGGTCTTCAGACTTTTTTTTAGAGATCAGAGCTCAAAAGGTGAGACAAGTAACTTATTCATAGATCACTTCTAATCTTTTAGTTGATCACCCCCAACATGGCATACTGCCAGGTTTCTATTGAGTGACAAACCAGACTTGTTTATTCTAAGTCCTTGTTGCCCAGAATTTACCCTAGAGCAAATGAAAATGATGGAATCAGCAAAAAAAGATGAACTGCAATTGCTTTCACTTTGATGTCAGTCCCGGTTCAACTCTTTTTCTCTGATATGAAGTCAGCTGTGTGTTTTCATATCTGCTAAAATGTTTATATAATATGAGCAGTTGGAAAATCCCACAGTATAAACATCAGTCACCGATATGCATTTAAAAGCTCACACATGCACACCTGGAAATGTTAAAAAAAAAGATATGTGTGTGTATGTGTGGGGAGGTGATTACACCATGCATCATGATTTTTGTTCCTGGGTAGCGAATGCTTTTGTCTGATTGCTTATATAAAAGAAAATGGCTATTATTCCCTTCAACTTTTGCTTTTGTGGCCAGGATAGTGATATTCATTTGTAATAGTTTCTCTTAATTCATGGGATTAAAAATGTGCAAATTCACACTTACCCAATTGCAAAAGCAAAGTTTGAAGGGAATAAGAGACATTTTCTATAATTTTTTCAGACATAATTAATCAGATAATAACACTAATCACCTAGGAAGTGAAAAAAAGAACCAAACACTTTATTCAATCCACGGGGGCAGATTGTTCTCGTTCTGCTGTCCGTGCTGGAGATTATCTCTTGTCAGTTCATTCTTCCGAGTTGATTTGCGATGTGATGTCGCTTGTTTGCTTCTTCCACTGAACCAGAATATATGACTTTTTGCTCTACCCATAGTGAAACCAGTAGGTGAGATTTTAGAGTCTTAACTTTAAAAAAAAGAAAATTCAAATGTTAATATCAAGTGGAATATCTACTGATCAACATTATCTCCCTTTCAGGTTTAGGTGAATGTTAAAATCTATTTTTAATTATATCCACCATCATAATTTTAACAAACTTCATTTCCACCACAGAAAAGTTCCACTGTCAATTTGGAGCGGTATCAAGCGGCTTATGACATTCAAGAGTTAATATCCTTTCTTTCTTAATTAGCTCAACATCTGTGTATAATAAAGATAATTCCTCATCCCAGGAATTCAGACTAAAGTCTCTAAGAAAGTTGCTAAAATATGAAAGTACCCTTCTTGGTTCAAACATCACAAAAAAATAAATAAAGTATCCCTGATGAAACTAACTCTGCTTTAATGAAGGTATGTGTATTAGAAACCTTCAAGCAAAACTGTCAAAATGGGTTTCTTCAGTTTTCACGTTGGTCCAGCTGGCTATGTATGTATGTATCATGCATACAGGCTGCACCAATGGTGCTAGAGGGCAGTAAATTTAAACATTTACTCCTTATTATGACGAGAAAAAATTAAATTTTGTTTTTTTTTTACACCCCTTTAGGTAGGTTTTTAGAAGTGGATTCAAACTGCAATCTTATTTATGCTAAATTGGCTCCTCAATTTTTGCCCAACAGCATTTTTTTTTGGAATATTCAGATTTTTTAATGATCAAAGAAAAGACAAAAAAAGTTATTCATTGATCATCCCACTTCAAATTTCTTAATTGATCAATCCCAACTCAGCATGCTGCCAAAAGACATTGGTTACATGACGGTTTCTATTGAGTGAATAATCAGACTTGCATTTTCTTACTTTTAACATAGACAGCGAATATGTGATTCTAGTGCCAGACATTTAGCCAGTAATTATCTCCGTCTATATAAATTATTATAGAAAAAGTTTATAGTAAATATTTACTAGATTTAGTCTGGCATAAAGACAACAAAGTAGGACACCTGGAGGGATACTAGAGACTGAATTCACTTCAGTAGCAATAGTCTGGAAAGTCTTGCCTGCCAGAGTCTGCCCTAACTTCCTGCCACTGTAGGTGAGCCAAACTTCAGCAACCTTTGAAGAAAAGCATCATCTTATGTATTCATCAATTTACAAGCTCACCTTACCTCCCCTCCTAATGAGCACTCTATCTCCCAAAAGTAGCCATACCTAACTGACCTTGTCAATGGTCATGAGAATTTCTTTTGCCAATTGTTTCTATCAGTTTTACTAAAACAGAAAGTATTTAACTGTCAGATATTTCAGAAAAATCCATCTTCACATCAAAGAATTTTCTTATTTTGACTATTTTTATTTTGTTTAATTCATTCATTTTCCCATTCGTATTTGCAAAGTACTTTAGTCTCAGATTCATGACTAAGGCTGCTGGGCAACTAACCATATTAACATTACCTTGAGTTGGTTCTGTTATCAACCATTACTGTTTTTTCGATAAGTTTAAATAAAAAAATCACTGTTGTATTTGTAACAATGATTTTGACAAATTCGGGGGCACATGCCAAGGTGAAGCGTATGAAAATCCTGGGATGTCCAATCGTTAAAATCCCTCTCTTGGCCTTGCTGATGAAGTCCAGGGGAAAGCAGGGAGAGATATGTCTGACATCAGCATGGCTGCAAGAGCAGCCAGAGAAAACAGCCTTCTGGGGGTTCAACTCTCTGGTTTCGGATTCAGAAATGTCCTTCTCCTAGACTTTCTGTCTTCGCAAGGCTAAAGAATCCAATCTGCTCTGCTATTTCATCGATGGAGGGGGAAGAGATGGGTTCATGTCCTCTCCAAGGGCATTAGTGTGAAGTGATGTAACCAGCCCTGCCTAGAGTTAGAACTTGGATCACCGATTCTAACCACACCGACCACATTTCCAAATCTAAGACCTTTAGAAAACCTCAAATTATAATAGAAAATCTAGAAAAATCTAGATAATCATCTGACTTATAATTTCATATGAGAAAATTGAAAAGTTAATATCAAGGGGAATAACTGCCGATCAAAATTACCCCCCCTTCAAACTCTTTCAATTTTTTTCTCTATTATGATAATTTCAACAAAAGAAGAGTTCTACTGTCAATTAAGAGTGGTATCATGTAGTCTATGACAGAAAGTTTTACACAAGTAGCAATTTTAGGGCTTCACTGTCTGAAGGGGAATAATCTAATTATTTTATAGAAGCCAATGACACATCTTTGTTGGTTAGTTCATTGGTTTCTGTCAAGCTAGAGCAAACAGAAAGAGAGGGAAGGGGTAAAGCAAGGTCTGCGTCTGCATGTCACATACACCAAATCACAGCAATGTGTCTGTGTCTACATCATTACTACTACTGCTGCTGATGTCTTCATAGTGGAGCAGAAAAACAAATCTATAAGAAGTTATAGAGAGAAACTAGAAAAGTTATGCATGACTACATTGATTGAAAGGAGAACAAGCGGAGACTTGATTGAAACTTTCAAGATAATGAATAACTTCACAAATTACAGAATTCTAATGTTCAATGAGTCAGACAGGATAGGAAATTTACTAGCTAAGTCAATTACAAAAATAAAGTTGCAAAAACAAATTAATTTTTTTTCTCCCAAAGAATTTTGAAGTACTGGAATTCTTTACCATCTTATGTGAAGTGAAAAGTACAAGTATAAATAATTTTATATATAACTTAGATAAATTTAGACCATCCAGGTTAGAAAATAAATTAAGAGGGCAATTTGGGGATTTATCAGCTGAAATATATAGGAGAATTTAGGAAAAATAAACAAATAAAATATGCCCGGTAGATGTTTTTCTGTACTGATAAGCTTCGAATTTTTAAGAAGTTTCATACATTCTAATACCTTGAATGAATGTATATTTTGATGTTGAATATGTATTTCTAATGTAAATTGTTTATGGAGATGCCCATAAAGGCATCTTTATTTAATAGATAAATGAATTTGTGAATACAACAGATTTTTTTTTCATATTTAAAAAAATTGCTGCACATATTTGTTACAGCTAAGTTGAGGTCTTATCCAGCCTTATTCTCTGTTGTATCATCATTCTCTGCTCAAACCCTCATCAAGGTTTTTGCAGTTGGCCAGGTATGTTGAAGCTTTGTTCTACTAATGGCACCTGGTATTTTGCAATGATCACAGACCAAGATACTGACCAGGCTCGACATTGCTCAAATTTAGTGATCTTATGAGAACCAGTGTATTCAACATGATTTGGCTGTAACCCCTTAGTCTCAAGGAGAGATTCCTCCATCCTAGATCTTGTGCTGAGTGCTTATTGGAGAGGTATTGAATACCATTTTTTGAAAAATCTTTAAGATTCAGTAGGGAAGCCTTGGTAACATCCAGCTGCTCTTACCATCTGAGCAATGAGAATTCTACAGCTCAGCAGAATATCAAATATAAGCCCTAAGCTTACTCTCACTTCTGATGTCTCCGGTGCCATGTTTATTATTATAAATTCAAATCTCACCGAGAGCTTATTCTTAATTTCTGATCTGTACAGTTTACTCACGGTCAAATATCCAAGCCCCGAGTCAAGTTGTGATAAAAAAGAAATAAGAATTAAGATAGAGGAAAATGGAAATAGAAAAAATTATAAAAGTCGACAATACTTCATCAAATACCAAAAAAATATGATAAAAGTTAATTCAATCTCAAGTTTTTAGATCTTCTATACATTTTTTTCATCTTACTTTGGCCAGAAGCCAAAATTGTGTTTGCATATTGGATGTATTTTCATTTGATGCATATTTAACAGATAAAGAATGTAAACTACTTTTTGTGCTGAACCAGCAAGAGAAAAAATGTTTGTTTTGTAAATGAAGAGAAAGGATTTTTACACTTTGCTCAAAACATACTTGATATTAAACCAATGCTTTTCTCACACTTTAAACTACTTTCATTAGTCAATTCTTTTTCTTACAAGTAACAATATATCTCAGCACCATAATCCAAAAATTTTAAATACTGTAAATGTGAAAATAGACTTATAGATATATATACACTTGAACCTTCATTTTAGATGAGGCAAAGGTTCTAAATGCGTGAATGATGGGGATTCCTTTTTAGGGGGAATTTTAGGGCTTAAAAGGGGTGGGTACAAGGCCAGTCCATGTACCTGCAACATGGATAGTTGCCCAGGGTGCCAAGTGCTAGAGGGTGCCTTTTATGTGTCTGAGACTATAGGACTTTCCAAATACAAACAGAAAAACCGACATGACGTGTCCAGTCTAATTGAGGATGCGCTTTGAATAGTGATTCGACATTCTACAACCAAGAACACTTGATGGAGGCCAAAGGAGACACGGCTTAAACATTGTCAATAAATGAACTCATAGACAAGGAAAATAGTCTGACCATATCGTACATAAAGAATAAGAGTTGTCAAGAAGAAAAGAAAATTCCCTGATGTGAAGACTAATTTTTTTATTCCCATATATTTTTTTTCTTGTTGTAAAGCATGAATGTATAAACCGTATAATAGATAAAAGGGTGCCAAAGTTCAGCTGGCTCAGGCACCAGAAAACTCTAGGGGTGGTCCTGAATGGGTAATTAGGATCATAAATTAACAGATTCAATTGAATATTGATCTTGCAGCACTGCTAGCATAGTTAAATTATTTTTAAACATAATCCAAGAAAATGTATTAGTGCTACTCTAAGAATAAAAGAGATTTTCAATATTATATACATATTATTTGGAATGCACTTTTTGAGTTGGACTATTTAGGAGGGAATAATGACAATACAGAATATGGTGGACAGGGTTCATGGGCGAAAAAGGTCGAGAAGAACTGAGTTAGGATGTTTTAGCTGATTTTTGAAACTACTCCTTTACAATTTTGTCAACTATATTAGATACAATAAAATAAAAACAAGCAAAATAATCTTTACATTCAAATGCCCAAGTCATCAAATTTGTTGGTTAGTTGATTCAGTTACAGGAAGAAGGGCGAATGATTTTATACATTAATGATGCATTTTTTGTAAAAGCCTAATGGAAGAGAAGGAAAAATGAAAGACGAACAACATGTCTGCCTTCTGACCTTCCCTATGCAACACAACACAATCTGTCTGTCTGTCCCTTTATCTCTCACCTTAAATTTCACTCCCCTATCGCCAACTGCCATTTGGTAAAATGTTCAGCAGATAGTTTCTATAACAATGAATTAAAAAAACTAAAAAGCACAAATCCATTTCTCTCGATAACTTGACCCAAATTTATCAATTTTCTCTCTGCTTCAATTTTATCATAAGTTTGTGTTTGTTTTAATTTGAATTAAAAGAAAATAGAATCCTCATTTTGTTAGCAATTTATACTAAAATATACATCTGAATAATTTATCCATACATAAATAATCCCTTCATAGCTGGATATTGTGATAATGATGATGATAGGATTTTGCACTGCATTATTAAGATTCCTGATGCAAAACTAGCAGGATGTTCTCCTTCAAACTAATCTATTTATCCTATACTAAGTCCCATGATAACTACATTTAGGAAGTTAATTTTAACTCTCGTTAGAGAGTGACCTAATGAGTAGGCTTTATACATTCATGTAAGTCTGTCTGGAAAGTATGCAGCCATTTTTGATATTTTGAGAACCGGTTGAGTGACCTAGATGTAACTAGGCAACAAATCAGAAGGGATCATACTGCGCATACGTAAACAGTACTCTCCCATGGGGTCACTCTTTTGGAAATGACACACCACTGAGTTGGCTAGTGTATTGTCACCCTTATAGTCACAATAATCCAGGTAGTCATTGTTCACGTTTTGTGTAGGGTCTTTTGGCAAAAGGTCTGTGAGCCCCTTCCCCCAACTACAATCTAGACTTGGATCCCCACAACTAGCTCTTCCCAAAGGAGACCAGATCTAGGCAGCTGATGCCAATCCTAAAGAAGAACTTTGCAGATGGTCTTGAAAAGTGGAAGGGATGATGATGAATGAGTGAGGTCTAAAACTAAAGGGCCATTGCCTTAGCTAAACTATTTTTCCATATCAAATCAGCAAATACATTCTGGACAGACTTTATATGTGTAAGTATATATATATATGTATGTATGCACAATATCATATATATAGTTTAGAAAGCTTTATAGATTTAAATACTAAACACATTGAAAAATCTTTAAAAAAAATTTTTTGTAATCACTCATTTCCCAATATCTTTTAATGCAATTTGTGTTATTTTCTTTGGTGGTCTTCAAGTTTACACAGACTTTGATATTATGGTTCTAGAGATCAAAGTCTGTACTACAATCAGTTTGGACACAATGCTCAAATTCCTTATATATATATATATTAACACACACACATTTTACAATATTTCTTACCTCATCATGCTCTGTAGTAATGTCTCTTTCGATTTTTAAAATCTTTCAAAATATTTTTATTATGTGAAAATTAAACTTATGAATGAATAGGTCTGGTTAGTCACTCAATGGAAACCATGACGTCTTTTGGTAGCATGCTATATAGGTGATCAATGAATAACATTCTTCTCTCACCTTTTATTGGCCAATGATCACTACAAAATATAAATGCAGCAGGATACAAATTAAGGGATCAATTTAGCATAAACTTAAATAAAAAATTGAAACCCCACTTTAAAACTATGGGATCAAATAAAAAGACAAAAAAACGTTTTTTCTTGAGTAAATGTTTAAATTTTCAGCCCTCTAGCTCAATTGGTGCAGCTGTATGCATGATATATAGATAGATAGCTGACGGGACCAACTTGGAAAACTGAAGAAACCTGAGTTGACGGTTTTTAATAAGAAGACAAGTTTGAACAAAGTAAATTTGTGGGGAAGTGGTATTGGAAATGTGAAAAATAAAACTGGAGTCAAGTCCACACTTTAGGAGACGCCCCTTGTGTGACCACACTCAAGAGAGAGAATGTAACTTATTTTGAAACTTTTAAATACTCCATGAAAAATAGAAACAAAGAAAAAAGGAAAGAAGGGAGTATTAATTTAGTTTGGAATTTGTTGCAACAAAAAAGTGGATGAAGAAAGAAAAAGAAGAGAAAGAAGAAAAGAAGGAAAGAAAAGGAAAGGAAAGAGGGGAAGGAAAGAGAGAAAGAAAAGCGGAGAGAGCAAGAGAAAGAAAAGGGGAGAAAGAGAAAGAAAAGGGGAGATGGAGAAAGAAAAGGGGAGATGGAGAAAGAAAAGGGGAGATGGAGAAAGGGAAAGAAAAGGGAGAGAGAAAGAAAGAAAAAGGGGAGAGAGAAAGAGAGAAAGAAAAAGGAAAGAGAGAAAGAAAAAGGGGACATATAAAAGAGAAAGAAAAAGAGGACACGTGAAAAGAGAAAGAAAAAGGGGGCACGTGAAAAGAGAAAGAAAAGGGGGGCACGTGAAAAGAGAAAGAAAAAGGGGGCACGTGAAAAGAGAAGGAAAAAAGGGGGCACATGAAAAGAGAAAGAAAAAGGGGACACAGGAAAAGAAAAAGAAAAAGGGGATAAATGAGGACAGAAAGAAAAGGGGATAAATGAGGACAGAAAGAAAAGGGGATAAATGAGGACAGAAAGAAAAGGGGATAAAGAAAGAGGGGCTTACCCAGGAGATTGAGCAAAGGACTCCGGGGAAAAAGGGTTAAAATTGGTTTATCAAAATGTACAACTTTACATAGTATTCGGGTGCTTCAAGGCTAAGGTAGCATTTTGCGCATTTGTTGAAAAACAGAAAGTGTATGTGTGTGCGCATATACGTACGTATACACTATATATATATATATATATATATATATATAGCATATATATATATATATATATATATATATATAGCATATATATATATATATATATATATATATATATAGCATATATATATATATATATATATATATATATATATATATATATATATATATATATAGCATATATATATATATATATATATATATATATATATATATATATATATATATATATATATATATATATATATATATATATATATATATATATATATATAGCACGCTCATGGAATCGCATGAGATAGGAAGAAAGCAACGCCAGTTACGTCACGATATGGTTAGGCAAAGAGTAAGAGACAACAAAATAGCTAATGAAGCTGTTGATGGTGTCGTTATTGTTTACCCGACCCCCAGTCAACTTCATTAGCGCGAAAGGATGGTAGCAAAGAGAGAAGAAAGTAAAGGAGAAAGGATATGAAGAAGGTGGGACAGTTTCTCCTCAATTGTTGCTAGAAGACAATCCTTCATCATAGACCTCTTCTGCCCCTCCTTCAACTCATTGGTTACTATCCCCCTCTGAACGCGGGCACCTTTTACTTTTTTGCCTTCCCATATCTACAATGCACACGGTTTGGTACTACTACCCAGATGTTTCCCCCTTCTCTTACTCTTCAAGCATCATCATAGTTGCTTACAAGGCCAACACACTTTCTTATTTGCAGGAGCAGGGTTGCCATGTTGGCCAATTTATGGCCAAATTTTAGAACTTTAGCCTTTTTAAAAAGTATTTGGCCATGAACTTTTTGGTTTGGTCAAAGGCGCCTCGGTTTGGTCATATCTATTTACTTTTCTTTGAAAATAAAAACAAAAATAAAAATATGAAACAAACTGAAACGAAACGAAACGAAACCATACCTAATACTGAATGCCTACTCAATTATTATCATCATCAACACTATTAGTATTATTATCATTATCAATAGTATTAGTATTTTTGTACGCGTCGGTGTCAATGAGAGATTAAGGATTGCATGAGGTCGCTGGTCTAAAAAGTTTCGGGACCGCTGCTTCACGAATTCGATGAATAGGATTGATTGACTTCAATAGTAATTTTAATAAATTCTCATTTCTGAAGTGTACTCAGCAATATTATAATGTTCTATAAACAATTTTGGCATTTAGCAATTTTTGGCCATTTCTGATTTGATTTCGGCCAGATGCGTCTCCAACTATCTGGCAACCCTATGCAGGAGGTTTAACATTATTACTTCTACCCTCCTTCTAGGAGAAAAGAGCTGTCTTTTTGCGGCTTTATTTGTTTGTTTGGGAAGTGTATGCTTTTCAGGAAAAGGACCCTTGAAAATTGTAGCAATAATACTTGACGCAAAATAATTAATTGCAACACAACACTGTTTTCTTTGTTTATAATTCTCTAAGATAAGCAAAAAAAATATTACATAGCATTTTTTTGCTTCAGTTAGTGATACCCGGGCGAAATCCTGCCGCGAGTTTCTTGTGTGCAATAAGCTATTGTAAGCATTTTTGCCCTGACAACTTTATAAAAAGATAATAAGTCTCCCAAGTAGAAGCATTTTGTCATAGCATTTTTGTTGTTTTTTGTCCCGATTCAAGTTTGCAAACACCATCTCAGACCAAGCAAAAAGAACAGGTCAATAGAACTGAACAATGAACGAGCAAATACAATGGACAATACAAATAGAAGAAGAAGAAGCGATTATTATGTAAATAATGACAGTATTGAGGTAAGTGCTTCTTATCATCAACCAGTGTTGTTGCCAACTTTATTTTCAAGTTTACATCTAAAATTAAGTCGAAAAACATCTTAAAATACCTAGAAAAATCTAGATTCTCCAGATATATATCTAAAATGAAGAAAATATATTAAATTTTATTGATAAATTAAAAGTGGCTCAATCTTCAACATTCATTTTGTTAAGATATTAGTTATTTTATTCAAAGGATTCTTATTTGATCTTTGTAAAATGAAAATGCTACTCATTTCATCAAAAATCACCTAAATAGCAATTCCTAACATCTAGATGCAACCCCAAACATCTGGATTTAGATGAAAAAACATCTAAATTGCTAACCCTGTCATCAACTTCTCTCAAGGCCGGGAAAAAACAGAAAAGACATCAGAATAATGAAAAAAAAACAAAACCAAAAAAACCATTTAGTTATACACAGGCGCCGGTCTGGGGGAGCTGCCCGACTCGATCAATGCAAAATTGAATTTAAAAAATATATATCTGAATAAAGAAATTTTAGAGATAAAAAATACCCCAAATAATCACAAGTAGTCATAAATCAATCTTAAAAACAAAAACATTATCATAAAAAAAGCATTAATTAGTCAGATGAAGGGAAAAACACCTGGACTCCCCGTCCCTTATCCGAAATCCTGGATCCGCCCCTGACAATTTTTTTTCGAATATAAAAATTGGATTAAGAAGTGTTGCCAAGTTAGATGTTTTTTTATCTAAATCTAAATGTTCGAGGTTGTGTCTATATATAAAAAATTGCTTATTGATGGTTTTCGATAGAATAATATTTTATCTAATTTATAGTAATAAAATGAAAGAGATTTTCAATAAATTAACTAATGTTTTAAAATAAATATTGATGATTGAAGTCACATTCAATTTACTTATTATATGTAAAATATTTCCTACATTTTAAATATATTTGGAGAATCTAAATGTTTCAAGGTGTTTTAAGATCTTTTTTCACTCAATTCTAGATGTAAACTTGAAAATAAAGTCGGTTCTCAGAGCCGGAAAAACAGGGAAAAAAGACGTCAGGATCTGTAAACAGAACCCCGCTTAAAAAAAAAATAAAATTGTAATAATATTTGTTAAAGTTTATATTTGAAGACCACGTGAAGACAGCTAATACTGTATGATAAAGAAACGTTTAGGTAAACACTATTTTTTATTGAGAAATGAAAAATTGGACTAACGAAGTAGAGTGAAGTACCCATTTACCCACAGGACACGCAGGTCTCAAATTAATCGTCAAAACTTGGTATTTAAAAGTACTATAAAGAGTTATAAATCTATCCAGATCTTTAGAGATATAAATCATTTATACATATGATTTTGATAATTTATGTTATTTGTAATATTTCTTTTCAGTTTTTCCCCGTTTGGCTATTGTTTACATCAGTTATGAAATTGTACAACTTACTAATTCTAACCAATGAAAACGGATCTGGCTAAAATAAATATCTACCAAAGTGTGCTTCTTCTTGCTATGCAAAAGTAAGAAAACACATGCACCATTGCACTAATAATACCTGACAAATATTTGTGGAGACAACGTTTTTCCCTCCCAAAGATCAGGGTTGCCAGATAGTTGGAGACGTTTCTGGCCAAAAATGGCCAAATGCAAAATTGTTTATGAAACATTACAATTACTGTAGCACTCACCCAAATTAGGAATTTATTAAAAATACTTCTGCATTACAATTACATGGTAATTAGAACCGTCCCTTAAAAAGTTGAGTTCTTTCAAACTGACGAATCTTCTGAATAAACGAAGATCTTTTGAATGTAGAGCACAAAAAAAAAATAATCATGAAAAACTTTTTTTATGAATAAAATGTTCGTAGGAAATAATCAAAACATTCATGACCAAATGCTTGAAAAAAGCTAGATAGGTCAAATTTAGCCATAAAGTGGCCAAAATGGCAACACTGGTGTAGAGTTATAGACAAAAACCTACTAAAAGCAAATGAGGTGCCCGGGACTGATTGGGATGGGTAAGTACTTTTAGGTTGAAAACACCCCAAGTAAAAACAAACATCAATCACACCAAGTATTCTGTACGAATCGGTCCTCCTGATAATTTTCTACATGAATTCTAAAAAAATTCTATAACAATACATACTAGCTTAATAAGCTTTTATTCAGTACCGGATTGATACACTACGTAGTACGTAGTAAAAGTAGAGTAGCATATGCTAAGAGCCCCGCAATTTCAAGGGCTCCGCGCTAAATGCTGGCAAGCTATCAATTCCGATTCAGTGATTATTGTGAACTTGCTCTACTACCTCCTATTTTTATGAACGACTGTGTGTTGCAGGTTAGCGATTCTAGCCAATTATCACCTTTAATTGGGGTTATCAATCTAACTGTAATTAATCGGAGAGTGTGGTATCTACGTGGTACATATACGACAACAACATATAAACGAAAGGATTTGAAACTGAAGTCAAAGCCACTGAACAAAGATCAGACCGAAAACAAAGTAATAATTGAAATATCGGCAATTGCCATGCTTGTCGTATTTTCTGGCTGAATTGCAAGTGCAAAAATAAAAATAAAATCTTTGTGTTCCATGAGTATTTTCTTAACTTTTGGGGCCCTAGTTATACTACGGTCCCTGCAAAAGTTTAATTCGACCCTGTTTTTAGTTAAACAACACACATGCACACACTTTTACACGTAGAGTAGCTCACTGGATGATCAATTTTCGTGTGGGTGATGAGATTGAACTTTAGTGTGTACCTCATTGTTGTAGCCTTGTACCAGACTCCACTAAGCTTACTGTATTTCCCGCCAGAATAGTCACTTTCTTCCCGAAGATTTTGCTCAACAAATCACATGGTACATCTGCTTTATTGGATGATAATTCACCAAAAAAAAAAAAATAAATAAATACACACATACATAGGCATAGAGGCCACAAACGTATATACACATATTGGCGTCCACTGTAGGTTCAAACAGGGCATTTGCACTACCTTGGAACAAACTTTCTAGCTGAGGGAAAGGGAGCTTGAAAATGGTAACCTCATAGAGGCCAGGGACGATTCACAGTTTAGACACTCTAGTCCCATGCCTCACAACCAACACCTGGAAATATATCCCCCCCACTGCACATGCATACCCATACATTCATGCACTAATGCCATGTACACACATAATACCACATGTATGTATGTGTATGTTTAGAGTGTCACGGTGTACACACTCCAGTGAAAATGCCGAACACATCGTGAATGTATTTTATTTTGAATTTTCATTGAACGTCCGTTCGTTGAAAAGTCGTGCCACAAAATCACGTATATACCACGAAGGTCATGGTTGTTGGGAGTATGCTTATAGATTGAAGTGATAGGTGCCCCACACTCCTCTGTATGAAAAAATAGCCCCTGGATCAGGGTTTCTCAAACTTCTCGCACTCACGAGACAGAGCGATGAACTGTTGGGACCCAAGGACTGTACAATTGCTGCGACGACCAGACGCATTTCGTTTACTGACTAGATACGTCTTTTCAAACATGATGAAGTGTAATTTTCATATACAAAATTCATAAAAATACATTATGGTAATCTATATTTATGAAGTTAATCATAATTCTTTATTAAACATGGCTTTCCAGGCTTTCCTAATGAAAACCAACCAACTGTAGTCTGGTATAACAGACACATTTTGATTTTTTTTGCATCAATACGACATGATATTTCATTTGAAACTAAGAACGATCTATTTCTGACAATCAGAACCAAAAATATACGATGCAGAACCCTTTGGTTCCGCAGAACCCAGTTCCACAAAACCTGCCCTTGACGACCCCAGAACGAAATATGCCTCTCTCCTTACAGAAGTTCAAGTTACAAGCTTTCAGAGATACAAACAAACCTGTCTGTGAATTCAAATTGTCAGTATTGAAAAATAGAGCAAAAGTCTCATTTTACAGTGGACTTGAATGAATATTTTGTAGCTAAAATTGTTTCAACACTACGCATTAACACTGTTCTATGAATATATACAAAATTTAAACCGAAATGAAACAATATTTTCCCCTCCCTCTGTTCAAAAACAGTTTTCATTGATTGATTGTACATGGAAGTCTATGTAGGCATAGACTCTTATAATGAAAGAAAAAAGAAACATTAGAGTAATTAAAAAAACAAGCTGTTTCCATAACCTTGTATGATCATGTTTTTTTTCCTTTTCAAAATGAAAATAATAATAATTACAGCATCAGTCGTACGTATTTATATTTGTCAAGCAGACAGAATATTTAGTTGGGGAAAATTTCGAAATATTTCTCTCACATGAAAGAAAAATAAATAAGACTGACTTGAAACAAGACTAATTTCATGCTTTGTAATTAATTTTTACTTGCAAGAGGGAAAATATTTTGATGTAATATAAAAGTGCAGGGGCGAATTCATTCGCCTCCCTATGAGAGTGGAATGTGACACAGGGTTGAGTTTAATAAAGGGACGTACATGTGGGTCAGGGCCAACCCGTCCGTTGAGCAAGCCTAGCTGGTTACCGGGGTGCAAACGCCTTCGGGGCACACCCCAAACAGAGAAAAAATAGTTGTTGGAATACAGTCGGGAGACACTAATTTCAAGTCTCGGCTAGGGCACATGGAGCCCTTGTGCTAGCCCACATATAGGTTGAGACAAACGTGAATCAGTTCCGTGGGTTTTTGCCTATAGCACGTGCTTAAAGCATTGGGGATTAATACCTCTTAGTGCAATAGAGAGGTGCAGCCCGACGGAGGGGGGTCCCTGTAACTAGATATAATACTTTTGATGGCATAATAACTATTTGCACAGAAAATATTAAAAATTTGAATTTCGACAAACTTTTTTTTGTATAAATTCAAGCATTTTAACCAAAAATGTAGTTACACAAAAGTATATCAGAGTACTTGATTAATTGATATAAAAACAGGTCTAGTTAGTCACTCAATAGAAACTGTCACTTGACCAATGTATTTTGGCAGAATGCTATCTTCGGGGTGATCAGTCAAAAAATTGGAATAAGAGGTGAACGATGAATAAGTTAATTTTCATGCCTTCTGTTGGGTCACTAAAAGTTCAAAGCAGACTCAAACTAGAGACCAATTTAGCATAAAATTACATTGTGAACTGTCCCCTCCTACCTATTTTCTAAACCTAATAAGGAGTAAATGTTTAAATTTCCAGCCCTCAGGCTCCATTGGTGCTGTTGGTATACATGATACATACATATCCAGCTAGCCAAACCAACTTGAAAACTGAAAGAAACCTATGTTGACAGTTTTGGTTGACTGTTTCTAACAATCAATATGAAAGATGGCCCTGATGTGATGAAACTAATTTTTCCTTATCCGGTTAGTAAGCGATACCTCCCTACTTCCCACTTGTCATCCGGTGCCCCTGTTTGAGTCTTCCAGCACCTTAAGGGAGCAGTAGCTCCCACTTTGGGAAGCACTGCTCTATAATAAACATACCATCGAAAAAGTCACTGCCCTAAACACTCATGCATTTGCAGAATATTAACCGCATATTTTCTCTTATAATTGCTTTCATAAAAATGTCAAATATCTGTAATATATATAAGAGGTACAAAATCTTGCCATTACAAAATGCATTTTCAGCTCAACAAATTTCCCGCATTTCTAAGCATTGCAGTTCACTGCAGTTTTTCTGAATCTTATAATTCAGGTTGGAAACAGCCTAAGAGAGATTTGTTTGCTATCTCTTTCAATATGATATTTTACATTTCCCATCAAATATTAAGGAGCTCCAAAAGTTTATTACATACTTCACTGCTATAAATTATAAGCCAACCAACTAAGGCAAGACCCAGTTTATGTGATACAAAACGATGTCTAGATTAAGTTTTTCATCTCTTCTACACAGCAGTGTGTCATTTACAGTGTATAGTAAAGTTTGAGGACATGGAAGATAGAGACTTGAAAAAGCAAAAACAAAGGATTTTTTGGATGAGCAATAGAAAATTTGCCTTCCCGTTGGACTGCTGTCATTGATAATAATGATGATGATGATTACATTATTGATAAAAAGTATTAACCTTCACTGGCATTTGTTTTCATTTCCTTTTTGAAACCTGAAAATATGTAATTATTTCTGAACACCTGAATGGAAAACATGTTTCTTGAGAACAATAGTAATAGAATGATAAATATGCTTAGAAAAGAAAAATCCAACATCAGCATCTCTAGTACTAATGACCATCACTGCCTGATTAAGAAGCTGACATACCAAAACACCCTCATCATCTCTCTTATCTACCCTATTCCTCTGTTTATATCTACAAGTGCAAAGGAGAGAATTTGCATTGTCTTATTTTCAGGCTTGTTTCCTTTTCTCTCCCTTTCTATCATCATCATCAATATTATTTGGAATCATCAACCATGGGTTTCTTCAGTTTTCAAGGTGGTCTGGCTGGCTATGAATGTATCACACATATAGGCAGTACCAAAGGAGATAGTGGGCTGAAAATTTAAACACTTCTTATTAAGTCCTGAAAAAACTTTTTTTGGCAGAAATCAATTAAAAATAAGAAAAAAGGATGATCAATGAATAAGAAACTTCCATGGAAGCTACAATTATTGCTAAGCAACCCTGTGGTTTAATTACTGAAATTGAAAGGCTATTGATAATTTGGTTAGACAATCAAAATCAGCATCATAAGCTTATTTATCTTACTTTTGTGCAGGAAAAAGCTTTTTCAATGATTTAAAACGTTGTATATACACACTGTACACCTGATATAACACAGTCACTTACATTAAAACGTTAGAATTGGCTCCCAAAATAATAGCTAAATAAAACAATTGAAAGACCCCTACTCTATCAGATTAACCCCAACTGGAAAAGGAAATAAATTAGACAAAAATATTTCATGTAGCGGTATTTTTAGGCTGAATTGCATATACCATCACGGTATGTTTGGTTTCAAGTCAAAGCAAAAATGTAAACAGAAAAAAAAACAAAACTTCCATTTCTTTCATCATCTTTAGATGTAGCCAACAGCGACTGTTGACGTCCCTCCCTCTAACCTGATATCAACAATAACTTGAATTTTAGTCATTCTCAGCCTTAGCTTATGGTGAGGTATCACAATTTATAAATTTTTTTATATTCATTTCTGTTTTCCTGCTGGACTAGCCTCACCTAACCCCTACGCCTTTCTCTTCATTTCTGCACAAATTACGATTGTTGGACTTGGAGAAGTTGGGGAGGTGTCTGGAATTGGATTAAAGTTTGTAAAAATGGAAAATTTGTTACAACCTGGACTCACTCATAATGCAGTAGAAAATTATGGACCCAGACATCTGCATCTACAGTGTACTATATATACTAAGACAGACACTTATACTTAATCAGAACTGTACATATCAGTTCCGACTTCAAAACAGACTTGGGAATGTATCTCATTCATAACCCATGTACTGCCTATACATACATATATTTAGGGTATACAATTGGATAGGAGTTATCTGACATTATGATAATGAATTGAGACAAGGTGTAAACCAAGTTTTCTCTTAAAAGTAAGCCTTTATTCTTGTGACATGTTTTGCTTTAGAATATATGAATATAAATACATATACACACAAACAGTAAGTGCAAAAATTATCGAATACGTTTTTCAAAAAAGTTTCAACAGTCTCACAGCTTCCAAATTGACAGAATTTGGACAAAAAAAGAAAACAAAAACAGAAGACAAAGCAAATATTGAAACAAGATTAAGAAGTATGTACTACAAAATCTTTGGTCCAGATTCTGCCAATCTTGAAGGTGTATAACGATGTTGAAATCGACTTTTTGAAATGTATTGAATACCTTTTGCACACTGCTTATATAATTATAATTATATTACTAGCAGTATTAACAGGCTTTTGTTGGCTTTAAAATACAAAACAAATAAATCATTAATTCACTTTCTTTTTTAAAATTTTTTTATATCATTTCAATGAAAAATTTCTTTATCACTTTCAAGAGCTCATAAAATTTCATGCTAAAACCTGGAAGATTACCAATGAAGACAGTGTGATAAAAAATACAATATAAGTCTGAAGAACTAAAAAAAATAACATTAGCAAATCGTCAGTCACACAAGAAATTTAATTAACTGATAAGAGCCAAACTTGGTAAGATGCCAAAATTGGGCTAATAAAGTGCTGTTCATCTTTTATTTTGTTTTAAATCTATTACAGTTTTCTCTCACAGTCTGAAAGTAGAGAATTCCTATGAAACCTTTTGTTAACTGGAGTGGCATAAAGCAAAGAAGCAATTACCATTGATTTGTATGGGAAATCTTTTAAGTGTTCCCAGAATCAAAAAATAATCTATGT
The DNA here is from genome assembly GCA_963457665.1 of Thysanoteuthis rhombus. Classification (NCBI taxonomy): domain Eukaryota; kingdom Metazoa; phylum Mollusca; class Cephalopoda; order Oegopsida; family Thysanoteuthidae; genus Thysanoteuthis; species Thysanoteuthis major. Next base: position 3,582,951 of record OY735211.1, on the reverse strand, counting down.
TTGCCAGTTTTACACTAAGCACAACACTTTTATGAGCTCTCTTAAGCATTTCTGATAGTTTAAGACAAAATAAAGCACAGATGGTCATACGGATACAACTTGAGGTCTTTCTTTTGTAGTTTTAGATTGTGAAAAGGTAATACTCTCTATCCCCCACATACCCCTCAAAAGGACTATTTTTACCCTAGATTGGGAACCTTTGTTCAAGAAGTCAGCCATAGCCATACTTTTCTAGAACTTACTACTGTTGGTATGAACTTTTGGAAATCTTTTATATACAGGGTCGACCCAAGGTTCCTGGAAAACTGAACTCCAGCGCCCTTTGAAGTATAGTATTATTTCATTTATTTATTTATATCTTACACTGAGAAAGATGACTATAAAGGGATAAAAAGTTTATCTGCCTTCATATCAAGGGATTATCTTATTTTGCCTATTATTTTGTCTAATTCATTCATTCTACAAATTTTCCATTTGCATTTGGAAAGTCATAAAGTCCCAGACACAAGACAGGCGTTCTCTAGCACTTGGCACCCTGGGCAACTGGGCCGGCCCTGTTCATATATAAGCACACAGCTCAGCAGGATAAAGCACAGATGAATCAGACAAGTTTTCTTTTTCAAATTCCTTACACTGAAATTCATATGGAATTAAAAAACAAACAAGACTTTTTAAAAAACTGCTTTAACTGAAATAACACAAATTCTTTCCTATTGTACACTAGGAGATTTAAAGTTGTGCAGATGGTTGCAGTTTTATTCACTGTTGTCTATTATTTGAGGGGAAAAAACAACAAAAACAAAATAAATGACATATAGCAGGAAAGCAAGTTATTTTTCTGCTAAAACTGCATCGTCTCTTAAATGAAGAAGGTCGCCTTCTTCAAGTGTAATGTTTACCAAGCTGGTCTCACAGATCATTACTACTGAGTAGCAAGTTCAATCCTCACTGGATGCTCCATGCTTGAGGCCTAGTACCAAAATTAAGGTAAGCTTTGTAAGTAACATCTCTTAAAGGAGACAGTTTGTGTGCATGTGTATCCAGATCATAAAAATGAAGTATCTGTCTCTTAAGAGACAACTACCATTCGAATATGAGCAGCTGGAGTTAAAGTCCTGGATTCCACTGTATGCATCAGCTTAGGGATCCTTATAAGTTTCAAGTCTGGTCAAGACCAGGACTTTATTCTTACAAGTCTTTAGGACTATCTCCCTGGCAGGATGCAAGACCACTGAAGGGATACTTCCACTCTAATCACAAACCTTAGAGTATACTCAATCAACTCCTGCACAAGGAAAATTTTGTCTCAACATAGAACTTTCCGCACTTTTCACTCGTACTAGAAATTGAACCGGGGACCTCCTGCGTGTGAAGCAGACATGCTAATCATCACACTATCTGAGCATCAAGACCATAAATAAGACAGAAAACAAATGGATGGAATTTGGTAAACACAAGCTTTTTTTTACCTAAAGAGTGTGATACGACATCCTCTTCGATCTCAATTCTTAGCCAAAGATTTAAACTCATTATGCTTACTTCCAGAGGACATTCTCCCAGGCATCAACTTTGCATTGCACTAAGAGGGGTAGGGTTGGGGTTATTCCCTGATGCCTGTGGGAACTAGACAATTTTGAGATTCTTCCCCACATGCTGTGCACAGTGCGTGGGGTCCAACTGAATAATCAGCATTGGGATCATTCTTTACAGAGAAAGAAAAACAAAACAAATAAACAAAAAAAAAAGGAAAGAAAATACCATTTCAATGTCTTTGACAAAAGCTCATCACCAGCATAGCAATTAGAGTTATTTGCCCTTTTGACTTACAATGACCATAATTCATGTAGTCATTGTATTGTCATACACAATATAATATATAAAAAAAAAGATGAGATCAATCTTTTTGTCTTTACTTAGAGGTGGGAAGTCGATGCTTTTTAAAACATATTTTGTTCAGAAATATTTTAAAAATGCCTTCTAAGTTTACACACATTTTTTTCCGCTAGCTGTTGGTATATTCAAATCGGTGGTTCTCAGAGTCCCAAGTCCTCCCCTTGCGATATCAGGTCTCCTCAATTTCTCCACCATTTTGAATTGTTTACTAGTAATTTTTTTCACCATAATACTTTCCATTACGCGTTCTCCTCTGACTGAAATGCCTCTTCAATTCTTCCCTTAACAAAAATTTCTCCCTTTAGGGAAAATCCTCCTTTTTGAAAATCGCTGATCAAAAAAAATGAAAGCAGAACGATTGTTACAAATATATGAACAAATTTGAAAATAATTCCAATGATCTACAGAAAATACAAAATTTAATTTTTAAAAACATTTCCTATAAAGTAGATTCAACATTGAACAATTATAAACAGACTTTGTTTGATGATTTTCAAAGACCCTCTCTGTAATAAACTTGTTAACATCTAAGAAACACCAGATAGTTCTACCTACAGTAGTACCACTCATAGCGAATGATACTTATAACAAAATTTCAATCAGCAAGATGTCCCAATGGCCTCCAAAGAATTGTTTTAGTGAAATATTTTCATTTTGAGAGAAGAAAAAAAAATTCATATAAATTATCCAGAATCATTATCTAGTATCTAAGTGCCGACAGACATTTGGCGAATTATGATTAGATTATTTATTCATGACATTATTTACATGTGCATTTGAATTTATGTATTATTTACTGAGTGATAAGTACATTATGCATTAATTACAAGGTTATTATTAAAGTTTTATAGGCCTGACATTTTTATTTAGACAAATTACTGAAATCCCAAAGGTTTAATTTTTTACACGACAAATTTTCATCTAACGAGACGTTTTGTGGAACAGATAAATAATGCATAACTATTTTCTCTTGCTTGATGCCATAATTATTTATCTATTTTATATATAAGCACTAATCAATAATCACCTGACCTTAAACTGTAACACGTGTATGGAGAGGATAAAAATATTTTCAATAGGATTAATACATTCACGATTACAACAAATATACAATTAATGCTGAGCTCTTTTGATTTTACTTCACAAGGTTTTTAACTGTTTAGAGGCATAGCTGGAGATAGCCAGAGATTTAGGGGCAGAGGGTTGACTCCATGAGGGGTTCCCGCCAACAGTTAGTGAGATCTGATGAAAAAAGAAAAATTACAATAAATAGACATGTACTATCACTTAATTAGTGAAAGACAACCCTAAAGGCTGAATCATTATTTACGTAATTCCTGTGCAAATATATCCTTGTTATTGTATGATGTCAGTAGAAACGTAGTGAGTGAACTACGATTTGAAAAGCTTTTGGAGATAACCCCGCCCCTTCGATTTGGGGCCCAGAGATGTTTTCAAATGGGTTGGAAAGTAACTTCAGCCTGAAATGCAATCTGAGCTTTTTTAATTCACTCATTTCATTTTTAATTCAGTGGTATAAGATGACGTGTAAGAATAGGATCAATATGTTTTGGAAGAGTGTAGAAATACTGAAAACATTTGAAATGAAGGCAGATAGGTAGGTCAGTATGAATAAGCTTATTAAAGCAGGAAAACCCCCAGTTAATGTTAATGCAGTTAATGCGTCCTCAAAAAGTGACATGCTAATCGAAACCACATAATTCAAACTAAAAAAATCCATGGGAAATAATGTAATTAATAACTTCAAATTTTGGAAAAAATAGAAATGTTTTTTCAGCAAAATTTTCAATACGTAATAGCAAAAGATGATAAAACAAAAACCATAAGCTCAATGATGTGTCCACTGTCTAGAGAAAGAGAAAGGAGAGCAAGTAGTCTTTGAGTCAATAGATTCTCATTCTAGTAAAATATTGCAATATGGAAATATTCTGCAAGCATTATTTTCAATGAGAATTGTAGATGGGAATCTTTGGTGTTCTTTGGCCATTTTTTTTTTTTTTAAATACAAAAATGCGGACATTCTATTATAACTTCTTTAGCAGCTGGTAAAGAAAAAAATTGTTCAATTAAATAATTAAATATTCTTTTAATGACATCACACTTTTTCCTTCCTTCCAATATCTGTTGTTCAACATAACAGGGACAGACTGACAACCGACTGACTATATTTTTTAATCATCTACACCTCGTAGCTATAGAGAAACATTAGCAAAAAGTTTATATTGCAGAGAGATTTCATATCAAAAATTATTTCAAGAAGAAAGTATCAACCAAATAAAATCAAATCAGGAGGATAAGTTTGTTTTTCTGAAAAGATTTCTTCAATGCTCTTAGTTATTGGGCACAGAACTGCCCAGCATCTCAGAAACTATTAAAGATAGAAGTATACGGTTTTCACCATTTGATAACATGTATTTTGAAGATTCGTTCATCATTCACGTGCTTTGGAGCTTGATAACCCAGAGACTAATGAAGATAGTAACATCGGGTTTTCACTAATCGATTGATCCATTATTTCAAGATCTATTATGTATGTAGCAAGTGTGATGGTTTTTAGTAGTTAGGGAATGTAGTTGGGAGATGTATTTGAAGCAAGTCATTTTTAGTGTATCTCAGGAACTGATAAAGAATTTCTGAATAAAAAATAAGTAAAAAATGATAATTGGTACGTAATTGCTACAATGCAAGCAAGCCAAGCTATGACGCTACAAATAGTTTTGACCTGACCTGACCTGATCTGATCTGACCTGACCTGGCACATCTTCCACAATAAATAAACCCGGAACAGATAAAGATTTTTTGAAAAAGTTTTTGTCTGATGATAGAGCCTTAAAAAATAAATAAAAATAATTTTTGTGAGTGTTTACTAAGAATTAAAACTTTACTATATAGTGAAATTTTCTCGTTTCCATTCATTGCGTTAGCAAGGGTGCATTACATCCTCACTTGAAGAGGATATCCTTATCTAGCAAGTATGGTTTTACTTTTTTTTTTGAGAAAATAATTTTCACTCAATTTCTAGACTGTACTTTTCATTATCAGAGTTGTTTTTCGCTGGAGATTATATTTATAGATGTAAACGATTTTCTCATTGGAAAATAAAGGTGAATGTTAAGGAGTGGGAGGTGAGTTCTAGGCTAGATTGACTGAATTCATGAGATAATGAATTATCATTATTATACACTGATTTACTTGGGTTAGTGACTGTATTTTAGTTGTTATAGCTAAAACATTTCGGCCGTTATATTCTCTGGTCTTCTTCAGGTGTCTTGCATAGTGGGTAATCTTTTGCAATTTCTAGTGTATAGTTGATTAAGCATATTCATTAAACCAGTGGTTCTGAGCTTCCCTCCCCCAGCTTCTTCAAATGAAATGGGTTCTGCAAATATGTGAAAAAAATAAATTTGAATATATTATGTTCACCATAATATTATACAAAAACTTGTCAAGAGAATTCCCAAAATAATTAGAGAAATTCTAACTTTTCTGTGGGCTGGCATGCCCTCTCAAAATTACTCATGGCCCTCCTGGTTGAGAACCACTGTATTAACCAGAATGCAGGGTTTTGAGTTTATTCCCTGGATCGGGTAGCACGCAAAAGTCATATACTCTGATTCAGTGGAAGAGGCAGACAAGCAACATTGCAAGAACGAATAAACTAGGAAGAGAAAATTGATACTAGACATCCTGTAGCATGGACAGTGGAATGAGAACTATCTACCCCTTGGATAGAATAAATGGCTCGGTTTTAAGTTCCCAGTTGGTAACCAACTACTGCAGATGCTAGAAGAAGGCTGGAGGGTACAATGACCGAAATGTTATGACTATAACAACACAAGATAGGAAGGATCTGCCCAGTATCAAGAGGTCACTTCTCAGCCTTCTACCTAGGATCCAAGTTTAGTATCTGTGCACTCTGCCTGGGATCCCAGCTTAGTATCTGTGCCTGGAATCAGAGTTTAGTATCTGTGCTCTATGCCAAGAATCAAACTCACTCCCTGGTACCTCTGCTTAGTGTAATACCTGTGCATTTATCAAAATGTGCTACATTTACATATGTACACACACTAAATCACTTTTTATATATATATATTGTATTTTATGAGCATAGATTATTTCAGTTTATGGCCAAATTACATTAGATACACCGGTTTTTGTAAGATCGTTGAAGTTAAGCAATATTGAGCCTGGTCATTACTGAGATGGGTGACCATTTGAGAATATTCTCACACATATGCATGGAGGACACATGACATGGAACCTCCATACTTGTATGATCAAGTGGCTGTGATCATATAATTCCATTCTGCTTGATCTTACTCAATATTTATATATTGTTTTTATATGTCTATAACTCTAGTTCATCATATTCCAAAGGAGAATGATATCAGTCATTTGATTAACAAACAAGAAAGTGTATTTAATTCTGTTAATATTTCCATGTTTATTCAGCTAGGAATAATAAGAATGAAGATTAAAATAATTATAAGACTACTTTTTTTGTTTGTTGATTAAGTATAATAATTTATGGGCATGTTTTCTCGAGTTACTTTTATCTTGTATACTTGCACACACACACACACACTATATATATATATATATATATATATATATATATATATATATATATATATATATATCATCATCAGTCAATTGCTGGATAAAAGCCTTTCCAAGCACCTTTCAGTTTGACTGTGAGTATGCTAACCTCTGCATACCTTTCTGTTTCATCTTACCATTTTTCTTATATCTGGTATTCTTTTACTGCATTTGTTATCTGTTGGGGATCATTATTATCATATGTTATCCTTACTTTTTGCTAGTTGTCCAGTCCATCTCTCTTTGTGTCTCTTGGTTATTTCTATGATATGTTATACTTTGGTCTGTTCTCTGGCCCATGTTGATCTTTTTCTATCTCTTAGTGTTATTCCTAACATTGCTCTTTCCATCACTCTTTATGTTATTCTCAGTTTGTTTTCAAGTGATTTAGTTAGTTTTCATGTTCCACATCTGTACATCATAGTTGGTATTATACATTCATAATACACTATACATTTAAAGCATATTGGCGAAGTGTTTTTCATTACGTCTCTATATTTACAAAAAAAATATACTTGTGTATGCACACATAAAGTCACACAATTTAAACCAATGTTTGAATAGACATTTATTCAAATTAATGCATATAGACCACCTACGTACAAATATATTCCCTCGGATCTCCTTCTATCTAACATAATCAGGAGTTGAAAGATGTCTGCACAGATGGGAATCATCTTTCATGGTTTCTTATGACTCTTAAGCTGAAAACAAGTCAAGACAAGTGGATATGATAAAAGTTGTATATTTTTTTTCCATCCATTTTGTAATTCATACTTTTCAATCAATAGGATTTCCCACAGTATTTTGAACCAAAAGTCAGACTTCTCAGAACTTTTCAAGGCTACAATCTGAATGTCCACAATGATAAAATTTCTACTAACATCCAGCTATTTTTAAACATGTAATTAATGAATAGATTCAGTCTTGAATTTCTTAAAAATTGATTCAAAAAATTTGTTTAACCATTCCTTGTCATTTACAGCCAAGCCGGTCAGAGGTGAGGACTGGAAGCCTTTGGCTTGCATTACTGAATGTAGTGTAGAGATCAGCCTTCTCCCTCGGTGGATTAACTACAAAATTCCTAGATGCTTATGACATCTGGTATTTCCAGGCAGTCACTCATCTAGGTACTGACCAGGTTTGACATTGTTCAACTTCGGTGCTCGAACAAGAATTGGTGTGTCCAATGCGATTTGGTCATAATGTCAAAGATGAAACTTGTCAAAGATGAAACTTATCAATTTTCTTCAACTTGGAATTTTAAAAACCGATACTTGCTCATAGGCCTATATTCAGTCCACCCTAGAAGAAAATGCCATCAAAAATATACATATGAAAGAAATAGGATCAAATTACATATGAATACTATGAAAATGATGATAAATATAATTTTGTTTTTTTTTCAAATAAATTTTGCCTTACCATGCTAATATACTTTCATTTACCCCATTTTTCTAATTATACCAAAACATAAATGGGTTAATAAGGCACTCACTGCCAGTTTGCTTCTGCTCTAAGTAATCTTATATCTTTATATAAAGATTTGCTCAACCTCCATGTCACAATATTTCCTCCTGAAAATTGAGTTTTACCCACCAAAAACTGTTTTAGACTTCTGATATTTCACTCAATACAGTTATGACTCATTTCCCAAGAGTTCTGTGATTTTTAAGCTAAAAAATGTATTTTTCAGACTTTACAAAAAATAACACTTGGAATTTTCAAGTGCGGAAGTCTAAAATGGGTATATCATTATCGTTTTTTGTTTATACAACTAAAACTTAGGAAGTTGATATTATCCAATTTTTTTTACAGTCACTGCATTTATTTTGATAGGGGTTCAATTTAGTTTTAAATAGTCATAAGATATTACTTAAATTGAGAATAAACTGCTCACTGATTTTTGACATGAACCAATTGTATGAACTTCCATTTGCCTTCATGCAGCATATAAAATCACTTATTTGCAATTCAAATATTAGGATGCCAGTTATTAAAGCTTTAACATACACAAGAAAAATCAGTTTAAACTGAATCTTAATAGTTACTTTTCCTAAATACGCAGAGTTACTGTCATAACTACTGTTTTCACTCAAATTTTGTCATCTTTGTCAATTTATCTGTAGTAAATGAAACTTACAGTTAAAAAAGAATAAAATTTATTTCAGTTCGTTTGGAGTAAGTTAAACAGTAAACTAAGTGAATGTTCTTCAAGAAGTGTCTACTATTTACTTGAAAATAAAACACCCGCCCTCGGCACGGTTATCCTAACTATATAGAACCCGTGGCTGTAAAAACAAGGATTAAGTAATGATTTAATGTTTTTTGGCTGAAGGCTCAACATAACTGGGAATCGCCGCTCGGTAATAATAATTAAAAAAGAAACATGGTACACCTAATCTAATTTACATAAAAGCTGATAATGCAATGAACATAGGAGATCCTTATATTACACAAATCATAAGAAATAGTGCTTTTTGAAATCATACACTGCTTCAAGAAAAACATCTACAAGTTATCATTCTACTTGATTAAAAGCATGAACCAATTTATAGAATCCAGATGAGTTTAGTTTCATGACAACGATAGGCACCTAATACGTAGCTTGTAAAACTGTTCTTTTCCTGCTTCCAATGAAACGAGAGATGACCGAGTGTATTTAACTATTTAACTAGAACCATAAGTTCAATGATGTGTCAACCATCCTTAGGTCCATATCTGTGATTTCCAACTTCAAAAGGATTGTAAATGAAGTAGAGAAAGAAGAGGAATAAAGTGAGGATTGTTCAACGGAAAATCTGCTTCCTCAAAAAAAAAAGCAATTAGTAAGTTTCAAGTAAGTCAACAATTTTCATCAATACTTTATTCTGGAGACTTAACGTATGGTTATTTTGTGTGACAAGTGGACTTTAAACAAATATATCAAACATTTTTTAACTATGAAGTTAGTAGGAAATAGAAAAGTTTAGCCATTTTTACAGACAGTTTTAGCTACTAATAACAAATGATACTTGGCAAGACTGAAAAACGCAAATGCTTGACATGTGATCAATTGATCCAAATATATCATCTTTCAATGACGTCACACCTTTTATGACATAATAGCAGCTGGTAAATTAAACGCAAAACCTGCTCCTCTCTCTTTCTGTTGTCTAATGTAAATGGAACCGACCAACTAAAAAGTATCTTATTGATTATTTGGGGTCTACTGGAACCATTTAAGGCACTGGGTTGAGTCGAAAGTTAAAAAAAGTAGTAGTTCAACAGAAAATCAACCCTTGTAAAATAATATAATAGATAATTGTTGTCTGCCCGGATATTCATTTTGTATCTTTTTGGTGACCTCTCTTGAATGAAATATGGCCACTGTTTCTTCATGGTTGGTGGCCCATGGGTTTTTCTGCAGATTCAGAATTTATATAAGTTATTTGGTAACTATTTTCAGGAGTGTTTTGTGCATGGGGTGTGTCCAAAAAGTACACTGTCATTTTGAATATCTCAAGAACAAATGATGTGGCCTAGATGTTACTTGGCAACCAATCAGGGGGACCTTACTGCACATGCATGAATAGACACACTCACAAGGTTATTCAGTCAGCAATGAGAGGCCACTGAGTGAGCTTGTGTGGCTGTCATATCCATGATGACTAACCCTGTCCATTTCTCACCTATTCTGCAGGGCTTTTTGGCAAAACATCACATCAGCCAGGTTCATCAATACCCTGCAGTTCAGATTTGGCTCTCAGTGACTTCTGGCCTTTTGCCATTAAAAGAGAGATTTCAGACCATAGACAAGATTAAGGTGAATGTAATGAGGCAGCTGATAGCAATCCAGAAAGAGAACTTTGCAGATTGTTTTGATGCTGGGATAAGTGTGTGAGGTCTCAAGGGTAGTACTTTTAGGAGATAAAAGCAACATTTCCCTAGGTAGGCTATTTTTTCCGTGAATATTAATTGGCTAGCTTAGTTAATATCAGCCTCGGTATCCCTACAAAAATCAGAGACATACATATTCATTCATATAATATTAACAGTGGTTACACTACTCCATGGCAGTGTAGACACTTGACAAAAATTGTAAAGAAACAGGAATATTGTGCATGTCTATTTCACAAACCAAGAATAGCCACTTATAAATAATTGTAATATACTGAATATTCAAACACTTATTACAGACAATTTTTTTACGGCATTATTCATCGATCTAATATTTATTCTCATGAAAATGATTACATGAGATGAAAAAAAATGACTTAATAAGTTTGCAAATCCCAAACATTTCTTTAAACTTTGATTGTATTAATAGTTTTCCGAAAGCTGACGGAAAAATAAATGAAGCTGAATTTAGGAATTTTAATTAAATTGGAAAACAACTTGGAAAAATGACGATTGAAGTAATGGAAGCAGTATGAGACTAATTAATAAAGATGAGGCGGAAAATATGACCAACTTAAAAGGCTAAATATATCTACATGGGATTCAAAAGAAACAGCTGTTTAACATAGTCTACATACAAATTATGTTTCCAGCAGCTATTAAAAACAAAAACATTGAAAATACATCGAATGAGACACCAAATAAAATTTGGAAGTCGGCATACAATAGAATGTTACAACGTGGCTCAGCTTGTCTGGGAGACCATATTTGGGAGCTGAGAAAATCTTATAGAAATTAATCTCAATAAAATTTTCTTTCACCAAGTTTAAAGCCTCTTGAATGACTAATAATTATTTCTATATGAATAGTCTTTTTTTTATTTTTAACCAACTCTAGTTTCTATTTTGTTTAAATTATATGATCTTCAGATGCATTTATGAGCAATTTTAATAAAAAAAATGTGAATAAATTGTTATCATGTGAGAGTATAAATTTAAATTTACATGATAATTTTCTAATGTGTGAGTGCATATATATATATATATATATATATATATATATATGATAATTATGAAGATCTTTTCATAGAAACTGATCATTGCTTGGTGCTGATTTTACTAGGTAGCGAAACAAGTGAGCTTTGACTATGTAAATGTATAAAGAAATGAGTATCATGTTGGAATAGAACGTAAGTTCACCTTGGAAGCAGCCCTATATGTAGGCTCTGCTCTTGGTAACTGAACTAATGACACTGTCATAGCAAAGCAGGAATCTAAGCTCACTCATATTATATATTTCTTCATTTATGCCAACAGTTTGAAATATCAATAAATGGACAATTTGTTTCCGACAGAATGTGATATTTATAAAGACACTTTCATAGGAACTGCCGATTTTACTCAGTAGCAAAACAAGCAGTCTTGGACTGAGTAGATAGATACTTAATATAATATCTAATTCTGTGTAAAACATGAAACCCTTTAAAAATCTATAATTGATTGCATTAACAGATATTTGGAAATTATTGCCTGAAATGACATGAAGATGTTTATTAGAAAATTCTATGACATCTTCAATGTTTGAAGTTGAAAAGCTTTACAGACTATATATATATATATATATATATATATATATATATATATATATATATATATATATATATATATATGTTGTGTGAATGTGAGGTGATCCAACAGAATGTTGATGACTGTTCAATTTATATATATATATATATGTATGTATATATATATATATATATATATATATGAGAATGGATCATCAATTTCATAGAGCCTGCCACATAGTTATTAGCTGAATTTTGATCTAAAATTTTCATTGCGTTATGTTCCATCTATGTGATTCATATTCAACACTGAATTAATTGCATTGAAGATTATGTTAAAAAATAGATATCCTGTACAAAATAAATGCTTTTTTCATCAATAGGCAGTGGACATATTGATGTGTGCGCATGTGTATGCACACACAAATTCATATAAACACACACATGCATATATATATATATATATATATATATATATATATATATATATATATATATATATATATACATACACACTCATACATATACAAATCTACATTCTTATCATAATTTGAGAAATATCTGTATGTGTGTGTGTGTGTGTGTGTATATGTACTGAGCAATAGTCATTGCAGTGTCAAGTTTGGATTTATGGTTCTCAATACGAGGGAGATGCTCAATTCATATTAAAATGTATCTTGAAATGAGATCATCTTAGAATTTTGGGAATAGAATCGAGACAGAGAATCAGGTTTTTTTCCTTAAAATTTTTTATATAATGATATTGAATTGAATTATAGTTAGATGACATAACAGCATTTTGAAAAGATTCTGTTTTGATTGTTTTTTACAATTAACAACAATATTTTGATTTTGATTGTTGCAATTAACAACATAAATAAATAAAGAACAGTGTCACATTATTTTGAGTCCAAAAGATTTTCATGAAATCAGATGCACCCTTTGAATGGGCTTGCCCTAGTAAAGTAAATAAGCAAATTATTATCGCTTCTATCCCGTCACCAAACATAAAAGCGTAATTAAAATCCTTTGCAAATCTGCCTGCAAACTATCTCTAGAAGAGAGGCATACACATAAATAAACTAAACAAATAAACACTATCCAATCGAAACGGCTGCAGGGTAAAAATAAAGACTGGAACTCAGTAGTCGATATTGGCTGCTTTACTCTTCTCTATTTGTCCCTTCAAAGATGAAATAAAGTTCCTTTAGTCAAGGTTATGAGCTTGGATCATCAAGCCTGATTGGTTGACATGAAGGAAAATATGTACCTTTCAAACAGGAAGGTGGTCAAATAAATGAATACCATTACAACTGACTAAACCCTACACTGAAATATTATATCATGAAATATAAACAGTAACAGGAATGGGTTTGGGGAATTAAGTATACGATAAGGCTGGCTGTTGGAAACTAGGTATGTGGTAATGTGTCCATTAGTAGACATTGAACATGCGAAAAGCCTGGCAAATAAGAAGTAGGTATACACAGTATCCTTGCATATCCCTACCCCCATTCCACTACTGGATATAAATGCTTAAAAACTACAGGGGCCATTTTTATAAGATTTTAAATGTGAACCAACTGGAACAAACTTTTTTCAACACAATGTAAGAATCTGAAATCTTTTTGATTTTCGACTGTATAAAAACAGATCTATCAGCAGAGGTGTGAAGTGGCCTAAGGGTTATCTACATGGAAAATGTAATCGATGGAGTTCAAAATCCAGCTAAGAAAGTATGTTTACACTTCCAATGAATGTCTTTAGAAATGGCATGAATCTATCTCCCTTTGCACTGTCCAATCAGCGAATGTTCTGAAAAATGTTAGCAATAAAAAAAAGTGAACTCGTTAATGCCTTCTAGAACAGAAGGCTAATTGCTTGATCTAAATGAAAGAGCACAATCTAATCCTGTCTGTTCTCAAGTTACCATTGACACAAGATCTTGGCATTCAGTCTTGTGATCTGAGCCATGAAAAAAAAAAAGTTATTTCATTAGATACTGTCAACCAAAACTGTCAAAATAAGTTTCTTTAGTTTTCAAGTTAGTCTTTCTGGCTATGTATGTATATGCATACAGGCCACACCAATAGAACTAGAGGGCTGAAATTGTCAATGTTTACTCCTCGTTATGTCAAGAAAATATGCCTTTTTTAACCTCCCCCCAATTGCATAGGTTTTTTGGGTGGGGGTCAATTTATGATGTAATTGATACCAAATTATTCCTTTAGTTTGTGTCCTACAGTATTCATATTTGTTTTTTGAAAACTTTTGACCTTTTCAGTGATCACTACTCAACAAAAGGTGAGAGAACTTATCCATTTATCACCACTTTTTCGAATTTCTTTTATTGATCATCCCCAATGCTGCCAGAAGATATCTGGTCATGTGATAGATTCTACTGAGAGACCAACCAGACCTGTCTCAAGCTTTATTTGTCTGAATTTCTAAGATGAGGAATTACACTGATTTACTCAGACCAGAGACCACATGTTATATATTTGGGCCAGTGTACCCTCCAGCCTTCTTCAGACATTAGTTGTAGTTGGTAACCTTTTGGCCATTTCGAATCAAACCCTTTATCCAATTCATAAGAGCAGATTGTTTTCATTCTGCTCTTCATGCTACGGGACATCATACATCAGTTAATTCTTCCTTGCAATGTCACTAGTCTCCCTCTTGGACTGAACCAAAGTATATGACTTTTTGTGCTACCCAGCCCAGGGATTGAAGTCATGACCACCAAGTTGATTATTAGAAATGCTTAACCAATGCTTTTTATCCCTTAGATTCTTCTCACTATCTTTCAAATATCCCATATTTTTCGAGAACTTAAAGTAAGAAAAGTTTTTGTGAATTTTCATATCAAAGTTTGGTGAGTGCTTTCTGGTTTGCCAACCATTACATCATAACCTATGAACTTTAGCAAGCCTTGAAATGAGTCAAAAGTCAGCAACAAGTTTTTGTTTAGTTCTTTGCTTCTGAATTGTAAATTGTCCAAGAGAAAATTCATTCATCACGGGATTCTTCCATTATTCTATATAATTTCACCATAATAGAAAGCATTAACAATAAAGAGACATGCATTATTTCCCAGGAATTCTCTAAATTCACAAAATTAAAGTGATGAGAACATTTTTATGCTTAATAATAATGGACGTATTGTTAAAGCCACCATCTGTACTTCTAATGAGATGTAATAAAATCGTCCAATCTGGATGATGTTCCTTTTTTGGTGGGTACATAATTGGCCTGGTTATTGATAGGAATGTTTTAGACAATCAGGGCACAATTCATTTTATGATAAATAAATATAAATATATATATATATATATATATATATATATATATATATATATATATATATATACACAATGAGTGCAAAAAGTATCGCATACATTTCGAAAAGTTCATTTTGATACTCTGTAAAGCCTCCTATTCATTGGCCTCTTATCACTGGATTTTGGAAATAATGGACAATATCTGTTCATTGTGAATATTTAGCCTGGCACAGCAAATATCAGGAATATTTTAAATTGCTACTCTTGTCTGTTACATTATGAAGTGCCTGGCACTACTTTAGGACTCTTGCTGGTGGCCGTATTTTACTAATTAGCTCCCTTCATGATCTGTGGATTTATTGTGTTTTCTTATTGTCTTCCAAACAAATAGGTGGTATAGGTATTACCAAGAAATGAGTGGTTTTATATAAATTTAATCTTATTTCTCTTATTTGTACTTATTTCATATTCCCTTACAATGTTAATTATATCTGCGTACTGTCATGTATGCATTTGTGCAATTTTTTTTTTTTCAATACATGATTGGGTAATACCAAACAATAAGCGGGTTCACAGTACTTTTACAGCTTCAAAAATGATAGGATTTGGATCAAAGATTTTTGATTTTTCTTCCAAACTTTTCAACGTTCATTCTTGTTCCAATATGTTTTTGATTTTTGTATTTTTTGATCTCTGGTCCAAATTCTGTTAATTTTGTATAAGAATGTTGAAATAAATTTTAAAAATGTATCAAATACTTTCTGCACTCCACTATATGTACGTGCATATAAATTCTTTTCTGAAAAAAAATCAACCCATAGAAATTCAAATATATCTGTGAACTTTTCTGCAGGTGATTGAGTATATTATATGTATTAGGATAATTGTAGAAAAAATAAAAATATACTTCCACTATCCCATAATAGTTGTTACATTTTCATACTATATATATATATACTAAATGTAACAACTATCATGGGACAGTGTTAGTATTTATTAGTAATTTTTTGTTGACATTGAAAAATGCTTTCAACCCAAAACTGGTTACTGTTCTGAAATAACGGCATTGACAAATTGATACTGTCTGTAAAGAGATGAGATTAAAAAAAAACAAAACAATCAAATCAACCAAACAGGTCTAGTTATTCACTCAATAGAAATTGTCACATGACCAACATCTTTTGGCAGCATGTTGTGTGTGTGTGTGTGGTGGAGATGTTGATTAAAAAACTGGAAATAAGTTTCTGCTCTCACCCTTTCTTGGGTAGTGATCATTAAAATGTCTGAATTTACAAAAAAAACTAGTTGGCACAAACTAGGGACCAATTCACATTGCAAATTGAATCCCCAATCTCAAAGAACAAAAGAAAATTTTTTTGTAGATATAAAAAGGAATAAATGTTTGGAATTTCAGGCCTTTAAGCTCTGTTGGTACAGCCTGTACATAGGCAGTTTTGGTTGATGGTATATAGTAACTAGTAAGCACTCAGAGAACACATACCTCTGCCAATGCTATGGTCATTGGAAGTAATTGTACATGGATCCACCCAAAGATTTAATCACTTCTTTCATTGCTTATTGTCCACTCTTCCACAAAATTTCATTGGAATTCATTTGGAACTTTTGGAGCCTAAAGATCTTTCTAAGATAGCTGTTTACATGATATCTCCAAAAGTTCTCACTTAATTTCAATAGTCAGCCAGCCTTGCTTAAAAACTGATGAAACCTATGTTGACAGTTTTAGTTGACAGTTTTGTAATTTTGAAGTCATATGTGTGTATTACTCTATACAGGTTCCCGCTCTATCCGAAAGTGAAATAATCCTATAAAATAGAATAAACTGGAGAAGCAATTACCAATAATTCATATGGGGGAATTATTGAGCATTCCCTGATCCAAAAAATAGGGTTGATGATATGATAGGCCGGGTCATTGGAGGTTGGGTTTGTGGAAGTATGGGAAATGGGGAGGGAGTGTATGCAGCCTCTATAACGGCTTGCTGCAAAACAAATGCTGAATGCTATTTTCCCTTCCCACCTGTATTTGTAAAAGTGGCATATAGCTAAGTTTCAGAAACTGAGAAATACGTACCAGAAATTATAAATATTTTTCTCCTAATTTCCTCATAATTAAAAATAGAATTCTTTTCCTGAAGTTGTAAGAGGAAGTAATCTTGTTTGTGTGTATACATATATATATATTTAGTTAGTGTCCGTGCTTGTTTTGTGAAAATTCAGACTTTTTACTGATCACCACCCAACAAAAGTAATTTATTTATAAATCATCCCTTTTTTAATATTTTCTCAATTGATTACCCCCAACATGGCATGCAGCCATTAGACATTGGTCATGTGATGGTTTCTTCTGAGTGGCCAACCACACCTGTTTATTATATATTTTTGTAGTATTTTTTTTAGACATGCTGTAAATTGTAAATGCACCAAGTAACCTGTCTTCAGAATTGAATCTTCAGAAAATGCAGGAAATATATATTATTTCTTTTTAATCCAGTTTTTGTAAAAGTAGATTGATTGGGGGAAAAAAGAAAAAGGCTGAGTGATAATTTCGATAATCAGAGATATTTTAAACTATCAACCAAAACAATAGGTTTCATTCAGTTTTCAAGTTGGTCTGGCTGGCTATGTATGCATGTATCATGCATACAGGCTGCACCAATGGAGCTAGATGGCTGAAAGTTTAAACATTTACTCATTGTTGTTGCACTTTGTTTTGTTTTTTCAAAATTCTCCCCCCACCAAATACTTTTTTAGAGGGAGTCCAATTTGCAATCTAAGCTTATTCTAAATTGATCCCTTAGTTTGTATCCGTTTGTTTTTTTCAAAATTCAGTTTTTTTAGTGATCACCACCCAACAAAAGGCAAGAGAACTAACTCATTCAATGATCACCCCCTTCTCTGTATAGTATTTCATTCAGACATGTTGCATATCGCAAATGCACCAAGTAACCTGTCTTTAGAATTAAATCTTTTGAAAATGCAGGAAATATACATTTCTTTTAATCCAGTTTTTGTGAGAGCAGATTGATTGGGGAAGAAAAAGGTTGTGTGATAGTTTCAATAATCAGAGATATTTCAATTATAAAACATTTTCTTTACTCATGGGAATGGAGGTGTGCTCAATCATGTGATTACTTTGCCATCAATCATTCTGACAAGCGAATCGAAAAGAGCTGTTTTCACATGAACCTCAAATTAATTGACAACTTTTGTTATGATAATGTAACAATTTAGCTCTTAAGATTCACTTTCTTCAACAACCTCCCCCCCCAAAAAGCTCATTAATGTTGTTCAAAATCCATATCTCGAATGTGAGTGTGGTGGGGGGTGCTATTTTCAATTAAATTTTCTGGAAAAAATAATCTTTATTAACAGAAACAAATCACTTACAAAATTTGGTGATTTTGACTTTTAGTATTCTTGACTTAAGCATAGAGAGAAGACTTATTTGAAGAAATATCTCTATCATGAATGATGTGACTTTCCCTGCTTGTTTCTCTGTTCATAATGAATAATAAATGTAAAATAAAAGTTATATTTTGCTGGTAAAAATATCTTTGAAACAATGGACTCTTCCAGTTAAACTTGTTCAATCACTTTTTAACAAAACCACAGATGAAATTGATTAGACACGAACATTTATTTATGTCAGTAACAGCTTTGAAGTAGTGAACTAATTTGTGCTGAAGTGAGGGAATGTAAAGAAACCTTTCAAACTCCATATAAATATGATTAGATATTATTATCAAATGTATCACAGCCCCCAGTATAAGTTGTCTGCACATCAAATCTTGCATTTGGCACCAAACATGATCTAACACCATCAATGCTCAACCAATGCCATCTTAAATGCCTTGTAGTGCACAGTGAAAATCATCATTTTGAGACTGCCTATGCCACACAGCTGTGTCTCACTGCTCCTACTAGTCAGATGTGCCTCTACTGCTCACAAATATTTTGTTTATTTTTTTTTTACTTTGGGGAAGATGGAGATTCCCCTATTTGTGACAGTGAGAAGCCCAAAGGAGAATATCTGTCATTATTGATTTAAATATTGATGTTATTCTGAAATCTGGATATTTCCCAATTCTCAAAAGAGTCTAGTCCCAAGGATTTGGGATAAGAGATTTTGTACCTGTCTTGCCATCATTGTGCTAGAACTGTCACCAAACATGTCAATATTGGTTTCTCGAGTTTCCAAGTTGGACTGACTAGTTGGTTATGTATGCATGTATCACACACTGGCTGCACCACTAGAGCTACAGGGCTGAAAATTTAAATATTTACTCAGTATGTCAACAAAATCATTTATAATAGGCTTAAATAGGTTTTATTGTGGAGGATTCAGTTGTAATGTAAGTTTATGCTAAATTGATCCCTAGTTTGTGCCTGCTTGTGTTTTTTTTTAATTCAGACTTTTTAGTGATTAACTGCCACAAGGCGTTGATCACTGGGCAGTTTCTGTTGAGAGACCAACCAGACCTGTTTGAGCCCTCTCGTAAAATTTAAAGAAAAAATCATTTTTTGGTTATATTAAAAAAAAGAAAGAAATTGAGGATTTAGTGCACTACCCAGATAAACAAAATTATTTCTAATAAAATCCTTCGCTTTTACATACAAAATGTCTGAAAATGTTTTCATTTTCACACAAGAGCACATAAAAAAAATGAAATAAAAATTGTGTTGCATTTAAATTGTCTGCTAATATGTTTACATGTTTTAACAGTTAGCAGGACTGCCTCACATGCTGAAGGATCCAGGTTCAATTCCCGAAGAGTGTGGAAAACTCTTTATTAAGATAAATTTCCCCTGTGCACTCAGCAGCTAACTGAGTACATCCCAAGCTGATTAGGCTGAAAAGAACTGGAAATGGAGTCCCCCACTATTTTGAATGGATAGTAGCAGACTGAAAGAGGAGCCTTCAGATTGGTTCCAATTACCAGTGTAGTACAGTCTTTGATTTTGACATTCAAACCAAGGCAAAGTAGAAACAGTGTCTCTTTTCCTTAATGGTTTAATCACCTGGGAGGTAAAAAAAGAACGTTTTTGAATTTTTAATCGATTAAGACGGATCTCCATACCACCCCCACCTCTACCCCAGAATAAGCGGCTTCTTCTCTCTCTTTATATTTTATTTGCCTAATATTATCAGCCAGTTATCGTTATGTGAAAGACCCTCTTCCAAAGTGATCACAATAAGTGGCTTTCTCTGCATTGGATACACAGAGTATTGAGAAACATCTGTCCAGGAGAAATGTTGTTGTCAATAATAGAAAGATAAATGGTCTGCTATAAATATTCTTCATCAGTAAAGAGCAGTTGGGGAGATCAGTTTGACAAGGCTGACCTGCAACTTCAAGCAGAACGAGGTTGTCGTAGGGAGATGGAGGAGGAGGAGGAGGACGGGGATGACGGTGATGATGATGATCATGGATCGTGGTGGGGATGATAAGGACAGGGATTGTTTTTCTTGCACGAGAGGTATTGCACACGCTAAGGAGGAGGCAGAAGTAGGAAGAAAAAGACAATAGTTACAGGGGGGTCGGGTTGGGTTCTTTCAGGAGATGTGGCAGGGAAGAAGATGACAAATGAGTCAGCAAACGGGTTTGATGTCACAGCATAAAACCTGACTCACTGTTTCTTCTCAAATTAGACCGATATCAACTCTGCTTTAATTTCTACTAAGTCGTTCCCAACCCTTCCCATTTTCAATCAATTTAAAGCAGTGTTTTCTAAACTTTTTTGGAGTCGGACTACCGTGCCCTCTCAAAGCATACGTTTAATCAATGCCCCCCTCCTCTGAAGTCGGTCAAAAATGGTACATTGAAAATTTAATATCAATAAAAAAATTTTTTGTTTATTTATAACCAAAAACTATTATGTATTGGACATTTGACCTCATGTGTAGAAGGTATTGATTTGTAAACTTTGCCCCTTGTCCAGCCTCACCACTCCTCGTCTTCCAATGACCCCCTACCGCCCCCTTGCCTTTTAGCATCCCCTTCAAGTCTCCCAGTGCACCCATGGAGATGGTAGCATCCAGTTTGGGAATCACTGATTTAAAGCAAAGAGAAAAATTTCCTATGTGATCAATTCATCTTTCCCGTTGAACCATAATCGTTATTATATTACCTCTCTCTCTTCATTATTTCTCTATCCATAATGTGGGTTTTAGGTGCATGACATGAAGATTGTTGGGTCGTACCCTGCCATGCTGACCCATGACATGTTGGCAGGGGGTGGGGGGCAATGGGTGTACCTTGGTGTTGCCCATCTCCTCACCAAGTAGCACTTGACAGTTTGAAATTTTCAAATTTGGAATAAGTTATTTCACACAGATTATTGGGATGCTGCAAATACAACCATGGATAAATAAGAAGAAAAGTTAGTATTGATAACACAGGCCACACTTCATTAAATGAGATGGGTGGGTTGTGGACCCCAACATCTTTGCTTACATTATCACCCACTCGTCAAGAAAATCGCAAATAAAAATAGAATTTCATCAAGACTTAATATGACTAAAATATTAACTTTCTTTAATTTGCAATCAATCAACTGTACATAATTACACAGTGCTTCATAATTTCTTTGATTTTAGGATGAAAACAACACTTTCATTCACCGCTGAACTTGTTTTGGTTCTCATAATTGGCTCTTGATTATCTATGGTTTAGTTATAGTGTGGTTGTCTTCTTTGGACCCCAACACCCATGCTATAAAGGGGCACTGCTGTATGATTAAAATGATGATGATGATGATGAATGCGAGTTGATTTGACTTTGTCTCCTCTCTCCGACATCGTATCGTTTCCCGTTGATCCTAATTGCACCAATCACAATAGCAGCCGTTGCGGTGGCGAAGACGGCAGCAGGAGATCTGAGACTCATTTTGCTATCGCTGCTATCACGACTAATGCCACTGCTGCTGCTGCTATAGCCCTCGTCAGCGTTCGGCCGCCTTTGTGTGTGCATCTCATTCCATTTGCACAAGTCATCACAGTGCGACTGTCAATTCAAACTTTTGGCCTTGTCTATAGAATTGCACAATTTCATTCCGATCATTGCAGTATAAGCCCATTGCCCGAAAAGTGAATTACTTGCAGGTAATTATATTTTATGATTATATCCAGTAAATACATTCCAACTCTATTTGTCATCATTAGGCTTTTATTATTGTTATTATCATTGCTATTTGCAATTAACTAAGAACTCAATTGTGTTAGTGCTGATGAGTTTTGAAGAGTCCTATTGAAAAATGAATAAAAAAAATATGATCTAAGACGTGAAGAGATTGCATAAAAATCATTCATACAAGCATTAAAAAACTAAATTAATACATTGGAATTATCATCAGCAATTAGCCAAGAACTCATTGCGTGAGAGTTGAACACTTTTGAAAAGAGTTTTAATTTAGGTCCCTTGAAAAATGAGTACAAAAAACAGGATTTAAGAAGTAAAAAGATCACATAAAATCAACCATAATAATTCAAATAAAAAAATAAATTAGTACATGGAAATTGAGAAAAACAATATAAAAAGTATATTAGATTACTTTAAGTAGGAAATAAATATAACTTTTGCTTAAATATATTTAAAATTGTTTATCACATTGAATGTTGAAATATTTAACAACTTTTTTTTAATTATAAGATTTTAAATCCATAATTTTTTAACTGATTTCTGCAAAATTTGTTACGATTTATTTTCAAATTAATTGCATTAAACAAAGAGTTGCTAATTAATGTGAAGATCAAATATATAACCCTACAATTGAACAAAAAGTTTTATTAATACTTTTCAAAAGCTTTACTCAGTCCTTTTGAAAAATATAGAAATATTTTGAAAAAGAAATAGTTGATAAAATGAAGTCTAATTCAACATCTTTTGCAGTTTTGAAAAAATTATAATTGGGGCTATTGAGACCCTGGACTATTTTTTTTACAAGTAACTTTAAAATATCACTTTACTTAATTATTTCAACAAATATAGAAATATTTTTGAAAAAGGAAGAAGTTAGTGAGATAAGTGACTCGAATTCAAGCTTATTATTATTCAATAATAATAATTAGGGCAATGAAGAAACTGAACTAATTTTCACAATAACTATGAAATGTCTCTTTTCTTCAATTTCTTCCAAAAATAACTCCTGCCAATTTGAAAACAAATAACCATTGTGAAAAAAATGTTCTCACTCAAGCACAAATATTTTTATTATGTGCCCATCTTCTGCTGATAAAATGACTTGTACAATTCATTAAACCAATTTACTGCTCAATTCAAATGTGTCCAGATATGTTGAGTTGCTCATGGGAAGATTTTAAACCTTTTGTATTTCAATTTAATGCTGTTTTGGACAATCATATCTCAATACATAAATATATTACAAAGTGATTCTGTGATAATCTTTAAAAAGTGATGAAATATTGAACAAGAGATTATAGAAAAAAATTATTTTGAATACTTTCATACTTGGAAGAAAAATAATTAGTGATCATTAAAAAAAAATATTATATAATGAAGACCATTATTATTAATTTTTGACTACTATTTTCCTTGATCTTGATTTCTTTATGATAAAAAAGCAACTAAAACAATTGAAATAAGGAAAATAGGAGTGAATAATAAAGCTTTACAATACTTCATTTGATAAAGTTAAATGAAAATATAAAGAATTTCAAATTACACCTGCTTGTCTAACTGGATACATTTTTTTCAACTTAAAAAAAATAATAATTAATGAAAACTATTCTCAGTATTTTTTTTGCAATGCATAACCTTATCCAATATACAAAAAAATCAGGCTTTATACAAAATTATTTCATTTTCCAAGCAAAAAATAATGAATATAAAATTTTATATTCTGACCTGAATGCAAGAACATTTTCATGTCTGTGTTCTGTGCTGTCTGTTATAGTTAACTCTTGTATAAAGTTCTCATTGTAAACAAAAGGCTATTTTCCAAAATGGCTGATGAAGACCCTCTTCCTCTTTCTCTTCCTCCTCCCACAAATTAATTCCATAAATATCTCATGTTCAATTGTCCCATTATTTGCACTTGTGTAATAATGAGACATACCTGACTGATAAATTGGGGAAAAAAGGCTAATATGGAACAGTTTGATTCAAGGAAATTCACTTTTCATTGAAACTTTTCATGGACTGGTTCAAAATAAAAAGCAAAACAATTTCGGAGAAGAAGGGAATTCATTTTCTACTGATGGAAGAAAATGTTCATTATTCATTTGTGATGTTCTTTATATTTTGAGTTGATAAGCTGAATGGAACTTTGCAAAATTGTCAGCTTTGATATGAAAAATTGGTTTAACCAATGTTTTAATGGATATAGGCAATACATCAGATTAGCAAGGGTGTGGATGTATCCCCCCAACCCTGAAAAAAAACTGAAAGTCAGACCATAGATTAGCTAGTTCTTTCCTAGAGTGAAGATTTAGCAAGGGTAGTATTGCCAACTTTAAAACTTTTCAAGTTTGAAATTGAGTCAAAAAATATCTCGAAACTTCTAGATTCTCTAGTTATGTATGAAAAATCTATCATATATTATTGATAAATTAAATGCGACTTTAAACTTCAATAATCTTGTTAGAATATTAATTATTTATCACTATAAATTAAATGAAAATATTGGTTATTTTATTATGTAATCCTCTCAATGGCAATTTCTGACAACTAGATATAAAAAACATTTGAATTAGCAACTCTGAGTAAGGGAGGTAACTTTAATTCCAGTAATTAGATATACCAGTGCATCTAAAAAAGGCTTGTAAAAGAATTTCGCTTTCACTTTTTTCAACATTGATAAATTGCAAGTTCACTTTTTTTCAAATTGAACTCAACTTCATTTTCAATTACTTTGCCTTCAATATTAAATCTAGCAATCAAATAGTAATTCTAAATAATTTATCAAATTAATGCCAAAAAAACTTTGAAAAAATTCAAAGAAAATTTTTATTAATTACGTATACTTAGGCACATTGAAGAAAAACTAAAATCTTAGAGAATATTATTTAACATGTTCAAGTATGAAGAACATAACCTGAACACTAGTGATGATCTTTCATGATCCTCAAATTCCTTTAAAAAAAAGCGCGCACACACATGCTGAAATAAACAATTTTTTTATTTTGAGTGAGTACTTGACAAAGACCTGCATGGGGGAAAGGTCAAAATAAAGAATCATTTGTTTCAGCAAGCCTTATAGTAAGGAGTAAATATCAAAATTTTCAGCCCTCTAGCTTCACTGATAGAGCCTGTACAAAAAAAAACAAATACATAGATAGATATTCAATCAGCCAGCTAGAATTGCCTAAAAACTGAAGAAACCTATGTTAACTGTTTTGGTTGATAGCTTCTAAGAACTGATATGAGATTAGTAGGTTAAAGAAATTGAACAGAAATGAGTTGCCAAAAATCTAATGGTCGACATACATTCAATCCTAATATTTTTTTTATTCAAATCAGTTTATTTTGAAATGAAAGAGTTCACTGGTATTTCATCATGTTGCTGAGAATAGATAGGAAGTGACAGATGGTAAATGTTTTGTCACAATCCAATCCAATTTATTCAGTTTTCGTTAGTTACAAACACAGGTAAACAATCTCTTATCAGAAACCCTTGGGACCAAACGCTGTTCGGAATTTAAATTTTCTTATCAGAATGTCATCGGTATTTAAATCGATAATGACAGGTGCTTCTTTTTTTGCTTCTTACTGTTAACCATAGGGAAATTTGCAGCTCTTTTAAACATTTTCACAGCTTTAAAAGTAAAAAGATAAACAAAACATTTGTACCTTGCATAAATAAATCACAGTAGCCTGTGTTTGTACCTGAATTAATTATAAAAAAAACATAGAACTTTTCTCTAAAATTATGATATAGAGAATACCAGCACAAGATTTAAGCATTGTTGGTCCAAAATCACCACAGAGACCAAAAGAGCATTTTAAAAAAAAAAGCAAAAAAGACATTTTAGATGGTGTCTAGTGGTGTACTTATGCAAATTTCCTTGGTTGTAGCTCCAAAATGTGACCAGAGGCACATACACTCACACAAGCAAAGAGAGAAGAACCTGTAGCCCAGTTGGCTTGTTGGTTAAAGCAGGTCATTTATGGGGTTATGGTGATTCAGTATTCTACTTGTTTGAATGTATGACCAGTACACTTTCTGATTATTAATCATTCTCTTTATATCTTCCTTTCACTTCTTCCTCTCCATCCAATCTTACGATGTAAGGAACAAGGATAAGAATGAAAGACGGTACTTATGCTCGGATGGGAGCAAAAAGGAATCAACCTTCACAACAACAGTCATTCATTTATCACTCTATTCTCAAGAAGCCTGAAAATTAATGTTTTGTAAACCCCTAAAAGCACTTTTTTGAAAAAACAGAAAAAAAAGTTTTTAGATGGTGCCAGGTGGTAATCTCAAGCAAATTTCCAAGGTTTCCAGAAATGTGACCAGGAGTGCTAGGAGACATACATAGACATAGACATGCAGAGTGAAAAAACTTGTAGCCCATTTGGCTGGTAGGTTGGGTGGGCAATTTTGGGGGCAATATCCACGAGCAGCAGAGGCACATCTGACTAGTAGGAGTACTGAGATACAACTACATGGGATGGGTTGAGCGATGACTGTCTCAAAATGATAACTTCTGCAGTGCTCTAGAAAGCTTTTGAGATAACCATGGTTGAGCATAGGTTTTGTCAGGTTATATTCAGCACGAAATGCAAACTTTGATGTTCAGACAATAGCCATGAGAGAAAAGTTTGGTTTTCTAATCCAGAAAGGGTGATTTATTATTAATTCTTAACTAGGATTTTTTCATCTACTTTCTATTGCTTTTGAAAAATTGCTGGAAAATCCTACCAGTATCTTTTTAGGTATCTTTTCTTCTCTGAAAGTCTATCAATAAAAAAGGCTAGACAGAGTGAGGAGTCTTTTTGGTCTACCCAACACTTAATTCTTTTCAAAGCATTTCTGGCATTTGTGCTAATGCAAACATCACATCACTTTCTCTACATTTGGGGTGGTTGGGGGGCTTGATACCATTTATCAAGTTCAGAATAGTCTCAATACACTTAACTGCCGCTTTGCTTAGCTTAGCAATATTTTCAGGAAGAGGTCTTATGGTAAATCCTCTTCTACGGATAATCAATTTAGATTTTCACATGACTTCCAAATTTTTACAGTAGGCTTAAATGGAATCTCCTGTTTATCCCGATATTTATCAAGTCTGTTCTTGAAAGATTTCTCATTTTTGGAACACACTACTTAATCGGGTAGACCATTCCATTTCCACACTATGCGGACATTGAAACTATATTTTCGTATATACAGTCTGTTTCTCTGTCACTACATTTTCTGTAACAGATTGCACCCAAAATCCTATTATGTAGAATATCTATGCATAACAAGGGGTCAATCCTCCAAGTAGCAGAAAGATGACTTGTTTTTTAAGACTTATTCAATAGCTTATTTTTACCACTTGAAATATAACAATTTATTTGTATTCCTACTGGCCTTGATATTCATATGGGACCCAAATGAATAAACAAACACATAAGCTTGACACCAACTAGATGACCAGGTGAAGGTTGCTTTGAGTAATGCAAACGAGTAGTGAATCCAAGCAACCCTACATAGGTATTGAATATGGAAATGAATTTGTAGTTTCCACAGTTTAATCTGGACTGGTTTATGTACTGATTATTTGTTTTTTATCTGCAGAAATCATACAAAGGAAGTTGTTTATTGTAATCACAGATAATGTTGATGAACAGTTACCGTTATAAAAATCAGTCAGTCTCAAACACTTTATTTAACATGGATTAATAAATCATATTAAAATATTCATATTAATCATTTTTAAATCTTTATAATAAGTATATATGTTTGTTTTTCTTTTCAGTAAACATACTACTAGATTCAATTCTTTATTGGTGGTATATCGGCTTTTTCATCAAGAATAAAAATTGAATAAAGCAATACATTCGCCAAATAGAAAAGCAAATATACTTATTACCACAGTGCGACTAAGGATGATACTCAAACAGTTAATTCTTTATAATGTAAATTGTTTATAACAATGAATTTGATAGTATAACAGTGAATATAAATTGTTCCAAATCTTATATTCTTTGCCTAATGTTATCGGCCAGTTATTGTTATCTAAAAGACCCTGTCCCAAAGTGACTTCCTCTGTATCTCATTAGTCCCTGTCAAGGTTGACTATAAGTATAACAGCTTTTGCTAATACTGCTCAAGCAGGCAAGGTAGTTTTGGGAAAGTGGGTTTCTCCTTTTTAAACCATTGTGGCATATATATATATATATATATATATATATATATATATATATATATAAAGAGAGAGAGAGAGAGAGAGATACAAAATGTGCCAATTAAATAACAAGACTGAGTTTAAGTAAGTTGAACCACAGTATACAGGTGCAAACCACCTGGTATACATTAACCACTAGGTAAGCTTAAACAACCCCGGAAAGTTTCATCACCTCTTCAGTTTGCTGTTACACATCATTCAAGTAGATATTCTTCTGATGTGTCGTAAGAATGATCAGTTCAAAAATTTGAAAGTGAACAAAACAGCTACTGTTTCTTTTCATAACTGAAGTTTATAGGGAATAATGTACGAAAGATTTTGTGAAGATTGAGATGATGTGGTAGATAAATGTTGTGGACCTCTATGTACATCATAGACCGACAAGTATCAGTAATGCAATTATTTCATTATTCACTTTTTATCAGATGGAGTTTGGTGAATCTTTATTATTCATTTTTGACAACTATTTACCTTCATCTTCTCATTGTTTTTATCACAAGGTAGATGAACAGACAAAGTCGAATTATGATAAAAACAACTGAAAAAATGAAAGTGAAGATTGTAGTCAAAAATTGATAATAGTGATTTGCAATACTTCATCTAATTAAAAGTCAATCATAGAACTAATACATAACTTTTAAAATTCATACTGGTTCAGAACATATGTAAACCAATGCCGTGTCAGTAAAACTTGATATTATAGCCAGATTTTTGCTTGAAAATCCATAATCATCTCTCAGCAGTGGCTACAAGCCAAAACCATATCAAATTCCGACCATTTCGAGGGCACCTATACATTTGAGAAACCAGATGTAATCTGATTACATGAAGATTTGAAAAAAAAAAAAATGTTTTTTTTAAAATTGATTTTATTCACATTCCAATTTTTATAAATCTTCTTTTTATTCCTCTAAACTCCTTGTAGAGCATAGGGCCGCAGCCACACCACTCACAATGCTGCTGCTGCTGCAGTTTCAGTAGCAAGTACGTTTCACAGGGTGGAGTTGCTAGCTCCACGCCCATAGCTTTTTTTTTCAGTATAACCTTCTCTTAGTTGTACTGTCTCACAGGGCTAAAGAACTCCAACTACCCTGTTATTTATCCGTAGCTGGGGGTGTGTGAAGTGGATTCATGCCTCCATCAAGGGCATAAGAGCAAAGTGACCATAAACAGCCTTATCTGAAACTTGAACTTGGTTCGCCTAGTCTGTTTTCCGTTCTTGTAATTGCAACAACCCCCCGTACATCCACTCAAGATTTGCTTAGATAGAAAATAATTTCCGAATTATCAACACTACCCATGCTGTAAAAAATGACAGCATGAATGTGATCTATGGATATACACATTGCATTTTATGTATGTGGATAATAGAGATTTGCATTGCAGTGAGCTTGGGGAATAGTCTTCCATACACATTGCATTTTATAGACGTGGATAATAAGAGTTTTGCATTGCAGTGAGCTTGGAGAATAACATTCTGTTGACCACAAAAGAATTTTAAAAATTTGTTTTTATTACTTTAAAAAAATTGTTCTTTAAATTAAGCATTTACATCATTAGAACATGAATGAATTTTCTATTTTACAACATCAACTGCATCAATTAGTGTGACAGAAGAAATCAGCATATTGCTAATTATTATGTGTAGATTGTTTTGTGGGTATGGATTATTTTCTTCTTTTCAGATCCTGATTGAAAAGAACAAAAAATAACTAAAACTAGAAAGCACTCTGAGAAGATTGCATAAAAAGTTCAAGAAAAAACACCTTCTCACAAAACATTGTCAACAACTAGAGCAAATTAATAGATCAATGTCCACAAATAGTTGAAACTAAAATAGTATAAACAACTTTCAGGATAAATATTATTTGGATTATCACACAACTAATAATAAAATGATAAAACAACAAATTAAAAACCTCTGAAAAGAGAAAAAGTAACAACTCTCAAATTGTCAAAGCAAAATACAAGTATAAATATACGCATAATTTTACATACTATTTATCTTATTCATTGAGACCAAAGCATTTTTTCTATAAAATCCAGAAGAGATGAACTGTAACTGAACAGGGCTGAAGTTTTGCTTTTGTAAGATATACTAAATGGTCAAATATCAAAAAATAGATTTGAAACAAAAATCAGCTGAGGAACTAGTTTGCTATCAGGAGAATTAACATTGCAGATTTTCAGAGTTAATTTATTAGAGATTAAAAAGTCTGTATTATTTTCATGTCTTAAAAAAATCCTGATAGAAATGTTAATTAATTTTGATTTACAAGTATTTTTCATTAGGTTTGTGCAAGAGTTCCCAAAATGTTTTTTTGGGGAAATTAGAGACTGAATATATGGTTGAAAAATACTTTTTTGGGGGGGTATACACCTAATAAATGAAGACATGCCTATGAAAAAATACATGAAAACTGAGTGGTATTGATGTATTGACTGATAGAAAGCAACCACAATCTGATAGAAATTATCAAAACTTCTGAGGCAATTTTATCTGAATTTGTTTGCATGAAGTTAGCTTTGTGGTATTCATGTTCACCTCCATGTTAAAAACCGTAAAGCAAAACTGTCAAAATAGGTTTCTTCTGTTATCAAATTAGTCTGGCTGGCCATGTATGTAGTATCACACGTACAGGTTGCAACAGTAGAGCTGAAAACCTGAAAATTCATACATTTACTCCTTATTATATCGACCAGAAACGTTTTGTTTGTAATTTTAAATCCCCTACCAATAGTATTTTTGTGGGGGTTCTGTTTGTTATGTACGTTTTTGCTAAATCGGTCCCTATTTTGTGCCCACTTCTCTTTTGAAAATTCAGACTTTTTGGTGATCAATGCCCAGCAAAGGCAAGAGAAGAAACATTCATTGATTAACCCTTCTTCTAATGTGGCCAAAAGATGTGGGTCACATGACGGTTTCTATTGAGTGACTAACCAGACCTGTTTTCAAGCTTCCACTCCCTTCTTCATTTCAATTTCAAAACAATCATGAAGTTGAAAATACTGTATATGCTGGTATATAAGACATATTTAGTTTTCAAAAATGCTAATGTATATTGTACTGCTTCCAATGCTATGATCAAGGAGCCATCTATGGAAGCTTTACATGAACAGTTATAGGGCTTGGATGAATTGCAGTCAATAACAGTCTTCCAAATACCCTTGTAAATTATTCATCTTATAGTCTGGCATATGCACTAGGTTTATCGACAACTCATCGCTTACCAACTGTCTTCAAGCAATGATTGAAGGGAATGAAAAAAGTAGCCAATATATTTCAGAAAAATCATTTTAAAATACTCGTACAACTTCCAAGATTCACATAGGACCAAAGATCTCTGGCTTTAGTAAATAACTTTTCAATCTTGTTTCAATATTTATTTTTCAGTCAATTTGGCAACTGTATAAAGAAGTTAGAATTAACTTTTTGAAATATATCGGATACTTTTTGCACTCACTGTACCTCATTTTGACTGGTTTCTATCAAGTTTTCATCTTCAAAGGATTTTGCTTCCTATCTCTCCACCAACATATTCATAACAAAATTATCTTATAAAAATAGTTTAAGCTTATATGAATTATGTCAACAGCATATTGTATACATATCAATTACCAACCCTCAGAAAATCAAGGTAAAACTGGTTTTACTTGGTGGAGCCCAATTCTAATCCAAAATAATATTCCAATCTTTGATATAAGCCGAGGATATGAATTTTACTTATGACACATAACAATTGGTATATTAAGCAGCTGCTTTACTCAGTATGACAAAAGATATGAGGGCTTTAGTGTTTGATAATTTGTAAGTAACCAATGAGAAAACTCTTATTTTTCACAAGGTCAGGTGGCAAAGTGATTGTACTTTTTACGGCTAAAGATTATATCAACCCTTAAAGACTTTATCTCATTATTAATAACAAAGAAGTGCTTATTTATAACTACAAGCCATTCAACCAACCTAACTTGTTATCTACGCAGCAAAAGAAAATAATAATTATTTATTCATCCATTATAACTTAAAACTAATGAAATATATAATATCAGTCATTACCAGGGGAAAATTCAGGAATATACGCGAATTTCTATGAGATGATTTTTTTTAAAGAAAAGAAACTATATATATATATATATATATATATATATATATATATAACTATAAATAAACATACCTTACATAAATGAAACACCGTAGCCCACGTGAGTACCAGAACAAATTAACTAAAATTTTCTAAAAAAAATTGATCTTTTATCTAAAATTATCTAAAACAAATACCAGCGCAAGATTTGGGCATTGTTATCCAAAATGACTATAGAGAGTCAAGACAGCAGTTTTAGAAAAAAACAAAAAAGGCTTTAGACGGTGCTTAGTGGTATACTCATGCTAATTTTCATGTTTGTAGCCCCAAAAATGTGACAAAGAAAACCAGAGACGGATAGTCACACACAGATGAGCACAGAGAGAAGAATCTATAGCTCACTTAGCTGGTTGGTTGGGTGGGTCATTTATGGGCTTAGGATGATTTGATAAGATAAAAGAAAGACTAGTAAAAAAAATAAATAATAAATAACAGATATTGCCTGATATACGCTCACTTAGTCTGGATTCACTTCTAAATATCAGACAATGTTCATTCCACCAATGAATCATTTTGCTGTTTTTCAAATTAGCCTCTGATTACTTCACAAAAAATATCTAAAATACTGAAAGCCAACATGGCAATATCATTATTTCACAATTTGATTATTTTGAGTATATTCATCAAATGTATAAACAAATGTGAATAAGGCATCCACCAGATGAATTTTAATCAACATAAGGTTTCTTATAGATTATATATATATATATATATATATATATATATATATATATATATATATTAGAAACCATTAAGCAAAACTGACAAAATAGGCTGGCTGGCTATGTATATATGTATGTACTAGAAGCCTGAAAATTTGAACATTTACCCCTTATTATGTCAACAAGTTTTTTTGAAAATTTTCCTGTAAATAGGTTTTTAGTGGGCAGTTTCAATTTGCAATGCAAGTTTATGTCAAATTAATCACTATTTTTTAGTGACCCCTGAAGACAAAAGAGGTAACTAATTCATTGACCAGCCCATTTTCAATTTTTTTTCAATTCATCACGCTAAACACGGCATGCTGCTAAAAGATGTTGGTCATGTGATGGTTTCTATTGAGTGATTAACCAGACCTGTATATATTGAAATCAAGCATTTACTCAATAATATGAATTCAATGTTTGCTAACATCATCATCATCCGGCAACTTTCACAGAGATTTCTAATTTGCCAAGATTCTTCTTATATTCATCAAGTAAGCCAGAAAATGTACGCAGTTTGCAGAAGTAACATAAGATTTGAACACAATGTGGATCTCATTTCTCTAATCACATACACACATTCACACATACAAAATAGCACTTGATGAGTTAATCTGCGTGAAAAAGTACACGGATGTATTAGAATTTCTATGAGATGGTTTTTCAGAGAAGAAACCACCAAACTCGTTTCAGAGGAAGATTTTCTTGTTTCAAATGGTGGTTAGGAGATGTTTTCATTGATATAATTATTTACTTCAAGTGGAAGAGTCTACTGTTACAGATAGAGAAATAGAAAGAAAAAAATCAGTGTTCATTATTATAGTGGATGATTTTATTTGATCTCCCTTGAATACTTGGTTTAATAAAGTATGAAAGTGAAAAAAGTAAAGGTAAAAAAGAAATAGAAAGAAGATGAGAAAGTTTAAATGGGAGAACTTTTCCACCTGCCATATTCTTTTTGAATTTTTGCTCCTTCATAGTCTTTTCCTAGTTGTTCATTGACTGATGCCTCACAGTAACAATCTTCTTAATGATTATAATGAAAACTACACTACTGAAGCCAGCTAGAGTACAGAGGAGAATCCTGGAGTATTGAGAAGACTTACTGCCACTTAGTCTACACTGAAAGCCACCATTGTTGGTATGAAAACTCGACAATTGCAAATGATGATGATGATAAAAAGAAGAAAGAAAGAAAACTATATGTCAGTGTATTAGTCGACCCTAAAACTCAAGTCATTAATTCCTAGTTTAGTCCAATATTTGCTGAATAAGTCGACTCTCCAACATGAGGCAGTATCCATCAGAGTGTCAAGTTCATAAGGTCTAAACAGACTAATAAGATCCATTAGGGAAAATTAAGGAAACATACTGGCATATGCAATATATCAAGGCCAAGATAGACAGTGCACAGACAGAGATAAGAGTGTCAATCATTCAAATGAAAGCAGCAAATTGATCATGTCAATGTAGAGAAGCATGTCACTTCCAAAAAAAAAGTGCATATAATGAGATAAAATGTATGGTTCAGATAATACACATGAGCTTTGAGTTGAATCCTAATTAAATCTTGGGAGTTTGAAGGGCAATCTGGTATAAGAGGCAGGCAGATGGACATCTGGCCTGATAGAAGCAAAAGGAAGAGGAACTGGAAATTAGTAGAGGCAGATGTTGGTCTGAAGGTCCAGAGGGACAGACAACAAAAGAGACAATATCTATGGAAAGAAAAAATATATAAGTAGAGATAGAAATGAGTTGATAAGCCTAAATTTTGGCAAAGTTGCAATAGGTTCAGCGGGCCTGTTGCCTCCTGGAACCTCCAACCCACCAGTGAATGTGATGCATAAACATTTTAGACATTTTTTGGCACGTTTTTGACAATTTGGAGTATCTTTTTGGTGGGTTTTGACCAAATTTAAGTATTATTAGGATTAAAAGATAGTTTAGCTCTCTCTTTGCAACACTGAGCAATTCAACTAGTAGCCCACTGGCTTAATGGAGGCCCATCACTTGATGTATTATCCTTGTGATGGGCCCAGGAGATGAATTACTGAGAATAGTCAACAGTTATTGTCAAATAAATTCCACATTTCATCAAGTTCATCAAGTGCAACAAGTCATATACATATTTGTGTGTGTGTGTGTGTGTGTGTGTGTGCATATATACTTCCTTTTCTTAGAAAAAATCATCTCCTAGAAGTTCAAATATACAGATTCACTTTGATTAACATGATTTATTAATCTTCAATTGTTATCACATACATCCAAACTGCATTAATTAAAAAAAAATCAATGGTAAAAATGACAATTGATCTATGATCAATTCTAAGTGAATTAAAATTCCAATAGTCCCTAACTTATGATAAGGGATACCAGTATCTGTGAATATTTTCACTGGTATTAACCAGTAGAGTTATAAGAAGTCAAGATTCATGATAAAAAAAGAAGAAATAAATTAGAACAAAACATTTTAAATTACAATGCAGATGTTGTATAGACTAATGTCTTTTGCCAATAAAGAACACATTTTATATATAAAGCAAAATTACTATAGACAATAAATCTTAACCGTTGTATTCAATAACAACAACAGAAGCAAGTAAAGTGATTACCAGGAATATTCCCAATTACCAAGCACACCTGGCTAGATACCTACACAAACAACAGGCTTACAAGAAGTGCATATTAACAAACAGATGGTCAACAATCATCACTGATCCAGGCTCAGCTCAGAAAACAATATGCTGGCATGTGCCCCTGACAATCCAAGAGCATTTCATTGCTTATAACAAGATAATCTTCATAATATTGATAGAGACAATGTGTTGGCATGTGCCTTTCCACATAATCCAAATCTACAAAGAAATTTGTATAATTATCCCTTTTTCTTTTTTCACTCTAAGGACAATAGAGACACTGTCCTGGCATGTGGCACTCGCTCTAATCTGACTCTAGAAATGAATTCATGTTTTTCACTGATTCTTCCCCAAAATGATAGATACAATATGCTGGCATGTGGCTTACACCTTAATCCAGCTCTACAAAGAAGTTCATCAGATTATCCCTTATTCTTTATTTTACCTACTCAAGTAATTCTTTTTTTTTAAAGCCATTTATAAAAGTTGATGTCACAATAATAAAAGATGCTCAATAGTCTTCAAACAGATAAAATCTAATCTAAAACAGAAGAAGGGAATACTGTAAAGGTGTTGAAATGCATTGTGCGTATTGAAAGGAATTTAATCTTTGTCATATAAACAGCTTTTAGTAATCTGCTATGTTAGTGGAGAGGGTGGCTCAGTGAGTTTCATACAGGCAGATATAAAGCAATGAGTGATAGTTTCTTAACAAAAGTTTGTAAGATTATTAGACAATTAAAGTTCCACAGCTAACAATATAATGACTTGCTGTTTGTATAAGTCTATTTTAGTCAATTATTAGATCATTTCTATATTTTTTCTCACATTAATTTTTTTAACATCAAAAATTTGTGCCCCACATAAATGAATCACAGTAGCCTGTGCATGTACCATAACTATTATAAATCTAAATAAAATAAATCTTTTATCTAAAAAAAAAAAAAAAATACCACGACAAGATTTGAGCATTGTTGATCAAAAATATCATAGAGACCCAAAAGAGCAATTTTTTGAGAAAACAAAAACATTCTCAGATGGTTCCTGGTGGTGTTCTCATGCAGATTTTCAAGGTTGTAACCCCCAAAATGTGACCAGGAATGCCTGGAAATACACGCACACACACAAGTAAACAGAGAAGACTCAGTAGCCTCTTGTTTGGTTGGTCGGGTGATTTGTAGGGATATGATGATTTAAAGGAAGACGCTTACAGCAATCACTTTGGAACAGGATCTTTCAGCAAACAATACTTAATAGAAACCCTCATGTGACCAATATCTTCTGACAGCATACTATGTTGGGGATGATCAATTCAAAATTGTAGAAGGGAAACATGTATTTATACTGAAAGCATAATCATTTTTTGCCCGGTAGATTTCATTAATTAAATTTTTGTTACTCAAAGAAGAAAAGGAAACCCTTCCTTTTTTTTTTTTGCTAATAAAGTTTAAAAAAATTTTTTCTCAGAAGAAAGAAAAGTATAATATGCTTTCCATATAAATACATTTTAAAAAATTCGACTAATACATACTAAAGGAACTTTTTCATTTTTTTAAAGATCAAATCATCGAGCTAGTTTGTAATGCCTGGAAGAATGATGGGTAAATAATGCAGAGTGAATATTATTGAACTTCAAGAGTTAAAGAAATTCAATCATTTGAACATTCTTCCAACTTGCTAGAGGCCATTTGAACATCCTCCCCTATAAGTTTTGTCAACTGAACGTTACCCATTAGTTTTGTCACCCCCCCCACACACATTAGTTCTGTCAATTTAATATCCTCCATGCTGCAGCAGTCTAAAGGGGAGGATGTTTAATTTTGAACCATTGTAATTTCAGAAAAGTTGAGGAAATTAAGAAAGATGCGGGAATTAATTGTTCACTCATATGAATGCATAAACTTTTAAGTGCATTATCGCTGTTAGTGTCACATGACATTAGGTTTTCCTTCAAAAAGTCTTTCATACAGCTAAGCATGAAAGAGATCATTCTCCCTCTAAAGCAGTCTAGGGGAGAGGACGTTCAAATGATCCAAAATTTTTAATTAAATGGATGTTAAATGTCTCCAGGAATTTAGAAGAGGAATTTCAAGGGAGAAATCTTTTATAGAAAAAAATGTTTGAGGAATTGAACAACTGTAGCAACCAAAGATTGCGAAGGGTTCTATCAACGGACTTGAAAAATTTTTGAGCATCTCCAGACCCCCAAAACAGTTAGGATGGTATATCAGGCTGAGTCATCGGATGTTGTGGTGGTGGGGGGTGTAGAAGAGAGATAATATCTCAATGCAGAACAAAAGTTGAATGGTACTTTCACTTTTTGACCTTTTATCAAGAAAGTGAAAAAACGGCCGAGAGCAAACTCTCGAAAAGCAAAGACTACTTGTATGAGTGAGAAAAGAAACTAAAAAACTTGTTCCAGTGGAAGAGTCCATTTTTTTATTAGCAGACTTGTTACCTCAAAGTGGAAGAGTCCATGGTTATGGACAGAGAACCAAGAAAATCACACTGTTCATTATATAAGTAGATTGTATCACTGATTGGAGGGTTGTGCCAAAGTTATTTTTATTCCTGTAGAATTTGTGGAGCATAGGGCGGCAACCGCTCTGCTGCAGTTTGAGTAGCAATTGAGTTTTTTAGGGATGGAGTTGTTAGCCCCAGACACAATTCTCCCTTTTCACCCAAGCTGAAGATAAGCTAGGGCAACTGCCAAACTGTTTTTTTTTTCTGTCAAAGTAAGTAACCTTCTCTCAAATGGATTACCTTACTGCCCTGCTATTTACTCATAACAAGGGGGAGAAAAGTGTATTCATGCCTTTCCCAATAGCTTTAGTATGAAGTAAATATGAACAGTCTTGGCCGAAACTTGAGTTTGGTCTGCTACTCTGTACCTCCAAAGTTGACTTAGTTCAATAAATACTTTGAATAAACTACATTTTAGAAGAATCAATTAGTGATTTATCAACTGTGTTTTTCTTGCCTATGATTGCATTCTTTCCAAAATGTGTATCGGTCTAGTTGGAAGCTATTCAACCCACTAGTTTGGCAACTTTACCAAATAGCTATTTTAGCAGGTGAGAAAAAACCCACTTGGTTTGATTAATTCAACAATTTCATTCAATAAAAAAAAAAACATTTTCCAAAAATTTTGTTTTTATGACTACAGAACACAAGTAAATGCACAACAAGGTAAGCTGATTGTAATAGGGTTGTGTGTTTGCTGAAAATCAAAAAAACTTTTCTCTTAACATAATAAAGAATCTATAAATATTTAAACTTTCAGTCCTTAAGCTCTATCGGTGCAGCCTGTATGTGTGATACGTTACATGCATAGCCAGCCAGACCAACTTGAAAACTGAAGATAGCTATGATGACAGTTTTGGTCGATGGTTTCTAATTATATCAACTGTTCTCTTGACTTGCATCTACATACATACAAGAAAAAGAAGAATTGGAACACTTGTGTAATCAGGTTAACAGCTGGATGTGTTTAAAACAACCAGTCTACAAATTCTGCTGTGAATTATCCAAAGCCTTTAGATTATTACAAGAATGTGCTATCATCAACCCTTGCCGTCTGACAATTGCATTAAAGAAAAAAAATTCTGAGGAATTTTAAATGTATTTTTCCTACTGGGCCGATCTTTCTTTTGAAGAAGCTGCTATCGATGACAGACACAAACAAAAATAGTATACTACCATTATTTTGTTCATTCGATGAATGACCTTTACGCTCTCTGATTATCATTCATTCTTCTCATATCTTTCATCCTTTCTCTTCTTCCTCCCCATCTATCCTTGCAATGTAATGAACAAGGGTGGGAATGGAAGAGAGTGCTTATGCTTGGATGGGAGCAATAAGGGCCCAACTTTCAATATAAGTGTCATTCATTCATTTCTTCTCCCTCAAAAGTCTGAATCCACAGGAATATAGATAAAAGGTTTGGTTAGTCATCAATAGAAACTGTCACATGACCAATGTCTTTTGGCAGCATGCTGTGTTGAAGTGATCAATCAAAACATTGGAAAAGGGATCAATGAATAAGTTACTTCTCTTGCATTTTGTTGGGCAGTAATAACTAAAAAAAAATTATTATTTGGGGGAGGGGGACTAAAAAAGCAGCAAAAAGAAAACTTTTTCATACACATAATAAGGAATAAATGTTCAAATTTTCAGCCCACTAGCTCCATTGAAATGGCCAGATCAACTCAAAAACTGATGTAAGCTATGTTGACAGTTTTGGTTGACAGTTTCTAATCAGAATATGAATTACTTTTTAATAAAAAACAAATCTGGTACAGTGGTTAATACTTCAAGTAGCAGTTACTGCCTTGTTGAACATACAAAAATGAATGGGATTGAAATCAATACATTACTGAATTATGAGAACATTCTTAACATCATAATGAAGAAGTAATGGTGCAACATGGGCAAGGTGGTCCCGGTTCAACTAACTTAATATAGTCATACGATTAGTCAAAAATTTATGAAGTGAGGCAAAACAATTTTATTTATTCAAAGCAATATCAAGATAGTTTATGCATTTACTTCTGTTTTTCTTTCTTGAATTCTCTCATTTCTTTTTATTAATGTGCCATTTTTACCATCGAGTGTGTGCAGGGGTGTGATATGTTTGCACTCAGAACTTCAATTGGAACCATCTTCCAAATGTTGCACCCAAGAAGAAAATGTTGAAGCCATAACATGGTCTTTATTCTTTTCTCTTCAACTTTTCAAATTATCACCTTCAGCAGTTTCTGCAGTACATCCTTACATTCACTCAAGAACATAATTCTCTCTCCATACAGCTGGTTGATAGCTAAAGTCTGACAAATACAACGAGCAAAAGATTATAAGTTCTACTGTGAATACTACCTTATTTTGTTTGATCTTTATTTTATTAGATGAAGTATTGTAAATCATCATTATTAATTTTTTGCTTCTATTCATTTCCATCTTTATTGTTGTTGCTATTTATCACAACTAAACTCAGGCTGGGTTCCCTTCATCAGTGAGAAAATAAATCATCGGTGCGGATTGTTTCCCAAGCTACCCGTGGCATAGGAACTTATTCTTTATTTCACTTCACGCTGTTAATTTATTTAATCGTCACTGAAGAGTACTCAGCCTGAGTCAAGTTGCAATAAAAACCAACAACAATCAAGATGGAAATAACTTGGTGAAGGTTTACGTCCAATGATGGACGCTAGAAGGCTGATGATGATGAAATAGAATCAAAAAATCAATAATAATGATTTACTAGATGGTTGTTGAGAGTTTTCATGAATTTATCTCAGAAAAAAGATCCATCTAGAACATCTTCAACCAAATGATCAGTTTGAAATGGGTAATACGAATCTAAGGCCAAAAATAAATCTCATCATTTTATGATCACCACAATATTATGCAAACATCTCAACTTGAAATTAACCCTCACCACCAAATTAGAATGCGTAATATCGTGCTGAACATGATATGATACAGGGTCCTGATTATAAAGTTTCACATCCTAATGGCCCTCATGAAAAAAATTTAACAATTTAATTTATTAAAAGCAATGACAATATAAGTAGCATATTTACATCAATTTTTCTTTCATGGATTCTCTTATTTCTTTTTGCACCATTTCTAACATTAAGCGTGTGAAGAAGTGAAACTTTATAATCAGGACCATCTTCCCGAACCAAAAGGCTTTTCCTAGCCTGAAACCATGACTTAAAAAAAAAATTTTAATGACAGGAAGAAAAGTCACAAAACAAAAGTCACAATGTAACTTTAACCTGAGAGGTACCTAAAGAACATAATTATTTCATCAAAAATATTACTTATATCATTACTAAATAGAATATGAAAAATTATTTAATTGAAAACAATTTTTTGTCCTGACTTTTTTCCACTACCCAGAAACCAAAGTTGTTACTTTTCAGCCAATAACGCTTTTGAGGTAGTTCATTGTGACTTTTATTCCGCAACTTTTCTTCCGGGATTCTTTTTTTTTTTTTTTTCCTATGACCCCCCTCCTCTGCCCGACCCAGGTCACTAGAAAGGCATTTCTGGTTGTGTTGGCATGAACAGACTTCCAGGTAGTGTGAAGCTATTGTTATATTGGCGCCATTCTTCCAAACTAACAATGATAATAATAATAAGGATATGGAGTAGCGCCACGGGCACGTGCCGCCCTCGAAGGAAGTGTGCCATCGCCGACCATGTCACCACTTGTTCATCCCTGCCCCTCCTTTCGAACGACGGGTTGCCAACCAGCTAGCAGGTCGAGCAGGCTCTAGGAAAACGGGAGTGGGGGGCGGCCCTCCCCGACTGCCACGTGCCAGTTTGTAAGAAATCAGAATTAGTCCATTGTTTGTCAACTAGAACGACAGGAGTTGCATTTGAAATGTTGTTGTTAGCCTTCCCTTCTTCCTCCTTGAGCGAGGGCAGAGGGGACAGAGTAGGAGGCGGTTGTGGAGGAGGGCCGTCGCAGGTGGAGACGGGGTGCGGCTGGGGGGCGGCTGCTGGTGAAATGTAAAATCACCGGTCGCGCCGCCGACGCCACTGCTGACTCTTGCGTGACCTCTCTTTTCAGCTACTTCACCCCAGGGCCTGTTACTTTTCGATATCTCTTCCAGTACACCCCCGAAGTTGATGTTTTCTCTCTATCTCTTCCTAAGTCTTATCATGAACACGCGCGCACAGAAAAAAAAAAAACCCCAAAGAAACAAAACAAAAAAAGAAAAACGAAAACCCAATCTCCTTCCCCCCTTTTTTTCGTCTCGGGTCCCTATTTATTCATGGTAAGATCATCTAGGCACTTCCTCAGACTTTTTAAAGATCTTATAAAACAAAACAAAAGGAACCAAAAACTTATGGTAATACCTGGACCAGATTCACCCGTGTTACTGATTTGAAGAAAAAAATTGAACTTTTTTGTTTTCATTTCTTGTCGACAGTTCCTTATCTTAGAAAATACTAAAATAAAAATACATTATCATTACAGTGAAAGGACGAACGTTTAAAAGGAAATTATCAATTTTTATTTTTCAGTAATATTTTATAAACACATTTTCTTTTTCACAATAAAGACGACAAACTCGAATGAAAACATCACGTTTCTTCAATTTCTCCATTTTATATTTATATTTATCTTTTTTCAATTTATTGGAAATAGAAATTAATTGTAAATTAATAAATAAAATCAGGTGAAAATCTAGACAATGATTGATAAATTGCTCTTTAAAGTGTACCCGTTGTTACTTTTTACCTACCTGTTAGGACACGAAAACTAATTATACTAATTTAGTATAATTAATTTGGTAATAATAACACTACCTTTACAACAACAAAAACCTATTATTATCGTTACTAACGGCAATTAAGTTATGTTTAATAATGTTTTACATTGCGTCAACAGTCATACGTAATTAGTAAATTACTACTAGTACTAACTGTGCTGTCATCATCAATAAGTTATAAATACACCGGCATGTCTCGATCGGATTTTTAATCGACAGATAATCTTATTATATGATTTTTTATTTTAAATATTAAAAAATATTGAAATAATATAAATTTCGTTGGTATTTCATCATAACTTGTACAGATTTCGTCTGCTAAACGTTTTGTTTCATAGAACGTGCCGGTCCACCCCCGAGGCGAATAATGGATTAGCCCAAGCGATAACCTGCTTGGACAAATGGCTGGTCACCATGAAATTATATTTCAGTAGAAAGAAAGACACACGCCAGCCAACCAGGAGAGAAAGAGGTGGATAAGCTCGGCTTTGTAAAGCGATTCATTCTTCTTAAATTAACTGACAGGACAGGTGAGACTAGTTGGAAAACCACTCAACTTAAAGGAGGGATCATTTGAATTTGTCGTTTAATGAGTTTATTAATCAACCGGTCAGTGTGGGTGGAAGAGTTCATTTTACACAATAGAGAGAGAGAGAGAGAGAAAGAAGACTGAAGATATAAATGAATCACTCATTATCAATTACATCTTGTGAGCCGAAAGGTGTTCAATGAAATTGTAACTGGCTTTATCTCCCCGATTAAGGTTTTGTTTCTCTCTGTTTCCTGCTTGTATTGTGTGCCATCGGCTAAATTTAAGCAGGCTGCACGTTAAAGCTGGAGGGGGAGAAAATCAACATCAAATAATAATACAAAAAAGGCAGTTGTCGGCTGTGGCAGGCTTTTCATATAAATATACCATCACACCTGGATAAGTTGCAAACCACTCAGGTGTGTTGGAAAAACAGAGACGGACTTATATCAGGACTAGAGAAAGAGATCTAGTATAATAGACTATAGATCGGTTATCACAACAAACAGAAGTTGTTTTTCTGAATCCAACGGAAGGATTATTCATTTACCCACGTAATTTTGAAGAAAAATTGACGTTTTCTATTTAAGGACTGAATTTATTTTTGTCTCGTTTACAGCTCCTTACTGTGTAAACAATCACCAAAAATGGCAATTACAACGTGGTCATCCTTTATGTTACCTTTTCTGCTTTATTTGGATATCATGAACAGTACAGTCACTG
Organism: Thysanoteuthis rhombus; assembly: GCA_963457665.1. Taxonomy (NCBI): domain Eukaryota; kingdom Metazoa; phylum Mollusca; class Cephalopoda; order Oegopsida; family Thysanoteuthidae; genus Thysanoteuthis; species Thysanoteuthis major. Next base: position 3,538,319 of record OY735211.1, on the reverse strand, counting down.
GTAAGTTTTTAAATTTCTAGCTTTTTTTGTGCTTCTGTATATCGCATGTTTTATGATTTTATCTCATTTGTAAAACTAAATTTTTTTTCGGTTTAAAAATTAAAACCTAACCACATTGTATTTAATTCAACAATTTGGATCATCATAAAAAATACTAATCGATCAAACTTTGATAATCAATGACAATATAGGACTGGAATTTTTTTTTCTCATGTTAGAGAAATTATTATATTTACAATCTGAATCGAATATCTGCTGTCAGAAAAGCAGACACAAAGTAAAGGCCCAGTTTTTCATTATACGTAGATCTTAGATCGATCACCCACTTTAGAGCCAATTCACTGGCTTCCACTTCAAAAGTTACTTTTTCTCAAAACATGAAAAAATTCCGGTAGAAATGAAGGTCAGATTCAATAGAAACAATTTAAACTGTAAAGCAAAAATACGTTTTCATAAAAAAAAATGACACTGCTTTGCTAAACCGAATCTTAAAAAAACAATTTCATTAACCTAAAAATCTAATTCATCCTATTGATTATTCAAGTGATCAATTAGTGTGTGTTTTTTTTTTTTTTTTCTATTTTTTTCACAAAGCACACTAATGTAGTATTTGGGATTCAGCACGATTTATCTTCATTGACTGTTCATTCATTGTAAATATTTCAGAAAAGTTAAACATCAAAATGACTCTAACTTGAGGAAAAACCGGGAAGATCACATCTAATTAAACTCATAACTGTAAAAATATTAAAAAAAACAAACAAACCCCAAAAACCTTTCATTAAATAAAAAATGTTCTCTCAGTAATTTCTTCTGTTAATAGTTACCGCTTTTTACATATGTTTTACTTTTATTTAAGTGAAATCTATATTTAATCTATTAACCTGATTTAGTGCGGTTTATTAAGAAGTTAATCTCTTTGTTTGCTAAGTTAACAAATTGTTAACTCAACCACTAGATTAACTTCTAATAAACCGAACTTTTCTCGATTTAAACCTTATTTAAATTTTCATGCAACAAGTACAAAATATTTTCCTGATTTCGAACACTTCTCTGTAAAAAAATCTTTCATATTTTCCTTCCTAATTTATTATCACCTGAGTTTAATTAGTGTATTGAACTCTGGTAATGATTTTTCCGCTAAAAAAAATGACACGCCTGTATCAAATTATTCCGTTTAAGTCTTTTTCCTATCAGTAATTCTCTCACACGTAGCCCAGTGATAGTAAAATCAGAATAGAGGCAACAAGATTTAAAATTAATAATTTTTATTTCTTGATGCTTGGTCGGTGAAGCTCCTTGCTCTATTTCCCAGGAAACGAGAAGTGTGAGCACTCGCGCGCTCAGACTTGTATCTGTTAAATTTACGATCTATTTCCCTACCCCAGGGGTAATAATGATCGATGCTCTTGATTTGATCATCTACTTACACAAAAGATAAAATTACTACACACCAGATCTAATCCTTTTCAACAAGAAGAAAAAATTAACTTTTGTTTTTACTAACTTTCTCATTGTAAATGACAATTTTAACCATCACTTTCCCTAGAGACTGTATTTTTAATTAAGTAACACACACACTGAGAAGAGTACCTTGTAAATTCCTTGGTATTTTTATTATTCACACCTGGATGTGTTTCTGCATCAACTGAATAAAAAAAATTGTGTTAAATAGTAAATGAAATCTTAAAATTTCCAAGTAAAATAACTGATCTTTAGTCGCTAAAATGTCCGCATGTGACTGTCAAATGAATCGCATCCAGTTTTTGTCCAATGAATTTATTATAAGCGTTTATTTGTCATGATAATATGTTTCATACTTATTCCCAGTAGTCTCTTTTAAGAACGTTATTATTATTATTATCTATCTATACATACTCATTCATCAAAAGAAGTGAAATTACAATTAGATTCAAACTAATTTTCAGCCCATTTAACTATTTATTTTGGTACCTCTGTCCCATAATAGTTGTTACATTTGCATATTAATTATCACCACCTGTAACAACTATTATGGGACAGAAGTGGTATTTTTTTGTTTTGACTAACCTGTCCATTAATTATATTCGAACTAATTTTATTTTCAGGTGCTATGATCAGTGCTTGTCTGAAAAAGCAGAAAAAAACTTTGGACATCAAGTGTCCTTCTGGTTCAATGGTCCAGATCTTAAGGGCCTTTTATGGCTACAGTCCTAGTGGAGCATGTCAGTATGACCCCAGTGAAAATGACTGCACCCTGGATGAAGAACAAAACTACCCATGTACTGGTCGTGAATCTTGTAGTATCAATCTACCATCTGGAGACGTTGGACGTATGACTAATAGATGTAATAATACTAATAGTAACTACTTTCAAGTGGAATACAAATGTGTCAAAGGTAAGAATCTTTAATTCATTTGTTACAGTTTGCGTTTGTCTTTTATGAACTTGCAGCTTTTTGGGATCCGTAGCAAAAGAATTGTTGAACAGCTTATCAAATTAACTTGCTTTAAAGCTGCTTCCGGAAGCTATTAAGCACTGTCAAGTCATTTCCTATCTATAGAACATATATTATAATTATTTGCTAATAAATAAAAGGGAAATTACTCTAATGAGCATTTAATATACCTGGATCCTCAGGCTGTGCAACGAGGGAGACCCACACTTATTATTGAATTACAAATTGGACTGTTGGTTGCTTAATTCACCAAGTAAAGGCATTTAACAGTATTGTGCTTACAAAAATTGCACAATGATTAGCTGTTTTTGCAATGTTACGGTAACAAACTTGTGGACATATAAAAATAAGATCTTTATAATACATTGCAATGGGATAAACTATGAAAATGACTCAAATGTATTGATATTTTTCAAGCTTAGCTTAGTATGGCACATGTGTAGGGTGCTCAGTACTCACTACTGTAATGAAATTCTGCAAGACAAGCTTGCTAACCACCATTTCATTGTGAGGTGCCCCCAAATTCATGGTTAGTGCATCTGCTTACAGTTATGATATAGCTATCTCCTTTAATCATTGTTATCAATGTTACATAAATATTGCATATTGATATTAGGATCACTTTCACATCCTCTCCCTCTAGAGTGGTCATTTAATCATCATCCCTTCTAAGTTTGGCGATCAAATATTCTCCCCACTAAAGTAATCTAAGGCTGGGGGGGGGGATGCTGTATTTTATTGACAAAGTTAAAGAAGACAGTGTTCTTTTGGAGGTTGTATTCTTGAAGTATTCATAATTTCATTTTAGAAATTTCCAAACAAAAATATAAGTTTCAGACAATCAATCTGTAAGATGTCTATTGAAAATGATGATGGGGGTGATTTTTTTCACAAAATTTTGGACACAATACCTTCCAGCCCTTCTTGGGTGTTTTTTCATTAAAAACAGCGGGGCCTCTAAGAGGAATTTTCAGGGAGTACAAAATTTTTTGGGGGCCCCATTCCCTTTTCCATTAGTTATTCTGTTTTTATCCATTATAGTTTTATACCATGACCTGTAAGGCCGAAAAAGGATATGGAAAATGAGAAAAAGGTGTAATAGAACTCTTGTACTCTACCCACGATGAAAATAAATGAAATAAATGAGGGTCAGAGAGAAGAAAGCACACCTGAACATCATGGCTTTATGCAGCAACATTAGATCAATATAGATCAGAAGACATTATTAGTTTAGAAAAAAGGGTTAGATATCCCTAATTTACATAAATGAACCATCTTAGTCAGCACATATACCAGGACTAATTATCCAAAAATAAGTCTTTCATCTAAAAAAATACCTGCACAAGATTTGTGTATTGATGATACAAGATGACCCCCCTCCCCCCAACAAAAACACGGTTTTTAGATGGTGCCTAGTGGTGTACTTGTGCAAATTTCCAAGGTTGTAGCCCCAAAAATGTGACCAGGAGCACCAGGAGAGAGATACAAAACAGAGAGAATTTCTAGCTCACTTGGTTTGTTGGTCAGGCCATTTGTGGGGCTACGGTGATTCAATAGGCTTCGTATTTACTTTTTAAAAAAAAATACCTTTCTTTGATACCCAGGCACCTTTTAGACACATGTACCTATGTCCGATGTGCCCCTGCAATCCTATCTCTTAGGCCCTGGTGATAACTATAACTGAATAATTTTTTTTCTTGTAAAATCAGACAATTAGAAATGTTCAAAGCTTGTTTTTTAAATCATGAATTTTGTTCTGTTACAGATCATTACACAGTAGATATATGCAAGACAAAATCTCTGACTGCTCAAAGTGGTTATATTTCCACACCTCGTTATCCAAACAATCTACATGGCCCTTTCAGTTGCAGCATGACAATTAAAGTCCTTGAACACCAGAAAATTCGTTTGCATATCATCGACCTTGACTTAAAGAGTAAAACAGGAAGCAACTGCACAGACTATTTGTACATTGATCAGATGCTCAATAGTATTACCTTATGTGGACGGAGAAGCAATGAAAAGATCAACACTTTGCAGAATGTTATGAAACTTTTGCTTACTGTAGGCAGTAAAGGAAGTCACAAAGGACTGTGGCTTTACTACGAAGGTAAGTCACCATATAATCAAAACATATAATAATTAACAATGCTTTTATTTATAAAACTGTCATCATTTTTGATGATGCAAGTATATTATTTATAGAAAGATATTAAAAAGATGGTAAAGTTTTCTTTATGATGAATTCATACAATTAGTGCCTTTCATAAAGCCTTCATCAAATGATGACTGATGGATGTGTTTTTGGACTGGACCCAGGGCACCCTAGCGGTACCCCACGATATCATCAAGCTTTGTTGTTTTTCTGTCATATTGTGGGATTGCCAGACCCATGTGGATGCAGCCTCTGCCCATTCTTTCATTACATTAACTCTTTTCAGATTTTAATACAGCTGGTTAGTCTTCTTCAGGTGAATGTGTCATCAAGTGAATTCACCTGAAGAAGGCTGGAGAATTGCCAAACCAAAATGATGATCACAGTCCAAAAGATTATTCATAGACCATTTTTTTCATCCTGGAACCCAAGTTCTTTGTTTTTGAAAAAAAATTACCTCTTAATTTTAAGAAAGCTTTAGTTATTTGCCTTAAATTAGTTGACTAATTACCATATTTGACGGCATATGAGACTGCCCCCATGATTCAAAAAGTAAATTTAACTTACGCTGTCCAGAACTTAAAGAGTTGAAAGAAAAAAAAAACCTAAACTGATGGATGAAAGAGAGGAATACAGGGAAATGAAATTTTTCTTGTTATTCCCTGATGAAATAAGTGGGGGTACTGTGTGCCATAAGGGATGTACTTATTTGAAAAATAGTCTTATTTAAATCAATACTTATAGAAATTTACATTTCTTTTTTTTATTTATCAAAAGAAAAAAAAAATTTCTTAAAATTTCTTTTTGTAGCTTTTCCTCCCTTACCAACGAGCACAATAACCTATGAAGAAGAAGAGATGATTCCAGTGAGCACATCAACCTCTTTAACAGATAAAGACATTATGACACCCATGACAACAACGATGAAAGTCAGTATGAATAATTCCCAACGCTACCAGAGCCAGCCTGAACAAGAAAATGAAGATTCAATGATTTTTGGTGAGTAATGATAATTTCTTATGGCAAATATTGTACGGAAAAATAAAATATTTCATTCATACTAGACGAATAACCTATCTTATGGATGGGTATTCAGCTAGTATCTATTGAGAATATAAGAGTTATCAGCCTGTAGCTACAAGGAAGGAAGAATAAGAGACAATCAATAATTCAAAGCCAAACACAATTATTAGCTAAATTTTGATCTGAAATTTTCTCTGTATAATGTTTGATTAATGTGATCTATGGAGTTAACATCCTTCCTTGTCAATGCACTTGTGTTGAAAAATGAATATTTGTTGAGCACTCCATTTCATTTGGCTATACACTTATTGGGAAAAAAATACTAAAAATAATACGTCAAAGTTGTTGGGGCAGGGAGAATATGAGAAGAAACAAAACTACGATAAAAATATATATTTTTTTTTTACATACTGTATTTGATGGCATATAAGATATTAAGACAATGCAAATCATTTTTTCTTTCTTTTTTTTCTTAAAATTATGGACATTAGCTTTTGGTAGAGACCGAGTTTTTTTTTTTTGTTTTTTTTTTAACATTTTTATTTCTCTTAAAAATCTATTCAACTAAAATGTTTCACCTTTTTTGTCTTCCAGTTGCTGCTGTTGCAAGTGGAGTAATTGGAACATTAGTATTCATCTTGATCGCCCTTCTTGCTCTCCTGGTCTTTAAAATGTAAGTTTGGATTTCTCATTTCAAATACAATTGTACTATTTCATAGTTTGTTTTAATAAGGGAGTGGGGTGGAGAAGAGCCACTTTAGATAACAATAACCATCTGATAACATTGTGCAAACAATATAAAAACTGGAATAATTTACATTTATTGCTATAAACAACTATATTTAACAAAAAATTAATGATGAATATTTTTAAATAGTCGAGTCATTTTCTATTGTGGCTGAGACTGGCTGATTTTGATAACATTAACTGTTCGATAACATCATCCATGATTACAATATTATTTATAAAAATTCTAAGATTTAGTTACTCCCAAAATAATGCTTATTGCTCATCTATATTCAAGGAGAGATATAATCATAAAGATCTCATCAAAATTAAACAATGTTTTCACAGAGATGTCTTCAACCTTTGCTCCTTCTAAATTAAAATAAATTTGCCTTTAATTCCATCTTTGAACTTTTTCGTTTTTTTGCAGTCAAAGAGAACGAAGGAAAAAAGAGATGTGCATATCTTCAACTGGAAGGAATCGAGACTCGTCTCACAAATCAAAATCACAAACAATCTGTAACTGCGCCACTTTTGACGTCTGATCTCGAGAAATCATTACAAGGGGAAAAAAGTAAAGATATCTGATCTCTTTGAGAGTATTGAAAACCGCTACAAGAACAGACTTTCAATGAAACTGCTATGAAAATTGATATCTGCTCATTTTGAGTTTGTGCTTCGAGTTTCTCTTTCACAATGATTAAGCAAATTCCCTCTGTACATTGGTACTAAGGTATTTTCTGCTGATTCAGAAAACTTCACCCTCCTTGCAACTATAAAGAATCCTTTCAGAATCAAATACACACACATAAATATATACCCCCCCCCCCATATAAAGAGAATTAGTCTGCTAGGCAGATTATTTCTCTGAGTAAATTTTTTTTCTCCCATCTCCCAGAGAAATGTGCATTGCTCTCTGAAATTAATAAAAAAAGAGGAAAAAAAGCAAAATTCATTATGAAGGAGTGTCTCTAGTCCATCGAGAAAAAAAAGTGAAGAAAAAAAATTACTTTCCGCATCATGAAAATAGGGAAAGCATTGGATTTTTTTCCCTCTGTTCTTGTAAAATCAACTCTTGAATGATTGTGAAGTGGTTCTGGTATAAATTACATTTTTCCCCCTAGTCACAAAGGTGCTACTTTGATGCGAACCCTGTTCTATCCAACTGCTACTTAAATATTGTGACCTTACTGACTGCACTCTTTATGGACTGGAGGTGTATTTAATCATGCTACAAAGTTGACATTTCTAAAAGATTGTTGTTTGTGGGTTTTGTTTTGTTTTAACCAATTGCAGAGTGCAGTTTATACCTGCAGTGTTGGAATTCAATGTTTTGAGTACAACTAGTCATAAAAATGAAGTTTCATTCAAATTGTACTAAAAAGAAAAAACAGAACTTTTTCAAAATGCTGTCTGTTTTATTGAGGTCTGCTCACTTGCTACAGCTGCCATTTTTATCTGTGATACTTGAACTAGTGGCATTCCTCTGTTGGTATTGTTCAAAATTGAGAACAGATAGACCGAAAAATCTTCTTGATGAAATCAGTGCTGAGTTTGAAAATAATAAAGAAGAAAAAAAATGTCAAGTGAGTCAATATCATGCGTATTACTTTTTCAAGCCACTTGAGTGAATTTCAAAACCATTTACTCAGGATATGAAGTTTTATTTTCAAATGTTATGAAACTAATATGATACACTTCTAAACTATAGTCTTTGTACATAACTAAAAATTGCTAGGGTACAGAAGAATTCATGTTCATAGTTCCCTCAATCTCATTGAAAAACTCTCATATTGTCATTTAAGTTAATTTTTATTTTGACTCAAAATGAGTTACTGACCCTTCTGGCCACTACAATTGTTGACTGATAGGGTTGCCATATCTGAACATTCAAAACAGATGTTCCTCAAGACGTCTTATTCCTGCCTGACATACATGCTAAATAACCTTGAAGCAGCTATGGTATTTAATTTTGCGGGCTTTTGAAGAAATTTACTAATTCCTTGTGGAGGAAGATTCCAAAACCTAAACGGAGGACAGGTCCCAGAAAATACAGTCATATGGCAACTCTAAACTACAGATCAAGCATTACTACTTAATCATTTGGAATACACTACACGGTTTGCATGATTTAACTTTTGTATTATGTAAGTGGTAATCTGGTTCTTACATTTTTCTTTGCGGTTAAAAATTTTCTGTTCGTCTTGCATCAAATTATTTTCAAATTGTCTGCTCTCCAAAAGCTAAAATTTCTGTTCATCACTATTACAACCCCATTACCTAATCACAAATAATTAAAAAAATGAAAAAAAAAATACTTAATTTATTTATAACAATTTTTGTAAAGTGTTCTATATCAGATAATCTTCTGTATAAAAAAAAAAATCATCAGACTTTTATCCTAACCACTGCTGGTTCTAAATTTTAAGAACTTTTAAATTCATTTCTTTCAATGTGCATGTATTTATCTATTTCATTCACTTGCATATGTATTCAATTCATATTATTGAATTGATCACTTATGTGAGTTGAAAATAAATTAAGGACAGAAGTTGTGCGCTGAATATTGTGATTTAAAAAAAATTCTTTTTTTTTATCAGTTTAATGAGTGGGGTTGTCATTTCTTTCAAAGTATATCTTGTTTTAATATGAAAAGATTTCTATTCAAGAAAACTTACGATATTTGGTTCTTTATTTTTTAAGCCTAATGAACTACCCAGATATTTTTATAAATGCAACTAACATGACATGAAATTCTCTATGACTGAGAAAGTGAATTCTACAATAGAATATAAATAATTCTATATCAATCTGCACAATTATGGAAGAATAAATTTTTGACGATCTTTGTTTCTTATATCAACCAGTTTAGATTTCAAGCACATCTACTTCCTTATAAAATAACTGGTACTCCTTCATCTGCTCACCACTCATGTTCTGCCGGAACAGGAAAGTCTTTGCTTCTAAATGCTATGAAGGTGTACGTTGCTGAAGGACCCACATTAAATATTCTTTCACATTTATTGTTTACCCAATTGTAAGTTGCTTTGAAAGTGGAAATCACAAGATGATCAACCTACATAATTATATTGGAATATAAGTGGAGTACACATAAGGAAGTACCAAATGATTTTATCTTAGAACTGATTTTTTAAATCTTTAGCGACAATGAATTCTAGAAAAGACAACAAGACCAAAGTTCTTAGACTCAAACCACTATGATAATTCCATTGCATTTTCATAATTTCTGAGACGCCCCCCCCCCCCATTGGCCAAGGTTGACAATGGGTGAACAGCTTTTAGCTTCTATGCCTGGGTGCTTTTATAGAGGAAGTATTGTGCCCAAGTTCCACTTGGCTATGCTGAAGGCTTCCAAAGGAAAGAAATATTCAATACATTAAGAGATCAGCAGGGGATGTCTCCCACCCTTCTACAGCCCCTGGTATTCCAAGATGGTCACTCATCTAAGTACTGACTTGGCTTGACATTGCTTAACTTTGGTGATCATTTGAGATCCGGTGTATCCAATCCGATTTGGCCATAAAACTTATAATTAAAGAGGGGGGGCAAAAAGACACTCATTCTCGATTACAGTTGTGGTCTGAATTTGTCTCCTATCCATTCAACTGTTTATTTCTTTTTACAAATAAATTTCTGTTTCTTCCCAAATCATCCTCCAATGCACATCTCTTCAAACTTAGATTATCCACCAATTTTTATAATTTAACCCTTTCACAACAGAAAGGAATCTTGGCCTTATTAAAGGCTAGGTGCAAAAATGCACGCATTTTTTCTTGGGGGGGTTCTACACACCAACTCCATTGATGTATATAAAATCAAAAATCTTTTTTCTTTTACAATCTGCAAAAAGAAAAAGAAATTTTTTTTTCCCTTCAGGTAGCACCTTTTAAATACGTTGTTCAATGCTGGTGCCTTAAATAATTATTATTCCTTTATTTATTATACACTGGTGTTTATTTAATATGATTTACTACAGCAGATAGTGTGTGGAAAGATTCCTCTATTGTCTATACCAGCCTTTCTCGACTGGCGGAAACCTTGCATAAAAATGTGTACAGCTGATGACAGTGATTAGAATTTATATGTATTATAGTCTAAAACTAATTATCAATATTTTACAGTGTACAGGAACTTAGTTTTCTATGAATTGGCTCATTTTGGTGAACATTCGAAGATACTATTTTTCTCAGTTGCTTCTCAAAAAAGCCATTTAGTATGATTGAAAAAAATATTGATAAGCTTAGCTTACCTTTCATAAAATTGTTTTTCATAAACTTTATACACTTATAAAAAAGTATAAGATAGTAGACATAAAAAAAGTGCCACAAAACTGATTTAATACAAAGAAAAATGAAGTTTTATAAAGATAGTCTTAATTAATGAAAATTTATTAGCAAAATGAACAAAAATAGAAGTCACCACGTAAAAAATGTTTGTGGAACCTTGGTTGAGAAAGGGTGGTCTATACCTGAAATTAAATCCATCTGTAACCCCATGCACCCCAATAAAGTTCTAAGCATTACACTTCATTTGTATAAAATTTTTATTTATATTCCAGCTTATTTAATTTCTTCATTGTGAACTCCCACAAATATTTTAAAAGTTTTATTTCTCAAACACTGACCAACCTATCTTCAACAATTTATTTATAATGTATTTTTCTTTAAAAATAAAAGAAAATGGTATTTATTTGCTTGTGTACCTAACAATGAAACAAACTTCTGTTTCAATTATTAAAATCAATGGTTGGTTCTCTTATTTTTTTTTTCTTTCAATGTAAATAAATGATCTACACAATAAGTTTTTGGTTCTGTTATTCTTTTTCCTCTGCCAACAAAGTTGTAAGAGGTATTTGTATTTGCACGCATTTGTTTTTCCACAAAATATCTCCAGAATTTTAATGAAATTTTGTGTGAGAGTGGGCTGGGAGCTAAAGAACAATTCATAAATTTTTTTTTTTTCGAGGCAGGAGGCGGGTGTGGATCCAAGCACTTTTTTGGGGGTGGGGGATGAATTTTTCATATTTAGACAATAGTCTAAAACATGGAAAATCAAAACTTACACTGCATTGTAGCTATGAACAAATTTTTATTCACTGTATATGGTAGGGGTATATGCTGAGTGCATTCTAGTTTCATTCGTATTTAAAGACATCTAAATAGGATGTTTACTGAAAAAAATCATCCTTGCTTTTAACTACATTTTCAGTGATTTATGCAAATGTAACGTCCAAGTTTCAGAATTAAAATAAGATTAACTTATGTGAACAACCTTCAAAATTTAAAGCCATTTGAAAGAAGAAAAAAATCCACCAAAGAATTAATCCTGGAGAATTTAGTAGTTATTAATAAGCCCCATCCCCAAAGACATTTTTAGAAGGGGTCTTATTGGAATAATGATGCCAATTTTCAAGTCTAGACAAAAAGGTATAAGCTAGAAGCACTGAACACTAACACACAAAAAGGGATAGAATCCTTTGCTGGCTATAGTTGTTTAATAAGTTAGAAGTATACAGGAATAATGGTTATCTCTGATAATCATGCATTAAAATGACTTGTGTAAGTATTGAGAGAGTTACCTCCCTGCATGGCTAGATTTGTTTCATTTCAAGCTAACTTTATAGCTAAAAATATTGAGTATGCTTGAAAAAAATCATACGAAGGCTCCTGAAATGTTAAGTACGCTATTGATGTTTGAATTTTTTTTTAATAAATATATTATTCAAGAATCATACAAACTCTTGATTAATTAATACTTTGCTTAAATTCTATTTCAATAGATATACTATTTAAAAGGCAATAATAATTATACTTTTTAGAGCCTTTGTATGAATTTTCGAGTGTACTTAACATTTTTAGCCATAATGAAATGAAGGAAAAGGAAAGAGTCGCGTCATTTTGGGCTACAAAGAGAGATAACTCTTTTCAACATCTACGTCTTTTTAGAGGCCGATTTGTAAGGATAACTGAAATATCTAATGAATAATCAATCAATCTATATAATGAACAATGTAACTTTTTCCGTTAGTTTTTCATATCTCTGTTCTATTAGAGTGCACAGTTACAGCACTTTTTAACCATAACCAAAGCGTACAGATACACTGATTCTTGGCAGAAGTTCAGATACATATGTTAGGCATAATTTGGAATGACACGAAAGCTTTTTTTTTAGAAACATGGCTCTTGTACTTCAACCTTGGATTATCTCCCCTTGCTCGTAGCCCTTCACACCATTGCAGTAAATTAATCTAGCTAAACACAATATCTGAAGACAATATCAAAAAGAGTTACTACACCAACAAGTTAGACTATCTAAACACAAAAAACATTATTTTGAAAAGAGAAACAAGATTAAAGGGAAGTAAGTCATGTGAAAATGAATTATGATATTCATACATCACATAAATGAATCACCATACCTCATGTTTGAACTAATTGTCTAAATTTAAAAAATAGATCTCTTATCTACAAAAAAAAAAGGGGGATCTTTTATCTACAATTATCTAAAAAATACCAGGACAAGATTTGGGCTTTGTTGGTCCAAAATCACCATGGAGATTCAAAAAGCATTTAAAAAAAAAAAAAAAAAAAAAAAAGGAAAAGCAAAAAAGACATTTTAGATGGTGTCTAGTGGTATACTTATGCAAATTTCCTTGGTTGTAGCTCCAAAAACTGACCAGAGGCACATACACTCACACAAGCAAAGAGAGAAGAACCTGCAGCCCAGTTGGCTTGTTGGTTAAAGCAGGCCATTTATGGGGTTATGGTGATTCAGTATTCTACTTGTTTGAATGTATGACCAGTACACTTTCTGATTATTAATCATTCTCTTTATGTCTTCCTTTCACTTCTTCCTCTCCATCCAATCTTACGATGTAAGGAACAAGGATAAGAATGAAAGACGGTACTTATGCTCAGATGGGAGCAAAAAGAATCAATCTTCATAACAGCAGTCATTTATTTATCACTCTATTCTCAAGAAGCCTGAAAATCAAGTTGTAGTTGTAATAGACCAGGGAATATAGACAGATAGCAAAATGATAATAATAATAATAATAATATCATCATCATAATATATGTGTTGTTATAGTCAATATAGAAACATTCCATAAGTAATAAATTACTTCACCAAATCATATACTTTAATTGCAAAAATATACATTACATCACAACGGATAAGACAACACTTGAAATATCTCAATTTTTCACGCTGAAAATCTTTGTTCATTTTGTTCAACCCTACTTAACAGTAAAATCATGAAATTTAGACTGAAATTTTGGTCTTGTCTTATCTGTAGATTGCTTTTTCCACCAAATTTATATGGTATATCCATAGTAATGACGATATCTTACTTGTCAACACCTAGGGATTTTCATAGGTCCAGCTTGCAGTTTGTTAATAAAACATCAATGAGCCAAAATTTCAAGAAAAATGGTTTCTGAAGGTGTTATAGATACAAAAGCAGAAGATGTTGTTTGAATATAAGATATTTCATCATCAAAACCTAGTTTCACAGAATATCTTAGATCAGGAAAACTTCTTAAATAAGCTGATAGAAATTTGTATCTGGCAATTTTTTTTTAAACAGTTATTTCCCTTCTATTATTACATGGATTTTTTTCAACAAACATGTTTCTCAGGATGTTCTTAAGAAATATGAAAATATCTACAAAACTGCAAAAAATATTGTTTGTTAAACAAATATTGATAGCTACAAACATGTTTCCCCAGAGTAACCTTCTTTTCATTCATACGTGCATATATATATATATATATATATATATATATATATATATAATGTGTACTGTAAAGAGTGAGACAGACTCGGGAGTAAAGTGTTTAGAGGTAAGGTTTATTAATCCTTAGATGTAAATTGTCCAGACATGTTTCGGGATTCTTCCTATCTTCAGTGGTGTGTGCTGTGTGAGTATGTGTTTAAAGTTCCCATATGGAACCAGAGTCCACTATCAGGAGCTATGCCTTGAGGATAAAATATGTTATAAGGGCTGCTGGAGGCCTCCTGCTGAGTGGGAGAAAGTCCAGTTAGGTATTAGGTCTTTGGTTAAGCAGTAGCAGTTGGTCTTGGGGAGGGCAGAGTGTGTCAGGGTAGGAGGGAAGTGATGTGGAATTAGATTTTTTGGTATGTTAGGGATAGTGTAAATGGAGGGGTGGAGAGGTCAAGGAGCTACATAGGTATCAACCTTATAAGTTATCAAAAATGTATTCGCTATGATTTGGACAGGAGGTATAACTGGCTAAGGTGAATTATTCCTATGGGTCTGGGTGACTTTGAAGCTTCCATTATTGAATGTATCTTAGATGTGGGTGTGAGGATATCATTGGTAGGAGTTTTGTGCATTAGGGTTCTGTGTGATGAGGGTTGTTCAGTTTAGTGTTTAATCCATTAGGATATAGGGTTTTAAGTTTGTTGATCCACATATCTTCATGTTTCTCTAGAACTTTAGTTATGTCAATTGGAGTGGTTATTATATATATATATATATATATATATATATATATATATATATATATACAGTAAATGCAAACAGCATCCAATACACTTCAAGAGGTTTATTTCAGCAGGTTTCAAAATTGACAGAATTTGGAGCAAAGATTTATGATTTTTGTACCCCACTTTTCAAAGATCAATCTGGTTACAAATTCTTTTTTTCTTTTCCATTTTTTCAATCTTTAGTCTAAATTTCTCAATCTTGAATAAGGATGTTAAAATGAAATTTTTGAAATGTATTGGATACATTGCGTACTCACTTTATGTGTGTTCAATAATATGAACTGATTCTAAAAAACAAAAAACAAAACAAACTTTTATCTAAAAAAAATATCAGCACAAGATTTGGGCGTGGTTGATTAATCTAAAATGACCATAGAGACCCCCGAAAGCAATTTTTGAAAAAAGAAAAGTTTTTAGATGGTGCTTAGTGGTGTATTCATGCACAGTTTCAAGGTTGTAGCCCCCAAATGTGACCAGGGACACCTGTAGATACATACAGATGAGTAAAGAGAGAAGAATCAGTAGCTCACTTGGCTGGTTGGTAGGACGAGCCGTTTGTGGGGCTACAGTGATTCGATTAGACAAAATATTTCGGTCGTCAATGAACAAAACTTTCATATCAGCCTTCTGATCTTAGTACTTGTCATCTCTTTTTCCATTAAGTATGTTGCTGAAAGGATTCTTTGAGGTAAAAAAAAGATACATACAGTAATTTAAAATAGATTTTATGATTAATATTTCTATTATCAGGTAATTCTGATGGTAAATAATTTGTTTGTGTTACAGACAAAAAATAAAGATACGAATTCACGAGATTAATTACTATAGTAGATTATTGAACACTTTTCATCAACAAAATTGGTCGGTTGGAAGGGAAGTTACCAAGTAAGAAAAAGAAGTTTTGTCCCTTAGTTTTAATTATTCAATATAAGAACTGCCAAAAAGCGTACATTAAAAATATTCGTAACGATTTACAGGTCAATAAAGGGAGAATACTTTGAAACTATTTGAAACTCCATATATCTATTTTTCTTCCAACTAGACTAGAATTAGACTAGAAAATCTAATAATTTTGAAAAGGAGAAATATACTTTTGTTTCCTTTTTGTTAAATCGAAGGATTATCAGCCAAAATTTGTAGTAAATATAGAGAATCACCCAATTTGGATTTCTGAAAAAATACTGCAGTAAGCATTTTTTTCTCTTTTCAAAAACAAGGAAAGAAAACATTTGTTTCTGTAGTAAAACCATTTGTTTCTGCAATAAAACTATTTGTTTCTGTAATGAAAGTGTTTGTTTCTGTAATAACACTATGTGTTTCCAATTGATTTTTCTCAGTAAATCCCCGTTAAAATGTCCGAACAACAATAATCATTGTGTTAAACGACATTTCTTTTTCCCCCACCCCCTTTCAACCATTTCATCAAACTACCTTTTCTGCCCTCTCCCTCCCTACCCTCTTATTGAACTACCTCACCATATTTTCCGTCTCTCCCTACCTCCCTTATTAAACTACCCAACTTTCTTCTTCTATCTCTCTTCCTACTGTCTGTCACAATGATAGTATCAGTAGCAGCCATCAGCCTAGCCTATTGTCGTACACTTATAACCATCAGCAAAGTAATGGATCACGGACTAGTGTTGCATCAAAATTTAGAAAGAAAAGTGTTAGACGTTATTCACAAATGTACTCCAAGGGTATCAGATGTCAAATACTACAAAATTACAGATCTGGTTAGTCACTCAATAGAAACCATTATGTAACTAAAGTCTTTTGGCAGCATACGATGTTGAGGATGATCAATTAAAAAATTGAAAAAGTATTGATCAATGAATAAGTTACTTCTGTTGTTAAGGGAAGAATTTTCAAAAAACAAAAACAAAAAAGTTTTTTGTAGACATGAGGGGTAAATATTTGAATTTTCTGCCATCTAGCCACGTTGCTGCAGCCTATATACATGATACAGAGCCAGCCAGACTAACTTGAAAACCGATAGAAATCTATGTTCACACTTTTAGTTGATGGTTTGTAATAAGCTACTAAACTGCGCATACATTTTTTCACTAGATCAGATTTATTACAATCACAAGAGATACAAGAGTTGACATTTATTTTTGTTATGAAAGTGTCAGTTTGATTTTCAGGTAGTAACCATAGCTGCTATTGATATTTACTATATTTAGCTTTGTGTGGCACACGGCCAGCTGCAGCAGGGTATATAGGAGTAAGAAGATTGTGTTATCTGGCGAGAAGTCACAAGAGTGGGGCTGAGAGGATCATATATACTAATGTGGTTCCCCCCTAATCAATGGTTTCAGTTACCCGTGGTCAAGCCCAAAAATAAACAATTCATAAATCTTACCTAATGATAGTCCCAAAGCACAAGAGTAGTGATGCCAGCGATTTGGTCAGGCAAAGAGGAAAGTGTTTACCTCAAGAGTAAAGGTGAAAGTTCTCGACTTATGACAGAAAGGAAAAAAAATTGTATGCTCAGGTTGTGAAAATTTGTGGTAAAAATCCACCACAGCATTAATGGCAGTAAATTGTTACAGTTGTTATATTAAGATCTGTCACCGAAACCGTCAAAATAGGCTTCTTCAGTTTTCAAATAAGGCTGGCTATGTATGAATCATAGAGGGCTGTAACTTTCAACATCTTCTCCGTAATATGTTTAAAAAGTTTTTTTCTTTTTAAATTCTGTCACTAAATAGGATTTGGGTGGGGATTCAATTCGCAATGCAACTTCATGCTAAATTGATCCCTTAGTTTGTGTCTGCTTATTTAAAAAAAATTAAGACTTTTTTTAGCGATTACTGCCCAACAAAAAGCGAAAGAAGTAACTTTTTCATAGATCATGTTTTTTTTTTGTTTTTTTTTCTTAAATCCCCTTCCTCAAAATAGGTTTTTAGTAGGAGTTCAATTTGTAATGTCAGTTAATGATAATCTTCTGTTTTGATTGATCCCCCCTCCGAACATGGCATCCTGCCAAAAGATGTTGGTCAGGTGCCATTTTTTATTGAGTAATTAACCAGACCTATTTTATCATAAGTTATTGTAGTTATTGTGTCTAATTTGAGAAATAAAACTTAATCATATGTACATAGGAAAAAACATAGCATATGTAGGGTTGAGTACTATCTGGGGTTTCAGGCATGTGCTGGGAGAGGGGGTTCGACTGTAGATGAGCAAATGGTCAAGTGAAATGTATTTGTTATCAATTTTTAAAAGGTGTTGTAATTGCTATTAGCAAAACGTGTAAACATTTTTTGGGACCCTCTCCCTCCACATTATACGTATATATGATGAGTATATGGATACAATATATGTCAAACATTATGTATTAAGTTGACAATAAAAGAAAAATAGTTGTATTTAAATCAAAATCCTCTTTAACCTTTGTTCATGTCCCCTAATTATGATTCTTCAAATATATGGATCCATTTGAACCTTACAGTTTCTTTGCTTACACCCAAGATATCTTGAGATGTTTTTACTTGAAATAAAAATTTCAATACTGTTTCTTTTGAAATCGCACATTTGATAAAACGGAAAGGCAAAATATGCTAGTAAAATAAATTTGATTTAAATATAACTATTTTTCCTTATCGTCAACTCTCTCTCTCTCTCTATATATATATATGTATACTAATACTCCCAAAACAGGGCTATGGTAAAAGAGTTAATAAATTCCATGATAAAGAATGAAATTACAAAAATAAAATACAAATTTAACTAAACTGCATGCATCAAAATCCTAAAATTAAATAATAAAATACTCATATGGCATGTTGAAAGGACACTAAACAGATAAAAAGTGACTTGCAGGGCAGATGGTCATAGATACTTTCGGACGATATAGCAAAATTGTTCTGGAAAAATATTTTCCTTTTCCAGCATCACAAGATAAAAAGTTTGCGTATATATATATATATATATATATATATATATATATATATATATACACACACACACACAGTAAGTCAACATATACTAAAATATATATATTTTTAATAATTGTTTTTATTTTAAAGTGTACTACACAGAAATGTAGAGCAATCCTATAAAACTATAAAATGTTATTGACTCATAACAAAGCTTTCATTATTTCACTACCAACAAGTAATAGTCTGTTTGGTACAATGTAGGGAAGGTTGTTCTGATCGTAAATCATGAAGTTTCACGCCCTCATTCATTCAATGTTACAAATGGCAAACAAATAAAAAAAAAAAAATAATGAAAGAAAAATAAAATTTGGATTGGACACTATTATCTGCTGATGATAGTGTCTCATCCAAATTCTGCTCTCCGATAATTTTTCAATCATGTCCACCTCCCGACCATTAAATGTAGTACATTGTGCCAGAAAGGCTTCGACTGTCCATTGCTTTTTAAAGACACTAAAATATTTTTATGTTTTTGAGCATCCATAGCACATAGGATACTAAATATAGAAAGCAACATATGCAACTGGTAGCATCAAACATAATTTGCTTTAGAATTAATAAAAATAATGATATAATCTAAACAGGTTGAAGGGTAGGAATCAGATCAACAATGGTACCTAGAAGAATAAACCTGAATCACAAAGAATTCAGAAGTTGGAAGCAGATCTTCACTGGTAGATAAACCAAGTATCAACCAACAGATAACTTGGTTTAACACACACTGATCGGAAGTTGATGATAACCAAAATAGTCGACCACAATGACAGGGAGCAAACATTCAAGTGAGATAAATACTGTGATAATGAACAGGATTTGCTACCGTTCATTGTAATCTTGGTAAATAGAAAGACAAAGTCCAAAAGTACAGAAATAATGCCACTAACCTTGGGTTCATGACCAACCGACGAAAGAAGTAAGTCCAGGTGATGTAATCCATAGCATCTTGCTTAGAATTGATTGTTCCAGAGACGATTTCTGCATTCAAGTGATCAGGCAGCACTGACAGCAAACTGATATGAAAAAAAAAAAGAACAAAATTAAATATGTAGAAAAAAAACAATTTAGAATATAAGACTGGCTGCTTCAGAGTCAAACTTCACTCTGACAGAAGCTTATAAGTTTTTAAAATATTCTTATTTTTGTAAAAACATTTTTCCTTCAACTGAAAAAAGATCTTTAAATTTGGTCATGGGAGGGGTGTTAATAAAATAGTATCTAGATGTTTTTCTAGGTAGATATAATGATAATCTAGATAGTTCTAGATATAAATTGGGGCAATTCAGATATTAACTGAAAACTAGCATCCACAGCTTTCCCTTTTATATTTCTTTCTTTTGTTGATTGATGATGTAGGAAGAGAATTTGTCTCTTTTTTTTTTCCCTTCTCTCTCCATCCATTTAAACTTTTCTCTTTTTAGTCTTCACCTGAAGTCTGAAATTGTCATTGTTGTAAGGTAAGGAAAATAAAGTCAAAACTTAGGAGTTTGACAATAAATTTTCTCATATACTATTAAGTTATAACAAAAGTTCTGTCCGATGTCTCAATCTATTGACTTTGCAAACTTTTGAAAGGTGGAAGGAATACTGATATAAATGTGTGAGGTCCAAACGAGAATATTTTGAAGGGGACTAAGGCACCATTGCCTGAGATCAGTGGTTTTGAAACTGGGGTTCATGTACCACTGGATGTACATCAAGTAATGCTTGTGGGTCCGTAATAGTGTTCCCTCTGAAGCTGATATTGCAAATCTTGTGGCAGAGAAACATCATCATCCATCTATTAAAAAACACAATAATTGTGGACAGACTTGTACCTTATATTAGAATCCAAATAAATTTAATCAATTTGGAATAAATGATTTTCAAAAGTCAAAAAATTATTTTTCATTGTAGTTCATTGATTAGTCTAAAAACTAAGTGCTAAAAACAGGGGATTCCAGAATATTTCCTTTATAGAAGGAGTCGTTAAGTTTTTAAAGCTTCAAAACCATTGCTCTAGATAGTCTATTTTTGTTTTTGTTTTTATCAAACAACCAGACACTTTCAGCACAGACCTTGTAAACAAAGCACAAATCATGTACTAATTCAAGTACGCTTGATGGAAATTGAAATATGTACCATTTTTCTTCATTTTCTAGAACTTCACCAAAATCAAAATATCTCTTCTCTTCTGCCTGGTAATCATCCTTTGCTCAGCTGTTAACTTGTACATTTATATAAAAAACCTGGCTATGGTAAGAGCAACATTGTCTTTGGCTAAAGGCTGGTCATAGTAAAAGCAACATTGTCTGTGGCTAAAGGCCGGTCATGGTAAAAGCAACATTGTCTGTGGCTAAAGCCTGGTCATGGTAAAAGCAACAATGTCTGTGGCTAAAGCCTGGTCATGGTAAAAGTAACATTGTCTGTGGCTAAAGGCTGGTCATGGCAAAAGCAACATTGTCTGTAGCTAAAGGCTGGTTGTAGTAAAAGCAACATGGTGGGTAACGGCTGGTCATCATAAAAGCAACATATCAACTTTTTTTTGCCTCTCAAAGGCAGACAGGGACATGTGCAACTCTCCTTCACATCCAGGTCATGTGTAAGTCAGGACTTCAGACTATGTAATCGGAACTGAAGCCATGATCATCTTTGACAATGAAGGACGATCATCAGATCATCATCACTTATGTATGGCTCTTTTCGTCTTGGCAGCTTTAGAACTTCAGCCATGCTGAAGGCTTCTAAAGCAAAGGAGTGCTCTATATATTGTATTGAGCACTGCCAAGATGAAAAGAACCATCATGTGATCATAAGAGCACATAAAAGTTTTCTGGTATTTGTTTAATAAATCCTATCTGTGATATCCTAAGTTACATGAACAGCTCATTTATTATCATGGTACAACTTGAGAGAAGTGAATTTTTTATTGTATGAGAAACCTTCAACAGAAACTGTCAAAATAGGTTTTTTCAGATTTCAAGTTAGTCCAGCTCTACATGTATCATGCATACAGGCCACACCAATGGAGCTACAGTGCTGAAAATTTAAACATCTACTGCTCCTAATATCTAAAAAAATCATTTTTTTTTTATTGAAATTCTCCCATAAATAGGTTTTTAGTGAGAGGTTCAATTTTCAATGTATTTTCATGCTAAATCAATCCCTTAACTTGTGTTCACTTGTTTTTTTTTTGAGAAATTCAGACTTTTTAATGAATAATGCCAAACAAAATGTGAGAGAAACTACTTATTCATTGATGACACCATTTCAAAATGCTACCAAAAGAGGTTGGTCATCTGACAATTTTTACTGAGTGACTAACCAGACTTGTATTGGTGACTGTTGTTTCTGGTTTGTCTTTAGAATTCCTAGTGAACATTTTTATTTTTATTTTAATATACAAGTCTCTTCAATAATATTGACTGTGGGTGATCATCATTTAGTAAAAAAAACAAATTTGCAACCCACTATCCATTATTGATATGATGATGATGATTAATGTATTTTAACACTGCATTTGAATCCAGTGAACTTCAGTTGTTTTGGCTTTTCTCATCACTGCCCACTGACTTGACTGCTATTCAACTCTATTGCTACATTTCAGTCATTTTCTGTTCTAACATGGTGAATATTTTGGGCAATAAAGGAAAAAGAAATTGATGATGAAAGACCAAATTTTGCAATGGACCTAAAATTTATTGAGCAATCTGTGTTATGCATTGAAAAACCGGAAAAAAGGGGTTGTAAAGTGGGCAAGCATTAAGGCAGGAACACATTGCTATCATGTGAGTTCACACAAGTGTTTAGTAGTGTGCAGGCCAATTTAATACTTATTTGAATTGCAAGTCCCGTGATATCACAAGTCCATGCTAGTCTGCTCATGTGACAATTCATAGGTATCCTTTGCAAGATAAAAGCCCCGATTGACGGATAGAACAAAGTTGCACCCAATCACAAGCGTCAGGTTACTTTCTTCAATTCAGATATGTAATATTTGGTGACCACCTCTAAAATCATGAGGTGAAATGACAAAGGGCTCAATCCAACGACTGATTTTCATGGTTTTGTGGCCTAAAGAGTTTGTAAGAGTTCATGCGATGTGATAGCAATTTATTTTTGCCTTTACTCACAGAATATGTATAATCTTCTATGTATCTTATTTGGAATCATCAAAAGTCTGAATACTGATAACAGTGAAAGAGTATGCATTGCTGGCAAACAAATATATTGCCCATCAGAATGCCAAACTCTTTAAAATATTTAACTTAGTACATAAAATATCATGAAAGATGAAAGATATTAACCCATCAGCTACAAATGACAGGAATTTCTATCAGTTCAATGGTTAACTCAATAAAATTTCCATTTTATTGTGATTGGGTGCAATTTTGTTCAATATGTCAGTCAGGCCTTTTATCTTGCAATGGATAACTATAACTAGTTGCAGTTACTGGGTTAATAGACATCAAAATCAAGCAGAATCTTTATCCATATAGATCTGGAATTCTTGTACTTTGATAGAAAACCAGAAAAGTCAGTTGATATCAAGAGGTATGGCTGGAGCATCCTGAGTAAGAGATATAATGTTCAGCCTCAAAACTGCTGTGCCTGACATGGCATTGTTATGATTTGATGAAGGCTTTATTGGAAATGTTGCTGTTGTTTCAGCAATAAGTGCATGCTAGGTTTTCATAACCTTCCCATTCTTAATAAAACTCATTTTATTCCATTGTTTATTCAATGTAGTCCTTGTGCTTGATGCTTTATTGTTAGATTCACAATATTTAGATTTATATCCGGGAGTTTCAGCCTTATGTCACCAAGCATGCATCTATGTTCTATTTCTTTCCTTTGTCAATATTTTACTGACTGCCCTAAAGCCACATTCAACCAAATATGCTGAAAAGCATAACAGTACAAAGCCATTTCAAACCACATTTTTGGCATACAGCTGTTTAGTTGTATTTGCTTAAGTGGAGACAGTATATTGGAGAAAAAATAGGAGTTGGAGATATTGTAGAATCCATGAGAAAAGTTAAATGGCAATGGGCAGGTCATATTGCAAGAATTTCTGACAACTGCTGGAGATCACAACTCACAATGTGGTTTCCCAGAGATCATGTGCAAAACTGTTGCCAAAAGAAAATACGATGGTGTGACACACTAAACAAGTTAACAAAGTACAGGCTCCGCCTTGAAGTCCATGATAGAGAGGTCTGGTGAATCTTGGGGAGGGTCTATGTCCAACGATGCAAACTAAAAGGCTGATGATGATTTATTTGTATTTGACAGGCACAATTCAGTCATTCCAGTTTTCCACTGACTGATTCTATATCACAGCCAAGAAATTGTTTGTGACCATCTATCACCCTCTCATCAGGGCAATAAAGTCCAAAAATGCCTTGTTACAACTGAGCTGTGATAAAAATTTAGCTATTTCAGAGCTAGATCTTTCTAATTTGGAGCTAGATTGATATTTTTGGTTCTCCCATCCACACACATAATCAAGCCAAACCACTCTATAAGAAACCGCGTTATCAAGGGGGAGGCCTGTATTTTGTGTGTGTTCAGAAAGCATCATGAGAGATCAGATAACTATGAAGAGATGTGACAACGGTTGAAGGATCATTCTGCTTTCTATCTTTGTCTCACTGCGACAAGAGAATCGAATGCAGCTTTTAATAGCAGCCAGGCTATAAACAGCAGATGCTGCAGAAGAGCATTTATTGTTTCAGGCTATCAGTAAGCAACCTGATAACTCTATTGACACGGCAGAAAGAAGTGATGAGATGAGACAGATAAGAAATAAACAATTCTAAATTTATCAGTACTGATGAAAAACAAAAAACAAAACATGAACTTAAGTATTCAAGGAAGCATTATAAATATATAATTTCCCAGAGAGGAACATATTTGACTAAGTCACATTTAGGATATTATTGTAATAAGCTTGTTATTATCCTTGGAAAAATTCAATGGGTATATTTGGATATGATGTTTTTAAAGAAATCACGCTATCCTTGGCAGAAGGTGCTTTGTATCTTGGGTGTGCTGTGAGCTACAGATGCATAAAAAAGTAGAAATATTTTAGTGTCTATCTGTAAAACGCAATGGACAGTTGAAGCTTTTTTTAGCACAGTGTAGGGAAGGTGATCCTGATTGTACAAATCAGAGAATCAATGGGAAACAGAATTTGGATTAGACACTATTATCAGTGGATAGATAAGATACAGTGCACCATATATCATGTTTCTCTCTCTCTCTCTCTCTCTATATATATATATGTATACATACACTGGAGGCATTTGGTAAATAAATAAGTTGAAGTGGTTTCTTCAAATTCTCTTATACTAAGATTTCATAATTCATTCCTTGAAAGCTGTAAATGGTATAAAAAATGTTTACATCTCAAAAATTTCATCTGAGATATTTTATCAAAAAGTGACAGAATAGTTTGAGTAGAAGAATCCATTTTTCCAAATGGTGGTTAGAAGATAATTCTATCAGCAGAATTGCTACCATTAAGTGGATGAGTTCATTGCTATGGACAGAAAAACAAATGGAAAACAGTTCATTATACAGATTAGAAAAGAAAAAAAAATCCGAAGAAAATGAACAAAAATTATTTAGAGTTAAACCTGATTTCTGAAAGCATGTACAGCAATATTTGTTTGTCAAGATACCTAGACGGATTTTACCCAAATATTACGTACAGGTCAGGTTAGTCACTCAATAAAAACAGTAATGTGACCAACGTCTTTTAGCAGCACGCTGAGTAGTGATGAATTAAGAAAATTGAAAAAAATGGTAATCAATAAATAAGTTACTTCTCTTGTCTTTTGTTTTGGCAGTGATCTCTAAAAAGTCTGAATTTTCAACAAAAAAAATAACTGGTACAAATAGTGATCAATTTAGCATATACTTACATTGTAAATTTTATGAGGGGAAATTTTCAAAAAACAGAAAAAGTTTTTTTGTAGACATAATAAGGAGTGAATACTTGAATCTTCAGCCCTCTAGCACAGCCTGTGTGTGTGATACATACATAGCCAGCCAGACCAACTTGGAAACTGAGAAAAACTATGTTGAGAGTTTCGGTTGACAGTATGAGGTTTATGGTTCAAATTGACTTGGTTCTAAAATTATAGTAGTTGTAAAAGTAATCCACACATAATTAGCAATGTGTGTTAGTACTGTCATGCTAAGAGACAACTGATGTAGTAAAATAGAATTATATGTTCTGATGATGTAATAAAAATGCTAAATTTAAATAGTAATGATAAAAATATAAAAAGTAATAAAAGGAAAAGGTAAAAAAAACCAGTTTGTGGTCAATGGAATGCTATTCTCCAAACCCTATATATATGTCATCATTTCTTATGGCATAAGTGACCTATTCAATAATAATAATAAGAAGAAGAAGAGATATCTTAGTTTCATTTGCCTTTGCATGTTGTTATTGTTCATAATGATATGTTCTATAAGTGATAAAGTACTTTAACAAAAATATGACTAGTGAAGCTTCTGTAGAAGATGAAATCTGATTGGTTCTAGCTGAACTAGTTTCTATCAATCAAAAATAGATTTATAAAAATTTGCTCAGGCCTAGAAACACTCGCTGGATGTTGACAGTTTAACAATCAGGATGTTGAAAATGGACAAAACAGCTGTAACATGTACGTACATCAAAGGCATTCATCAATCCTAAACACAAGACAGACCTACGTTTATAAGTTTGCAAGGCTTTTTTTTCAAAATTTGAATATTTTAAAATTTCAAGAATAATTTATAAAATAAATATTTCCATTTTCATAACTAATTATTCAACAAAATTATAAATTTTGATTGCAAAGATATATATGTGAGAGCAACGATGATATCTTAGTTGTCAACACCTGTGGAATTTCCATGGCTTAGTATCTAGTCAATGATAATTACTTCATAAATAACTTACTTGGATTCAACTGGAAAAGGTTCGTAAAGGAATTTTTTATAAAAATGCTTTTTTATATCATGAACCAGAATGACAGCTTTTCCTTGGGCATCAAATTGTGGTCTTCCAGCCCGTCCCATCATTTGTAAGACATCTACAAGATAAAAATGGAGAAAAATGAAGACAATTTCATTGATTAAACTGCCTGAGGTAACCCATTGTATTAATTTGGACTACTATTTACATTCATCTTGATTTTATAGAACATTAAATAAATAATATTAAATATATTAGATAAATAATTCTTATTGCAACTCAACTTAGCCTGAGTTGAGTTTTGATAAAAACAACTAAAATCAACTAAAAAAATAAGATGAAGGTAAATAGTAGTCAAAATTAATACAATCAGTTTCATTACTTCACTAAATGAAAAAAAAAAAAAGAAGAAATGTCCGAAATAAATTTCATCATTTTCTGTTTTATATTACTAATCATTCTTGTTTTGCATCTATACATCATAGGTACTATGCATTGATTGTATACTTTATGCTTTAAGCACACTGGCAAGTTGCTCCTCAATAAGTTTCTATTCATACCCAATGGTTTCCAGTTGATTGTTATATGTTATTTCATTTTGCTTTCTTAGTTTTCTCTAACTTTATAATCTGTTCTAGGTACATATATTCTTAATCATTACTAAAAAGTCAGTATTCAGAAATCACTGCAAGCATTACCGACAGAATAGAACTTTATACATATAGTCTAGAAAGCTTCATAGCTTTAAACAATAAACATAAAGAAACTTTCTCATATAAATGAATCACCATAGCCCACATGTGTACCAGAACTAATTAACTAGAAAATTATCAATAATTGTTGTAAAAGATAGATCTAAAATTATCTAAAAAATACCAGCACAAAATTTGGGTATTGTTGGTCCTAAATGACCATAGGGACCAGAAGAAAAACAAACCTTTTTTAGATAAAGCCTAGTAGTACATTTGTGGAACTTCCAAGGTTGTTGCCCCAAAAATGTGACCAGGAGTACCCAGAAATCTTCAAATAGGCATATAGATAGACCGAAACACTATGAGAAAAAAATCTGTAACCCATTCGGGTGGTTGGTCAGCCTTTTTGCGAGGCAATGGTGATTCAATAAAATTACTGATAGCGTATCATAATTCCAACACCTGACTCAAAGGGAGGTAGGCAAGTAACATATCCATTAGGCCAACCTTACGCTGTTTGAATATTGGGTGTAATCAAGTTAAAAATTGACAATTAACCAAGTTACTTGCTTGCTTGCCTTCACTTTTGTTTATATTCAGTATGCAGTACAGCACAAAGCAAAAATAGAGAAATGGGTTCAGAAGAATTCATAATTCATCAATATAGAGCATACATAATCCTGTCAATTTCTACAGGTATTATCCTAGTATATATATATATATATATATATATATATATATATATATATATATATATATATATATATATATATATATATATTCATTCCTCACATGGAAAAGAAAAAGTGCTCACCTGTAATGGGAAAATCCACATAACGCCTGCTTTTGCCACAGTAATATTCAGTACCTTTAATGATTACAAGGTGAGCAGGAAAGTTTACACCCCAAGCCAAAGTACTTGTTGCAATGAGAACCTAAAATAAACAAACAAAATTTAATCCTTTATGACCAGTGCTTCCTTCAGTCAGGATAAAGGCAGCTGCCTAAGATTTCACTCCTCTCAATAATCATCATATATAATGGTATCTGGCAGATTCATCAACAACAATTCAATGAGATGTATGATTTATTGAGATATGCAAATTACTGAGTAAGTCAAAATGAAATAAAATAATTAAATAAAACAAATTTCACAAACAAACACTTTTCAAATTTTTTTAAAATTTATGCTAAAAAAAGTTCAGATACATAAAATTTAAAGGATATCTTAGAATCTAAATAGGTTTTCATCAATTGATTTTTCACGTTGTAGTCAAGGGTCATTTCTACATCTAAATGTTCTTAACTAAATTTTAGATATTTATACTTACTTTTTTGATGATGAAGAAGTAAACTATTATTTAATTTTTGACTTTTTATTTTCACCATCTTAATTTTTTAGCAGCTTTTTAAAGAAATCGAAAATTATTATTTATTCATAGACATTTCCATCATTCAGTTGTTTGATTTAATGCCTGAAAAATCGATCATCTAAAAACTGATAAAAAAGATGAAGGAAGTGAAACTCATCAGAATTGTGTAGTGTAATGGATGATTGTTTTCAGTTAATCTAAGGTCTAAAACAGCTCTTTAAACTGCAAGATACCCAAATTGATTTTCAGGTGTAAGTTGTGTAAATGATAATGAAATGATCTAATATAAATAGCAACTTAATCTAGAGATCCTGGACTATAGAAGAAAATGTGCTGACTTATCGGAAGTCTATAGAATCTGGAACAATATAGGCATGGTAATGGGAAAACGACAAGAGCCTGCTGCCAAACAATTGCTAAATCCTCAAATATATTTTTGTTCCAGTAAATTCTTTTTAATTCTTGATTTTTGAAGATCTTGGTAAATTGTACATTACGATAAATGTTGGTAATTTGTTGTTGGTAAATCTTCCACAACCCATGTATAACTAGCAGAAAATCTGTCTCATAAGTTTCCTACTAGTATATATATATATATATATATATATATATATATATATATATATTGAATGGAAAGTAAGGGTTCAGTTTAGCATTATATTTCATCATAAACAGAAGGCCCATCTAAAAACCTTAGTTTTTTTTCTTGAAACTTTACTTCAAAACCTACCCCTATGTTCATTGATTATGCATACCAAATTCAGCTGAGCAGAAGCAATGTTTGGGGGGTGGGGATAACAAACAGAGCCGGTTGTTTTATACATAGCCGTGTCTGGTATACTTGGATTATGAGCAGTAGCCATCAGCCCCTCACCCTTCCTTGTCTTTTACTAAACTACCAGACATGCTTATTTCTCCTCTCACTACCGCATCTGAAACACTTATGGTAACAGTAGCCACCATCAGCCAGGCCTGTTGCTGTACACTGTATGATCATCATCAGCAAAGAAACGGGTAACGGACTGGTGCATTTTGATATATGCCACTTAAATCAGAAATTTAACAAAAATTCTATGAATATTTAGATCAGTATCCTTTTTTTCATGGTTTCGATCATTTTTTTTCCAGCTAGTGAACTCGTCAGCCTTACTTTTTTTCTTCTTTAATCTCCACTGATGTATGTAAATAACAATGATTCATCTTGAACTGCAATATTTTTTATTTATTTTTGTAAATATTACTTGGATTAGTGGAGATTAAAAAAAAAATTTGAGATTACTAAAACTGATATACATCTGAAGAAGGTCAAAGAGACCACCAGCTAAAATAAATCAAAGATGAGGATATAAGTCTGAATAATTCCTCAAATAATGACAATACTTCACTACAGAACCTCAGACAAGAGTTCAGTGAATACAGGAATGCCTTGAATAGTGCAGGTTGGATTTGTGTGGGTTTTTCATGTAGTACGGTTAAGGTATTACTGTACAAATTAGTGTAACTAGGTACTTACTATAGCACAGATGGTGTTATGAGGCGTTTAAATGTTGGACCCCAAAATATTAATCTAGTTCCAAGATAGCTGGATTCAGATCCAAAATAGCTAAATTGGACATTTTAGAATGAAAATTAATTTTTTCTCAAACCATCCTAGAACTCTCAAGAGAATCTTTGCAACCCTCATTTGGGTTGTGATAATGGATTTGGAAAACACTATTCAAGTGAATTATTAAATATGATGATAGAATTTATGGAGACTGTCACAAAATTGCAGATATATCCTACCTGTATTTTTTGATTGACAAACAATTCTTCGACAATTTTTCGATCTTTCTCTTGAAGGCCAGCATGATGAAGGCCAATACCAAATGCTAATGTCAACTTCAGATTTGCATCTTTTGCAGCCAACAATAAGTTGTCCATCTGAAAAAATAATCAAAATAGAAGTAAATGAGTAAAGTTTATCAACAGTATTTCTTCTGATAGAACAAAGTTTCAAAAGTTTTGAATTCAGGATATTTTTACATAATTCATTGGGTCTTTCCTGTTGAATAAAAGATTCTTATTAAAAATTGTACATGATATATCTATGACTGCATTCTCATCTTAAAAAGGTCTCATTCAGTGTATCTTTTGTGTGACAGCATAAACAACCTGAAATACAAAAGCTGTGTGAAGAATAATGCTATATTTATTCATGTATAATGTAATCTAATGTGTTAAGTCAGTGCAAAAATAATTGCATTTTTCGTTATTTTAAACTGATACTCATTATGGAATAAATTATTATTTAACTATGTCCATGGAATATACCATTTTGAAGAAGAATGAATTTGAATCAATAAGAGAGCCTTGAAGGTCGTGGGCATCCTTCTGTGATTGACAACATCAAATTGAGGGCCATTATAGAGGCAGACCCAAGCAAAACAACCTGAGTGGTTGCAGAGGATCTACACATTGACCATTCAACAGTTGTTCTATATTTGCATCAAATTGGAAAAGTAAAAAAGCTTGACAAACGAGTATAGTACAAGTAGAATTTAAGTAAAAATGAATTTGCTTTTACAAAGTCTGCTCTGCACTTCTTTTGCACAACAAAAATGATCCATTTCTTGATTGCATTGTGATGAGTTACAAAAAATGGATTCTTTACAATAATCTACAGCATTCTACTCAGTGGCAGGATAGAGACCAAAACACTTCCCCAAAGCAAACCAGAATCAGAAGAAGATTATGGTCTCTGTTAGAAATCATCATTGGAATCATTCAATAAAACTTCTTGAATCATGGCAAAACTGTCACAGCAAAGAAGTATTGTCAGGAGATTGACAAAACTCACCAAGAAGTGCAATGTTTATGTCCAATATTGATCTATTGAGAGGGACTGATTCTCCTCCATGAGAACATGTCATGTGTATAATCATGCAGAAATTGAATGAACCAGGCCATGAAATATCAGCTTACCAGAACATTCAGTGACCAACTACTTTTCAAACATTTTGACCACTTCCTGTAAGGGAAGGTCTTCAACAACCAAACAGCAGCTAAAAACATCTTTGAAGAATTAATTGTGGTTCCAGGGCCACAGAATTCTATGCTTCCAGAATTAATGAACTTGTACCTTGTTGTGTAGATTCTGAAAGTTCTTATTTTGCTTAATAACTCTCATTCTAAGCTGAGATAAACTGCTTCAAAGTTGATTATGAGAAACTACAATTATTGAGACTCACTATTTTTTACATAAATAACCCCACAAATGTTTTTTATTTTCATGTACAGATGCAATCCTCATTTCCTTATGGAACGGCATAAACAATCTGAAATAGAAAAGCTTGGTTTAAATAAATATCTATTCACATACAACTCAATCTTTTGTATATTGTGACCCACTATGTAAAAACCATAAATATATTTTATTTTCATGAATACAATCCTACCATAACTAAGCATAAAAGATATGAAATAACCATTCAAACTAGGCAAAAGCAGTTGTATGTGTAGATTGGTTGTTTATGAGAGGAGACATTTTAGAGAGGGACAACTGTACATAGCAGTTACTTTAAACAAAACAGCCAAAGTATTACACTTGTATACAATGTGAACACCCGATTTTTTATTTTGATACAACATTTTTCACATTGTACACGAATATATACAGTCATTTTAATAAGAATTATCCAGAGATGTAACGAGGATTCAGATTAATTACTTGTGTGCACGAAAACGAAAAACATTATTTCTCATGTAAACTGGTCCTTATAGAATATAAGAAGCAAAGGGAAAGTTATTTGGAGAATATTTTATACAGGAGGTTTGTAGTGATTAATCAAGGAATTTAGGGTTAAGGTTAAAGGTTTTCATTGATGACAACAATTGTCACTGGTAATGAATTATCGGCTTCTTTTTGTTTCTTCTGTGTAATAATTGGTAATCAATGATATCTTGGCTTAGTCGCTTGTTGTTTCTTACCATGACCCATATAAATAGAAAATTAGCACAATTTGACCAACATCAACTAATTATTACCAACTTTTATTCAGAATGAAAGAAAATAGTTATTCGTCTTATCTATCTTATACTTTGTCAAATCGGCTGGTTGTGTAACTGTAAGAAGAATTCTTTTTTATACAGTCTTGGTGTCATTAATCCACTCAAAAAAACTCAAAGCCCAAAATAATATCTGATCAATGCATCTATGCATTATGATGTCTTAATACAAGTTTTCATGAACAAAAATATTGTACATGAAGTCAGCATTTATAGAAATATTATTCTTTGTGCAGCCTTATTGAGTATTTCTGGGAGCCTGCAGCAAGCTACAAGGATAAACATATGAAAACTTGTTTTTTTTAATGTCTTGATTTGATCACTGTCTACCTGACCATAGAGCATCATTCAATGGAATTTACACTTTAGAAAGTTCAAAGTACTTTCTACAGATCTCTGTTTCGCGTCCGAGTTGCATTTTTATCTTTCATTAAATTAAAAAATAGCTTGATATACTGAAAAAGTTATTTTGAGGATACTAATCTAAATAATTCATCAAATGACAATACTTCACCTCAGAACTTCAGGGTAAAGTCACTAACTATGTTCTTTTGACTGAGTCAAAGTGGGATCATGAATCCAACAGCTGGGTGGTTTTGTATTACTTAATTCTTAAATTCATTCAAGTAATAAAAAAGTAATTCAAGTGGAGTAACAACCCATTAAAATTATCTCTCATGCACTTTTTGATAATTTTTTTCTTACTTCAGAACACAGATTTATGTATCAATTTATTACATCTATTAGATATTCAGTTGTAAATATCAGTTGATTTGTATGAAAATAAAACACAGTGAATTCTTTTTTCATCAATTTTACTCTCTCCGAGCATATAGCATATCACCCCCAGGCACTGGAAATCCTTGCTATGTCACTGGACCTGACACAGGAGTTACAACATTAAAATATATATTTGGTATTGAAAAGGATAGAAGCAAATAAAACATGAATATTCATTGTTCAACAGAAAAAAAATTATATCTTAGAAAGAAGTCCACGAAAGAAAAACGTTCACTCAATTCTTCAAATAAATTCCACTCTCTAAACACCAATTTCCAACTATAAAACTATATAAAATTAAGTACAATCCAGATTTGGCTCCCAGCAACTTCTGGCTAAAGTCACTGTTGGAAGGGACATTTTAGTTCATGAATGAGATTATGGAGAATGTTACCAAGCAGCTAATTGCAATCATGTCATTGCCCTAGGAAGCCTCTTTTTTTCATTGATATCAAATGGCTGAATACTTTCTGGACAGACCTTGCATTTTCCCTTACTAGCAAATAGAACAGGTCTGGTTGATCACACAATAGAAACCGTCACGTTACCAACAGCATGTTGTATTGAGGGTGATTAAAAAATTGGAAAAAAAGGTAATCTATAAGTTAATTTTCTCGCCTTTTGATGGATCACAAAAAATTGTGAAATAAAATAAAAAGACACAAAATAGGTACCAATTTAGCATAACCTCACATAGCAAATTGACCCCCCCCCCTGCACTAAAAACTGTTTTTCCTGCAGAGGGGTGTTGAAATAAAAAAAAATTTCTAACACACGAGTGGTAAATGTTGAAATTTTCAGCCCTCCAGCTCCATTGTTGCAGCCTGTGTGCGTCGTACATACTTAGCCAGCCAGACCAACTTGAAAACTGGAGAAACCTATTTTGATGGTTTTCATTCTGTTTCCAGCATTATTATTCATTTTGTAACAGAGAAAATATATCTTAGAAAAAAGTCCATGAAAGAAAAAATTTCACTCAACTCAATTTGATTTTTTTCTAATAGATTAATATATTTTTGGAATAAGTTGCCAAGTTATGTTGGAAATAGCACTAGCATAGAGAGTTTAAAAAATGATTTAGATAAGTTAAGAAATCATCGAAATGACATGAGCTTACAATGACATTTGTCTGATGAAATTTTCAAGAGAACCTGATCGATTGTGATAAATTGTAAATATTGTTTATATTCATAAACATTTATTAGTGATTTTATGAATTCTATTTCATTTTAAAATTGATGTGTAAATATTGTTTATAAATGGAGACACCCAAAGCGGTATAATAATAATAGTAATGAGAGAAAGAAGAAAAACAAGACTGTTTTAAATTTCAAAAATATGATATAACAATACAGAAAATTTTTGATATTATGATACCTTCCTCAATCAATATTCAAACGGAAAAAAACTTTCAAAATGGTGAGTTCTGCAATGAAAACTCAAGTATAATTTGATTGTCATAATGTAGTTCTAATAACATGATACCTTTTCAAAAAAATGATTTTAAAAAATTAGAAAAAGTGAAAACTACGTTAAAAACAGAAATAGAATTTAACTGTCACAAATCAAAATTTTCAGTATTGTTATATTACATTATAATTTATAACAGACATGTTTTTCTTCTTTCTTTTAAAATATTAATCACTGAGGCATTATTGATCATAAGTAGTTAATAATAATAACAATAACAGTAATAATAATAATAAAGATAATTCTTTTTCAAATAAATCTTACGCTCTAAACACTAGTTTCAAATAATTTATTTCAGTAAATGTTTTTTTTATAGTTATAATTTGTCAGTGGCGAATGGAATGACTAAGAAAAAAGGAGAGTCGAGTTCACTCATCTTTGCTAATTTTGAAAATGGTGAGTTTTTCTCTTTCTCTGGATTCTATTAAAGGTAACTATTTTGCTGATAAATATATCACCTACCTACCATTTTAATAAATGGACTCTCCCTCTTCAATCCCTTTTTAATAAAATGTTAGATGAAATTGATAAGGCATAAAAATTTACCTGCACTAGTAACTGCTCTGAAGTAGTGAACTGGACTAGAAGGAAATGTAGAGAAACCACTTGAACTCCATATAAACAGGGGAAGATATTTTTACAAAAAGCATTATGGCCTCATATATATATATATATATAAGTTGTAATGTTAATGTGTATGTTTATACACTTATAACTAAAGAACTAGGTTTCATATACAAAAATAAAACAATAATCAAATTTGCCAAGTTCATCTCTCCATCTTGTATTCTGCCAGCCTCGGTTTCACATGTGATCTCTGGGGATCCATATTGTGAGTTGTGGTGTCCATTGGTTGTCTGCCATTCTTGCAACATGGCCATCCCATTGCCTTTTAAGTTTTTTTAATAGATTCTATGATGTCTCGGACTCCCGTTTTCTTCCTGATATATTGTGCTGTCTTGTGATCTCTCCATGTAAGGTTGGGCATGATTCTCTCATGCGTGCGTTGCATGCTTCTCAGTTTGTGGGTCTGTTTCTTGGTTAGGTTTCATGTTTCAGTTCCATAGGTGACTATCAGAAGAATGCATTGATTGCATACTCTTCTTTTTAGGATTATTGGGATCGTCTGGTTTTTATTAATTGTTTGACTTGAATTTTTCCATCTGAATTCAAAGTAGGGTATACTACCAATGCATTCTCTCGATAGCCACCTATGGAGCTTAAACATGGAACCTAACAAAAGATTGACCCTCAGACTGAGAACCATGCTATGTGCACAGGAGAGAATCATGCTTAATGTCACTTAGAGAGATCACAAGACAGCACAGTATACTAAAAAACAAACAGGAATCAGAGATATCATGGAATCCATTAGAAAACTCTCATGGCAATGGACTAGTCATGTTGCAAGAATGTTTGACAACTGCTGGGAATTACAAATCACAATGTAAATCTTCAGAGATAACATGCAAAATCTTGGCTGGCATAAAAAAAGATGACAGAGAGGTATGTGGTGAATCTTGGGGGAGGTCTATATCCAATGATGGACACTAAAAGGCTGATGATGAATTTCAAGAAGTAATAGTCAAAAAATTAATGACAGGTTTGGTTAGTCACTCAATAGAAGCCATCATGTGACCAATATCTTTGGCAGCATGCTGTGTTGGGGGTGATAAATTGGAAAATTGGAAAAAGAGGTGATCAATGATTGATTTACCTCTCTTGCCTTTTGATGGATCACTAAAAAGTCTGAATTTTCAGATAACAAGCATGAACACAGCCAAGTACAAACTATAGATCACATGAAATCACACTGCAATTTGAACCACCCACTAAAAACCATTGGGTTTTTTTTTTGGTTTTTTTCAAAAACAAAATGTTTTTGTAGACATAATAAAGTTGAAATTTTCAGCACTCCAGCTTCATAGGTGTTATTCTTTCATAGCTAGCCAGCCATCCAGCCAGCAGAACCAACTTACTGGAGAAATCTATGGTGATAGTAATATGTATAAGACAAATTTTATTATTTTAATGATCGGATTTGGGTTCTTGGTCTTCAGTACAAAAAAACTAAATATATGAAAGTTAGCGCGACAATGCACAGAGCCTGCATCTCTTTCTCTCATTATTCATTAAAAAAGAGCATACATCTTCATGAATAATTTTAGTGTGAATATGACAGTACATGTAAATTGGACAGTCGAGTTAGAGGAGGAAGGGATCAGATAGATAGACAGTTCTGGTTAGTCACTCAATAGAAAATGTTACATGACTAATGTCTCTCGGAAACATGCTGGGTTGGGGTGATCAATTAAAAAAACTTGAAATAAAGGGTGATCAATGAATAAGTTACTTATCTCGCCTTTAGTTGGGTAGTGATCACTACGAAATTCTATACTAAAAAAAAAACAAGCATGTATAAATGCTGCCAGACACAAACTAAGCATTTAGCATAAACTTATATTGCAAATTAAACCCAACCAACTAAAAACCTATTCAGGTGGGAGTTAATTTTCAGAAAACGAGTGGATGTTTTTGTAAACACAGGTATATGTTAAATTTTTCAGCCCTCTAACTCGATTAGTACAGCAGGTAAATGTTATACATATATACTCTTAGATGCTTAAATGCCGGGGAGGGGGTCAGAATAAGCGGGGGGGGGGGTCGGAATAACAGTTCAATTTAATTTGGTTGAACTACCTGTTTTTATAGAAACGATTAATTCAACCAAGTTCTTCCCCTTGCAATGTTTGTCTTTTGATGAGGAAATTTTGACGAATCCATAGTTCACCCCCACCATATTGCCAACTATCAGCGCAGGAGTATCCTAGAACAAGGGGAGGATGGTGGAAATTCTTCCCAAATTGATAAGCGGTGAGGCGGAGGAGCAAGAGTACATAGCCAGCCAGACCAACTTAAAAACTGAAGAAACCTATACTGGCAATTCTCGTGACAGTTTTGGTTCAAGTAGTTTTGATGAATAGATAGATAGATAGATAGATAGGTTGATAGATATAAACAGACTGGGGGGGAGGGATAGATAGGTAAACAGATATAAACAAGACTGAAAGGAGAGTCGAATGAGAAATCAGTTCAGAGTCCGGGGGAAACAATGAGGAAGTGGCAGATGGCACATGGGAGAGATAAAGACATTTTGAAGAGCAGTCGGGGGAGGGAGGAGACTGGCCTCACCCCTAACCTCTACAAATCTAAACATATGTGACCGGTGAGATCTAAGAAAAAGAGGATAGGTGAACCGTGGTTAATAGAAAAACTAAATGAGTAGTTTCATTCTAAGGTTTATTGTTTTCACTGGAGTGAAAATGAGACGGTTGAGATGGTAAGAGAACAAAAGAGTCCCAGGGTGAAGAAGAGACCTTAAATTATAATGAAGTTGAATGGCAGTTAGTGTTAGAAGGGAGATAGACCGCGAGAGGTCACTCAGCAGGAAGTGTCTTTGCTTATTTATTTTCTGAATGTAACATGAGATGGGCCAGGGTTTCAATATGTATGTGTACTAAAACATACAGACAGTTTCTCATTCTATATCTTTTAAATTGTATCAATAGCTCTTTTTACTGTTTTAAATATTGAACATCGTGATTTAACATCTACAACAGATAAAATCTGTTTTCCTTTGTGTTCTGTTTCTTTGTTACAAATTGAGACTATATATATATATATATATATATATATATATATATATATAAATGATTGTAAATTGTGTTATATCACACAGAAATGATCTCCCGTTGCTACACGGTAAATGTATCACTTGAATTAGACAATGTAAATGATTAAAGAAAATGGGGCTGCTACAGGAATCGAAGCTGCACCCGATAGGGTAGCCACTTTAATGTAGTATTGCTCTTACCATTGAGCTGAACAGCTGCTGGTAATGCAAAGGCCTAGATAAGGGTTTTCACTTCAAACTCTCATATCGTTTTATTCTTGGTCTATTTGTATCTTTTCAACGCGACAGTCATGTATTGAGAAATGGATACATATAATCTGACAGGATGATAATAAATTGCATTATATCATACAGGGACTCTACTGGTGAATGTGAACATTTTGTACCTCAGGCACTTAACAACCAGCAATATGATTTGTTCTTGCAATTATGAAAACAAAAAGCCCATTTTCATTTGAATAACTTGTATAAATTGTCTCAAAGGAATCTTCAATTAATACTTCATAAACACATGGTGATAAGTAAATTATTAAATTTTAAAATACCAATCTCTTCAGTATAAGACTGTCCTAAAATTCTACTAAAATTTAATTGTAAGCATAAAAATTAAACAAAAAAATTTAAACAAAAAACAAAAATTGGGGATTATAGATATTCATATTTTTCTATTTTTAGTTATTTTATTTTACCAACAGCATATTTCTAAAATTGAATAATAATAAAAATTATACCGGATGTAAGATATGTACGTGGTTACCTCTTATGAGGCATTATCTGAATTATACCTTCCTCCATTCTATGTTGTATTAATCAAATTTTTGATTGACTTGTTGTCTCAAATATATTGTTAAATATGGTTAATCTAACTTCAAATGTTATTGTCATATATATATATATATATATATATATAGTAGAATGTGGATTCGCTACACAAGCTAGCTCATGTTTCTGCCCTCTTTGGGCCTCATCAGACAAATCGAGCACTCTATGAAGTAAATCCATTACATTTCAGAAGTGGCTTTATATTATTGATATATTATTATATTATGTTATACTGCTAGCCTGATTTGTACCACACACACACACACACACATATATATATATACATATATATATATATATAAATATAAATATATGAATTATAAGTTGCGTTATATTATATAGAAACTTATTTGAAATGATCACCCATAATTGAACGGTTATTGTATCACTTACCCCAATCAAAGTGAATGGAATAAACAATCAAAGAAAATGGAGCTGCTGCAGGCATTGAACCTGTGACTGATAGGGTAGCAGGTTCAATATAGTGATGCTCTTACCATTGAGCTAAACAGCCATTGGTAATGCAAAAGCCCAAATAACCGCTTTCACATTAAATTCTCAGTTCGTTTATTCTCGGTCTATTCGTTTCTTTCAACACGACTGTTATGTATTATGAAATGAATATATTTGGTCTGACAAAATGAATTATGAATAATGTTATATCATATAAAACTTATTTGAGATGATCTCATGTCGTTACATGGTTATGTATCACTCGCCCCAGATAATGTATATAGAATAAACAATTAGAGAAAAACGGGCTGCTGTAGGAATCGAAACTGCCATCAATAGGGTAGTCGCTTCAACGTAGCGATGCTCTTACCACTGAGCTAAACAGCCACTGGTAACACAAAGGTAAGAGCATTGCATTACACAGCCAGTTTATACAGTAATAAAAATTTTGATAACTTTCTGTGGTTCTATCGATTTTTTCATTTGTTTTTCCCTCTGGAGATTCGAGCAGACAATGTTTAGACTTTTGAAAACCGAAACCAAAGTTAAGTGATACTTAAGTAAGGATATTTAGTTCATAACAGAGAGAGACTTTGAAATTTAATTCATTTAAAAATTTTTAACCATAGATTGAAATTTCAATAAAACTTTTTTTATTGATTTTTGAATGAATTTTGTAAAAAATGTATGAAAAGAGACACACTAAGAAAGAGGTAACCTTGTTTATATGGATGAAAAATAATGTTTGGATGTAAAGGTACCATATTTTACATCCTCAAAGGCAAGCATTACAAAAAACAAGTAGCTTCAGAAGAAACACCATAATTCCCCAACTACTGAAAATTACTGCACTTGCTGCATACATAATAAATCTTAAAATAATGGGCTATTGATTGGTGAAAACTCCAAGTTTCTATCTTCATTGGTTTCCGACTAATGAACAGGTTTGACCTGGCAGGGCTAAGTCATTTAAGAAAATCTAAATGACTCATCAAAACATGTTAATGAATGGTGAAAACCACATGCTTCTATCTTGAATAGTTTCTGAGATATGGGGGAGTTCTGTGAGCAATACTTTTGATAAAAGAAAAGCAACTGAAACTGGAAACAGTAGCTACTGTCTTGAACAATTTTAAAACTGCCCTTGAAGAGAAGAATACTAAGTCAACAGAAAAGTGCATTTCTGGAGAAAATACTAGAATAGTGTAGTTTTTATGCAACACAGTTGATACATTGCCACACAAATTAATGTAACCGAGCATAAGCTGATAAAAACTCATAAAATTATAATAAGATCTTGAACAGAGCAGCTTCGAATGGTGCAGAAAATGTCGAAACAAATCAACCGTACCATTCAAAGTATTTCTTTATATGTTTACTCAAGCTTTACAATATGCAAAATTAGTAAAGCATAAAATAGATTAATCCAGTTGTAAGAGGATTTCATCTTAGTCCGAAGCCATAGTGAGGCAATTGGTTCACACTTTTCACTCGGTATTCATGAGTAAGAAGTGCATAATAAATTGTTCACCAAACTGTTGTAATTCTTTAAAAAAATCATACTGTTCAAATTCCAGAAGATTGTATGCTTCTGTTCTAAGTATACATGTAGTGCTATCATTAGATGTAAATCATTTTGAAAAAAATATTATGTTTAATACATCACTGTTAACACATATGTTTAAGGTCTTAGATACTGTGTAAATATGATTATTTGATGTGTGATTTTATATACAATTTGTATACTTTTCTTTCACACTAATAAAATGTTGAATAAAAAAAATACAAGAAAAGATTTTTCTTTCTCACAATAGATTCTTTGTCAGTTAAAAGTAAAATATAACATTTTTTTTATGTGAAATCTCTTAAAAAAAGATCAAAGGAAGAGCAAGATTGAAATGCTTTTTGTTCATGTAGAAACTAAGGATTATTTACATACCAAGTGGCACTTCTGCCTGGAATCAGACTCTAGTTTTTGTTCACTCATTGAAAAAACTTTATCAATAAAAATACATATACACAGTATATGTGGTACAAATCAGGCTAGCAGTATAACATAATATAATAATATATCAATAATACAAAGCCACTTCTCAAATGTAATGGATTTATTTCATAGAGTGTTCGATACATACAACATTTTACTCATGTAGTTGAGTTGTTTTAGAGTAGGGCTGGAAATAAATAAATAGTAGGTTGTGGATTCGCTACACAAAATAGCTCATGTTTCAGCCCTCTCTGCCCAGAGAGGGCTGAAACATGAGCTAGTATGTGTAGTGAATCCACAACCTACTATTTATTTAAAAAAAAAATATGTATATATATATATATATATATATATATATATATATATATATAAAATGCAATTTTCAGCATCAAACATGTAAACAGCAAATTTTTCTGTGAACTACAGTAAATATTTTTCTCTGAAAAGATGGCTGGCCCCTGTTGAAATACGCCCACGGAATAATAAAAAATTTTGAGATGTAAGGCCTATCTCTTGAGTTTTCCTCTTCACCTTCCAATTGTCATTTCCATCAACACTCTATCCGATCATTTCAGATCCACAATACAAATGCACACTTACACACACATATATATATAGGTGTAAAATGTTTCAATGAGCAAACAGATACTACACTCTGATCATAGGTAAAAGTTCCAGAGAATGATACTTTGATGCTAATGTGCATCTATGAAAAATGATGGGATTATTCATGTATGGATCAGAGTATCTGTGCACACTTCTTAGGATCAAACTATTGCTTCCTAGCATGCATATATATATATATAGAGAGAGAGAGTGAAGAAAGTATCCGATACATTTCAAAAAGACCATTCTAACATGCTTATACAGCTTCGAAATTGGCAGAATTTGAGCCAAAGATTAAAAAATACAAATATCATAAAAATATTGAGACAAGATTAAACATTAAGATGTTAGGTACTAAAATCAGAAATCTTTGGTCCAAATTCTGTCATGTTTGATGGTGTATAGTAAAATAAATTTAAAAAAATGTATCACATACTTTTTGCACTCACAGCATATATATATATAAAATAGTGGGAACTTCTAAGTCACTCAGACCCATAATAAGCACCACCTTAGTCATCTCACTTGTACAAATCAGAGCCAACATATTTTTGATGACCTGTATGGTTAAAACCTATGTAGTTCCTTACTCTCATCATACCTCAATTTATACTATCCCTAACCTATCAACACAACCTAACACCAAAGCACTTCCCTCTTACCCTGACACCCTATGTCCTTTCCAAGACCCATTACTGCTGCTAACACCACATACTTCATCACAGACAGAACTTTGTCTCACACTACAGGATGCCCCTAGTAGACGGGATACCATTTTTTGCTCACTAAGCAAAGCTCCTGATGATGGACTAATGTTCCACATCAAACATATAACCTTTAAAGATACACACAGCACACACTACAGAAAATAGGAATAACTCCCGAAACATATCTAGACCATCAATGAAAATATTTACAAATAAATAAACCTAACTTCCATACACTTTCACTCCTGAGTCTGTTTCACTATCTACAGCTAAAATTATATATATATATATATATATATATATATGGATATACATTGCATTTCATATGTGAACTAGTTTACCTCTGCCATAAAAAATGATAGCATATTCGAAAAATATATGGATAAACATTATGTATGTGGATAATAGAAACTTGCAGAATAGCATTCAGTTGACTATACAGCAGGAACAAATTTTTATCAAGTTTTGTTTTTATTACTTTTTCTATTTTTATATAATTTGTCAAGTTAGCAATTTTACTACATCATTAGAAGATGAATGGAATCCTATTATACTACATTATCAGAGCATGAATGAAGTACTATTTTATGTCAACTGCACGAAAGAAATCCTATACCACTACGTCAGTTACATAAACAGAATTAAAAAAACCGTCAGTTGCATGAATGAAATTCATTTCTTCATGTCAGCTGCATGAATGTAATTTCTTTTTTTATGCCAGTTGTATCCCTCAGACAGAGGGACATCAGCACTTTTCTAATTATTACATGCGTGGATTATTGATTACCTACAAGCGTTTTTTTTTTAGTTTAATAAATCTTTTCATAATTTTGATGCATTGATTCCCAATGCTATCTTGTTATCAATTTAATTCTGCAAATGCAGATTTGTTCCCCTCAATTACAAATGGTGAAGATAATAGGTCAGGTTAGTCTCTTAATAAAAACTGTCATGTGACCGATGTCTTTTGGCAGAATGTTGTGTTCGGGTTGAAAAATTAGTAAAGGAGGTGATCAATGACAAAGTTACTTCTCACATTTTGTTGGACAGTGATCTTTGAAAAAGTCTGATATTTCAAAAAATAAGTGTGAATGCTGCTGGATTCAAACTAAAGGATCAATCGTAAATTGAGAACCATGCAACGTGCACATGAAAGAATAATGCTGGGCCTCACATGGAGAGACCACAAGACAGCACAGTACAACTGGGAAAAGACAAGAGTCACGGACATTATAGAATCCATTAAAAAGCTCAAATGGCGGTGGGTTGGCCATGTTGCAAGAATGGCAGACAACCGATGGACATCACGACTCACGACATGGATCCCCCGAGATCACATGTGCAACCAAGGCTAGCAGAATATTAGATGGAGAGACGAGCAAGACAAGTTCAGAAAGTACTGGCTCCACAACGCCCATGATAGAGAAGTGTGGCAAAACCTGGGGAA
This sequence comes from Thysanoteuthis rhombus, assembly GCA_963457665.1. NCBI lineage: Eukaryota > Metazoa > Mollusca > Cephalopoda > Oegopsida > Thysanoteuthidae > Thysanoteuthis > Thysanoteuthis major. Next base: position 3,493,474 of record OY735211.1, on the reverse strand, counting down.
GGTCTATGTCCAATGACGGATGTTAAAAGACTGATGATGATGATTACATTGCAAATTGAGCTCCCCCACCCACTAAAAACCAACTAGGGAAGAGGGAAATAAAAACAAAGCAATAGACACAATAAGGTGTAAATGTTTAGGGGCCTGTAAACGTCTTACTTGGTCAGCCAGATCAAGTTGAAAACTGAGAGAAACTTATTTTGACAGTTTTGAATGAGTTTCCAACAGGTCAGGTAAGTCAATAAAAACCAACACAGAAACAATTTGTCTTTTGGCAGCATACCATGTCGGGACCAATTTTGTATAAACTCACATTGTAAATTGCACCCCCCCAACCCATAATTGGGGTGTTACAAAAGCCAAAAACACAATTTTTTTGTAGTTATAATAAGGAATAAATGTTCAAATTTTCAGCACACATGGTATATGTAGACATACATTAGCAGAATCACATGAAAACTCAAGGAACCTACGTTGATAGTTTTGGTTGATGGGTCCTGACAAAATTGAACCTGACAAGTTCTAATTATATGAAAGTAAAAACACAGGTCAACAGGTCTTTTGGTATTCAAGATCCAGTATAGATATCCTCCGCTCTGAGATATCACTTTATACCACTTTTTCACTTTAAAAAAAAAAAATAAGTGAAAAGCAAAAATAGTGTTCAGCATTTATTTTACAGAGCCGTTATAGAGGCACTGTACACCCTCTTCTTTTCTCTCTCCAACACACCGTTCTCCTGTACCTCCTCCTACGCCAACGTTCGATGACTCAGCCTAACATACCGCCTCACCATTTTTGGGGTCTAGGAATTTTTCACATGAATTAATGGTGCCTGTTTTTTTGCTTTATGCCAAATGAACTTATAGAGGGTTTCAATAGGAATACTTTGCTTTTGGATAGCAGAGAACAGCTGTATCTGATTAGAGGCATTTGTCACCATGTGCTTACCAGAGAGAAAGAAAATTAGTTTAGAATCAAGCCAAAGAAATATTATTTTTTGTAATAAATATGATTTTAGTATCTGGGATTTTACAAGTAAGATAAAATACCATATACACATGATTAAAATAGAAAATTACCACTGGAAATATTATGAATGAAAAAAGAAAGAAAAAACCCAGGTCTGGTTAGAGTCACTCAATAGAAACTATCACATAACCAACATCTTTTGGCAGTATGCCATGTCCAGGCTGATCAATTAAAAAAATTGGGAAAAAGGGTGATCAATGGATTAGTTACTTCTCTCGCCTTATGTCGGGTAGTGACTGATAAAAAAAAGTCAAATATTAAGAGAACATACTCTAAGGGATCAATTTAGTATAAACTTGAATTGCAAACTGAATTACCCTCTATTACCTGATTCAAGAGGGGAATTCTGAAGAAAAAGTTTTTTCAAGACATAATAAGGAGTAATTGTTTAAATTTTCAGTCATCTAGCTATATTAGTATAGCCTGTACACATGACACATATGTAGCCAGACCAGCTTAAAAACTGAAGAAACTCATGTCGACAGTCTTTTTTATGGTTTCTAATTAGTTTTAAATCAGAGCAAGGAAAGCTTATTTTTTGTAACAATTATGATATTGGTATCAGGGATTTTACAAATAAGATCAAATACCACATACAAACTAAATGGAAAATTACCACTGGAAATATTGTGACTGAAAACAAAAATACATGAGTTCCCCGAGACTTCTTTGATCTTTACAATTTCTCATCTTGGAGAGTATAGACACTTGAGTGTTGCAGCCATGGTGGCACCAAAGAACGACTGATCCTGATCATGCTGGCCATTATTGGCGCTGTCAGAAACAAAGTCAGGCAGGAGGCAATATATCAAATATCTCGGTATATTCACTTCATTTTTATTATTTTTTTCTTTTTACCCACAACATCAAAAAGCTAAACGTTCAAAAAAAAAGGAAACAAATTTTGAAAATGAGCCTTTTCATATTTCAGTATTACCATTTTCCTTTTGCGCCTTTTGATCGGTTCATTATAACAAAACTCTGGAGATAAAAGAAGTTATCTATAATTGAAGACTTGATTAAAAAAGATTAAAAGTGTAGTCCCATCAGCTTTATGCAGTCAAGAGAACAACAGGTTCTTTTTATGCATGAGAAATTGATCCGAGTCTGCAACACATCTCAGTTGATTGGAAGAAGCAAGGACATAAGTAGATGATACAGTTCTCCATTATCAACATGCTGCTAGGGTCAACTCACATTGGACACATTGGTTCTTGTATGATCTTCAAAGTTTAGCTACAGAATTTAATAATGCAGTGAACTTTCATCAAAACAGACTGATGGGAGGGAGGGTTGTCCATTTTAGTCAAGTGTCTCAGTTAAATGATGACAGGGGTTAATATTGTATATGTATACGATATTGGAAAGTATGTACACTGTACAGGATACATCATATAACTATACAAAGCATATATATATATATATTTTATGAAATTATTTAACATATAATCAGGTTAATTAGATCAGGTCTAATTAATTAGGATCTGATTCCTTTGAAAATCCCTAAATCGTTATAAGTTTGTTTACTTCTAAATGTGGAGAGGTAATTGTAATGGTAAATTTGAAGTGATCCAGTTATTATATTATATTATGCTATGTATGATGATGATGATGATCTTTCTGTCAGCCAGGCAGAAGTATAATGTGGTGAAGAAAGTATTAAATCAAGTATTGCAAGGAAAATGAGCAAGAAATGCAATATATAACAAGAGAAAATTTATTTGTGTAAAGAAGATGTTAGTACAATTCCTTGTGAAGTCATTGCTATCATGAGAAGTTCCGAATGGTCACTCTCTCAATTTGGATTTTCTTTGTTTTATCTGATATCTGGCTCAACAGGGTTAATTTCAATGGGGACCCACTGCATAACAATGTTATGGCCAAATTGCATTGGACATCTCACGTGATCACTGGAGTTAAGCAATGTCGAGCCTGGTCAGTACCTATAAATACCAGGTGCCATGGGCAATTGGGGATCATGTAAAGAGCCTCCTGTAGTGATCCCATTAATCCCCTTGAAGAAGAGATTGATTTCTACACTTCACTCAGTAACACAGGCCTAAGGCATCCCTCCCCTCCTCCAATCCTTTGACTGGCCCAGCTGAGAGCAACAAGAAATGAATGAATGAGTCTACGTGTTTATATCATAAAATACATTCAGGTGACAAAACACTTACAAATTCCAATTACACAGAAACCACAAGAGAAAGCCATTTATTATAATCATGGAAGATGTTTTCTAAACGTTATTGTAATCAAGACGAGTCAGTCACAAAGACATCATTCAAAATTATTTCAAAATACTCATACAAATCATACCAATTTTTTATATTTTTGTCTGTAAAGTACTTTATAACAATGAATTCAAAAACATAGCCATGTTACAGCAAAAACATGTTGTTCACACCAGTTCTCATATGATCACCAAAGTTGAGCAATGTAAGACCTGGTCTGTATCTAGATGAGTGACAGTCTGGGAAATCAGGTGCTGTAAGCAGTGGGTAATCCTTAAGAGAGCCTCCTGTGGTGATCCCATTAATCTTCCTTAGAAGGAGACCAATCTCTACATTACACTCAATAATGCAAACCAAAGCTACCCCTGGAGGACGGAAAATTTAAGTCTTTACTCCTTAATTCTGTCCAGTAAAAACGCTTTGTTTTTTTCTTAAGTCTCCACCTTGCCAAATAGTTTTGTTAGTGGGTATTAAATTAATAATTTAAGTTAATGCTAAATTGGTTCCTTAGATTGTGTCCAGCAGTGTTCACGCTTGTTTTTTGAAAACTCAAATTTTTTTAATCATCACCACCAGGCAAAAGGCGAGAGAAATAACTTATTTATTAATCATGCCCACTTCCATTTGAAAAAAAATTTTTTTTTCATTGACCACTGCCAACACGGCATGCTACCAAAAGACATGACATCACATGACGGTTTCTATCAAGTGACAAACCAGACCTGCAACTTTTCACACAACTGAATTTTGTTAGATGTATTAATCATTATGTATGATGTAGTCTATTTTCCTCATCTCTGTGTTCATAATATTTCAGCTGTGTACCCTCCCCCAGCCTTCGTTGAGTGTTGTTGGTTCTCGAATGTGGAATCACTTCTTGGAGCACACCAAAAACTGATGTGACATGTTCAGCCCAATCGAGCATGTGTTCTAAAGAGTGATTACACATCACAACAAATGATGAAGGCTAGAGGGTACATGGCTGAAACCTTGTGAACAAATGAACATATGTTTTGGTTTATGAGTGGCACTCTGTTCCTATTATCCAATTATCAACATGTTTACATGTACACATATTACTATTATTGTGAATACGTGTGTCTCAGAGTAAACATCTGTGAGGTGTATTTATTTGTTGTTCAGAACGGTATGTGTATATGCAAATGAAGAAAGTGCAAAAAGTGTCTGATTCATTGTGTGCATACATACATGTATGTATTTGTGTCACAAATCTAATAAATTCAGAGTGTTTGGTATCATACTGAATGGGTGTATGTGCATGGTAATGGTGAGCATGCTAAGGAACAGTCAACTAAGAATAATAAGAAATAAAAAAAAACCCCGATTATTGTAATTATATACCATTTGACTTAGATTAAGTACCTAATTAGAATTCATTTGAACCTATACACTGCAGGGTTAGAAATAAATGACAAAGTTGGCACTTATGTACTTACATTATTGCTAAAACAGGGCAAGTCTAGTTAGTCACTCAATAGCAACTGTCATGTGACCAATGTTCTTTGGCAGCATGCTGTGTTGGAGGTGATCAATAAAAACTTTGGAAGAAGGTGATCAATGTAAAAGTTACTTTTCATGCCTTTTATTGGGCAGTAATCACTAAAAAGTCTGAATTTTCAAAAATCAAGTGGTAACAAACCTGGGAACAATTTAGTACAAACTTACATTGAAATCTCCATTAAAAACCTATTGAAGGGGAACTTAAAAACAAAAACCCCAAACAAACCTTTTCTGTAGACATAAGGAGTAAATGTATTTTTTTCATCCTTCTAGCTCCATTGTGCAGTCTGTCCATGTAATACATATATAGGTTACCAAGGTGGTCCAGTTGGCTATGTTAACAGTTTTAGTTTATGGTTTCTAAGAAATCTCCTTATACTTAAATAGTGGTCCCCAACCACTGGGCCATTTGATATCAGGACACCAGATAGGTCTGTTGCGTCACTGTAGTTTTAGCCATTTATAATTGATTTATCATCTATATTACAGTCTTAATTAACCATTTCTCTCCTCCCACATCAGCTGGTCTGCAAGAATATTTTTAATACTAAACCAGTATGTGGTGCAAAATCACTATATATCCACATCTATCCATCATAAAGGACAAAGTTATTCATGTAATGATTGGCACTAAGGAGCCGAGAGCTATTTTATTAGACAATTTATTTTTAGTAATACAAGTATCCTAATATTAAGTTTTTTTTCAAATCTCAACTGAGCTCAAGCTGTTTTAATGTGTAATCAGTCTTAAGAGTTTCTATGATGTTATCTTTATTGTTATGTCTCGATAGACGATATCATATTTTTCCAATCCTTTAATTGTTTTATTAGCTATGCTATTCTATTTGACATGGACCTATCAATTATAACTTTGAGGTTATAACAGGAATCAGACAGAACAGCAATGCAACCAATTATACAATTCAACATACTAATTTGAATATAAAGCTTTTATATAAATATATGTAATTAAACATTTGGCATAATTGGACTTTGAATATGAAACCAATGTAGGAGCTCAGTGTTTTAATTGTAATATGTTCCATGACACAATGAAACATGGCAAGTTGCAGAGATATCATTTTGAGCTGAGCACGAGATGCACTTTCATTTTTTGGAGCCTATAATTGCTACAAATGAGCTAATCACTATTTGGCAGGTGTTGGCAGTACTATTAGACATTATTTTAAAGGTTTTGGTGAAATGTACAGGAAGAATGAGCTATCCACAGCAATTAAGGGAGATATTGACAATTTGATTAAATCTAGTTAATCGTTTTTGGATATCACTCATGAGCTGGTTTTGAATGATCACACTGTCTACAGAATTATTGCAAAACATTATGAGACCAGACCCATACAGAATTTAGTTGACCAAGGGAGGTTAGCGAATGTTTTGACCAGAGGATGGAAATTATCGTACTATGTTACCATTTCAAAACAACTTCTGAAGTCCGGAAGAAGATGTACAACGGCAAAGAACCACCTATTTCACCTCGCATCACGGATTAGAATCATATTTTGTGGTATGATGAGTTAAAGTTCAACAGGGTTGTCTCAGATTGTGTCCTAAAATCATACTTGACACCATAGACAAAGGTGTCAGGACTTTTTCTGACCTGACCCCGAAGAATGCTTGCCTTATTTATGCCGTGTCTCGCCTGAGGACTACAATATGGTCGAGGATAAAATACTCCGGCCTGAGAAAGCAAGATACCCATCAGTTTGAAGTACCCAGCTGTTAGTAGTAGAAAACACACTAGTGTCAAACTGTTACTATATAGCTATTTTTTTTCTCAACAATTATAGGAAGCATCAAAACAATATCATGGCTGCTAAGAACCTAAAATTAACAACAGGTTTCTGTATCTGAACACAGACAGCACCACATCTGTTGCTCAAGGAGGGCTGGGTCTTAAAATGAATTCTGTTCATCTATGTGTACTGTATCCCTTTTTCACACCATGACCTCAATGTCTAATACTTGACAATAGCCCACATTCATCACATAACACAGCATTTCCAAGCTTTTCTTCAAAATGCCAATAACTATTACTGCTGATCCAAAAGAGCTAAGTACAGTTACCCAGCTGAAATATAAAAATAAGAGAAACAGAGAAGTGAAAAGCAATGAGAATCATGGCATAATTAAAAAAAAAATTTAGCAGGATTGAACAATGGAGTTTTCTCATTCATAAGCTCAACTTTGTGGTACTAAATTAAGCTCAGTTCCAATGAACACCATACAGGAAACTCCTCCAACTAGCATGGTTTCAATTAATATGCTAAAGGATTTTAATACCAAAATTTGAATAGCGGTCCCCAAAATTTGATTAGCATGGTAATCTCGAAATGATTTTGTATGTGATTAAATAAATTTCAGTTGGTTTTGAAATTGACACCTTAACAGCGACAGCCTTTCCTCCCAACTAATGCTGATAGAAGCTGCTAAAAAGGGGTAAAAGAAATGATTTTCTATCATTTCTTGCGTATCTCGACTGCTGCTTGTTAATCTCTGTTATAAGTAATCATAAAATGCTATTAATAATTCGTAGTAGTGATTTTGCCAAAATTGAAAAGAATCAAATTTACGTTTCCGTTCCACATGTTCATAAGTACAAAGCGGTAAGCTGTTGCATCATTTCAATTTTCCATTAATTCTCAATTTTTTCATAGCGGAACATAACTTTGGAAATATTATCAGTGGAGAAACTGATCAAATCTTAAAAGTCATTTTACAAAAAACATGATATGTGCCCATTATCAACCTTATCTAATTGATTTTCTTTACAAAACTCAGATGCAACCTGTGAAACTCCAAAAATGAATTTATCTTATTGCCACAAAGAAGCTCTTCATTTGAGCAAGCACAGAATTCTCAGATTCTAAAAGCTTTTCATTATTTTCAAATATAAATTCTTTTCTCACCTGAGGAGGAGAAACTACTCAGAGTACATTTAGCTGTTAGAAAAGGTTCTTGTCTTGTACAGTGTAAGGTCATTCAAATTGACATGCAAGCAGGAGTATTCACTGCATCAAAGTTGTAACAATAAAGTTTACTTTTTACTTTACAATACTGCAGAGATATTATTCAGATCGTAACTTTGCTTTGCACTGCATACTGAATAAAATAGCTTTGGTTAGTCACTCAATGGAGACCATCATGTGACCAACATCTTTTGGCAGCATGCCATGTTGGGGGTGATGTGCATGTTGCATCAATGGAACTAGAGGGGTGAAGAGTTAAACATTTACTCATTATGTAAACAAAATACATTTTTTGTTTTTCCTAATTTAAAAAAAAAATTCCCCCTCTCAATAAGTTTCTAGTGGTGGCTTGAATTAACAATGTAAGTTCATGTTAAACTGATCCCTTAGTTTGTGTCTGACAGCATTCATGTTTATTTTTTGAAATTCAGACTTTTCAATTAATTATCACCACCTAACCAAAGGCGAAAGAAGTAGCTTATTTATTGATCATCCCTTTTTTTAATTGATCACCTTTAACATTGGTTGCATGATGGTTTCTATTGAGTGACTAATCAGATCTGCTTTCATTCTTCATTGCTTTTAACAGAACATTTTGCCAGATACTATGTTAAGAACAACAAAGATAAAGGCAAGTTTAAAAAACATATGGAATATCCATATCTCACATATGTACCAGAACTAATTATCTAAGATAATCTTTAAAAAAAAGATCTTTTATCTAAAATTATCTTAAAAATGGACTTTTTATCTAAAAATATTTTAAAAAGTACTTGCACAAGATTTGGACATTGTTGATCCAAAATGATCATAGAAATCTGAAAAAATGTTTTTAGATGGTGGTGGGCTCATGCAAATTATCAAGGTTGTAGCCCCCAAAATGTGACCAGGAGTCCCTGGAGACACACATCCAGCCGCAGACACACCAAAACTCAAAGAGAGAGGAATCTACAGCCCACTTGGCTGGTTGATCAGTTGGGCCATTTGTGGGGCTACAATGATTCGATGATAAAAATACAGCAGAATATATCCTTTTTTTTTCTTTTAAAATGTTAAATAACTGAACTTATTATGTTTTTAGGCAACAATCTTTTATTAGTGCTGTTTTGATTGAAGATGATAGATGAGGAAGGTTTGAAAAAAACAAACATTTTAGTGACCTTTTTTTGTTTAAATACATGGGTACATATGCGTGGATCTAATGAGTGTGAATATTGACAAAACATTTAGGATCAAGCACTTTTGACCATACTTCCGGCCATTATCAAAAACATGGAAAAACTTGGGTGTTATTTGTTTTTCAGTTTTTGAACTTGGTGTTTGCCATTAATCTATGATTTTAAATTCAGTGCTTACTATCTGTCTGAATTTCACTTACATGCCACCCCCATACATAAGTTAAAGTGAGTAAGATGAAAAGTAAGTGAAAATTAAGATGGAAGAAAATAGTAGCCAAAAATGGATATTAATGGTTTACAATACTTCATCTTATAAAAACAACAATCACAAAAGACAAATCTGGTTAGTCACTAAACAGAGACTGCTACGAGACCAACCTTTTTTGACAGCATGCCATGTTGGGGATGGGGGTGATCAATAGAGAATTGGAAAAAGGGGGTGATCAATGAATAAGTTACTTTCCTTGTAATTTATTGGGCAGTGATCACTAACAAAGTCAATTCCAAAAAAATGAGCCGACAAATAATAAGGGATCAATTTAACCAAGTCACATTGCAAATTGACCCCTCCACCAAAAACCTATTTAGAAGGGGGATTTTGGATAAGAACAAAAAAATGATTTTTCTAGACATATTAAGGAGTGGTTGTTTACATACATACATACATACATACATACATACATACATACATACATACATACATTGCCAGCCAGTCAGACCAACTTAACAACTGAAGAAACCTATGTTGATGGTCTTAGTTGACAGTTTCTAACAACCCCATATCAGGATACCAACAATTTGAAACAGCTTCTGACTCATCGTTGCAATAAAATTTGAAGATCACTCAGCTTGATAAGCTTTGAGCAGCTGTTTGAAACCTCGTAACTGGAATAATTCCACAATTTGACATCTTTGCAATTTGTCATAACCAGATTTTCAAGCAGATTGGGAACATGGAGAAAGCTGAGAGCTGTGCACCACATAATTAATCACATATGAAAAGGCATTAGACATGAATTACATCATTAACAAAGACGGCTGTAGACATTGTTGGGGTGAGGTAGATGGAAATTTTGAGATAACTTTGAGAACTATTTTAATGCCTAAAGCAAACAATCTTTTTTTGTAACTGTTCTCATTTTAGTCAACGCTCTGCCCCGTTGCATTTAATTATCATGAAGATTATCCAACAAGATAGGTAGACCACTATTTAATTTAATTCATTAGCAGAAGTAATCTTACTTTTCTGGTTTAGATTAGCTAAAAAAGACCAAATTCATTATATATCAACTCATAAACTCATGCAAAGAAAATTTATACTTTAAATCACAGGAAATAACTTCTGATCAAGGCTACCTCCCTTGCAAATTCATTTTTTTCCCCCATTCAATTCACAACATGAGTTCCTTTTTAAAATATTCTATTCTTGGAAGAGTTCCATTACGTTTAGGAGTGGTTCCAAGCAGTTCATGGATTTAAGAGTTAAAACTAGTCCATTAGCCATCACTTAGCTGATGGTTATCATGAGAGGACAAATAAAAAACATAGGCAATCTTCATATCCTTGCATAAACTAATCACCATAGCCCATGCATGTACTAGAACCAATTATCTAAAAAAGTATCTTAAAAAAAAAAAAAAAAAAAAAAAAAAGAGAAAAGATCTTTTATCTAAAAAAAATACTAGACTTGGGCATTATTGGTTCAAAATGACCATAGAGATCCAAAAGAGAACTTTCTCAAAGAAAAAGATGTTGCTTATTGGTGTACTCATGCAAATTTTCGTGGTTGTATCTAAAAAATGTGACCAAGAGCACCGAGAGACACACACAGATAGATAGATAGATAGATAGATAGATAGACAAAGATGAGCAAAGAGGGTCCATAATTCTCCACTGCAGTATAATTGAGTTTGTGTTGTAACAAATTTTTTCACAAACCTGAATCCATGTCAAGACCCCCACAGTATTGGCTACATCTAAAGAAGAAGAAAGAAATGATAGAAGTTATTTGTTTTTTCTGTCGACATTTTTTCTCTGACTTAAAACTGAACAAACCGTGATGTGTATAGTATAATGCCATTCAGCTTGAATTTACTGCAATATGATTACTTTTTGTCCAATTCTTTTTTTTTTTTCACTGTTGGTGTAACCTGATTCAGTATGCGTCATTCTGTTTTCGTATGTGACTATCATTTTGAGAGTGAAATTTGAGGTTTTGAAAATTGGGGTCCATGCTCAAACTGTTTTAGAAACAATTCTGCATTACATTGATCTGTGTTATAGATGTTCTACAGTGTATATGCATCACGCTATTAATTTATATGCATATTAACCAATTATTTCTTTGTAAACAATATTTCTTTTCCATATCCTCTCCTCCTCTTTTTCATTATGATACCTACACATTCCTTTCATTTGGATAATATATTTTATAATAAAGTCAACAAAAGTGTAACAGACACGGTTTAAATTTCCAAGGTTCAGAGCTCATCCAGGTTGCTGCAACTAATGGCTGGTGTTGCCTGGCGACAACAGGCTTGGCTGATGGATGCTACTGATACTATGACAGACATGATTCTTTTTATATATATATATATATATATGATAAAGATGATAATTTAAAATTTGACCTTAAAGGAGGTCAACATTTTTGTCAATAAGAATAGATTTTTTTTTCATATATGATTTATTTAATCATTCTCATTTAATTAGCAATCAAAAAGAATATTGATTTGCTTTTCCTTGAATGAGTTACTTTGCAGAGAGTCTCAGCCTGTCATATTCAAAAGTAAAGATAAGTTTGAAGGAGAGTGTAAAGTAATTTTGTCTGCTATCAAAAACTGTATAAAAATCCACATATGATACGTGAAGTATATCTATCTATATGTATGTATGTGTGCATGACACTTTTCAAAGAACACACAGATACTATACTCTGATCCTAGGCAAAAGTGCAGGGGGATGACACTTTGATTCTAGGCAGAGCACACAGATACTCTACTGGTTCAAGACAAAGGGCAGAAAAGCAACATTTTTATCTAGAAAGAGTGTACAGATTAAGGGTTGAAGAGGGTGCTTATGCTTGAATGGTTACAAAAGGGACTCAACCTCCCTTATAACTGTCACACATTTATTACTCCTCCCTCACGAGTCTGAACCCTGAAAATTGTTATAATAGTAGACCAGAGGAATAAAGACAGAGCAAAAGTAATCAATAATAATAATGACATTAGTTTCATTTGGCTTAGTATGTTATTATCATTAATTTAGATACATTCCATAGGTAATAAATTACTTAAACAAAATCCTATACTTCAATTGCAGAAATATTTACATGTGAGTAATGATATTTTAGTCGTCAACGCCCAGAATTGTTGAAATCAACACCTATATATTTTTGATGGCATGTTTTTTGAGCCATGCCTGAACTTGGTTTGTAATAAAAAAGACGATCATTCTATAGTTAAATACAAACCAGTTGGAAACAAGTCTAGTTGGTCATTCGATAGAGACCGTCATGTGACCAATGTCTTGGCAGTATACTGGGTTGGAGGTGATCAATGAAACAGTTACTTCTTTTGCATTTTATTGGGCAGTTAACACTGAGAAAACAAGTGTGAATGCTACAGGACATGACCTAATGATCAACTTACCATAAACTTACATTGCAAATTGACCTCCCCCTCCCAATAAAAACTTATTGGGGGATTAAAAAAGTGATTTTGGTTGGCATAATAAGGGGTAAATGTCTAAATTTTCAGCACTCAAGGTTCATTGGTACAGCCAGTACATATCATTCATACATAGCTAGCTAGCCAGTCAGCTGGACCAACTTAAAAACTGAAGAAACCAATGTTGACACTAATATATTTAGATAAGCAAAAAGCAAGGGAGTAAATCTATCAGATGTACTAGAAAATTTCAATCAAAACTATCATTAAAGGTTTTTTTAGTTTCTAAAGTAGTCTGGCCAGCTGGCTGCTTAAGTATATAGGCCACACCAATCGAGCTAGAGGGTTGAACATTCAAACATTTATTCTTAATTCTGTTTAGAGAAATGTTTTCTGTGTTTTCTAAAAATTCACCTCCAAAGAGCAGTATGCATGATTTATAGCTAGCCGGACCAGTCAAAAATCCACACATCTCATAATGCCTATGAGCAGACTTCTTCTGTCAAGCTAATATTGTAATAAGATTTTGTTTATGCAACTGACAAATGTTTGTCTTCTGATGTAGTAAAATAGAACTCCATGTTCTGATGACAAAATAAAAATAAAAAATACTTAGAGAATTAAAAAAAATAAATAGATAAAGAGAAATATAAACAAAAGATAATACAATGTATATCCTTTTTTGACTGCAAAGGTAAACTAGTTAATAATAATGATTGTGCTTCATCAACTAAGAAATGAATAAAAGATAGTACACATCTAAATTATGAATTTTATCAAATTAACTGAATTTAGAATGTAAATAATGCAATAAGAAAAAAAGAAAAAGAAGACTACACCGGAAAGAATTGCTAACATCTTTTCTATCAATTAAGTCCTTTAAAATGTGGAATTGGTCTGAGAACAGCGAATATTGAGATGTTGTTTGAAAGCGACAGTATTGTGTGCGTGTGTGCGTGCATGTGTGTGTGTGTGTGTCTGCATCAGCTTGAGCTCTTTTAAACTAGAGTTACAGCCCTTGTCAATGATGTAAGGGAAATATTTTAACATAGAAAATGTCCAACACAATGAAAAGCATCATTTTGTTTTTTTGACAAAATATAATAGGTATCAAGTTGAAATTCAAAATCAAATATTTTTCCATACAAATGTAATTATCTAAATACATGTAACAAATTGCTAATTTTCTCCATCACAAGCTTAATTCGGCACAAGACCATAGAAGAGGGCACCCAGTGAGGACTGAATTCACAATACTGGCTACCTTGCCAACAATCAGGCTACAGTAGATGCCAACTTATCCATCTTTTATAAGTGACCAATACCAAGTTGTTTTCTGAAGTTTTGTGATTTTTCTATGATTGAACAACTGTAGCCATCAAAGGGTTCTATCCTTTTTTTATATGTGTCTTTGTTTGTGAGTTCCAACACTCCTGGACATACTGTTTTGTCTACAGACTTGAAAATTGGCATCAGTACTCTACTAAACCCCCAATATAAATGCTTTTTTTTTTATTTTTAGAAAAAAAGCTTTTCTTTAACCTTTTTTTTATGGGTATAATTTATTAATAAGATCTAGATTTGGGAGAATCTATTTGACTATTTGAGATGTTTTCCGGTGGAAAATGCCCGTGATGTCATAATTGGAATTTATCCTGACCATATTTATTCTCTGATAGAATTTTTTTTTTACATGACTTTGAATTTTGATTCTATGGTGGTTCAATAATTGACTGTGATGGCGAGTTTTATATATTTTCCAAAACATTATCTTCATCTTTGTTGTTTTTTTTCTCAGGAGTATAATGTATTTGGTCCAAGTGAATTTGAAAGACCAAAAATAACATGATCAACCAAAACAATGTCAAAAGCAACGAAGTTGAAGTCTAAAAAATGATTTCTGCAGAAGGCCTAAATGGGACCCTTGGACTCAATGAGCTATTATGAATTAGAACTATGTATTCACAGGATCACATCTCTTTACAAAATCATCATCTCATGGATCACACTTAATTGAAATATCAGGGAAGATTTCACAAGAGATAAGTGAATTATACGATTGATACAGTAGAAGTCAAAAGCTTACATACATTTAAATTGTCAGATCTGTGATTTGTTTATTTGCTATGAAGAGTAAAGCTATGCAAACATCCTCTAAGTATGAGGTGTGTGCTGATTCCATGATTTTTGCAATGAGTTTTATAGATATATCCGAGTCACGAATGAGGTCTGTTCGTAGGTCAGAACAGTTACGTATGGTGCATATCTTGCCTCAGGTAGTCAAATGTTTGTCTTAGTATATAGTACCCTTTTATGCATAAAGAAACAATAATAAACTGCAAATATGATAATATTTTCATCATCAATTTTTAACTTGATTTTTATCGGCTTTTCATCATCACAAGTGTGACTTAAACTGCCATTCTACGGCACTGAATAAACAGCATGATCAGAAATAAGAGGGTTTACTCATTGCTGTGATGATGAAAAAACAATTCATACAGCAAAAAATAAATAACCTTAAACATTTGTTGATTTAGAGTAAATTTTACATTATTTTTTAATGTTACTATAGTCTTCTTTTGCCAACTGATATCCTATTTTAACAAAAACATAATTAATTAGAATTTGAAAATTTAATTCTTGAGTTCTTTCCTTGGCTGTTCTGGAAAGAAAAAGCCTAAATTGAGGTCTGAAGAAACGAAAAATAGATTTTAATTAATTATTGAAGTAGAATGGCACTTTTCAAAGTCAAGGCTTGAATTCATTTACTTTTAAATCATTGGCTTGACATCAACATGTGTCCTATCATAGTTGATGATTGACAGTTATTTGATAAATTGGCAAATGAAACTTTTGTATATAAGTTTTGTTTTTTGTTTTGATTTTCCAGTCAAAGTTTTTTTTATCATTTCTAAGGGTTGAAATTAATCTTTCTTTTTTTTTTTCAAGTGCTCACTTCTAAATAAAAGTTTTTGATTGTAGGTGCTTTCAATTGATTAGAGACCCTTTAGAACCATGCGGAAATGTGTTAATTTTTAGAAAGGAGATTTTTTCAGGTTTTATGAGGGGGGGGGGTTCTGTTTACAAAGTAACTATGATGCTATAGTTGGCAAAAAATAATTTTTCTAAAAACAACAAGTTTTTGGATGGTCCTGGGATCTAATGGATTGAAGGCACCTAAAATTGAGAGAAAAAATATTCCCTTTGATGAGAACTGTGCATGTAAAACACAAAAAAAAAAAAAATTCAATGCTTGTTTTTTGTTCATTTAGACAAAAATTTGGGCTTTTTCTTTCTAGCAAAGCCAAGAGAAACTTGGGAATGAAATTTTGAATTTTAATCAATTATGTCTCCAAAATATCATCCACATGACAAAACAGTTGCTGGCTGTGTTGGAGAAATGTTATTCAGAGAAAAGTCAGAGAGCCAATCAACTGTCAAAATACACTAAACAAAATTGTAACCATACAATTAATTGAATGAAGCTTTGAAAAGTTTTTCAATGTTATTACAGAAATAATGTTAATGTAACCAAAGAGGATGTGTATGTTCAAGGAAGTAAATAAAATACAATAAGTAAAAAATTGTATAATTTGAAATCGCTGTCTGTAACACAATTTTAAGAAAAATGATTTGTGATAATCTGTTCGTAAATACGAGTTGTCATAAGATGAGGACTACCGATATAATATATATATATATATATATATATATATATATATATATATATATATATATATATATACATATATATATACACGCATGTATACAAAATTCAGTTCTTCATGGTGATTCTGTTCCATGTCAGCAGTGCAGTTTGATGATTGCACTATTGGCATGAAAATCAGAGTCACCATGAAGAACTGAATTTTCTATGAATACCTTTTAATGTATGCTCAATATAGAACACATTTCATTTAAACCTAAAAAAATATATATATATATATATATATATATATATATATATATATATATATATACACACACACACATATGTATTCTGATATCATTTTTATCGAAATATGTAGATATTAACACTTCAAACTTCAATAACTGAAAAATAAACAACACTGCATATCAAGTTCTAACTTACGTACACCTAACATTTTAAATTCCATACATTATAGATATTTATAAATATCTAACCTTGAAGTGATGAACTTGACTATTAACAGGATTGGATATCAACAGTATTTCACAGATAAGCCTTTCAACAACCATAACACATAATTTTGATAGAAGAATGTAATACAAAATCTTATTTAGATTCAAATCCAGAACGCCGGAAAAATTTAATGTACAAAAATGGAGTAGATGTAAGATTACACAATGTTTTTTTTTTAATAGAACTTGAAAATCACAGAGATGCATGAAACAAATTTGTCATGAAGAATCCATAAGTACTTATTTTTTATATATATATATGTTTTTTTTCTAAAAAAGAAATCATCTCATAGGAATACAAATATACCAGCAAATATTTTGTGTAATAACTAGTATATATGTATGGAGATAGATATATAGATTAAGAGAAAAAAAGATACACACTAAGATAGATATAGATATATCAAATTCATGAATCAGCATTTGTATGGATTTTTATATTATCAACTTACAGAGCAAATTTAATAAGCAAGAAATTTTAAAAATATTGGATTAATTTTAAGATAGACAAGTCTGGTTAGTCATGTGATAGAAACCATCATGTGACCAATATCTTTTAGCAGCATGTTACATTGGGAGAAATCAATTAAAAAATTGCAAAAATGGGTGATCAATGACCACTTCTCCCACCTTTCGTTGGGCAGCGATCACTCAAAAAGTCTGAATATTCAAAAAAATATGAAAGCTGCTGGACACAAAGGGGCCACTGAAAACCCATGTGGGAGGGGATGAATTTGAAAAGAACAAAACTTTTTAAAACATAAGGAGTAAATGCTTAGATTTTCAGCCCTCTAGTTCTATTGATACGGCCTGTACACAAGATAGCCAGCCAGCCAGACCAACTTGAAAACTCAAGAAACTTCTTCAGATGGTTTCTAATAAAAGTTGTACAAAGTACCTATGGGAATGGCCTGTCTGCTGACTGAGACGGTTTAATATTTCCCACAAGTGCCAGAGGTCAGGGTTCAATCGGTGGCATTCAATTTCCCAAATCTCAGATTACAGACTGTTCATTTGCTCAACACCAATTGGTAAATTCCAAAGAAAGCAAAGGAAAATGATTTGTAGGCCTTTCTTTTATAGTTTGTTATTTATTTTGTTATTATTATTTATCTATTTTGTTATTTTGTTATTACAAAAACACTCCTTGACTCTTTTTTTTCTAAAATTAGTACGAAGGGGGAATGTTTACGATTTCAAAAAAAAAAGCATTTACGGTAAAATTTGTAAATGTACTATTTATTTATGACGAGATTTAGTATTTACAATACATATACAATTTATGTTTTTGTAAAGTTTTAAACTATGAAATAAATGCCCTTGAATTGTCTTCCTTTATTTTCTGGGAATTCAGGATCTATCAGTGTTGAGGAAATGAACAGTCAGTAATCAGAGAGTATGGAAATGATACAGATCTAGATTCTGTAAACTAAGGTTTTGAATGAGGATTTTCAAGGAAGGAAGCCCCATCACACATGCACACACAATATTTCTATCCAATTTGGTTAAGCTTGGTAAATGTAAATAAACCCATGGAAATCAATTGATACACCTTATCTCCCTCCAGTAATCAGATCATCATAATAGATATTATTTGGGTGAACACAAATGCAGACCCTACACTATCATTATTGAGATGCAAATTGAACTGGATTGCTTTTCTCCCATTGAAAAATATTAACACAATATTGAACATTGCAAGGTTATGTACCAAAGTCAGAAATCTTTGGCCCAAATTCTGTTAATTTAGAAATTTCCTCAAAATAGGACTTACCTTGGAATTTCAGTCAAAGAATGCCTCTATAAAGCAGTGCAGGTTTAAGACTTTGTTGGCCCCTGCCATACAGGTATTGAGAGGCTCTCAGTGAAGAAAAATTAAATTCATTGATTCATCACAGCCCCACAAATGGCCTGCCAGATCAACCAGCCAAGTAGGTTAAAGATTTTGCTCTTCGCTTCTCTGTATATATCTCTGGGCACTCCTGGTCATAATATTGGGGGCTATAACCTTGGAAATTTGCATGAGTGCACCACTAAGCACCATCTAAAAACATCTATTTTTGTTATTTAAAAAAAGTGCTTTTTTCAAGTCTCTGTGGTCATTTCTGACCAACAATATATAATTCTTGAACAAATATTTTTCTCATAAATAATTTTAGATAAAAGATCTATTAATTTTAGAAATAATAAGTTCTAGTACATGTGCAAGTGACGATGATTCATTAATGTGAAATACCAATATCAATTCTATTATTATATAAGACTAGCAACAATTAAAATTCAAACATTTGCTTTGAGTAGTTTCTTGGAAGCAGGTTTCTCAAGAACATCTGTAAATTACAACATCTTGAGAACAGTTTTCAATTGCCATGAGAGCAAATCTGTTTTAGTCATTCGATATATATGTCTACCATACAGTGTTCTTTTTTTGCTGGAGCAGCTTTGCTACAACTGAAGTAAGTGCAAAAAGTACCAATACATTTCAAAAAGTTCATTTTAAAATACTCAAACACTTTCAAAATTGATAGAATTTGAACCAAAGATTTTTTATTTTTTTACAGCTAATTACGACTGAAGAAATGTGTAGGGGTGTTACGCGACAACTGGCCAATATACCAAGTTAACATTAGCCAGATATATCAGTCAGCACTTGAGGCAGTGAAGTGACATATTTGAAGTTGTTTGAATCAGCATTCCTTGAGAAATCTATGCACCATGATTACTAAACAGTGGTCATCGTATGAAGTTGATAGTAACCAGACATATTAGTCAGCACGCAAGACAGTGCAGTGTCAAGTTTGGAGTTTTTGGGATCAGTGGTGCTTGAGCTATCTGATAAAAATAAATCAAATATTACAGATTATAGATCTTTCTTTTTGGCTTCTATTAATCATCCCCCATCACTTATGCTCTTTAGAATTATCGAAATTGGCAACACTGAAGAGAAATAACCAAAATACTTTGAAATGGTTCTGTACAACAGATCGAAAATTATTTTATATGGCAATTATGACAGAATGCTCTACACACCATAAAGTCCAGCACCTTCCAAACACACATCTTTGGAATGGGCACTGCCCATGTAATTTTTAATGTTCAATCTTGTTAAGATATTTTTTTGATTCTTTAATCTTTGGGGCCAAATTCTGTCAATTTTGAAGCATTGAAGTTGTATAAGGATTTTAACACAAACTTTTTAAAATGTATCAGATACTTTTTGCGATCACTGAAATTACAATATGTTAATAGAACTGTTTTTTAAATAGATAATTTAGAGTACTTATACTTCAATTTAGTATTCACAAATGAATTAACTTTCCATTTAATCTTTGGAGGCCCACCAGCTGGCAGAGGGCCCTGGGCTGCAGATCCTAAAGCATATACCTTAATCTGGTATAACAACCCAAAATATACCACCTGCAAAAACTAAATTCCCCTCGAGTTTTCCATAAATAAGTCAGTATTTCAATGTTTTATTTTATCTTCTACACTTAGATACACAAAATAGTTCAATGTAGATATAAATGCATAATGTTAATATAGGTAGTTAAGAATGGTCATATTTGTAAGCAGGAAGTAAAGAAACTAAAATGCTGGTTTGTATGTTAGTGTGTGTATGAATGCATATACACCTAAGTGAAATGGTTGTTGCACAAAGTTGTTGGAACAGCCCACATTCTACTTAGAGTAGAATGAGAACTGGATGATGATTGAGTGGTGTGTGGCTCTCTTATAGAATAGGGTAAAGGTAGAGAATGGTGATGCAAAATTCATTATCTTTTAGGATGGTCTGTATCAAAATCTTGACAATGATTTTCTCTGAAAAGAAAGGTACCTTTTTCCAGACTTTGTGTCTTAGATGAGGCCATTTTTAAACAAATATCTAAATGAACTTGTTGCTGTAAATAAAGGATTTGGGAATATCTAATTTGTGTGTTCCAGCAGAATGTGATACCTCCTAATGAAAAATTTTCTTACTTGACTGAATTCATTTGGCATTGTACCTGACAGTATATTCATGCTTGTTTTAGTAAACTGATTAGCAAGAAATATGAGGTCAGTTAATGATGTTATTTTAAATGACCAAATATATCAATCCTTTACAAATTCAACAACACTTTACTGATAACAATAATTTAACAATAAGTACCTATTAAGATATACAAATTACTGAGAAGGTCAAAATGAAATAAAATTATGAAATGAAACAAAGTAAATTTCACAAACACTCTTGCTCTTTATTCACACTAAAAAAAAGATAAAATCTAAGGGGTATCTTGTAGTGCAGTTTAAACAGGTTTTAGTCAACTGATGTTTGTTTAGCATTCTTTTTATATTTAAATGTGTTACATTGAATTTCAGGTATTCATATTTACTTTTTCGATGATGAATTATTGTGAATCATTTAATATTTGATGTCAACTAATTACCTTCATCGTAATTTTAGATGTTTTTTTTTTAAATCAGAAATTATGATGAATGTGGTTAATTATTTATTTATTTATTTATTTATCTATAGCCCATTCTCCAGTTGTTAAATTTAATGCCTGAAAATGGATTTCCAGAGAACTGTGATGAAAAAAACTGCAAAAATAGATGAAGAAAAGTAAAATGTCAGAAATGTGTTTGTGTAATGAATGATCATTTGAATTTTGAGTTAATCATGAATTATTGCAGTTAATTTAAGGGTCTAACACAACTTTTTAAACCGCAAGATACCCAATTTAAGTTCCAGGTGTGAGTTATATAAGGCTTTTAAAATAAATTCCACAAATAAACTTTTTTTTTTTTTTAAATTTACACCCCAAAAGTTAAGATAAATAAAAGTTTTGGGTGTAAGTTATATAAATAGCAATGAAAGTTTTTGAAATGAATTTATAAAACACTTAGAAAGTCAAGATACATAGAATTTGAGTTTTAGAAGTAAGTTGTAGGTAAATATTTTTTCTTAATTCACTAACAAACAATTTTATTCAAACTGGGAAAGTTATAAGAGTTGAAATTCAAGATACAGGTCAAGTATATGTTTAATTCAAGGGCAAGGTTATGAGCAATCAAGCGTAAATATTCAATTTTATTTTCCACAGAATATATGGGTAGCGATGCCCATCCAGTCAAGCACTGATTGATGTCATAATTTTGTTCTTTTTTCAGGCATTGTAAATTTAAAATATTGATATAAAGATATATATAAATGATTTTTTTAAAAGTAATAAAATGTTTGTTTGTTTTTATTATTAAATAATGATAAAGACAAACAAATATTTATCTGAGTTCTCCATTCATTTTATTACGAAATGGGCCTTCAGTCGAACGATTGCCAAATTTTTTATTTCTATCCTAGTAAATTCTTTTTAATTCTCAACCTTTTTGTAATTTTAATTTGCTGTTGGTAACTTATTGCTGGTAAATCTTCTGCGACCCACTAACACTGATTACAACATTGAAATACTCTGACACATCCTCAAGATATAACGCATGATCTATCAAGCTCTTCAGACTAAAGCTAGCTAGATATGTTAGCCACTGCATTGACTGGCCAATCACGGTACTCTATACCACACACATACACACATTACACAAGCAAATGCACTTACACATATGCCACATATGCACAGTGATACACACATTTCTTCACATACTACATGCACACACACACACATATAGATGACAATACAAGCACATTTGTGTACACATGTCATCCCACACACACATATACCAAATACATACACTTGCGACATACACACACTTACAATCATACTTTATACACACATACACATACATACCACTAACATACTAAGACTTTATTGAGCTAGCCTGCTTTATACCCTGGGAGCAATCTGACCCAGTCAGGGTATGAAATAGACGAGCCAGTTTTATTACCTGGGGTATAAACTGGACTAGCCCAGAATATACCCTGGGGTACAAAATAGGCTAGCCCACTTTTAAGCAAGGGGGGAGGGTTATAATTTTTTTTTGTGGGTGGGTGGGTGGGGGGAATCTGGCCTGCTACACCTGCTCCAAAAGGACAAAAGGAAAATTATTCTGAGCAATCAAGACAGTAGGTTTCAAGAGAAAAATCTTTAGCACCGACACTTGAGATAATCATACATTTAATATTTACTTTTGTGTCCCATAAAGAGGCATAAAAAGTGATCAACTGATTAAAATATTTGAAAGAAGGAAATGAACACCTAAACAGCACTCAGAGAGCGCATATCTCTACCAACCCCATACACTAAACTAAAAAATTATGAAGACAAAATATTAAAAAAACTAGGGGA
Source organism: Thysanoteuthis rhombus (assembly GCA_963457665.1). Taxonomy (NCBI): domain Eukaryota; kingdom Metazoa; phylum Mollusca; class Cephalopoda; order Oegopsida; family Thysanoteuthidae; genus Thysanoteuthis; species Thysanoteuthis major. The sequence goes on along the minus strand of OY735211.1, from coordinate 3,470,400 downwards.
GAGAACACAATTCTCATGATATGAACAAATATTGAGTTATTGAGTTATTTACCTTTGAAATTTATATTTGTCTTTTCATGTAGAATAATAAAAATCTCTGTCAATCAGAAACAAATCCGTGAATTAACCTCAAAATTTGTTAAATTCTTCAGTGGCTCATTGTGCTTCCTTTAATTGAAATTCATTGAGAACTTCTGGAGATGTCAATTGGACGGAAGGATGAAGAGAAAAACAGACTAAAGTGAATACACACACCTCTCCAACTTGTTGGCAGAAGTAAAAACAATGTTAAAATCATCTTACAAAAAAAATATTTAAAAAAGCAGGTATTAGTGTAATATTAAAGACCCTAAAAACAATATCATATACAAAATATGCTAAACAAAAGAGGAAATATATTTGTGAACCAATACACCTGCTTCATAAACAGGCTTATATAAAAAAAGTAAGCAAACATCTACCATTTTTTCCAACATCTCTCCTCATGTATTTCTTGATATAAGTCAACTGCAAGTATAAGACAAGTTCCGAATAGAGCATGATACTTCAAAAAATCAACCGACTTGAATATGAACTGAGTTTATTTTGCTATGATGTCCGCATGATGGCTATCCCCTTACGAATACTTCATTCAATTCACTTAGTCAGCTGTCACTGAAACAAATTTTTTTTATCTTCAACATATTGACCATTGTTTTCAGGTTGTAAAACTGAAATTCACAACAGAGATGATAAATCTACTGGAAAAAATGATTTGAAATGGGTATTACACAATGGGCACTGTACACCACCTACATAACATTTCATACAAAACCATGGAAATGATTTGAGTTGAAACAATGGGCATTATCACTCGCTAATATGTACTCAATCCATCAACACTGTAATCATATAGGCAAACATGTTGGCTTTTTTTGACTGACCCAAGTAGAACTGCTGATATTGGGCCATTTCTAAGTAAAAAGACCTTGTCTTACATTCAAGAATATATGATAGATGAGCTTAGTATTCAAAAGATCTCTCTCTGCATTCGCATTTAACCATACAATGCAATTATCCAATTTCTGTAAGATTGTTAGCATAATATAGAAAATTGGCATATTGCAGAGAGATTTTTATTGATGCAATACCGTTAAAATGTATTAACTTGGAGAATAAAACAATATACAATCCAATTTGCAACTTAATAATAAAAGTGTAGGGTCTGTGTTCATGCTCATCCTAATAATGACGATTATGATGATTTGATTTCTATAGGGAGATAACTTTAGGTATACTAAATGCTAATTATAGAGAATTTTCTTTTATTTATCTATTTTCAAATAATTTTTAAATAAATTATACAAAGTGACTTGTCATCAAGCTCGACAGATGCCAAAAGCATCCTTTAAGTGAGTACTTTATGAAAAAGTTGAAGAAAATCACAATCATTCAATCTATAATATTTGAGCCTTTTGTCTGTTTATCCATATCTCTTACATGCTTACAAGGCATATATTGGCTTAATATTTGGCAGGGAAAATCAATAAAAATTGACTTCTCAAATGAGATAACCTTGGAGGTCATTCTCTGCACAATCTTCAATTCAAAACATTAGAAAAAAATAATTTTTTATACTAGGATTATCATCAATCATTCTTACATAAGGCACAAGCATTCCATACAATAAAATTAATTTTTAAAAAGTTTTCAGTGATTCTTCCTCATTTTCATGGAAAATCATCAGCTGAATCAGTAGTAGTAAAACAGTCGTTGTCAAATTCTATGAGCCCTTCCCTTCCTTTCTTCTAACCTACCAGTCAAATGAATCTTGTCATTTTGAAAAAATAAAATTGAAAGTAATTTACAGTCAGTCCTTTGATTATGCTGATTTTTATTTCATTGATTTCAATCATGTGAGATTTTGTCATCAACATTTAAATGTTTTTCTTCAAATGTTGCGGACTGCTATATGATTTTTTTTCTTAATAAAAGACGTTTGTAAAATATAGGTATACATTTTCTCACTCTGTACTTTTTCCATTTTATTTTATCTGCAACACAGTACTGTTATGTTTTTTTAAGAATGTTAACTGTACAGTGATATTCGTAAAATGGTGTTCAGCTTTAGCGGGGAGTCAAGGATTTTTCACTAAATTGAAATTTTGCAAGGGATCTGCTCCCTGAACACCCAAGAAATTGGGGGTTTGACTGAATCTTACAATTTTTTTCTTAGAATAAATAATATCAACCATTATTATTCAGTTCTGACTATTATTTACCATCAGCTTATTTCATCTAGTTGTTTTCTAAGGTTAAAATTCGTTTTACCAGTGAAAGCAAAAAATAAACGTATTGATAATTTTTTCTCTAATACATTTTTCATTTTTTTCAATCAGATCTCTACTACCTTTGGCAAAGTGTCAGTTTTTTTTAGGTTCGGGATTAGAGTTCTATAAAGGATGTTGATTTACTGTTGGACTGGACTATTACTTTCTGTCTGTCTGTAGTATGCCCATTTGCAATCATTTTTCAAAAAAACAAAATATAATTACAAATGACAAATCCCCTAGGCCTAAACACAGACATATCATCTACCCTGACGGACTCCCAACTGTGTACAGAGAATACCTCAATTTGACCTCCTCTGACTCATACCACATGCTGTCTCACTATTACTTCTCCCTCTTCACCCAACACTGACTATGTTTTTCCCTGCTTATTATATTCTCTGAACATGTGATGAACTGCATTTGTTACAATTTTTCCACATAGTAAAAGAGCTTCTGAAGATACTGATTTGAACACGGTGAAATGCATTAAGCCTTATAAGTCTTATCTTAATGATGATAAAAACTTTTTTTGAGATGTAACCCTGCATACTCAAATCTTTCACTTCCACATTGTCAAATTACTACCACTATTTATATATATATATATATATATATATATATATATTATAATTCATTTTATGAAATTTCATTAGGAACAAATTAGTGGGTACACACACACACAGAGGTATACCTTACCTGTACCCACTAATTTGTTCCTGATGAAATTTCATAAAATGAATTATAATTATTCATAGAAAACAATGCATTAAAAAGGATTATGATCTGAAGTGAAAAAATTATATATAAAATCTCTCAATTGTTATATAAATAAAGAATAATGAAACAATAATCCTATTACTGGATTTTATCAGTCATCAAGTATGGAGATGGTTGTCTTGCACACAATATATGCAATACTATACATCATCACCAAAGCAAGTGAGAAATTACAAACTCATCCTCTATTGACAGATACTTGCATATAAACTTGTAACAGTGCTTTTCACTGGAGAACAACTTTTCTCTGAGTCCAAATTAAACAATAATAGGATTTTATTTGATTTCCATTAAGTTTCAAATCTTATTTTAATGTTCGGTAAGCCAAGAGTTCAACAAATGAGATATATATGTACACGAAAAATTTTATTATACGAGTTACACACTAATTTATTATCAAGTTTCTTTAATGATCCTTTTCTAAAATATGGAGCACTATGTATTTCTTACAAATATGCAAAAACTATATATATATATATATATATATATATATATATATATATATATATATACACACATGTATACATACATGATTTCAATGAAACCAGACAGAGAAATACAATTATGAACAAACCCTTTTTAAAATATCCAAGTTATTAAATATTGAATTATCTCCAACCAGTGTGGCTTTTCCTTACTTTTCACTTACACACACACACACACACACACACATATATGCATCTCTCTCTCCCTATATATATATATATATATGTGTACTTTATTATGGCCTACATTTGACACCAGATGTTCTTTCTGACAGCTTTTCACCTCATTTCTAATGTCTCATGAAGGATAAACAATATATATAAACCATAAATGGTTCAATTTTAGCCATATGTTCAAACAATAGTTGTTGACAATGATAGGCAATTAATCATCATTACTCACAACAGACTGGTTTAATCACTGTTGCTGGGTTTAGGTTTTTCATGTGTCCCAACATTAATAAGTATCTATATATCTGGACTTTGTCCTGCCCTAACCAGGGATGTGGACCCTCCATCTCTCAATCAGTAAGAAAATGTTTCTTTTTGTTTATTGAAAATTCCTCCATTGAATAGATTTTTATTGGAGGATTAGATTCATAATGCAAATTTAATGCGAATAAGTCCTTCAGTTAATGTCAGCATTTTTTTCATTTCAAATCATAGATTTATGATTCAAACCATACTGGTAGTATTTTCATTAAGGTAACTTGATTTTATCATGACCACTGCTCAATTTATGAGGTCAGGAGCAGCAATATATATCATGGCAAAAGGATGCACTAATAGAGCTACAGGGCTTAAAATTTACTCTGTATAATGTCTGGAAAAACTTTTTTTTTCAATTCTTGAGAATTTTCTCCTAAATAGGTTTTTGTGTGAGGGGTGGTGGTAGTTGGGGCAATTCGCAATGTAAGTTTATGCTAAATCAAATTGTGTCTGGCAGCATTCATGCTTTTTTACAAAAATTTGGACTTTTTTATAGTGATCACTGCCCAACAAAAGGAAAGAAAAATAACTTGATTGATTAGCTTCATTGCTCACCTTCTTTTCCATATTTTTAATTGATCACCCCCAACACAGAATACAGCCAAAAAACATTAGTAACATGATGGTTCCTATTGAGAGACTAATCAGACCTGTTTTTCTGTTCTAAGAAAATGAAGTGCTTTCTTTCTCTGTATGGGATAAAGCATTATAAACAAAGTGCACTCAAAGTATTATACATAGTTTATTGATTATTAGAATTTCTACAATTAAAGAAATTTACTAAATTTAAATCAGACTGACATAAAGCCAAATGAGAAGAATTGAAAGAGGCAAGATTATGCTGTTCCATTCTTCCCAGTGGGGAGGGTCTCTCTCTCTCTCTCTCCATATATATACATAGACACACATATCACATGTATTAATAATCCCTAGATCAGATAAGGGAGGAGTTATAGTCATTTAAGGTGTTGATGAATATCTTTTAGAAGCCAACACTCAACTAAAGAACCCCCTACTAATCCCTTCACTGAATACCAAATCATAATAACTCACACCCTAAAAGAGATGCACAACAATAACATTATAGATAAAAGAACACTAAATACACTTAAACCAACACCCATGAAACCTGCTAGGAGCTATCTACTTCCAAAAATCCAAAAACTAAATAACCCAGGAATACCAGTCATTTCCTCCACTTACTGCCACACCACCAAACTATCAAAATATGTAGACCATCACATTCAACCCCTAGCAAGGTAAGTTAGATCCTACATACGTGACACCACTGACCTCTTTAACAAAATCAAACACATCAAAACAATCTCAGAAAAAGTACTTCTAATCATTATGGACGTCAATCCCTATATTCTAATATTAAATACAAAGAAGGCATTCTAGCCCTCAAAGTAGCCCAACAACCAAATAACCCAAAACAGAAACGATTACCACTCTTATGCAACACATCCTGACACTCAATAGTTTCAACTTTGATAATAGACACTTCCTCAAGATGAAAGGCTGTGCCATGGGCACAGAAGCGGCCCCCTCCTATGCTAACATTGTCATAGACATATTTGAAGAGACCTACATATACCAAGAGATAGACAAAGACTGCATCTTCTATAACAGATGTATAGATGATATTCTTTTTTACATATACAAGAGTTGAAGCCGATTTAGAGAAATTCTTCACACACAAACTCTACACACAACTCTATTGAATTTGACTCTGAGAAATCCACTGACTCCATAGCCTTCCTAGACACCTGTATATACATAGATAATCAAAGAAACTCCAAGACCACACTCTATACTAAACCTACAGACATAACTACCTTCACTCTAAATCGGCTTATCCTAAACACCTGAAAAAAACAAAACAAAACAAAAAAAACGAACTAATTTTCACAAGCACTTAGAATTAGGAGAATTTGTTTGACACAACATTTCATTAAACAAAGATATTCACTAAAAGATGCAAATTACCAAATAAAAAGGCCACTTCAATACCTAGAGAAGAAACCCTTACACTCTCCAACAAATAAAAACTGACCATACACCACTCATAACCACCTCCCACCTCTGTCACATATAATCAATAAGAGATGGAATATACTTACACTCAAAGAAATATTTTTAGAACCATGTTTCATCGCTGACCACACAACCCCAAAACATCAAAGATATGATTAGCAGTAACACTATAATAAACAATAAAGTCTCACACAACATCCCTAAAACTGTTTAATTCATCTAACCCTACAACAAAAGAAATAGTCTATGCTGCAAACACCTTAAGCACACCAACACCTTTTCTAGTTCTATCACTGACAAGACTTTCTACATCTACCATTATTCTAACTGTAGAAGCAAAAATATCATCTACCTCCAATAATATGAGAGATGCAAATTGCAATACATAGGCAAGTTTGAGTGGCAATTCATCATTAGGCTTGATAACTATAGGCACAGAATGATAATGCTGCTACAACCTACAGGATATCCAACCATACTACCAGAGATTTCTCCAGACAGAATACAGTCTGAACTCACCATTATGACCTATAAGGAGTCCTCTGTCTTGATTTTCATTTTTGTTTCCTAAGTAAAACATCTGATGCTTGATTTGTTTTCTAAAGATAACTTTTAACCACTGAAAGGTACACACATGCTACTGAAGATGGGAACACCTCATGTATAGCATATGAATTATTTATGAATGAATTAATTAACAAATAAAGTCTCCAAATTTAAGGAATATATGTGCTAAATCCCTTCAAGAAAGGGTCATTAGATTGGATTTGTAAGCATATAACTTTGATATTAAAAGTATTTTGTGTATATTTGCAATTATACATGATTTTAAAATGATATTCCTACAGATATATTACGATGTATTACTTAAAATCATATATAAATATATATATATATATATATATATATAATCTTATTTGCCTCTGTGAAGGTCAACTATGGAGAAACTATAAGATAAAAAGTGTGAATTCTTCTGTTTGTTTTTCAGCCCCTAACTATAGATTCAGCTGTATGCTAGATCAGTGGTCTTCAAACTTCAACTACATGGGGAGCCCTTTTCAGTATTTGAATCTTTTAGAGACCCCTTTCAATATATATATATATATATATATATATATATGAATTGTATATTGCTTTATATTATATGGAAGCTTATTTGAAATTATCTCTTGTCATTACACAGTTAATATATCACTAAATTTAGACAATGTAAATAGAATGAACAATTATTTCAATGTAGTGATACTCTTACCGTTGAGCTAAACACCCACTGGTAATGCAAAGGCCCAAATAACTGTTTTTAACCCAAATTCTTCTCTTGTTTATTCTTGGTCTATTCATGTTGAAAGAGACGAATAGACCATATCATAAAAAAACTAAAAAAGTTCCGTTTGTGTTGGAGAAATAAAATAAAGACATGTAAGAGCCACAAAGGAATTGTTTATGTAATAATGAATCATTAAATATATTACAAAAATGTCATGCAAAACCCTTGGGTTCCGCAGAACATGGTTCGAATACCCATGCTAGATAACAGCATTTGGGGCTAACACCCCCATTCACTACCAATGGAACAGGCCATCATGTTTAAGTACAGTTACAATGAGCTGGAAAGATCAAGATCAGTTCCAAATATCAGGTTGGAAGTAAATTATCATACCTTTCCATTTCTAGAGTGCACTAACAATGATTTACAATTACATAAGCTCACACAACTATATAGGTAGTCCCCAACTTACAATTGACACAGTGAATCATAATTATAAAAAAACTTGATTATTATGATACATGAGGACCTACTAAGAACTAGTTTAAATCAAATCTGAATAATAGACAGCAATACATCTCAGTACTAAGGTTTAAATCTCATATGAAAATCATGAAACAGAGTTCCACCAAGAGTAGCAGTAGGCCCCTCCTTTTTCTATTATATATCAATAATCTTTATATTGCAATAACAAAATCTACTACATACCACTTTGTAGATGACACCAGTTTACTTTCGATGGAATAATCTTATGAGAAAAACATTTAAAAAAATCAAATCCTGACCTAAAATATCTGTAAATGGTTATTAGCCGATAAAATTTCCCTAAATACAGACAAAACAGAAATGATCTTTTTCAGTAAACCTTCAAAGAATTTACCTGTAAATATTAAGATAAAAATAAATTGCCAATGAATATACCCTACTTTCCCCATTAAATGTCTCAGTGTGTATATAGATGAATTTCTTGATGGCTCCGTTTTTTGTTTAGAGCTAGAAATCAAACAGACAGTTTAATGGAATGCTCTATAAAACTAAATACTCACTAACTTATCTTTTTACTGAGCAACATTTTCTTTCTTCTACTTATATGGATGTCAGATCTGGGGCCTTACCACTCACACTATACTAAAGAAAACTGAAATACTACAAAATACAGCAATCAAAATTATAGCTCATAATGATAATACTATAAAAAATACTGTTAGTTTTTATGATGCTATTAATGACAAAGACAATGTATTTAATATAGATCATGTACACTTTACTATGAGTTAGTAGAATCGCCAAACAAAAAAATAACATAATCTCAAATTGTTTATTAGTTCATGATTATACCAATCAAAAACTACCTCATAGTTTGAACATCTTTTTATATTTCAAATAGAGAAAAACCTCTATTAATACCAGAAATTCATTAAAAGGATCTTTATTTCCGACACTTGTTTACACAGAAAAATATGGAAAAAATTCTATTAAACACAAGGCAATAATTTCTTTGATCAACTTGATAAAAGTTTTTCCACAAATGGATCAAATGAACATAAGCAAAAGAGGTCTCATAATAACCATAAAAAAAATATTTCGTAGCATCTTATTCATGAATTTCTGTTAATTCAATTTGATTTTATCGTCTCCTCTGTGGATGCCACCTGCACTTGCAGGCTATTCTATGAGCATTGAAATGTTGATTCCACTTTTCCGAAAAATACGTATATAACATCAAATTATATACATAATATACTGTTTTATGAGAAACCACAAAGGTGGATACAACATGTCAGGCAGTAAGCCTAGTTTGCAACCCCACCTGCCAATGATGTACGAAGATGAATGAAAATTGTATATTTGATAAGTCAGGTTTATTGATGAAATAAGATTATTATTATTATTATTATACAACCAAAATAGGTGGATATGAAAAATTCATGTAAGTATAAAAATTACACTCCTAAATCAAAAAATATAAGTGAATATGAAAATTTGCTTGGTTGTACATATACATAAAGCAGATAATGAGTAAAAGAGTATATAAATTATAATTGTTCAATATAAAAACCAAGATACTACGTAAATATCATATATACGTATTACTCTTGGTTGTACCTATGTTGTATATTTCTCTTTTACAAAACAATATTTTACTTCTGAAATGCACAATGATAGAGTGGAATAAGTTAGATTTAAAAACAGGGAATGCAATGTATAATACATATTTTCCCAATGTTTTAATGCTTAAGCATAGCATGAAAACACTACAGAAAAAACTCGTCCAGCTTACGGCTGTTTCAAGATTCAAATTGCCTGTCAGAACGGAACCTAGTTGTGAGTTGGGGACTACTTGTACAGCTATCCATCTATAAACAGAATTGTGTAACTTTTTGTTTTTACAGAGACAATGCCTGTTCATTTCACATCAATTAATTCTGGAAAGGCATGACTCCACTTATCCTTATGCCCCTCCTATCATTATATGTCTTGACAATAGTCTCATCTAAAGCATGCTATCATGGTTGACAGAAAAGGATGCAGTCAGATCAGGAGATCTTCTCAAACACTGGTACTATGTAAGTCCAGCAACATCAATCTGTCTGCCCCTTAAAGACTGCTAAGTAAGCTTCCTTAAGCAAGAATTACCATGAAGGCCAAGGCCATTCCAACTGATGCCATGTAGAATGAAACTTTAATCGTTTGTGAAAATGCACGATTCATCTCATTCCACGCAGAATCACTAAAAAACTGAAGAAAACTATGTAGTCAGTTTTGGTTGACCATTTCTAACAACCTTTAGATCCCAACTTTATTCATTCATCTAGTTTAAATGAATAAATCTATATAAACTTTCGTCCAGAAGAGACAAACTGAAATGAAAATATTTATCTCATTAAAACATTGCATGCTCTGTTATGAAAATATGACTGACGGAAATAAATTAAGTGAACAAGGCGTATTGGTTGTCAGGTTAATTGTTTGAACGAGAATTAAATAGACCTACTGATTGCATAAATCTTGATAGTTTGTTTTTCTTTCTACTTGCCTAGTAATGAGGCGTATTGGTTATCAGGTTAATTGTTTGAACGAGAATTAAATAGACCTACTGATTGCATAAATCTTGATAGTTTGTTTTTCTTTCTACTTGTCTAGTAATGAGAGAACATACTATGACATCATTATTCAAAAGCAGTTGGAGCAATATAAATGAATAAGTTCTTATGTGAATGTGGCCTAATGATTAACAGCATGGAAAATGGAATCGGTGAACCAGGCGCAGATTCCGCCGAGACAGTATTTATTTCATACTAATGCCATTGAGAAAAGCTTGAATCCACTCCTTCCCCAGCTATGGGTAAATAAGAGGGCAGACAGGGCTTTTTGGCCTTGATCCCCCTTCTCAGCTATAGGACCATAGTTAATTAGACTGGGCTCTTAGGTTGGCCACCAGTCTAGAATATGGACAACTGAGATAACACATGGATTTCAGAAAAACTAATAATAATAAAATCATATGCAACAATAAGAATGTACAACCGATGCATTCTCCCGATGGTCACTTATGAAGCTGAAACATGGAACTTAACGAAGAGATAGACTCGCAAACTGAGAATCATGCTCAACCTTATATGGAGAGATCACAAAACAGCACAGTATATCAGGGAGGAAATGGGGGTCCAAGACATCATAAAATCTATTAGAAAACTCAAATGGCAATGGGCAGGCCATGTTGCAAGAATGGCAGACAACCAATGGACACCACAACTAACAACATGGACCCCAGAGATCAAATGCAAAACTGAGGCTGGCAAAATACAAGATGGAGAGATGAACTAGACAAATTCAGAAAATACTGGCTCCACGACGCCCATGATAGAGAATTGTGGTAGATCCTGGGGAGGGTCTATGTCCAATGATGGGCAATAAAGGACTGATAATGATGATGATTCCAAACCAGGAATGGTGTGCCTCGGCAGACTGGTTCCACTTCATCTAATAGATTAAGCCAGAGATTACTCCTGGCTACAGGTACAATGTAACCCTGTACAGTATGTTGCATGTTATTTGAAGGGAAGATAGGCACAGTCAAATAATTCCCATTGCCCTGAGAATTGCCATAAGGGGGGGGTACTCAGCACGGCACCTGATGATCTATAAGATCATTGGTTGAACTGGAATCATCAATATACACATGACGCTTGAAAGTAAGACAATAGATGTGCTAGTTCTTGTGTGAGGATCTAGCAAGAGCAGTATTGCCAATTTTATTTTCCAGTTTACACCTAATATTAGGTCAAAAACATTGTGAAACATCTAACTTCTCAAGATAGATTTTTTAAAATCTAGAAAATATATTACAAATTATGAATGATTTAAACATAATCTAATCCTTAACTTTTATTTAGAAAAAAATTAATTATTCATTGAAAATATCACTTGTTTTAATTGAAATATTACAAATCTTATCACCATAAAATCAATAAAAATATTATTCATTTTATCAAAAATCATTGATGTCTTTTGCTGTTCAAGACCAAATTTGTATGGTCTTTGGACAAAATTAAGTACAAAAATGACCAAATAACTTGATATTCATTATCAGACAAAGCTTGCAGCAAAAATTAAATCTTTATTTTTTTTCTATGTACTGTACATTTATATTTATGTTGTATCATATCATTCATGAGTGAGAGATTGTTATCTTTTGTAAATTTTCCCTTGTGTGCTTCAGAACCAAATCTTTATTTTCTAACCAAATGGCTTTGTTTGGTATCAAATTTGACCAATTTGGGTGTCGATACCAAATGGCAACCTTGTTCCCTTTACCATGCTGTCAACAATTAGGCCACTTGCACCTTCAAAGAGAAGCCAAAGCTTTCAATTTATAACGTAGACAAATGTCATTTTGTGACATTCTCCCGACAAAGTAATGACAAATGCATATTTGTCAACTGGACAAATTTATTCATCCCCTTGGCGATGGAGATTTTTCAAAAGCAAGGAATGAATGATGGGTGAGGTGCTCTTTAACCTGAAAGATGATTTTTAACAAAACCAGTTCCACATTAATAAGAAAGAACAGCAGATATTTTTAACCAGAATACACTTAAATTCATGACAGATGAAAGTAATATCATAAGAAAAAATATCAAAACACAGAATAATTACTTTTATTTTTTGTTTATCTATTTGTTAATCGAATCTCCACAAATGGCCCGAACAACCAGCCAAGTAGGCTACAGATTCTTCCCCCTTTGATCGTCTGTGTTTATCACATTTTGGGGGCAACAACTTTGATACCACTCGGCACTAAAAATTTTTTTTGTTTTTCCAAAACTGTGCCTTTTTGGGTCTCTATTGGAATTTAGGGACCAACAATACTCAGATCTTCTGCTGGTTTTTTTTAGATAAAAGATCTTTTTTCCAAAGATGATATTAGATGTTTTTTGGATAATTAGTTCTGGTACATGTGCAAGCAATCGATTCACTAATGTGAGGCACAGCTATTTATTAATTCATTCAATTTGTTTTAATAAGTCTTCAATGAATAGGATTTGAAAAAAATGAACTCTTTTATCAATTGAATTAAAGAAAATTTTCAAAAAAATACCAAAAAGCTCAAGAGAAGTAACTTTGATCAGAAGTAACTCCCCTTGAATTACTTCATGAGTTTGCTAGAATGAATTCATGAGTTTGCTGGAATGAATTCAAGAGTTAAAAACAATGTGATGAATTCTTGTCTGAATTTTAAGAAAGTTTTAATCAATGTACGATGTGGGTTATTTCAGGCTCATTTCTCCGTCTTCATTATATTATTTATGAAGTCTTATAAGATTTGACAACACCTAGAGAAAGCCAGAGGGTGCATGGCTGGAATAATATGAAAAAATATAGCAGACTCAATTTTTTGTCATTTTAGTCTTTTCAAGCATTGCAAGATTCAACAGATACCCAAGGAAACCTGGAGGAAACACTAATGAAATGTTATGGAAAAGACAAGAGAAAATTGGTCTAAACTAAAATTAATGAGTACTTAGAGAAATTATATATATATATATATATATATATATATATATATATATTTTTTTTTTCCAAGTATTTTATTTTGAATCACCATTGCTACCATCACTGATCTGACCAAATAACAAGAAATATGATAGCTAGGTATTCTTCCCTTTTCACTCATCTGTCTGTTTGTCTCTATGTACATTTCTGTGCTCCTGGTCACATTTTTTGGTATAGAGCCATGAAAATATACAAGTGTAATGCAGTCATCACATTCTGAAAACAGATTTTTCATTTTTTTGAAATTAGTCTTTTTCGGCTTGTTTTTAGAGGGTGCTCCATTAAAAATAATACTCTATATTTCGCCACTGTTGTGACGTACCATTTCTAGTATTCTGACATTCAGGTGTTTGTGGAAAAGTCTCGTTAGAGTGAAAAAAAGTGTGTGTGTGTGTGTGTGAGAGAGTGAATAAGTATATGGTTTGATTTTTGATTAAAAAAAAAAATTCAACTGGTTCTGCAACAACCATTACCGAAACTGACATGATTTAGTCTCCTAAGCCACATGTTGATGCGTCTGATGACGCCAATCCTATGTACAGCTTTATCTAACCTTGTATCACTGTGTTAAATGTCAGGATGAGATAGGTGGGTTAGTAAAGTATGAGGTTACTAGGAGATAGACCTACAGAGTGAAAGTGTTTCACTACAAATTTTTTCCTTCTGAAAAGCAAGAAAATAATGTTTAGGCAAACTTCTGGACTTTGTCGACATACTCACCGTAAATTGAGATCTCTCAAAAAAAAAAATCCCTCAAAATCGTAAAATTCTATTTTATTGTCAGATGATGGAATCTTTGTCTCATTGGTAAGAAAAAAAAATATTTGATAGAAATCATAAGGGGGTATACAAATAATTTTATTTCTATATATCTTACAAGGGCGAATTTAGGAATTTTTGCAAGGGTTATGAAATCTTCTAGCCTATTGGGGGGCAATATTGGGGTCCCCTTACATTCTGTGAGAGGCTGTGGACCTCTTTAGGTTTTGCTGCTCCCAACTTTGAGGCTGCAGACCCCTTGGAAAGGTCCACAAATGTGTTATTGGAGGTCTGTGAGCTTGTTGAATAGGTCTTTAAATAGCGGCAGATACATATAAAATTACTTGACAACAGCTACTACGTATAATAAAAATAAATTTTTGGTTGTTTTTAGCTCCCGCTTTAAAAAAATACATATATATCAAAATGATTTATATAAGTTTTTTAGTTGAACACTAAAAAAGGGGACAGATCAACATCCGGCTTGAATTGGCGCTGGATGTCTGACCAACCTTCTAAGCAGATATTAAGCAACTCCAGATGTTTTTTTTTTCCCTTTTTTACCCCCCCCCCAAGACTTAATTCAGATTAACGACAATCTCATTGTTTATTGTTTAGCATCAAGAATTATCACGGTTATACCAAGCAAATATAAAATCGAATCAATAAATAGAAAACTTTTAAAAGTCATTTTTTTTTATAGTATCAACATCTTAGCATTTGTATGAAAGGAATATACATTAGCATATATTTGCTCAGTTATATACTATGAAGAGTCTGTGACACAGTTCTCTAGTTTATGACAAAAATGAAACAGCTACAGTGATTCATTTTTAGGCAGAGGTGGCGATATATATATATATATTCTCTTTTATAGTGCCCTTCTGTTGGCAACGGCTTCAGCCGCCCCCACATATCACATTTCTTTTCACCCTGGATATATATACATATATATGGATATTTATGTATATATAGAATGAGACCTTTTTTATGAATCATTTTGGGTGACAATATAGTAAGTTACTAAATCAGGAAATATTTCCAAGAAATTTAAGGTTCCTCATACAGAAATAGAATAGAAAAATGAAAATAGTTTTGAAGAGCACTTTCTACAAGTCATTAAAATGATTGTTTTGGGAATAAAAATCAGATCATTATCAAGATTTACCATATAGATACAAATATTCAAACACAATTTGAATGAAATAGTATTCCATAATAATGCTTCAACTTCAGTAAGAAGAATAAATATTTTAGGTAGGTCGATTTTCAGTTGAAGCACTTAAAAGCACCTAAAACAGTTCCAGTAGGCCCTAAATAGGCAGGATATGTATGCACCACCCAACTAATAAATTCAAAGGAAACCTGGACTTTGTGGCTGTTTATGCTTTACTTTGTTTATACTCCAATGGGAATCATCTCTTAAAAGATGGACACTTCGCTTTACTTCTACACCTCCAAAATTGACAGAATTTGGATCAAAGGTTTGATTTTTTAAAAAATGATTTTTAATGTTAAATCTTGTTTCAATATTTTCTTGAATTTTGTATTTTTTCAATCTTTAGTTAAAATTCTGTCTATTTTGAAACTGTACAAGGGAGTAAAAATAAAATTTTTGAAAAGTATCTGATACTTTTTGCACACACTATATAAGTTGAAAACAATATATACCATTATACACTGATGAAAAAATGATTCTGAAAAATAGATTTAAGTGGAAAATAAAAGATATAGCCAAAAATACAAGAACGATGTGCTAAGTTTGATTAAAAATTTCAGATATTACTAAATGGTGAATAATTCAGAACACAAGGAGATTGTAATAGATATTTACTGCACTGAAAATTGTTCAGTTAAAAAGAATATTTTATATTAAGTTATCGCATAATTATTCAAAATTAAAACTTAATATAGATGTTATGGAAAGATGGTGAAACTAGTAATTTTGTGAAATCCCAGAACATTTCAGTAATTTCAAGAAATCCAGTTTCATAATCAGTGCAGAAATGGTTAATAAGCTTGGACTGCATTGCTACTGTAACGAGCTTCATCTTCACTGGCTGCCTAAATATTGTGCCCTTGCGTCAAACTAAGCTAAACTTGGTGAATATCAAGTATATTCTGCTTCAGTATTTACAGTGGCTCAACTACGGCGGTTCATGTTTAATCTTGTACTATGGATGCATGGAGAAACACCAGCACAAAAAGCCCTAGAATTTGTGATGGTAGGGCTTGACAACTACAAGGCTTGGAAAGGCCATCACTGCACAAACTTACTTGCTTGCTAAGCTGCAAGCAAAACCCAAAGATGCAGCCCTGGGAATCTCAAGATCTGGCAAGAATGAGAGAGAGCTAAGAACCCTTGTCAGAGAAAAGATGGAGTGGCTTTAAATGAAGGGGGACTGAATGCTGCAGTGGGATGTTCCATATGACTACAACTGCTGAATGAAGTCAATCATCATCATACACAACTTAGTTTGACACAATACCATCGTAGTTGGGCACCCAGTGAGGAACAAACTTATTACAGTGAAACGGTCACTGAAATCAGTGGCTGTTGCAAATGCCTCAAATTTGCATAACCCCAAATACTGTAATCAAATTTTCATTAGAAAATACAGAAATATGAGAATTCATAATTTCCCTAAACTAATTGCATTATATCAATAAGGATTATAATGATATGATTTATACATGAAAATTTTTTCCATTTTTTTTGAATGCTGATATGTTCCATGAAAATTGCTGACTGCAAAGATTACCCAGTATTACTGTGGCTAGTTCTGACTATAAGTATTTTAATAACTGTTATTAAGTATAATTTATGGTCAATTATGTCATTTTGATGATATAATTATGGAAAATCGTTTAAGGAAAGTTTCTTTAAAAGATGTCAGTAAATCTTGGCTGTAAATATTGCCCTTGGGTGCGGAGAAATATGACTAGCAGAATCCAAAGATTAAATATGATTATTATGCCTGTTCCTGCCTATCTGCATTTGAATATCAAGCTTCAATTTTAATAAGAGGGTTGGGAAAGAAAGGTGAGAGAAGACAGGTACTTAATTGAGAGGGTAGGAAGAGAGAGAGAGAGGTTAGAAAAGAAGGTTTAGGTAGATTTAATGAGGGTGAGAAGGGAGAGAGAAAAATAGAAAAGTAGTTTACTGAAGGAAGAGGAAGATGATAGTAAGGCAAGTTAGGTAGTTGAAAATAGATAGTAGGGGGAGAGGAGAAAAAGAAGCTGGAGAGTTTACAGTGGGAAGATTTTTGCATGGAACAAATCCATGTTTGTTAAATATTTAGATAAAAACATAGATGGGCAAAGGAAGATTGGATAGTTTAAAAGAGAGAATGAGAAGATACAGACTAAGAGTGAGAGAAGAGCAGCTGTATGAGATAATGGATAATCTTAGTGGTCAATACCCGTGAAATTTCCATGGATCGAGCTAATGAAGCATGATTATGCCACTAATCTGAATACTCCTGGCAAATCTCATATCAATTAGAAACCGTCAACCAAGACTGTCAAAATAGGTTTCTTCAGTTTTCAAGATAGACTGGCTGGTTATTTATGAATATGTAGGTATGTATGTATGTACGTACATACATATCACCTGTACAGTTCATGCTAAATTCATCCCTTAGTTTGTCTTCATGTGAAATACACATACACACATGTGCATGTGGTGTGTAGGTGTGCAAATGTCTATGTGCATATGTGGCCTGTATGTGCACATGTAGTATGTGTGTGTGTGTGTGGATATGTGGCATGTGTGTTAGTGCATGTTTGTGATATGCGTATGCATATTTAGTATTCATGACGGAACATCATTCAATGAAACGTCATGGAATCATTTCTAAATATCAATGCTTTTATAATTTCAACAAATCTTTTTCCAGAACAATTTTGGCCAAGTCATTCTACAGCTTACTTCAGGTGTTCTTTCTATACATAAAGAGAGGGTTTCTTCTTCTGAAAGTACCAAATAAAAGATAGTAGCAAACAGAATTATTTTAGGGAAATGGGATAGAATACTTTTTTTCTCAATAAATGGAGAAATTGAAAATATCTTCAACTTGCATTACAAACTTTTTTGTTGACATTGTAACAGACCAAACGTTTAAATTTTTAGCCGTTCAGTTCCATTGATGCAGCTTATAATAGTGATACATACGTACATGCGAAGATCAACTCGAAGACTGAGAGAAATCTTTCTTGACAGTTTTGGTTGATGGTTTCTGTATCTATTGGCTACTGTTTTTTAACAAGGCTCCACTAGTAAATGAGGCCCTCTCTTTACATTTGAATAGTGCACTGGAAGAAAGCTACAGGATTGATCAGCTGAAATGCAGTGGGAACAACAAAAACACAACACAGGCCTAGTCAAGGGTGGGGTTTATTTGCCCCCCCCCCAGCTCAACAAAAACCCCAAAGGCTTTATAAATAGTAGGTCACCAATAGTATTTCTACTGACAGATCTCAGTAAATGTTGGAGGGAGCCCCTTCAGGAGCCAAGCAACCCGGGCCCCCAATTATCTTAAAATTTCTAGTACGCCTCTTTTCTGTCTGAAAAACTTTTCGTTATGGCACTTAAACATTTACTTAAAACAAGTCCAGTTACTCATGCAATAGACACTGTCACATAACCAATGTCTTTTGGCAGCATGCCCTGTAGAGGGTGACTAATTTAAAATTGGAAAAAGTGGGTATTAATGAAAAAGATACTTCACTTGGCTTTTGTTTGCTAGACTAAAAAGTCTGAATTTTGTAAAAAACAAGCATGGATGCTGCTGAACACAAACTGAAAGACCATTGCACCCCCACCCCCAATGTTTAGGCAATGATTTTCATCCCCCCATTTGGCAGACATGATACATAGTCAGTCAGACCAATCTAAAAACTGAAGAAACCAATGTTGACAGTTTTAGTTGAGGGTTTTTAATGAGTTTCAGGACAGAATTATTTTAGCTTCTCACAAAAAAATAAAAAAAACCTACACTGAAAACATGATTTCAAAACCAGTGGTGTGATCAAATGGTATACATTAACCATTTTATTTTAATGTATGCTTACCATGTTTGAATTAAAGTGTCAAGAGCCATTGAAAGTGGCCCAGTTAAACAATACAGGTTAAACCAGTTTTTATATAAATAGGGTAGGGAACAATGAAATATTGGCATAATTAATATTAAATGTTATAAATAAAACATAACGGAAATCTACCTTTTCAAAAAGTTCTTGAAAATAAATACGAAAATTTAAAAAATCTGTGGATACATGTGTGTTTGTGTATACATACATATACATATATGCATACATACGTATGTATTTGCACACACAATATATATATATATATACATATATACACATGTATATACATACACGTACATATGTATATACACACAAGTATATATATATACACACACACATATATATATATACATGTATATACACACACACACATATATACATGTATATACACACACATATATATATACACATGTATATACACACACACATATATATACACATGTATATACACACACACATATATATATATACACATGTATATACACACACACATATATATATATACACATGTATATACACACACACATATATATATATATATATACACATGTATATACACACACACACATATATATATATATATACACATGTATATACACACACACATATATATATATATATACACATGTATATACACACACACACATATATATATATATACACATATATACATACACACACACATATATATATATATATATATATATATATACACATATATACACACACACATATATATATACACACATATATATACATGTATATATACATATATATACGTGTATATATACATATATATACGTGTATATATACATATATATACATGTATATATACATATATATACATGTATATATACATATATATACATGTATATATACATATATATATACACAAACATATATGAATATACACAAATGTATATATACACACATGTATAGACACACAAATACATATGAATATAGATACACATATACATATACACAGGCACATATATATACATATATACATACACACACACACACACACACACACACATATATATATGCATATACACATACACATATATGCATACACACACACGTATATATATGCATATACACACATACACACGCACATATATATGCATTTACATACACGTATATATATATATGCATATACACACACGTATATATATATATGCATATACACACACGTATATATATATATGCATATACACACACATATATATATATATGCATATACACACACATATATATATATGTATATACACACACACATATATATATATGTATATACACACACACATATATATATATGTATATACACACACACATATATATATATGTATATACACACACACATATATATATATGTATATACACACACACATATATATATATGTATATACACACACATATATATATATATGTATATACACACACATATATATATATATGTATATATACACACGTATATATATGTATATACACACGTATATATATGTATATACACACGTATATATATGTATATACACACACGTATATATATGTATATACAGGTATATATAGACACATGTATATGTATATTTAGACGCATGTACATGTGTGTATATATATATATACGCATGTATATGTATCTATACACGCATGCATATGTATATATACACACATGCATATGTATATAAACATGCATACATATGTATATAAACACACGTATATATATATATATATATACGTATATAAAAATACGTATATATATATATACGTATATAAACATACATGTATACATATACATATGTATATACACACATATATATATTAATATAAACATATATATATATCAATATAAACACATATATATAAAAATGAACATATATATATTAATATATACACACATATATATATTTATATATACACACACATAAATATTTATATATACACACACATAAATATTTATATATACACACACATATTATTTATACACACACATTTATATATACACACATGTATATTAATATATACACACATACATATATTAACATATACACAAATATATATTCATATATACACACATATATTTATATATACACACATATATACTTATATATACACACATATATATATATTGATATATTCACTCATATATACATATTAATATATACACACATATATACATATTAAGATAGACACACATATATACATATTAAGATAGACACACATATATACATATTAAGATAGACACACATATATACATATTAAGATAGACACACAAATATATATTTAAATATACACACATATATTAATATATACACACATATATATATTAATATATACACACATATATATTAATATATACACATATATATATTAATATATACACATATATATATTAATATATACACATATATATATTAATATATACACAAATATATATTTATATATACACACATATATATATATTGATATATACACACATATACATATATTGATATATACACACATATACATATCAATATATACACACATATATACATATCAATATATACACACATATATACATATCAATATATACACACATATATACATATCAATATATACACACATATATACATATCAATATATACACACATATATACATATCAATATATACACACATATATACATATCAATATATACACACATATTTACATATTAAGATAGACACACATATTTACATATTAAGATAGACACACATATTTACATATTAAGATAGACACACATACACATACATATTTATACACATATATACATATACACACACACATATATATATATATACATATACCGATATATATACACACACATATATATTGATATATATACACGCATACACACATATATATATTGATATTTATATACACACGAACACTTATATATATACACACACACATATATATATATTTAGATATATACACACTCACATATACATATACACATATATATATATATATATAAACATACATATATATATATATATATATATATACACATATACACATTTATATATATATATATATATATATACATATACACACACATACATATATATATGCATATACACACACATACATATATACATACGTACATGTATACACACATATACACATACACACACACATACATGCGTACATGTATACACACACATATATACACATACACACACACATACATGCGTACATGTATACACACACATATATACACATACACACACACATACATGCGTACATGTATACACACACATATATACACATACACACACATATATACACACAAACACATTTATTTATATACACAAACACACATATATTTATATACACAGACATATTCATATACACAAACAGACATATCTATATACACAAACACACATATATATTTATACAAACAAAAATTTTATATATATGCACACATTTCATTCATATATACATATGTGTGACTATATATATATATATATATATATGTATATATATATATAAAAACACAAATTTTTATATATATATATATATACAAACACAAATTTTATATATATGCACACATTTCATACATATACATATATGTGTGTGTTTATATGTGTATATATATATATATATATATATATATATATATATATATATGTAAACACAAATTTTATATATCTGCACACATTTCATATACATATATATATATATATACAGGCACACAAACAGAAAGAGTTATTTTTGATTAATATTCATGTTCACATCATTCATTCATAATGTGTGTGTAGACAGAGTGAGGGAGTCCTCTAGAATAAAAGGTAATCCAAAGAAAATGTGTGTACATAAGAGACAAACTTAGATTTTATATTCAATTTCAAGGAATTTATGTACACACATACACACAAAAGATTTGTTCTCAAATAACATTATTTCATGGTGTGAGTGTGTGTATGTATGTATACATATACAGTCTTTGAAAACTAATGAAAATCCAAAGAAAATTTGTTTATATAAAACATATTTACAAATTTTCTTCAGTTCAACATTCATTTTCAAGGAATATACGTATGACAGATGAATTCCATAAGCTTGATGAAAAAATAACTCTTTAAAGATATATTGGTGAAGCTGCATATTATTTATCCTTAAAAAAAAAACAAAACAAAAAACCTACCCTTCATGTAAATAATAGAACGTATATGGAATGTTTGAAATACTTTTATGTGAATTTGGATTACATCAGAGATCACTTAAGATAAGTTTTTGAAAGACAAACACATTTGGGTCTGGAAAACTTTTAAAAATGTTAATTTCGTGGAAGGTTAAAACAGATGAATTTTTTAAATCACAAACATATGAAAATAAATAGAAAATAAGCATCATTAAAAATAATACTATAAATAACAATAAAACAAAGTCATTCCATAAAACTTATGCAGTAGAATTTATTTGGTGAATTAGCTTTAATTGCAGATCAAAAGCATCTTTCAAATCATCAAAATATTTGTATATGGTCCTGTCGGGTATAAATTTATCACATTTCATGCCATAATTGGAAACACATTTTCTGTAGTGGTGCAAGAAGGCTATGTCTGTATCAACCCTCATCATTTTATAATGTTCTTCGTTTGGTTTGCTAACATGATGAATACCAACTTCAAAGATTTTTTGTGGTTCGACAAGAACTTTGGTCCGCACTTGGCTAAATTTAGCTGAGCGTCCAGTTTGACTCATCGTAAATAATCCCGAGGGATGAGGACGCCCAGTGGAGGGATCGAAGAATGCACTCCAAAATGAAAATCCACAAACATTTTCCGCGGTCAACTTGCTCACAAAATCTGTCAATGTGGTCCCATTGTGGGGAATAATGAATTCGTCCAGGTCATTGAATGCAGTCATTTTCACTAAACTCATTGACCGATATAGACAATCATTGTGTGCAATCAGCTGACCGTTGTACCAGATGCTATTATCATGTACTTCACTAGGGAGCTTCCATGGAATGATAGTGACCGTGTTCTGCTTCTCATAATACTCAAGAACACGGGTGGCTGCTTCGGATAATCTAAAATTATAAAAAAAAAAGTGCTGTACACCCAACAACTTGGACAGTTCGATATATTCCACTAAATGCTCTTTGGATATGTCTCCGAATAAAGGAGGAATGCAAATTCCATAGTCGAAAAGTTTCTCCTCTGGTTGGATCCGAGTGATTGGGATAAAAAGGTTTTCATCTGTGATTGGTTTGTTTTGTAAAGAAATGGTCACGAAACATGCAGGGTTTTGCAGTCCGTTTGCAGAAGATGGCAGAGGACAGGACATTATGTATCCACCAAAATGTTTGTTGTGGTTTTCACACATCTGATACACAATTACGTCAGTCCAACGATTGCCTGGAAAGTGGCAAAAGAATCGAAGTTTTTGTTTACGTTGTGCAATAATGGCCATGACTCGGACAAATTTGCCTATATGTCGGTCATCCAGGTAAGCCGAATAAATGAATATACCATCAGAAATCCGGTGGAATGTATTGTTGGCAACATTGTAAGCCGATAGGTAACAATTTCTGTCCAGTGGTAGACTCGTGGTGATTGGATTTTTAATATAGTTGACACTGGGTGAGTGAAATTGTGGTTGTATCGGTTTGATTGTGATGTTAGCAGGATGGACTTTGACATTGCTCTCATGAGACAGCAAGGGGGACCTTTGAATGACGGTTTTAGAGTGGTTCTTCTGATCAAAATATACAACACCACTTGAGCTTTTCTTCTTAAAAATGCTGTTTTTAAACCGGTTGTCCAGCTGCTGCTCAAATTCGAGCCGGCCATGGAACAAAAAGACTAGTGATAAATAAACGAGACAGGAAATGATGATTAATTTGCGATTTACAGATCGCAGCCTCTGGAGCAAGTTGAAAGGCATGATATGGCTGGGGTGAGAATGCTTAAATTGAACTGCGAAACAATACGTTTGTGGTGGTGATGGAGATTTGGAATGGTGCAGATAAATGATTGGTGTGGGGGTGGTCGTATTGGTGATGCATAAAAATTCTTAAATAAAAGACTGGCATTAACAGATACACAATTTCATCAGTCTGTCTTTGAGGTGGCACTCTTTTTAAAAAAATAATCAATTTCTAATAAATATAAAACTGAGATCAATTAGAATTCATTTTGTATAATGAATACTGGTTCACGTGTATCATGATTGATATCAAAAGTCAAGTTGACTAGCTTAAGATTGTGATTGAAATAGCGTTAAATATTTCAAGTGCTATTACATCAAATGTTATTATCTCCTGAATATGATCTCTGTTTACATAGTGATCATGTGGATAAAGGTGTGTCTCCCCCTCAAGGTAATGAGACAACCAGTGAGGGGGAGAGTTATAAGCAGAAGATAGATTAAATAGATGTCTCATTCAATGCTGACCAGATAAGACTTTGTACATTGGCAGGAGAGACAGGGGAAACAAATAGAGAGGAGAAACAAAATGACATCGAAGATGATGACCTGCTTTAGACAGATTGGAAAAAAAAAATCTGAATCACAATTCGATTAAGTCCGCTTGCATTTTCTTTTTCGCTGTTTATACCATCAGCGCAACCTCACAACAGATACATGTGGATTAGAACCGAGATCATTTATCAATGAGCCTCTGCTGACAGGCGGGCTCGTATAGATTTCATCCGCGGCTGATCGACGTAAAGAAGTTCCTTTCCTCCACGATGAAGCTTGTGTGACTACCTGTTCCACAGTAGCACATGTAAATTTCTACAATGAAGAAAGAAGAAAAACAGAATTAGACCAGAATTTACCAGAAAAATACAGAGACAGTGGCAACCATAGCTTTACAGAGACAGCTAACAGTCAAAATTGTATAATAATAATTTTTCGCGGTAGATTTAATCGACGATTGACTTAACGAGAAGCTTCGACAAGGAGTATCAAAACAACGCACTGTAGGTATTAGAAAGGTGAGAAACGTTCTCCTGATAATTCATTTTTCAGAAGAAAAAAAAGTTCAGCAATTATATTTAAAAAAAATTTATTTTCATTTGATAAAGTATTACAAATCATTATTATCAATTTCTGACTACTATTTACCTTCATAAATGATTTTATAACAAAGCAACAGGGAAATTGAATTGAAGGTAAATAGTCGTCAAAAATTGATAATAATAATAAAAATTGTAGAGCTGAATTTTGATGAGTGACAGATATAAGTAAAATGTTATGGAATGAAATTAAGGCCCCTCACCTCTATCTACAAGATTGTACACATCCCTTTTCCTTCTCCTTCTCTTCATAGCTGTCAATACAGGTTTTTACAATGTTCACTTCTTAGTTAGTTGATGAAGCAACTACAGCCAGGACTCTCACGTAGTACAACTGTGTTAGCCACCGTAGGCACTGGCTACTGCACACCGATTGTGGTGTTTTACAGCACTTGGTTGCATTACTAGAGCAATTGTATGTTATTGAAGTGAAATGTATAATAGCAGCAGACACTTCAGTGGACCTCTACCTAAATGGCAGTAGTAGTTGTAGTGATGACGGTGGTGGTTATATACTGGTAGTGGTAGCAGTAGTATTTGCATTACTGGGTGGAGGAAAAGCTTCTGAGTGGTATGGCAAAGGTAGGGCATACACTCTATAGTAACAATGTGTTAGCAGCAGCAGCAGCAGAAGAGAATCCTAATAAGATGCTAATACACTGAGTGCTATGTGCTCACATAAAACTGGTTGTTACCACTGTCTTAAAAAATAGATTTGATGACTTGAGAGAACAAGAAAAGTGGCAGATCAATAAGATCTATACATCAATATTATCAGAGAATGAAGCAATAATAAAGCAATAAAAGAATGTGAAAAACAATTCATTGGGGGACAATAATAATAATAATAATGATAATGGTGATGATATTAAGCGACTTTTTTCTAAAGGAAGAGATGTAAAAAAAAATTATTGATAGGTATTATCAAGAATGAAGCAATAATAAAGAATTTGAAAAGGAGCAATTCATAGGGGTGGAGGATGATGAAAAGAATAATAAAAAATATCATTTAGTGTCATTTGAGGACCTTTTTTTTTTAAAGAGAAAGTGATTTTACTCCAAACCAACTTGACACTTATAGCTTAAAGTTGAAAGTATCAAGCATTCTATGAAATAAATCCATCACATATCAGACATTGCTTTATATTATACAATATTATGTTATATTAAAACCTGATTTGTACTATATATATATATATATATATATATATATATATATATATATATATATATATATATATACTTTTTAATAATAAGTATTATCAAGAATTAAGCAATAATAAAGAATAGGAAACAAAACAATTTATCGTGGGGGGGGGGATAGTGATATTAACTTATCTAAAGACTTTTTCCTATAAAGGAAGAGATATATGTAAAAAAAATATTTTAAAATAATTACTATAGTCAATAATAAAAAAAATTTAAAAAGATGCAATTTATTGAGGGATAATAATGGTGATATTAGATTAACTATCATCAAAAGACTTTTCTTCAAGGAAAGAAAAATTTATGTAAAAAAAAATTTTTTTCCAATTATCAGAAAATCTGTTTGGCTTAACTTGAAAAAAAGTCATATTTTTATATCATAGTACTATTAAATGTGCGCTGCCAGAAAAGGAATTTATTTTCTATTGATACAATAACAAAGTTTGATCTTACTACAGATGAAAACACTGAAAGTAACATTTAAAAATAAACTTCTCAGGGAATCTAATTATTATAAATTAGTTTTATCATTAGACAACATTAAATAAACTGCAAAAATACAAATATCTCTAGTCTTACCCACAATATATACGAATATAAAATGCAATATGTATCCATGTATTCATTTGTATGTGTCTGTAACATTTTTCAAAGAGCACACAGATACTACACTGATTGAAGGCGGGCGTGTATGTGTATGCACACACACACACACACACATATATATATATATATATATATATATATATATATATATAGGTACCAATCACCATACATGAAATTTGATTGAGATGCTTTCTAGTATTGTACATTAATAGACAATTTTTTTAGCAACATCTGTGTCACATAATACAAGATATGATTTCCTTTTCTGACAACAAATATTAGGGATAACTAGCTGGACACGTGGAAATTCCACGGCTGTTGATAACTAAGATATCATTAGTCTTACATGTATATTTCTGCAATTAAAGTATATAATTTTCTATGTATGTAATTCATTACCTACCGAATGTATCCACCATTTAATGCGGTCTACTACTAATGTAACTTTATTCTTAAGCTCCAGACTAGTGAGGGAGGAGTAATGAATAAGTGAGTAATAGTGAAGAGCCCCACTTGTTCCCATTCAAGAATAAGCTCCCTCTTCCATTTTCACCCTTGTTCATTACATTGCAAGGATGGATTGGGTGGGAGAGAGGACAGATGAAAATGATGAGGCAAATGAATAATAATCAGGAAGAGTAACAGTTGTACATGCAAACAAGAATAATAATTATAGTGGAATTCTTCTATCAACTTCTATCAAGGAACATGCCAACATAGCAAAATCATAGGAATCCCACATTTTAGAAAGTTCAGTTTAATCTTATTTAATCAGTTTAATCACACACTTTTATGAAAAAAAAAAGCAAAAATAGCACTCTCTCGCTCACACTCTAATCTCCTATATCTCTCACCACTCTAATCTGATGACTCAGCCTAACATACTATCATCACCTCTTTTTCAAGTACAGGAATGGTCAAAAATTTTACCCATGTAAACTAACAGTAATTTCTTCACTTTTTCAGCTTAGATTTTTTTATCTTTTCATGAGAATGCTTTGCTTGCGGATAGAACAGGAAACCTGTAGTTGTTTTCAGGGCATGATTTAAACGAATCGTCTAAGAAGTCTCAAAAAAAAAAATTAAAAAAAATAAAATAAAATAAAATAAAATTTTTTAAATCTCTAATTTTTCTTACTCTTCTGATATTTCGGTTATTCAGTTAGTCATCTTCAGGAAGATTTTTTTTTCCCTTATATCATTCATAATGCAATAAATCTGAAATATCTTTCCAATTCATCATAAAAAAAACCATCTAAATACATAAATTCATTCTCCAGAAATTTTCTGTGAGTCAGCAATCAAAATATCAAAAAAAGAGTCAACATTTAAAAAAAAAAAAAAAAAAAAAAAATGAAGAATTTTCTTTCTTCAGGAGATGCAGAGATGTTGCAAGATGCTTTCTACATGACAAATGTTAAAACAATTCGAGAAATGTATGCATAGTGTACTTATTCATCAACTTGTAATGCAGACATAAATCATACGAATAATACGGAAGAAAGAAGGTAAATTGATATAATATAATAGAACGAAAGAGAAACAGGTCTGGTTAGTCACTCAATAGAAACCGTTACATGAACAACACCTTTTGGCAGCAGGTCATATTGGGGGTGATCAATTAAAAATTGAAAAAGGGGGATCAATAAATAAATAACTTCTCACGTCTTTTGTTGGGCAGTGATCACTAAGTCTGAATTTTCAAAAAGACACAAACTGAGTGATCAACAATAAATGTTTTTTGTAGACATAATAAGGAATAAATGTTCAAATTTTCAGCCCCCTAGCTCCATTGGTGCAGCCTGTACGCATCATACATACATAGCCAGCTGTACCAGCCTGAAAACTCAAGAAATCTGCATTGATAGTTTCTAAAAAAGTAGAATTCCAAGTTGTCACATAGATCCAGGCTTCTCAAAGGTCTTTAGGGGTAATTGTGTCAAGATTATTGTGGGCCACAGAATATTTGATAATTTTTTTTCAAAGAATACTCATGTAAGTAGTGTTTTTGGCAAAAGCCAAAAGTTTGAAAAGCCTATATATATAAGATCCATGTTGGTCATACTCAGTATCAGTTCTCCCTTCTTACCTTGTTAAACAGGCTTTCTTTTCATCCCTCTCCCTTCCTACCCCTTTATTAAACTACCTAACTGCCTTTTCATGCCCCCAACATCCCAATTTCTCAATAAACTACTGATCCTTAGTCACATGTTTCAGTTTCAGTTTCAGTAGCTTTTCATTAATGTTTCAACTCATAAACAAAAATCGTACAGAAGTCATTTTGGTCTATTTTATTTATGGCTTATCAACTAACTTGTAAACAGTAGAGAACTAGATAAGCCAGGGGAGCAACTGCCTCCATAAAATTGGGCAAAACAGGGGATAAAATTCAGGCAATTGATATTTTGCTAAGAAAGGTAGAAATGATATATTTTGCTAAGAAAGGTAGAAATGATATTAAGACGCATGTTGTATGACTTTTTACGTGGAAATCGGTACTGGTGTTTTTAATCTGTGTAAAATTTCAGGCAAATCAAACCCTCTGACCCTCTTAGCCAAAGAGTTCCCATAAGCTCATGAAAATAATAATTACTCTAGAAAATTATATACGACAATCCTTGTAGAATGGTGAATTGGTGAATAAACGTAAAAGACGACACCATTATTCTCTAGACCTCCTAATATAATGCAAAACCCCTAATCTAGCTTTCAATTATGTAAAATTCTAATCTCAAAATATTCAAGTATCATGCTATTTAATCGTTGATATAGGAAATGTTGTGTTAATCCTTGCGAATAGGAAAAACTCTGGAGTATGCTAAAGTGATAATTTGGCATCTCCACTCAATTAACGCCTTTGGGCGAACAATTGATCACAGATTCTTTTTATCTGGTATTAACCTTATTGAAGTTAATCAGTAATGCAAGGTTTGACCCCCTTCCCTCAATTGGATTTTGATTCTCATACAGCAATTTTCACTATTAATACAAATAAATCTAGAATTCTATCTATATCATTATTGGAAACTCAAAGACCACTTCTATAAAGGAAATATTATGGTAGATCATTACTTTTATCATTTAGTTTTGTTGACTACTATCAATGAACTCAAATAATAAACAATTTTTCACCTTTAAAAATCCTATTTATCATAAATGGATTACATTTATGTTGTTATTGGAAAAGGCAGATATATTTCGATGGAAATTATATTTTAATCACCACAGCAACAAAACTCAAGATGACAGGACCTAAATATATCTGCCTTGTCCAATGCTATTTTTTAGAACTTTCATTTTTCAACATTTCTGATGAAGCCCCAAAAGCCTAACATGTAAAATAGATCTTAAATGTCATAATGCTTCGATATTGTTGGATTCCTATATTCAAATTTCATACAGCTGTATATATTCAGTCACTTTTATGGAAAAACAAAACAAAACAAAACAAAACAAAAAAACAACAACTCATAGAAATTTTTTCTTCCATGGGTAATAATAAGAGAAGATCGGTGCAAATTAGGCTGAACAGAATTTTTCTTTTTTGTAACCTTAGAACAAGATCTAAACAATGAATTAAAGCTTTATTCTTGAAATTTCTTTACAATTTATGTGAAATACCATATCGGCCAAACAACCACCAAATGGTCAGCTTATTTTGCGCCACTCTGTACTTGAATATTTTGAGATTAAAATTTTTTACTGTTAATCCTTCCTGAGAGAAAAAGCTTAGCGTAACATGCTGAAGTGATAATTTGGCCAATCAACACCTTTTTGGCAAACAATTGATCATGGATTTATTTTTTATCTGGTATTAACCTTATTAATAGTAATCACTAATGCTAGGTTTGAACTGCCTTGACATTATTAATTTTGATGACTAGTTTTTAACTTCATCTTAATTTCCAGTTTTTTTTATCACAACTTTAATTCAGGCTGTCATTCTAAAACATATATATATATATATATATATATATATATATATATATATATATATATATATATATTAGTTAAAATGAACTTGCATTCATAGAAAGTTAAAATTTACTTTGAATTCACTTGACCTCTTATATAATAAAGATCTAAATTCTGTGCTTGTTGGTTTGTTACCATAATACAGCAATTTTTTTTTCACATTTGAGTATAATGCTACCCCACCCTACAATTTTGACCCTAATTTTTAATATTAAATTTCACACATTATTTATGAGTAAATATGCAGAGAATTCCTTTCAAACATACTACTTTTCAAATTTGACAATCAGATATGTACAATATTCATGTAATAATTAAATATAATGGCTTGTTCAAACTTGCATACAATATGTTCAATCTAGCTTAGGTCTGTTAAACATTTGAACATTGTTTTTTGAATCAACTTCATAAACTGGATTCACTTGGTTAATGACTCAAAAACAGCTATTCACATTTTTATAAACTGTCAACATAGATTTCTTCAGTTTTTAAGTTGGTTTAGCTGGCTTAGTATGTATCAAATATACAGGCCAGGGTTGTCAATTTAGATGTGATTTTTCAATTCTGAAAGTCAGTCTCACATTTCAAAAATTAAAAAAAAATTGGCATTGCAATCGGCAACATAAAAAACAAATTTGAAAAAACTAAATGAAAACATCTAAATTTGCAACCCTGTTATATGCTGCACCAACAGAGCTATAGGGCTGATAACTTGAATATTTATTCTTAACTATGCCAATAAAGAACATTTTTTCATCTGAAAAAAAAATTACCCTGAAAATAAGTTCCTCAGGGAGCTCAGTTTGCAATGTAAGCTCATGCTAAATTGGTCAATTAGCTTGTGTCTACTCGTTTTTATGAAATACAAACTTTTTAGTGATCAATGCCCAACTAAAGGTGAGAGAAGCAACTTATTTATTGATTAGCTCTTTTTCCAATATCTCAATTGATCATCTCCAACATGACATGCTGCTAAAAGGCATAGGTCATGTAATAGTTTCTATCGAGTGTTTAATCACACCTCTTATATAGTAAATTGTTCAGTTAATAAATGATTTCTATTGAAACATGTCTGATTTGTCAGTCAATAAATACTGTCACAGACTGTCTTTTAGCAGCATACCATGTTGAGGGTGATCAATGAAAAATTGGAAAAAAAAGAGGTGATCAATGAATAAGATACTTCTCTTGTCTTTTGTTGGATCACTAAAAGTCTGAATTGCCAGAAAGCAAGTTTGAACAAAGCTGCACACAAACTAAGGGACCAATTTAGCATAAATTTACAATGCGAAGTGAACAAAAAACCAACTGGGGGAGACTTGGAAACAAAAAAAAAAAAGTTCTTTTCTAGTTATGATTAGGAATGAATGATCAAATTTTCAGTCCTTTAGCTTAGATTGGTGCAACCTGTACATACTACATGTACATAGCCAGCCAGACCTACTTAAAAACTAAAAAAAACTATGTTGACAGTTTTGGTTGATGGTTTCTGAGAATCTCACTATCTTTATAAAAATAAAAACTGAATTAACCCTCTCAGGACTAACCTATTAATATATTTAATGTCTGAATTAGGGGACTTCTA
This sequence comes from Thysanoteuthis rhombus, assembly GCA_963457665.1. NCBI lineage: Eukaryota > Metazoa > Mollusca > Cephalopoda > Oegopsida > Thysanoteuthidae > Thysanoteuthis > Thysanoteuthis major. The sequence goes on along the minus strand of OY735211.1, from coordinate 3,436,703 downwards.
AAACTGATCTCGCCATCATCAGTCTTTTAGCATCCATCATTGGACATAAACCTTCTCAAAGATTCACCAGCTCTTTCCATCATGGGTGTTGCAGAACAAGTACTCTCTGAACTTGTCTAGTTTGTCATGCCATCTAATTTCCTGCTGGCTGCTGTTTCACATATAATCTCTGGGAATTCCTATTCTAAGACAATGTCCAACAATTGTCTGCTCTTTTCTTGCAACATGACCAGCCCATTGCCATTCAAGTTTTCTAGTAGTTTCTATGATACCTCTGACTCCTGAATTTTCTATAATATACTGGGCTGTCTTGAGATCTCTCCATGTGATGTTGAGCATGGTTCTCTCCTGTGCATGTTGTATGGTTCTCAGTTTGATGATCAATCTTTTGGTTAAGTTCCATGTTGAAAGCTTGCCAACCTAGAGTGATTCTTCACCTGATTTCTTCTGCTTGAGGGTTTCATGGAGATTCATTGTCTTAAGTAGATGTAGTGATCTACTTTCATCAGCTCTGGGTTTTCAATTTTGATCATTGTATCTTTCACCTCAATATATTTGTTGTACATGACATTTGTTTTACTGAAGTTCATGTGAAGATCTACTTCCTTGCTTTTTTCTCATTCAGTTCGTCTGGCATTATCTGGAAATCATGAAGGTTCTCTGCAAAAATAACATTGCCATCAGTAAATCTGAGGTTACTTAGGTATTCCCTATCTTTTCTGATTCCTCCATTAGCCCAGTCTATCTTTCAGACAGACCTTCCCAAGGAAGGCTGTACAAAGTTTGGGTGAGCTGGTATCACCTTGTCTCACTCATTTTTAGAGCTGTAAGGGCAGAGGCTTCATGCAATCTAGTAAAGGGGTTGCTAAGTGTGTGTGTGTGTGTATGGATATGTTGCAAGGCTGACATATCTTGTATTGGACCTATAATCCTTCAGTCACAGATATATATGTCCCACAAATCTTGGAAGTGTTAAAGCATCTGCTAATATAACTAATACTTCAATTACCATTACATCTCTTAAATTCCCTAATTTGATAAAGAACATGGTCCGATTCTCTTCTTGTGAATGACATGAAACTCTACACTGACTATGGAAATAGGAAACCTTTTGAATACAATAACACGCTCTGATAGATAGATAGATTGACATAATATATATGATATACTTCAGGGTAGTGGTTCATTTGTCCCATGCCTCACTTTGACAGATAAAACAAAAAAAATCATTGTTATAGAACAATGTTGAAAAGATAAATTAATTTACTGCTAAATTTAGAAATTTACCAAAATTTAGTGTTTTTAACTAAAGGAGATATCTGTAAAAAAACAAATTCTGTTAAAAGAAATACTGATATAGGAATCTTAAGACGTTAACTATAATTTTGGTAATTTCTCCGTGATTTATTTTGTAAGAGCGATGTAATTATCTCATCACTTAATCACTTCACAAAGTTAATAAGTTAAGCATTAGTTACTATGGAATCTATCGTAAAATTAGTAAATAATAGTATTGTGTAATTTGGAATTAAAAGTAGTGTGTAATTTGGAATTAAAAGTAGTGTGTAATTTGGAATTAAAAGTAGTGTGTAATTTGGAATTAAAAGTAGTGTGTAATTTGGAATTAAAAGTAGTGTGTAATTTGGAATTAAAAGTAGTGTGTAATTTGAAATTAAAAGTACTGCATAATTTAGAATTAAAAGTACTGTGTAATTTGGAAGTCATACTACTGCATAATTAAGACCCTGGAAATAGGAAACCTTTTGATATACAAAAACAGGTTTGGATGGATGAATGGATGGACATGAGAATTAACAAAGATTAAGAATTGATTAGTTTATCATCAATACAAGCCAGTTTTGAGTCACAAAACACTTTTTGCTCTTCACATCCAAATTCCAAATTGCCCCCAAGATATTTAGATTGTCCCCTTGTGGGGTGAGTGCCCAGAATCACTGGTTTATGGTTTAAATCATTTTGGCAAGAATATTGCATATTACTTTTGTGTAGTGCAAGATTTATATAAACACTTATCTTCACTCAAATATGAATGGATAAATTCAGGTTCAAAAATAAAGATTTTGCATTTTCATCATAAGCACAAAGTAAAAATGAAAATAAGGGGATTTCTCATTGCATCAAGAACATTATACCTATTCTTTCAATTATTTACCCTTTTGATATCCATGAAACATATACATCTCAAGGTTTCTATAACTGCATGGATACAGAGAGTGAATGCAAAACATATCTGATACAATTCAAAAAGTTCATTTTAACATCCTTATACAACTTCACAATTGACAGAATTTGAACCAAAAATTAAAAAATACAAAAAAAAAAGACCGGTACAAGATTGAATATTGAAAAGGTATGTACAAAAATCAGAAATCTCTGGTCTGAATTCTATCAATTTTGAAGGTATTGAAGATAAACTTTTTGAAATGAATTGGATACTTTCTGCACTCACTGTATATGTTCTGTAGGTCTCAGAAGTTTCACCAAAACATTTGATATAGGCATTAAGAACCCTAATAGGTTAGTCTTGAAAGAGTTAAACAGGTATTGGTTTCAGAGTAATTAAAATGAATGAGACATAAATTACAGACCTGCCAAGGTTTAGAAATTCTCAGTAGGGGACATTTTCTAAAAAATGCCCTGCAGCCAGCAGATGATGAAAATTTTCAGTTTATTGAAAATTTATCTTGACATAATTTTAAACCACAAAATGCAGAAGACTTGGTAGGTTCAAATTAGTCAAGAAAATAGTGTTGCAAGTTAACTATTAGAGAAGGATTGGTAAGACAGTGGAGATGTAAGCTGTCTCAATATCTCATGAGCTTGAATAGGTTATTTAGCACTTGCAATTATGACATATGTAAAAGAATATTTTAACTTCATATATGAAGGTGATTTGAAACCTAGCACATAGTTTTTCAGCCAAAAATGGTTTTCAAAGGGGAAAAATACTAATTAAACAGAAGCTGGGTGTGTGCAGGGATTAAAAAAAAAAAGAATTAACACGACAATGATTCAAGATAGGAATGAACCCATTTCCTTGTTGAAAAACTGTTTGCAACAGAAACTCCTTTGTTAACTGATATTTTATTCACATAAAAGGTTACAACCCAAGGTGTGGGCCCAATGCAAAATATCTAGACGAAGACATTTCATAGATGAATAACCCAAATAATCGTAAGTAATTGTAAATTAACCCTGAAAATAAAAATTAATTTTTGTTTGGAGCTCCCTTCCCATCCATTGAAAATCTTCGATCCACCTCCAAGCCAAATTGGATATGCAGGTTTTTGAACGATCACTAATGTTAAGCAACCATGAGCCAGGTCAGTATCTAAATGGGTAACCAACTAAGTAGACCAGATACTGTAAACAGCTTATGATGATGCATAGAGTCTCCCTTAGCCATCCCATTATTTCTCTTATTCTCTCTACACTGTTATTCAACACAAACCAAAGGCTTCCCCAACCCCCTCTATGAACCATGGCCTAGCTGCAAGCTATAAGAAATGAATGAAAGAATTCACATAAAAAAAGTAAACTATTTGAATCCATTAAAAAAAAATGTTACATTCTCCTGCTAGCTGAAAGTAAAATGAAAGCAGAAAACTTGGCAATTCAGAACTTTATTAAATTTAGCAATAATTTAGGGTTAGTATTTAGTGGTTACAGTTATGGTAACAATAAACAAAAAAAGATCAAATTTTTTTTCATATTTATAACACTAAAATGAATATACAGTTGAAACTAATATCATGAAATGATTGAATAAATTTTCTAAATCATTTTTAACTGTATTTCTCTGCACAAACTCATTTAAATGAGAATTCCATAGTCTCCTATTTATTCCAAATTATCTGCGTAATTTACGTTGCATGCTTTTATCATGTACAGCATCTATATAAGTTACCTCCCTTTTTTCTTTGCGAGCCCTGAACAAACAATAACTCTGACATGAGTATAATGCTATCTCTCACTAATTTTGACCCCGTTTTTTTATATTAAATTTCATGCATTCTGCAAGAGTTAACACGGTAATACTGCCTTATATATGATATTCACTTTTAAGGCACATATAACAATTAAAAAAAAATTAATTTAATTAAACCATGAAATGTATTTTTTTATCAAGAATTTCATCAGAGCAATTGAAAACCTTTTTTCCCTCCCAGTCATTTTTTTTCTCTAATGATCTGTATTAGTTCTTTTCAGGTGTGTGTGTGTGTATATATATATATATATATATATATATATATATATATATATATATCAAACATACGTACATATAGTGCCTCCTTATTGCATGGACACTGGGTAGTTGCCCAAATGCATAATGATTTTAGTAGTCCTAAAATCAATTTCAAAAATAAAAATTAAGCTTCATATTATCAAATATCAGAGACAGAACTTTTTCTAAACCTATGTTTACTTTCCAGTTTAAATCAGTTCTAAGCACTTTATTGATTTGATGTATTAAATCTGTGGTCGACACATTGGCCTGCTGGCCAAATACAGTACAGGTATACCTTGATTGGTGCAGTTAATTTGTACCAAAATTTTCTTTATTGTTCAAAACTGCACTGCTTTTTTCTGCTCATACTTGGTGCATTAATTAATATGGCAATATCATAACTGTACTACCATTCAAGACATTGCTGCACATTGGGGTTTCAAATATTCTCAAGATGGCCCTGAATATATATTTTTTTACTCGCTATACAGGCAGTAAAAAAAATAAATATATAAATGGAAATGAATCTCAAGTGTTTTAAATATTTTCCATCTATGTTTATTGCCATCTGCTCTCAATCAGTTTTCCAAAAGATGCTTTCAAGGACCACTGTAAATAGTTTTGGATAAAGATCAACATGGATCAGAGGGAAGATTAGAGTGAAGGATATCATACACATAATTGGGCAAGAAAAATGGAGATAGGCTGGACACAACAAGAAGAGATGACAATAACCAGAGCAGAAGACTAACCAATTGGTACTAATGAGACAGTAAACACAGAAGAAAATGACCAGACACAAGATGGAGAAAGGGGATAGAAAAGTTTGCTGGTAAGATGTGGTAGAGGTTAGCATAATTGCTGTCATCATGGAAGGATATGTGAAAGGCCTTTGTCCAGCAGTAGACTAATGATGATGTACATACACATACAAACACATACATGCACACAAATATTGCCAAAGTGTTGAAAAAGAGAATGTGAGCATCTACATATTTTTCCCTATCCAAGATCAATCGATTGTATTGTTATGAAATACATTACGATATTGATCTCTCCAGGTGAAACCAATTAAGTGATTTGTTTAACTCACACCTTCCACTCACATCAATAACATCATTTATCTCCTCAATTAAGAACAAGATTCAGTTTATTATTTATTTTTTATTTACAAATAAAATTAAGAGAAAGGTAAATAGTAATGATTTACAATGCTTCATCAAATAGAAATAAATAAGTGTCACTCAATAGAAACTGTTACATAACCTGTCTTTTGGCAGCAGCATGGGGGGGGGGCATCAATGGATGTCAATTCTTTCGATTTTGTTGGGTAGTGATCACTAAAAAAGTCGTGATTTTCAAAAAATAAACATACATGAAAGCTGTCGGGCACAAACTAAGGAACCAAATCAAGATAAACTGACATTAGAAATTGAACCAATTTTAGGAGGAAATTTTTTTGTAAAAAGAAAAATGTTTTTCCTTAAGAGTGAAAGTTTTTAGCCAACTAAGTCCATTGGTGTGACCTGTATGCATGATAGATAGCCAGTCAAACTAAGTTAAAATCTGAAGAAACCTATGTTAGCAGTTTTAGTTGATGATTTCTAATATTCATTTTATGTACCATATATACTTGTGAAGAAGTTGATCTTGTACATGGGTTGACCTTTGATTTAGAGTCAAAGAATCAGTAATTCAAGGTATGTTATTTGATTCCAAAAGTTGATCCCTGTCCATTATGTGTGAATTTCAACTTTAAAAATTATCACTCATGTATTGGTTGAGCCCCAATCACTGGCGGAACAAAGCTGCCATGGACTATCATTCACTATTTTTGGTGTCATCAACATTGTCTTCATTTTCCTGATTGGATAACTTTGTTATTCCGAAAAAATTTCAGTGAAATTTTGTACTTTTTGTAGGCTAGTGGAGAGATTATACCTGGGGTATGGTGGATTATGGTCAATCTGATTGTTTACATTTTATAAGCAAAAACAGGAGTTAACAGTCCTAATGAACAACTAATTGCCTCTCTCTTTCAACCATTTATCTACCTATTTGCTTTTGGCCGTATAATTCGGTCTCAACCTAAACACATGTATATACAGTAATTTTGTCAAGTATTTTCAGAAACTATCAACATGGGTTTTTTGTTATTTTGATTTTTTAGTTATTATGAAGTTAATTCTGTGTCTTCCTTTTCTTCCTAAAGAAGGTTGAAACAGTTTCTATACCCACCTATAACCAAGTGAACCATGTATTCTAAAAATAAACAACAACAAAAAACAGTGTTGTGGGTGTAGGCCTACTATTGAGACTTATATAGCAATACACAGAAAGCAGAACAACCTTTGTCAGGAGAGAGGACTACATTTTATTATTTTTCTTTCAATGCGTTCAGTCATGAGAACTACACATAGCACACATAATTGAACGCTTTGCTAGACAGAGCTTCAGACTATCAGGTCAAAATGTTTCTATGAATGAACATACATAATTCATACCAGGTCAGCAGAATATTTCAAAACTACAAAAGCACCCAGAGAGTGCGTACCTCTATAAATGCCTAACACTTACTCAATTGAAAGAAAATTCTGAGTTCCGTTCCAAAATCACTTCTTCCTCAGCCTACAGTTTACCCTTCCAATGAAATTTCACTGAAATTCATTATGAACTTTTGGAGATATCTTGTGAACAGACAATTGTTACTACTCTTCTTTCTCCCTTATCCTTTCCAATCTTCATTGCCCAGCCATGTTTATCAAAAAAATGTTATGCAAATATAGACTGGTCTATTATGAGAAAATATTTCTATTCCTATAGCAAACTAACCTTCCCTCCTCTCCCTTCATTAAACTACACAACTTTTTTCTGCTTCTCTCTTCCTACCCTCTTATCAGACTACCTATTTTTTTCTCTTCCTACCCTCATATAAAAGTACCTAATATTGGGTTTACTATTGGTTGGGCGTTAACAAGTCTGACGTAAGATAAAATGTTAAAAGTTGACATGAAGTCGTGTTTCAGAAGACTGACACACAGTCAGTTGGTTATATAAAGAATATGACACAAAGTCAATTTCAATTGTTGACACACAGTCATTTAAGTTTTCAATTTCACACTAAAAAATGGGATCTTGTCTGCTCAGTGGGGTTAGAATAAATTCTCTCCCTCACTTTCTTATCAGGTTATTTATAGTCTGTGTCATGGGACTGATCCATTTTGAAGGTAGGGGGTGAAAACCCAACTGTATCAGTGGAGACCTTTGAAATTTAATGCATAAAATCATCTTTAGTAAATGCCAAGAGAATCTTCATCAATTTCTAGCAACTCAATTGTTATATTCAGACACCATAAAAGATCTTTGTTGAACAGAACAATGGAAAATGAAGAATCATCTCTTTTTATCTAAAATTTGAGAAATCTCCAGGTGTAGTCACCAAGGTAACTTGATAATTGGTCATTGTATGAAGTTGATATCAGCCAGATATTGCAATGTCAAGTTTGAAGTCATTTGGATCAGGAGTCCTCAATTTACAATAAATCTCTACTAAAATGAACTCATATTTTGTGACCACAAAAAATAATGTTTTTTGTGACCCCATGTACATCTCTGATCATTTCAAAGTGGTTTGGGAGTAGAAATGAGTGAGAGGGAGAGAGAGAATGTTTTGTTCTGATAAATTTCTCCATAGAATGAGATTAAATCATAGTTAGATGATGAAACAGCATTTGAAAAAAATCTATTTTGACTGTTATTATGATTAACAACAATATTTCTTTTTTGAACACTGCTATTAATGACATCATAATAAATAAAGAACAACATCTCATTATTTCAAGTTTGAACCTCAAGAAAACTTCCATGAAACCTAGTATTGAAATACTGAACTTGAAAAATCATCAGGTACATTTGGGAAAGAAATGATAAAATGTTTAAATGAATCATGCCAGGCCATAGATGAGGGTGGGTGGTGGTGGTTAAATTGCTACCTGGGCCCCAAAAGCTTTCTTAGCAGTAGTTTACCAACTGCACTTCTACTAATATCATACAACAACAAATCTTATGAAATCAGTGGTTTCCAACCTTTTCATTACCTGTTTATTTGAATTAATTTTCATATGGACCACAGGTTTTTGAAGGCCTGCTTACAGACTCTCAGTAATACCTTTTTAGACCCCCAGCCCTCTGGTTGGGAATCACCACACTGTTGGAGGGGTAGAGGTGGGGGACAACAAACGAGTCAAGCCCTTTGGGCCCCCCAAATCTCTAACCACACCCCTGGAATCATGAAAAAAAATATATACCTTTGTTATGCTTGCCTTCCTTTCATGGACAGAATTTTTTCTCCACCTACTTGTGATCATTCTCTCAATACAAATGACAGCAGAAGCATAAAAAGACGACAATTTAAAACTAGAAAGCACTCAGAGAGCGTATACCTTTGTCAACGCCCTACATTAACTAAATTGTAAGAAAAAATCCCGGATCTGCCTAAAATTTTATCTCTACTTCCTTAGCCAATGGCCCAACCTTACACAAAATAAAAATGAAAATGATTGAGAACTATCGTACTAGAAGACAGAAAGACAGACATGGGTTAATACACAGGGCTCTCAAATTTCATTGAGGTAAAGAAGTTGAAAGCTGAGAGAGGATTTGAAAGCTATCATGGTCTATTTTCAATCCATTATGATTGAATATTAAATAATTCAAGGTGTTGTTCCTCAAATCAGGAAAGATATTTTTGTATATTATTTCTCACTGAGTTATTAGTTATAATCATGAGAAGAGTCATGAACTTTAAAAGATTTTTTCACTCAACTGAATCCATTCTTTTTGTTATGATAGTTGCTCCCATGTTTTGGGTGATCCATTCTATGACTTTCTTCAGGTAAAAATAGTAGCAAACAGAATTTTTATTTATTAATTTTTTCAAGATGTGTCCACCTAATTCTATTAGATGCTTTTCACTTGGTCAGTCTATCCCAGTCATGTTGGACAATAGGGAGGAAGGAAGAGGTATGATGTCATTAAAGGTATGACATCATTAAAATAAGATCTATTCCGATCAATTTTTTTTTCAGCTTCTAATGGAATGCCCAAGGTCCACATTTCTGGATTTAAAAATGGCTAAAAATGGCCATTTATGATATTTTTAATTCAAAACAATACTTGAAGAATATTTCTATATCAACTTGAAGACTACTTGTTCCTCTTCCCCATCCTTCTGCTGCTACTACCACAGTTGGTGGATGAACTTATTGTTCTTATTTTCTTCTGTTACATTAAAATATGAAGGGTCAGTTTAAGATGTTGACAATTCCTTTATTTGTTAAACAAGGAATCCAATATCATGTCTTTGTTCAGCAATAAAAGCCACACAAGAGTTGTAATCCACACTGGTCTCCCTTATACATCAAGCCGACGAGTTGATGTCTGTCAATTCTTTCAGTTTTTATACATTCCTTTAGTGATCTTTGTCTATTTTTTCCTTCCTGAGTAGTAAACTTTTTGAGACACTAAACCTAATGTGCATTGAACTATTCACTATTACCACATTGTGTGTGAAATTCAACACCTTTTGTATCATTTATATCTATCACTAATTGATCTCATTTCTTCCGAACATTACAAACTATATAATATCACAAACTTTACAGCAAATCAGAATTCATTTTTAGTTGCTGAAAATCAATCAAATTATTGTAAGATAGATAGAAATCAGGTCATCAATATTCTTTTAGGAATTTTAAAAAACTAACTTGCTAAAAACATGCCTAGGGGTCCCATCAAAATACAGAGAAAATTTCATGAGCATAGGTCATGTGGGTCCTGAGTTACATTGACTCATACAGAAAAACAATAGGGGTATTATAGAAGGATTTGTATTATTAGACAGCACAATATATCAGGGGAAAAAACAGGAGTCCTTGATATTATAAAATCCATTTGAAAACTCAAATGGCAATGGGCTGGTCATGTTGCAAGAATGGCACACAACTGAAAGACATCACAAGTCACAATATGGATCCCCAGAGATCACATGCATAACTGAAGCTAGCAGAATACAAGATAGAAAGATGAATAAGATGAATTCAGAAAGTATTGGCTCCGCGAAGCCCATGATAGAGAGATGTGGCAAATCCTGGGGAAGGTGTATGTCCAATGACAGAATGAAAAAAGACTAACGATGATGATATAAACATGAGTTTGAAGAACTCAAGGTACAAAATAGCTTTCCAAAGAAAGAATAAACTAATAGGAAATGAGGTTCATTATTCCTAGATGAAGTGATTTTAAAAGCTGTATGAAAAAACCATGAGACATGGAAAACACTAACTTGACAAATGAAAATATTGATAAATATGTTCAAATTCCACAAACTTTTGGGTAGCATCTTGTACATGAAATTCAATGAATAAGTTTTGAAGGAAACTTTTAACCTGTAAGATATCAACATTTTTTTAGCATACTTTACATTAAACACTCTTATTAAATAGAAAAATATGATATGAAAGAGCTTAAAGAACTTAATATATCCACAATTCCTTATCAGCACAACTTTTTATGTTGTTGGATTTAATTTGACATATGAATTTGGTTGACTTTAATTGTTTTGTCATTATGAGAGCCTGCTTTTGGTAGCTTATCACATTGTCTGTGTGTGTATGTGTGAGCATATATATTTCTCAAGGACATTAGCGCAACGTGAACATAACCAGCCCTGAACAGGATTTAAACTTAGGTCAATAATTCCATTGTCAAATTCATTATTATACATACATATACATATATATATATATATACACACACACACATACAATACCTGCTATAAGTATTTGAACAAATCACTTGGGTTCGAGAGTTGTCTGAATATTTATCAGCAATAGTTTATATCTGATATTCAAATTATCATTGATAAAAAAAAGTATTGCTCATAGGTATTTGAACGAGCACAAAATCAAACGAAAGTTTTATTTCCTGAGGTTTCAGGGGCTAATATAGATTTTGATTAGAAGCAAAATGGCTGTTCATTCAAATACTCATGACACAAACTGTATTAACACACACATATTTAGGTTCCTATAAGCTGTTCTTTTCAAATGGATTTGAATGTGTAGGAGAAAATATTACATATGTTTTATTCTGTTCTTGTACAATTGGCCCTACTAAGCAATTATCTTTTGTAAGCGATATTCCATTCAACCAGATTCTGCTATACATTATATATATATATATATATATATATATATATTCATACACAGTGTCAGGAAAAAGCTATAATATACATTCCTAACAGTACTTTATAAAATCAAAGCTTGTTTACATAAATGTTTTTAGAGATATTAACAATACATCAAAAGCTAATAATGAGCTAAGAATTTAATAGTTGCCCTTTTCCAAGCACAATAAGAAAGTGGTAAAAGCAGTCAAATGTGAGATTATGCATGACCTGTATTCAACAATCTGGTCTCAAGTGTTTTTTTAAATCTCATTCATAAGGAATGCTTTTAGACATAGACAGACTCAATGAGTAAATCTATCCTTTCTCTAAGTCATGTTTTAGATTATCATTTAAGAGAATTATATTGGGTTTCCTTTTTTTCCAATTCAAATGTGAGAGACATATTTTCAGTTTCAGACTCATACAGGCTTGCACAATGAATTCATACAGGAACACACGCAGAAAGGCACTTCTTAGTAAATGCCTGTCGCTTTGCTAATTTAAACCTAAAGCTGCTGTGTATGAGCACAAAGTAATTTGAAAGGTTAGTGCAAGGTGTTGTTTATTAAAATTCTTGTATTCATTTTGGGTAAAAAACAAAATTGACACACCAGCAGTAGTAATAGTAGTTGTAGTTATATCATCAGCCGGCTGTGAACAAATACATATCCACACAGAGAGCTGAACAGCCAAATTTATGTTGATGCGTTCACTTTTTCCCCTTTCTCTTGGTGGTCACAGACAGACTGACAGATCACAAATTATATAGAGGATTAGTGACCAGGATCGCTTCATTATAACAATATTCATTTTCTCATATATTCAGTCAACTTTCTGAGGGTTTAAGTAAGAAAGGTAAAGGAGTTCCAACAATTTGTATGCCTCCAACATTATCTATGGCCCCAATCAGGACTAAGCTGTAATAATTTCTCAGAATAAATTTAGAATGGCATTTATGTTCAGTGTAAGAGTCCATGTTGAAATATTAGAGAAACTGTCCCAAAATATGAGAAAATGATTGCTATCAAGAAATCGTTTTTTCCTTTAATGAATCATGTTTCACTATTCAAAGTATCGTATTTGTGAGCGTATAAGTGAATATGCATATATACAACAGTAAACAACATGTATGCAAGGTGCTACCCAAAAGTTTGGGGAAATTGACAGGAGAAAAATTGCTTTTCCTAATACCTGGTTTCCACCATTCTATTGGGCATGTATACAGCAATCTCAAAAATGATAGTAGCGAAAATCCATACTACATTAGGTTTGCACGTGCTGGTCAAAATCTCCAAACTTTTGGGGTAGCAGCTCATATACATTTCAAAAAGTTCATTTTCATTGCTGGTCCAAAATGACCATAGAGACCCCAAAAAGCACTTGAAAAAAAACAAACAAACAAAGAGAAAATATTTTTAGATGGTATCCAGTGGTGTACTCATGCAAAATTTCAAGATTGTAGCCCCGAAAATGTAACCAGGAGCACCCACAGACACATACAGGCACAGATGAGAGAAGAAATTTGAAGGGCTTCGGTGATTAGATATTGAAACAAGATTTAACACTGAAAAGTCGTGTACAAAAATCAGAAATCTTTGGTCCAAATTCTGCTAATTTTAAAGTTGTGTCAGTTTGTTAAAATGAACTTCTTGAAATGTATCAGATACATTTTGCACTCACTGTAAGTGATTCTTACAAAAATTCAGCACAGACATGTTTGCTAAAACAAGAGAAACAAAATGGAGGGAAAGACAAAAGATTGTGGTTTCAAAAAGTACATGTACGTATTTAAATATTGATTGCCAAAGCCACAGGTCAGATTTAAATCATACATTCCATTAATGTTGATGGAAATTCTTTCTGCCTTATGGATGGGAGGCCAACAGTGCCAGATTTACACATAAGCTTAACAAGCCACAGCTTAGAGCCTCACAATCTAACGGATCCTCAAAAAAATATCTTTACATGACACCTGGCATATTTTTTTAACAAACGGGCCTCTTATCTTTGTATAGCTTCAGGTCTCACCAAATCTAAATCCGATACTGGAGAACCAACACTGAAAACTCAAAACTGTATTATAAATACATGATGAAATGTACTAAATCATTTCCTGTTTTGTTTAGAATACCTTTGGGAAACAAGAGTCAATATTGACCTGAAAATACGGTCTCTAAGAACTAGCATGAATAAGGTAAAAAAAAGGAGTAAAAAGGATTATTTTTTTTACAATTATTTTTCAACTAATTCCTTCCCAAAATCTTTGCACCAAAATTGTTTTCATTGCTCTGTAACATGTTAATCAGATATACCAAGATTTATGGGTTTTTGTGTGTGCATGCAAACATCTCCAAGCTTTTATTAGAAACTGTTAACCGAAACTGTGACAATATGTTTCTTCAGTTTTTAAGTTGGTCTGGCTGGCTATGCATGCATCATGCATATAGGTTGTACCAATGGAGCAAAAGAGCTGAAAATTTAAACATTCACTCTTTATCAAGAATAGTAAAAACAGTTTTTTTTCCCTTCCAAAATATTTTCTTTTAGTGGGGGGGGGGGGTACTTCGCAAAAAAGTTTATGCTAAATTGGTCCCTATTTCAACCCAGCAGTATTCACACTTTTTTAGTGATCATCACCCAATAAAAGGCGAGAGAAGTAACTTATCCAATAATTACTCTTTTTTCCAATTTTTTAATTGATCACCCCAACACAGTAATCTGATAAAAGACTTTGGTTACATAACAGTTTCTATTGAGTGACTAAACAGACCTGTTTATAAACACTTATCAAAAATGAAGTCAGGTTTTGTTTCTTCCTGAATTATGTTTGATTTTTTTTGCATTGTGTGAAAATCAATCCTCCAAGATAATCTTTGTCCAAAATCAATTTTTAAACAATTGGCTAAAAAACTCACCTTGCTGAATTAATTATTGACTCCCCAAAGAGATAAGACACAAAATCAAAAAATAAACTTGAAAGAGATTAAGAAAAAACAAATCACTTTAAAAAACAGAATTTTAGGTGATAATTTTTTCATTAAGCCAATAACTGTGGCAGGAGTAGCTCAGCTGCCATGTTCAATATGTGGCAGTAACTTGGATTATACAGAGATGTGCAAAATAAGCTGAACACTTTGTTTTCTTCTGTAAACAACACATCCTTTTGGAGTTGCGGACAGAGAAACAGAAAGAAGCAGAAAAAGTCATCCGTAACTTTAAGAGGAAGGATAAATTGTGTGACTGATGGAAATTACCGTCACTCGCAGTTGGGTCATAGAATTGCAAAGACTGAAATTTTCAGTCATTTGCAGATAATAGGACAACAAACAAGAAATAGCAGAGGATATAATTTTTAACATTTATGTAGATCTTATTGAGGTGATCAAACAAAAATTTGGAAAAAGGGGAGATCAATGAATAAGTTACTTTTCTCACCTCTATTTGGATAAGTAAAAGGTTCGAATTTTCAAAAAAACAAGTAGGCACAAACTACAGACCAATTCAGCATAAACTTAGATTGAAAATTGAACCCCTGATAAAAAAACTAGGGGGGGGGGTGATTTTCATAAAAAAACAACTGAAAACGTTTCTACTAGATATAAGGAGTAAATGCCTTCTAGCTCCATTGGTGCAACTTCTATGTGCAATAACTACACAGCCAACAGGACCAACTTGAAAACTGAGAAAAACCTATGTTGATAGTTATACTTCATAGTTCCAAGTATTTTTTATTTGATAATAAAGCAGCATCAGAACATTTTATTATATACTATCCCTGTCCCACAATCATAGTTACATTTAGTATATAAATATAATTTGCAAATGTAACATCCATTATGGGACAAACTTAGCAAAGCAAATATATGACAAAGTCACCTGAATATAAACATTGGAGTAATTAATTTGATCAAGAAAGTATTACAGAGAGAGATACCAAGTGTTTCACTGTTCACAGATGAATTCTTTTTAATCATCCAAAAAGAACCTCCTAAAATGGATAGGACTCATCTCTTACCCTTGGGAGATGGGCTCCATTTTATAGCAACAACAAGTTGTTTCTAGAAAGTCAAGCATAAATAATATGAAGACAGCTTTTATATTGGAATTATTATTCTCTGCAGCTGCAGCTTGGAAAATGAATCCTCGTCAACTTTAAATTGGTTTTTGCTAATCAAAAATAATATTAATCTTATGTTTCTTTCTCCGAGCATATTTTCCAACTTGGAGCAATAAAAACATTATTTATTTCATTTGCTTGTATGAACAAATGTACCATGAGCAATATCTATTTTAACTTTTTTTCTGACAGCAGATGAATAATTTACAAATATACCTTTGCTGTCATTGATGGCATATATGAAATTGATATTTTGTCAAGTCTTTAATAGAAGCGAGTCTTTATTGATTACAGAAACGTTTTGGTCTCATTTATTTCATTTTTACAGTTTATTATTTGATAGTGTAATCATGTCATCAAAAATAATGTTTCTGTCTTTAGATTCTGCCCGACTAGGCCATTAACTGCTTCCCCTTTCCTCAAAGTATATCTAATTTGTTTAAGCATGACCAACCAAGCAACCAATACACAATGTGTATTATAAACGCAGATTTTTCTTCATCTATCTAAATGTGAACTTTAAAGAATAAAAAAGTATTATCAGACCATATTTTATCAAATTTGACAAGACGACTTGAAATAGTACTTGGTCAAATATTAAACATACATTTTCATTGAAAATCAAGATTTTGAAATCAAGGTTAAAATTTGTCCTATATTTTTAAAAATTTCAATAACAAACAGATACTACACTTTGATACAAGTTAGGGCCATGAAAGATGGAGTAGGGGTTAGCAAGCTCATGCACTCCCTCAGTCCATTTCAAGTTGTGGTCTTACACCAGACTGTTCAGCTTAATAAGTACCCACAAGGCTATGAGAGATGAGTGCCTCACTATTGAGTAGTGATAAGCAAGGTAACCTTCAAGGCTTACTACTGTAGTGAGTTCATTTCTCTCTAGATACAGGATCATACAAATAGCATATGTTTAAAGTTGATTCGTCAAAATAAAATAACTCAACAAAAAGAAGATTATGACTGGCAATATCAGATAACCCTGCCACTATTAAAATAAGAGAGAACTTCAAGTATTCTTTCACAGTTAGAAGTAATTATCCCTTTCACTATAACATGTAAATTTATTTAAATTTCCAGGCAGAAAGCCATTTGTGCCAGGAGGCTGCTGTATTGAACTACAATTAAGTAAAAAAAAAACAAAAAAACAACAACAAAAAAAAGTTTTGGTTTGTCACTCAATAGAAACTGTCCAGCAACCAATGCCTTTTGGCAGCATTCCATATTGGAGGTGAAAAATCGGAAAAGAGAATGACCAATGAATAAGTTACTTCTCTCGTTTTCTGTTATGCAATCATCACTAAAAAGTCTGAATTTTCAAAAAAAAACAGGCTTACACAAACTAAGGGATCAATTTAGCATAAATTATGATTGCAAACCAAACCTCCCTCTAAAAATGAATTTGAAGAAGATTTCAAAAAGATGAAAACCTTTTTCTCTAGATATAAAATAAGCAGGAAATATTCAAATTATCAGCTATCTAGCTCCATTGATATGGTCTGTATGTGTGATACATACATAACCAGCCCAACCAATTGGAAAACTGAAAGAAACCTATGTTGACAGTTTAGGTTGATGGCTTCTGATTTACACATTATTTTTAGTGAGTTTCAAGGAGCCTCTGGTGATCACTACACTTAAGTGCATGACCGGTCAATTGATGGTACATCAACCCTGTAATTATGTACTTGTTAAATGTTAGAAAAATCTTCTGAAGGTTTTGCTGGTTTGTTTTGAAAGAAAACATTACAAGATCAAGGAAAAGACAATATTTGAACAAGCTTGCTATAATTGTGCAAGATCTCCACTTGGGAGCTGGGAGAAATTGACTCATAACAGTCATACACTTCATTTGAGTAATATTCAGAAATAGAAAATTGAAAACACATGCTTTCAAAGCAGCCTCTAACTACCATTAAGATCAGTATCAACTCACTTTTGAAATTTTTAAAATTTTATTCTGGAAAGAAAAAAGCTTTTTTGATCAATTTTGCACCCTATTTTGATGGGTTTATTAAAAGCATCTATGTTCTGGAGGATTGAGATGTTTTTTTTGTTTTTTTTCTTTATAGTAGATATTTTTCCACCATTGATGTCATAAATAGAATTAATTCTGACAATGTTTATTCTTCATTGGAATTTCTTTGTATGACTTAAAATTTTGACACTGCAGTTGTTCAATCATTGGCTGTGATGGCAAGTTTATATTATACTTATCTTCAAATAAATAAAAAAGGGGAAGTACTATAATACCATTTTATAAACCTGGAATCATCTCCCTTGAGAAATCAGATCATCATAATATAGATAACAAGGTAAGTGCAAAGGCAGACCTCACAATTTTGAATGGAAATTATTTTGTTCCACAGGTTTCTGCATTTTATCCATGATGTTGTCACATAAATTTTCCAACAATGTGCAGTTTTTGTCGTGTTACGGTAACAAACATACAGAAATCAGATCATTATTATTTGGGAATACAGTTTAAGTGTCCACACAGTGTGAACATGGAACAGCTTGCCAGACAAGACAATGTGTGCCAAGTCTGTAACTTGTTTTAAGAACAAGCTGAATATATATATATAGGGAGAACCAAGAGATTCTATACGATAGCTGCAAATCCACAATGACCATTGCAGGAAGTCACATGAGAAATTAAGGAGGATAATAATGAATGAGGATTTATGACAGAACTGGCTCCAGAAGGCAACGCTAAGCATAATATAGACTCACAGTCAATAATCAAACAACCATAGCATCCAAATTTGAAGTCATGTAAAAAAATTCTATCGAAGAATAAGTATGATAAAAATGAATTCTATCTATGAAATCACCGGTGTTCTCCACTTGGAGACATCTAGATTCTCCAGAATCTAGATGCTATTATCAAACCCATTCAAATAAAGCCAAAAAAGGTCTAAAAAGTTTTCTTTCCAAAAATTTGAAAAAAAAAATCTGAACAATTTTTTAGAGGGGGTGTAGTGGAATACTGATGCTAATTTAAAAGTCTTTTTCATGACCAGGAGCACTGAAACATACTAAGAAACAAATGCAAGCATTTATAAAAAGAGGATAGAACCCTTTGCTATCTTTGATGGCTATGGTTATTCAATTATATTGCTTGGCTTAAAATGTCAATATATTATGGGGTAGGGATCAATTTATGGACAATGCAGCAGTAAGAGGATTAATTATAGGCAACTATGAAAAGAATAAGTTCCAAGTGGAACTTGAACTCAAATCTTTATCAAGGGTCCAAAATTTGTCTGCTGCACTTAATATCTACCATGATATGACAAACAATTATGCCCTTCAATTTACTAGACATATACTTTATGTTTGATTCTCACTAATCCTAATAATAACTCGCTGGACCCATTAAAATTCCATAGGTGTTGATAACTAAGATATCATTACTCTCACATATATATTTCTGGAATTAAAGTATACAATTTTATGATTAGTAATCAACTATAAAATGCAAAGGGGAAAAAAATAATACACATGTTATTTCTGTATATGACCGAAATATGTTGCCCATGTGACTAGATGAAAAAATGACTTGTTTAAAAAAACAAATACCTTTTTTGACTAACTGTAAAAAGTTTGCATGTAATTCAAAAATTTGAAAAAGAACTGAATATCTCCATATATCAAACACAAGATCTAATGCAAAACAAGAGAGAGTAGTCATTCTTACAAAGCAAAATCTCCAAGTAAAGGCATTTAAGGGCACAAATTTGATGATGTTGATGACGGGGACTGGATGAAGACCACAAAAGGCTATATGCTACCCATAATTTTGAGACCCATCCTATTAGAATTAAGATTTTTCAGACCGACCAAACATTGCTTAGTACCAAGAATAAAACATCGGGAATCAACAAAGAATTATTTGTGATTGAAGCTAAAAGCCCAATTACAGGTCTGTAATTTTAATCTGGTAAACACTCTAACAATCAGAAAATTGGTTGAAAAAAAATAGGCCATTAACTCACACATCAAACTTATACCTGCTGTTATTAGAGTGAGATGAAGTGGTTTAAAACACAGAGGAACAGGACACATAACCATAAAATACCTATTTATCTGGTTAATCTCAAATGATTTATCAAGTTGATTGGGGCGAAGAGGTTAAAAGCCTCATTTGAATTAAGAATGGACTGCTCAAAGGATACTGTTGTGGCAATGGAACCAAGTCCAACTAGTATATGTTTTATTACTAAATCGTATGTATAAGAGCTGTGTCTATCACACATAGTGTCAGTAGTAACCATCAGCCATTCTTCCTTCTAATCCTATTAAACTACCTAACTTTTTTCTCTTCTCCCTTCCTACCCACAAAGTTCCTAACTTTCTTTTCTCTCCTCTTCCTTCCAACATGTCTCTCACATTTATAGCATCAGTAGCAGCCATCAGCTGAGCCTGCTGTCATACACTTATGATGAACATCAGAGAAATAACAGATTATAGACTAGTATGGTATAAAGAAGTTCTTACTAGAAAATGTATACACACTTCGTTAATACTAGCTACAGTAACCTAAAATTACCATGAATAGTGATGTATATATTGAATTTTTAAGCCTAAAAAAATCTTTAAAAAGTAAAAGTCAACATATACGGTGAGTGTAAAATATACTTTAAAAAATGGGCTGAAACAAAAATTTTGAGCAAAAACTTTCAAGGTTGACTTGTATGTCAAAATTACAATAGATTTTTATAATAAATAATTGTTATGATCTGGGGTGTAGCTGATGTGGGATTGGGGTGTATTTGAAACCACCACCTCCCAGCCCCCAATGAAGGAGGGCCCCTAAAAGATTTATGGATTAATTCACCTATCGCATATTTACTGACAAATCTCATTAATGGTTGAAGGGGGGGGGGACTTTCAAAGAGCCAAGCCTCCTGGCAACGCCTCTGGTTATGATAAGATCAAGAAAATGTTAAATCAAATGCTCAAATTAAGCTCCATTTGAATTGTTCAAAATGTCTCCTCTCCATTATGACAAGGCTAATATTGAGAGAGTTGCAAATAGAAACTAACATATCTCTTGAAATTGTTCTACAATTCAGTTCAATAACAGTTCAAGAAGTTAGTCTTGGAGGTGTCACCATATGAAGAAATCAAGAGCTGAGTATTCAACCCTTCCTTTTCATGATCCATCTGTGTGGAAATGCTTTATTCAAATGGAACCTGACATCACAATGGAGCTGGGATGGTGCTCTAAGTTGTTGACAATGAAAGTCAACCTTTTTGTCCTCTCCTTCAAATATACTTTGATAGCATGAAGCCTGAGCATTTACATTTTTTTGGACATCTTCCATATGAAATCATCAATTTTTCTAGGTACTTCCATATTCTCAATCTTGAGAACTTAAAAAAAGTGAAAAAAAAAACAAACTTAGCTGCTGTAGGGTCAAGCACCAACTATTGCTATTTTGGTGGAAGATGATTACTAGAACTTTTGTATTGTACTGTATGTATAATGAATGAAAAAATTATAAGATAAATTTTTGTAAAGAGGAGAGATTTGACAGTTTGGCTCAGTCTAAATCAGGTAAGGATTATTCTTGTTGTTCAAAGATGGACTAGAGTATGACACAAGGAAAAACAAATGAAGGAGAGCAAGGTTTTCAAGACACACTTAGAGAAAAATAAGGGAAGCAAAAATAACTAAAAAGCTCTTAGAGGGCATACCTCTGCCAACATTACACGATAACAAAATGCTGAATGAAAATCAGTTATATACAGCAATGGTGCAAGGAAGTTAACTAAGCTTTAGTTTTCCATATTTTTTAACAATTGTCTAAATATAAGACCACATATTACTCAATAAAAAAAATCCTGGATCCGCCCCTAAATGTCTTTTTTAATCATTGGGTGTAGGCCATCCATATGACATTCCTTTTTTGGTCAGCAGTTCCACGGAGCTCAAGATTTTAAAAAATTCCTCCAATCTGACTCTAGAACCACGGAAGTCAAACTATATGACCTGAACATTGAGTGCACACAAGCAATATTACATTGAAACAATATCACAAGTATTTTTGTATGTTATACAAATAGGAAGAATTTCCTGGAACACTTAAAGGAACTATTGATTACCAAAAATAGTGAACACGACTATGCCTCTGTTGCCACTGACATATCAGTAAACAAAGCAGAAGAATATAAATCCACACATATCCCCGAAGGTACCGGACGGATGAGAGCCAGGGTTTCATTATTCCAGAATTAAAGTTTCAGAGTCTCAATTCCATTATTGATTTAATAGACAAGCGAACAAAATTAGTTTTCTGTCTTTTTGCGATGAGAAGTGTTAATATCTTCAAGGTTAGTCTCATGAGAGCAAAGAAAACGGAACCTTGCTGAAAAACTTTCAAGGGAAGAAGAAAATCAATTCTTTGCAGACAAGACACACTTAAGGAAAAAAAAAATTCTCTAACAGAAGAATGTTCCACTTTGTGATAATACAAAACCAACAGAGATGCATTCTATTATAAACACTATTATGAATTTAGAAAAAAATCCATTTGGAATTAATGTAAAACATCACCAGACTCTTGTAAAATGAACAAATTGCAAATATTAAACTACTATAATGCCTAAAGGTTTTTTTAAATAAATTTTATTTCATGCATTTCATATTCTTTCAAGGCTGTTTTTATTTTTTTTATTTTTCTTTTGTTTTCATCATATTTTAAAAAGACTTTCAGGCTGGTTTTATTACATTTGTTTCATTTTAAAGAATTTTTAGGTTATTTTAATAACATGCAATACTTTTTTTTTAATTTCAGTTTTTAAAAAAATTATTTCCCATTTTTAGGCTGTTTTTATTACATTTATTCAAAATTGAGAAGAAAATCTTTAATAGAATTCATATTTTTGAAGAGTTTTTAGACATTCTGCTATTTAAAAAAAAGATATTCTTAGGCTATTCTATTATATTCATTAATCACTGCTATCTACAACAGACTGGTTTAATTTATTCTATATACTTTAAAAGATAACTTTAAGCTATTTTATCATATCTATTTCATGTACTGCAAAAAATATTTTCTCAGCTATTCTTATTTCATTATATATATCAAGTACTGGAGAACAAAATATACGCTATTCTTCATCTTTGTTATGCTTTTTCACTCTTATACACTAACCTTTAGCAATTGTTACCTTTCCAGTTTTAAATTGGCCACTGTTCCAGAAGGTTGATGTTAGTTTGTCAGCAGCATCTGTTATTCTGCAGCTGAAATGGCAGCCATTTTAAAATAGGAAAGATAACAATTGCCCAGCCTAACTCAATATTTGAACATTCAAAGTTCTCTTGTATGTTTTCTGATACTCTATTTTCATTGAGATTTTAGTTAGTGTAAGGAAGACAGAGGTATGCACTCTCTGAGTGCTCCCTAGTTTTCATCAATGCATTTTTTTTTTAATGATAAACCTGTTCAGAACAGCTTTGCTCGAATACATTTAATGTTATGGTAAATGAGAATTCCTAATGTCTCAAACTTATGCTTCTAGCTGTCTGTAGAAATCAATGTACTCTTATTACAATTAAAGCATTAAGAGTTGGACAAATATTCATGATCTAATTTTAGCCGATGGCTCCCAATGCCAATGTAAGTAATACAATTACACAATAAGACCTTGGTCACAATAAGGAACAATCACTATCAGTATTATGGGCGCCAAATTTCTTGTTAGCAATTTGGCTGGCCAACTATTATCCAAAAAGATCAATTAAAGATTTATGTCAAAACTGATTGAAAATCAGTTCAAAGATAGCTATAGCTATGATACAGGGGAGGTAGGAAGTTTCGATTTTCCATTTTTCAGACTATTCTCTTAATATATGAAGAATATCTCTTGACTGAAATAAAATTCCTGGAACAGGTATGTGTATTGACTATTGTCTGTTTGTTAGCCCATACAATACATACTATCTGTATATAATGGTAGCATTCAAAGAGTTTGGGGGATTATAGAACTCCTTGTCTGCGTTGTTAACACGTTTCAGCTGATCCATTCTACGGCCATCTCCAGGTGTACTATCCAAATATGATGGTGGTAAACAGAATTTTTCAATGGTTGCAATGCTATAATGTTGAATTCATGTAGACATATTGAAAGGTTTTATAAGAATATTTCAAGGTTTTAAATGAATGTTAAAATACTTGATCATCTGAAACTACGATTTTCCCAACAGGAATACATAAAGAATAGCCAGTCAATAGCATTTGCAGATATTATGAGAGAAGACCAGACAAATAGAAAAAAAAATGTATTTTCTGCTTTTTTTTAATTAAAAAAATTTTTTTTAATCAACTCTTAGAAAGATGTTTTTTCTTTTTTTGCCCCAAAAGTAAGTATTCTTGAGAGTTATCTTCAACATAGTCCCTGTCAAAAATGACAGGATTATTTATATATGGATTAGCACTTCCTGGCACTTCTGCCTAGCATCAGAGCATACTGTGCTCATTGAAAGGTATCATGCACTAAATATATATATATGATTTTAAATTGCGTTGATTTATATTGTAACTCTTATTTGAAATGATCTTCTGTTATTGCACGGTGAATGTATCATTTGGCCTAGACGACATAAATAGAACAAACAATTAGAGAAAATGTGGTCGCTGTAGGAATCGAGCCTGCAATTGATAGGGTAGCCACTTCAACATAGTGTTGCTCTTACCATTGAGCTAAAAAGTCTTCAGTAAAGCACAAGCCCAAATAACTGTTTTGACTCAAAATTCTCATCTTGCTTCTTTTCAGTGTGTGTCTGCTCCATTTGTTTCTTTTGAGATGTAGACCTTGAATATCAGTCTTCAAATAAGAATCTCAACATAATACGATACAATTCATTATCATTCTATCGATCATATATCCATTTTTTAACAAAAATATATATGTATATATATAGTGTGTATGTGTGTATATATTAGGTTTTATATACAAGAACAAGATAATAAAACCCCTTTCAATTCAAATGAATTTTAGACATAAATCTCAAGGAGAGGGATAAATGATTTAATTTCTAATCTGCTGTCTTTCCTATAAATACATAATTCTACAACTGAAAAAATCAAATGATTATATAATAAAATACTAATTTTGGCCGACTATGTACTGAACAGTTGAAAGAATGAGGTCTCTTTCTAAATGCAGCACATTTAAATTATTGACCACCAACTCACGGCTGAATATTCCATCTTGTGAAAGAGATTCAATAATTGAGACTGATGGGCTATTTGCGTTCCATCTAATGGCAGTTTGATTAGAACTATACGAGACATGATTAAATTCCATTTTTTCCCCTTGTTTTCTTTGATAAATTTTCTTAGCAGAAAAAAAAAGACATTGAAGAAATACCATTCTTAGTCCTTGATAATCAGGTTTATGAAAGTCTTCAGAGATAATTATAGAAATCTCCAAGCTCAAAATAACAATGTTGATATGTCCAGACTAAGTCCAATCAATGCATAGTGCCTTTCTTTCTTTGTCTGGACATTATAAATTTTTGTAGTACAGGCATCCCCCGTTATAACGCAGATGTTGGAATCTAAGAAAGCTAACCGCAATACAATCAATGTAGCAATATTGGAACTAAATCTACTCTAATCTAATCTCTATTTTGGAGGTAGATTAATATTTTGGGGTCCATCATACAACAATGTTATAATGGGGGAGGACTGCAGTAAGATTTATCTTCAAAGGATTAACCTTCTTGTAGTTAATGTTGTTTACACAACATTTTGGCAGATCCACTCTACAGACTTTTTCAGGTGTACTATCTGAATGTAATTGTATTGAATAATTTTTTTCATTCAATAGCAGCAATGCTGATAACATAGGATTCAAGTGTTTTCGTTTCGTTTCGTTTCCTTGTTCGACCTGGATTTCCATACTTTGTCCCTGTCGAGTAATAGAAGCCACACTGAGTTGAATTTTGGACTGTACATTTGAATAGTATACCTGACGAGGGCTGGAGAATGGATTGTCTAAAATGTCATGGGATCAACATAAACAACAAAAAGGAGTTAAGTTGATGACCTTTCTCAAAACGATAGACAGTAAAATCTATCTGTACTATGATTGTCAACATGTCGTAAGTGTAACACTGTATATGGTAGACAACTCTTTGATTACAGAATTTATTCATGAAAAGATTACTTTTTAAAAAGTAATTAGCGGAAATATTTTTTACATGACAACCCCTACTTATCTATTTCATGACAGCTCTGTAAATATGGAACTGAATCATTAAGCCTGTTGCTTTGAAATGGAAGAAAATAATTTAATATTTTTTTTCATTTGGAATTATGAATGACAATAAAGCCCAAAGTTAACTAGAGTACGTCTTAAGATTTTTAGTTGTCTTGAGTGTAATACAAAATGAATACAAGAATTCTAGTTAAAAATTCCTTACACTAACCGTTCAAATTACTTTGTAACCATACTGACACAGAGAACA
The DNA here is from genome assembly GCA_963457665.1 of Thysanoteuthis rhombus. NCBI lineage: Eukaryota > Metazoa > Mollusca > Cephalopoda > Oegopsida > Thysanoteuthidae > Thysanoteuthis > Thysanoteuthis major. The sequence continues at coordinate 3,410,611 of OY735211.1, read as the reverse complement.
TCTTTAGCTGTACCATTAGCAAAGCAACAAGTATTTACTAGCATATACTAAAGGGAAAGAGAAAAATGTACTGAAAACAACAATATAACCGGAACATGACTGAGCAATTAGAATATGTATAATTCCTATTCATTAATGACAATTGAAATATGAAATCATTATTCAATGTAAATGTCAGCATATGAATTTTTTTTTTAACATTAAAAAAAAATTTCATGATATGAATAATTTTCCAACTTAATTTGTTCAGACAACAGTCATATTTTTTTCTTGGAATTATGTTTGGAATAATATAAATTTAAACAGAGATGTTCATGGTCTGAACATTATTAGTGTAATTGTACATATTGCTTCTTCTTCTATGAATTAAAAACAATCAACATAGGTATCTTTCAGTTTTCAAGTTGGGCTGGTTGGCTAGGTATATATTCATGGATGTATTGTGTACAGACCACACCAATTGATCTAGAGGACTGATAATTTAAACATTTACACCTTATTATGTTGGTCTAAAACTTTATTTCAAAATTCCACTTCCCAATGCTTTTATTTCAGAGAGACATTCAATGATCACTGCCCAACAAAAAGCAAGAGAAGTAACTTATTTATAGATCATCCACTTATCCTATTTTTCTAATTGATTACTTCAAACATGACATGCTGCCAAAAAAAGACATTGATTGCCCGATGGTTTCTATTGAGTGACTATCGAGACCTGATTATATTTTTAAAAATTTATTCTGCTCGTTTTTGGCGCCGATTCTCCACCTACAGTTTTCAAAATATGAATGACATCCCAACACTAATTGGGGTGTCTCAATGCTGTTTATTGTGCTTACAGTTTTGAAAAGTTTTCTTTTTTCTCATGGGGGGGGGGGTCCTATTTACAATGTAACAATAATACTAAACTCTGCCCTTACTTTCCACCATTGAAGTATCCACTTGGAAGATCTCTTCTGGTTGGTCTGATGTATCCAGAGTGTCGTTGCTTGTGTTGAATTTCACAGTAGATGCCATAAACTCTAGTCTTGAAAAAGCTAAATGGGTTATTCCCTCTGCAAGTGTGGCACAATCATACTTGCAGTTCCTTCAGGAAATGCACACGGTTTCTTTAATATGATTGTGGGAAGGCAGTCAAAATAATCAAAGAAAAATTATGTTTGTTATAATATAAATCTAAACGGATATGTTCAATGTCTAAACATTATTAGAAACCATCAACCAAATCTATCAACACAGGTTTCTCAAGTTTACAAGTTAATCTGGCTGACTGGGTATACATTTCTCACATGTACAGACCATATTAACAGAGTTAAAGGGCAGAAAATTTAGACGTTTACTCCTTAGCATACCTAGTAAAAGAACCTTTTCTGTTTTTTGAAAATCCCCTTACCCACCCTGAGAGTAGTTTTTTTTTAATGGTGAGTTCTATTCAAGTTGTAAAAGATTGTTTAGTTTGTGTCCAGCATTAAAGACTTTTTTACTGACCACAACCCAACAAAATGAAAGATAAGTAACTTATTCATTGATCAGCCTTTTTTTTACAAATTTTCAATTGATCATCCCCAACATGCTGAAAGACATTGATCACATGATTGTTTCTATCGAGCGATTAACCAGACCTGTTTCTTATTATGAATGTGGGAAGGATCCGTATTTAATACAAGTTATTCCCAATGAGAAATTCAGATATATTTGAAGTTCTATGAAATGGTCTTTTTAGAAAAGAGATATATATATATATAAGAGACATTTTTTTTTTCATCTTTTTGTTTAAGCACAAGAGAATGCACGTCTGGATGTAATGTATGCAAGCATTGTCTAAATGATAGATTAGACCAAGCACTTTCGAATGTACATTCAGTTATCGTTGAGGTCATGGAAAAAAACTGGGGTGCTACTTTTTTGCACAAATTTAAATAGCGTGCGCATTAAATTTAGCATGACAATGACTGAATGTACAATTAATCTTATCATTTGGACAATACTTGCATGCATTGCATCCAGGTATGCATTCTATTGTGTGTAAACAAGAAAGACCAAAAAAATTGAAAACTTTTCCTTGCCTCTTGTATTTAACCAGACAAGCATTAATGGAGGATGGATGTCTAAATTCACATTCTCTCTCTCTCTCTCTCTCTCTATATATATATATATATATATCTCTATATATATATATATAGATACTGGGGGCTGTTTTGGTAAAAATATCTCCCAGTGTTTCTGCAGAGTTCATGTAGTTTCTTCGCATTCTCTTTCTTAAAGACTTAATAGTTCTCTACTTCAAAGCTGTTAATAATACAAATAAATATTAATATCTAATCAATTTCATCTGAGCTTTTACAAAAAAAGTGACTGAATATTCAAGTTGACTGTTTCAAATGTTGGGTTGGAGATATTTCAATCAGCTAAATTGTTACCTTCCAGTGAAAGAGTCCATTGTTTCCGACAGAGAAATAGAAACTTCACACTGTTCAATATTAAGATAGATGATATAAATTAAACAGATGTTCAAAAATTATTTCATGATATGAACTTGGGAATGTACTCAAAAAGATTCAACAAAAATTATGTTTGGTATGATATAAATTTCAATGGTGACGGAAAGAATGAGGGAAGGTACACAAAAGGATTCAAGACAAATAAGACAAAGATACCTGAGAAGAGGAAAATATCTTGTAAGAAATTCCAGGAAGATGAATATATTGATTGTTATCAAGAAAGAAATTGGTTTTTGTAAATCCCCTGCGGAGATTTCAAAGAGGAAGACGAGATAGAATTCAGACGATAAACCAAGGAAAGAAATAGTCCAAATACCTGGAGCAATATTTGATGTAGATTTGGAGAAACAGAAAAACAAAACATACAAAATGAAAAAAAAAAGCGTTTTGTTCTTGATGAAATCAATGGCAACAAAACAAATGAAAAAAAGAAAAAAAAATTTATTATCGCAAAAAAACCAACAAAAAAAGAAAGATATTTTATATATGACTTATGATTAGTTATTTATTGGCAAAGGCATCATGAGCATTTCTAACATTTTCCTAATATAAGCCATGTCTTTGTTTCAGTAGATTTGTAGAAGGATAATCAATAGTGATAACAAGTTAATGATGCACTTAGTACAAACAAGAAAAGAACAGACCGTTCAAAAACTGCGACATCGTACATGCACTTTTTGTCAACATCTGTTTCTGTAATAAAAGCATTGATAATATGAAAAAATATTTGTTTTCAATTTATTTTTCAAGTTAATCCTCATCAAGAATAAGGGAAAAATAATATCCTAAATGCTATATAATTCATTGGTAAAGGAAACAGTTATAAATATGTAAGAAATGTATACATTAGTTATGAATATTGTTTAGTCTGTTTTTTTCCTTCTTTCTGGTATTCTATTTTTCATCTTGAGAATTGATTCTAAAATAGGAATAATATGATGTGATATAAAAAAGAAATGATTTCTCTTTCTTTCTTATTATCTCCAGCTCTCATCAAGATTACAGCTTTCTTTCTCTGTTACGATTGCTCTCTGTCTCACTTTAGCCACTCTCTCTTTGGATTTCTTAATTACTTACAAACAAGGTTATCCTATTCAGATTTTGTCTTAACATGAAATCTTCCCTGTTTGTAAAACTGTTGACTTACGTTGCAGTTAAAAAGTGTAAATGATGCATCACTGAAAAAAGTCTCTTCAGTTTAGAAAAATAGCAATATCGAACAATCTTTTTTTTTACCGATCTCTACAAAAATAGCAAAATTCAAATTATTATAACGAGACTAAATGCTCTCCCTAATGAACAGTGTAAATTGCAGTCCAAATAGAAGAAAAAGATAAATAGAAATAATTTGATTGGTTTTTAAGATTGATTCAATACTTTTTACAAGGTTAAAAAAATGGAGCAGTAATCTTAAAGATGTGGGGTGCTAATGTATAAAAAAAAAAAAAAAAAAAAAAAAATGGTCAGGCTAATGAGAAAAAGGGGTACTAATGTGAAAAAGTGGTTATTTTTTAAAAAAGGGGGTCATGAGGGAAAAATTAAAAATAGGTGTGAAAACTAGGAAAAGAAGGATGACTGATGTAAAGAAAGAGTGTTTTGATGTTAAAAATGGTAGAAAGTTTAAAAGGAGAGGTATAATGTTAAGAAAAAAGGGGACTATCTCTAAAAAGGGAGTAAAATTAGAAAGGGGATTTTGGAAAAAAAAAAAAATCAGCCTCCATTTTGAGCCTAGACATGGAAAAAAATTCCTAGAATTTTATTCTCCCAAAGTGAATAAAATATTCCTCTCGATTTTGATGCCCTAGAAATAAAAGAAATCCACTGCATTTTGATTTCTAAAAGTAAAACAAAAGACCCATAAAGTGAAAAAACAAAACAAAACAAACTTCCCTTTGTTTTCAACCTCTAATATTGGGGGGGGGATCTTCCCCTTGATTTTGACCCCTAGTATTGAAGAAAAATCTTCCCTTGATTTTGATCATTAAAAGTAAAAAAAAAAATACCTTTGATTTCAAACCCTAAAAGTGGAGGAGAAAAAAATCTTCCACTCAATTTTAACCCCTAGAAGTGAAAAAAAAAATATTACCCCCATTTTGACAACTCAAAATAAAAAAAGCAAATTCCCTTGTATTCCAACCCTTTAAAGGAGGTGAAATTCGTCCACATGATTTTGACTCCTAAAAAATCCTCACCACAGTTTTGACTTTCAAGTGGAAAAAAATGATCTCTCAATTTGGACCCCCAGGAAATGGGAAAAAATGATAATTTTGCTTCATAAAAGTGAGCCCCCCTCATTTTTAGCCCTGAAAGAAGAAAAAAAATTCCCTTGGATTCCGACCCCTAGAATTGAAAAAAGATCTTCGCCCTTGATTTTGAAGTAAAGAAATTTCTTTGCATTTTGATTCCTAAAAGTGGAAAAAAAATTATCTTTCAATACGGATCCCTAAAAGTGGAGAGAAAAGGAATCCCAACCCCTATTTTCACTCCTAAAAGTGAAAAGAAGGAATTCCCCCTTTAATTTTGAAACTTAGAATTGGAAAAAATTATGTCACTTGATTTTGACTGAGATAAGTGATAATAGTGATAGTAAAAATTATTTAGTAATACTTTTTATGAAAAAAAATGATTCTCTCAACTGAACTCACCATTGAAAAAATGTACAACAGTACTACATCCAAATATGCACTGATGAAAATACCACTATTCAACGTATCCATGTACAATCAATGAACATAGAAATATGTTGAAAAAATGTTTTCGCTTCTTTCTTAATAAAGAAGACATTTTTATCTCTGAGGATTAAGTTGAGAAAAAAAGAATAAAAAATGTCATTTTATTATGTCATTAAAAAGTATTTTTACCATTGATGAATAATCATACAAACAGCCCCAATTTGAAATCCCTTAAAAAGATATTTTAGCGAATTATAACAAGATAGTGAGATGAACTTACATAATGTCTGCTTGATATGGTTAAGCAAAAAGATAAAGATTTAGTTCAGCTAACCTGACTGACAAAAAGGGTCCAGTTTAGAATTATACTTACATTTTTAACCAAACCCCTCACTGAAAAGTTTAAAATATTTGGAAGTTTCAAAAGCTGAGAGGCTAGAAACATGTTTTGGGGTTCCAAAAGTAATCACCTAAAAAATTGGTGGCTCTCGCTCAAGCAATCCTTGAATTATGTGATGATAGACTGATGGACAAAAAAAACATTTGCTGAATTATAGTAAGAAGATAATTTTAGCAAATTGGTTACACTGCCTAACCAAACTCTTACTCATTCAATATTATTATTTTTTACTACAGGCATACCTTGCTTTTACAAACTAATTTGTAAATTGGGAGTTTGTAACATGTGGTATAATTATTCATAGAAAACAATGCATTAAATAGGGTTACGTTCCAGAAAAAATTATGTATAAAATCTTTCAATCATCATATAAATGAAAAATAATGAAACAAGAAATTAGAAGGAATGAAAAATACATAAACTATACAAAAGTAACAATTTGTTAATCACCTTAAATTAGTCTTTCAGTGATGATGATATCACCTCAAAGGCAAGGAAGAACTTACAAACTCATCCTCTATTGACAGATACTTACAAACTAGTAACAGTGCTATTCACTTGTGAACAACTTTTTACTGTGTCCACATTGAACAAAAATAAGAATTCATATAATAACCAGTAAGTTTAAAATTCTAATTTCACATTTGTGAAGCTAGGAGTTCGTATAGTGGAATTCATAAAATGAGTTCTACCAGCAGTTTTTCTTTCATTTTGTTTTGTTGCTCTATCCAAGTAGGTAATCGAGGGTATTTTTTCGTTAAATTATTGTTATAAAGAAGGCCTGAAGAATACGGCTATGTATTTTTTCATCTTTACTTTAATTAGTGCAATTGTTATTTTCTACAAAATCAAAAATAGTTAAAGAAACCAATTTTTTATAAGAAAGCTTTTTATAATATTGACTTCTGATCATTTTCAAATTATTTTTTACAAATTTCTTTCATAAAGGAAAAACAAAGATTGTGAACTGCTAGGGAAAATTTTATGGCTTTTTTCTCGAAACACTAACATTTGATCATAGACTTGGAAATGTAACCAAAAAGTACTCTGAATGCTCACCTCTGCCAACATTAATGTCACTAAAAACTGAAAAAGTTGGAAACCATTTGATGACTACTGTCTGCTTGTAAAATCTTATACACGAACTAAAAAATGAATGAAAATCTGTTCATATATAGCAACAATGCAAGGGGGGGTTTAGCCCATGGCCCAAACTCCCACAAAATGTCATCAAAATTCGAGAACTTTTGGAGATATTGTGTGGACAAACCAGAGCAAATAATGTACAATACCTTATCCAAATTTTCTGGTAAAAGTAAACAAAGTTTTACCTTATAAGTAACTGAGAAAAAGCCAAGTGTATTCAACAAGACAATCGTTTCCAAAATGATAAATCAAACTGGTTCCACGTAACAAGACCCACTCAAGCACTACACACCTTTTCTCTGGTCACTCTCATAATCCTTTTCAAAGACCATCATTAACATTTTTTAAGCAGATTTAATCATAAGAAGATAAAATAACAATAAAATGAAACTATTTTTCCACCATACACTTCAATTCTCTCAAGTAGTATTTCATCTTTTATTAAGGGAAGATTAGAGAGATATAACTCCCACACACGATTCTCTGACTCAAACATTGATCAGATTATTTAGCATCACCCAATACCATTGAATATTAATTGTTTTCAAAGCCTCTATAGCAAAAGGTCTCCTGTGCCCCTCCCCATACCATTCATCTCATCTTTTACATAATGTTAATGCACTTTATTAATAACATTCAACTTTCCAGAACTCAGGATCAACCAATATGATGCTTCTCAGCACTTCTAAAAATATACTGAACTTTGTCTTATGTTCATGTTTTGAACACACACAAGACCATTTTTATCTGAATTCCTGAGATGAGGAATCATCATTATCATACACTGATTTACTTAGACTAGTGTCAATACAATAAAGTGTCGGATTAGATTAGGCTGAAGGCCTTTGATCTAGTCTTTTGACTATATCTATAACTTTTGATATACTTTGTTGGCACGGGTGATATTAGTAACACACTGGAGTGGGTGGAATCTTCTGCTACACAAATGCTGGTCTGTTCTTGAAGGTTTGGAGTGAACTAGCCTCTACCAATAGAGTCAGGAGACTTTTCCAAGCAAAGAAATGCTGTGTAAGACTTGTATTAAATCTGAGTTTTTTTTAGTTTGAATACAAAACTTTTGGTGGTGGTATTGCTTCCCATAACCAGGGTATTGCTTACATCATAAAAAGTGGAGTTACATTTTAGTGGATAGAAGCCAGTGGTAGGCACAGCTAACAGAATGCTAAACAGATGAAGTACTAAAAATTTTGCGGAAGCAAAGATAATCGCTAACTTTTATTATGAATTTAGTTCTGGGGTAGGGGACTCTAAATCCTTTAGTTAACTGATCTAGAGAGCTGAAATTTCTAATTTGACAGAGAGCTTTTCAAAAAGGTATAGCATGCCAATACCAGATGATGATCAAGGCATACATAAATAATTAGATGAACAAATGAAACTAAACATTAGTCTACATTTAACATAGTCTATTAAAAGTTCCACATCTAAGCTACAACATATAAAAAAAATTAGCACACCAAGTCTGTTTTTAAGGGTTTTAGAGCAACAAAAACAAAACAAATTGAAGCTGAATTCATATAATAAAATTAGTGGTTAGCGGTTATTCTGTTCCCGCTAAATTTTCAACTGTTTATCAATTTAGCATTTTCACTTCAAGCCGACCAATGAAAAAAACATTTGTTGTATCTAGTAACTAACCTGGCACTTGTGTGTTCAATCACTCATATACTCAGGTTCAGTGGAAGTGGCAGACATGTAACATTGTGAGAATGGATTAACTCAGGAGAATTAACCAATATGAAATATCCTCAAGTACGGACAGTAGAATGAGAATAATCTACAGCTGTAGATTGGATAGAGAGTTCAGTTCAGTTCTAAATTCCCAGAAGGTTACCAACTATGACAAACACCTGAAGATGGTTGGAGAGTACAATGGCCAAAATGTTGTGACTATAACCAGTGGTAGGCACAGCTAATGAAAACAATAAACTGCTAAAAGTTTTGCAGATGCAAGAATAAACACTAACTGCAAAGTATTATTATTATTTTCATACATGAATTTAGCTTTGGTTCCTTTTTTTATAGCTATAAACCCCTAATAACAGACCCAGACAAAGCCACTACATATTACAATTTTAGCCCTCTAGATCTGTTTTGAAAAGTTTTAGAGCAAAAAACAAAAAAACAAATTGAAGCTCAACTTATCAAAGAAAAGTTACCAAAGCTAAACTCCTGTAAGAAAAGTTAGTGGTCATCCCGGCTTCGACTAAATCTGAAGCAGTTTATCAGTTGAGCATTGTCGTTAGCTGTACCTACCACAGACTATAACTGCTAAAATGAGGACATAAGTCTGAGTAAATCAATGTATAATAAGACTACACTTTACCAGGTTCAGTTACAATGTTCTACAGCTACACTTAGGGTCTTCTTATGGTTCTGGTGGCATGTACAATCCTTGTGCTAACTCTGAAACTCTCCAAATTGTGGGGTATTTACAAATGAGAAAGGATAGTCTGGGCTGTTCTGATTGGTCTAGCAGCCTTTCCTTCATCAAAGAGGATGAGGTATGAAGTCCATTCCGATTTCAATAAGCAATCAAAATTGGCCAAGTGAACCAACCAGAATTAGATAAGTATCTTGTCAACTTGGCATGGAAACTTCTGTGATTTCACTACATTGCATCTGTATGTATCAATTACTTATCATTATTGTAATCAAGATTTACTTCCCCCTACCTGTATCACCCAAAATTACATTTCAACACACAAGTACATGTTTAGGCACTGTTTACATGATATGTGATTGACACTTATCAACACAATAAGTATTTTGACAAAATCACTTTTTCACCATATATATATATATATATATATATATATATATATATATATATATACATTGTGAATAATTGAGTTGGAAGATATAAATGAACTTGGTGCAAAAGTGATTTTGTCAAAACCATATATATTTATACTTCAGCTGTGTAAGTGGGGCACTTGGAGGTCAAAGAGTGATGAAATAAAAAGCAACAACAAGATGAAGGAAAAATTAGTCACAAGATAATAGTAATAGTACAAGAGAAAAGTTGGTAGACAATATTTGAACCTCACATAGATAAGCTTTCAATTTTTTGCCTCACAGCCCACTGACTTTACTGTTACTCAACCACTCTCCCACAGCTTAGCTTTAGTCATTTTCTGCATCAACAAACTTATTATTTTTGGCAGTAGGAGAAAGGAAAATCATGTGCTAAATTGCCCAATCTTAAACTTGAAAGTAATTTAAGCACTCAGACTATATTGCACATTGAAAATTAAGAAAAAAGGTATTGTTTAATGGTCACATATTCAATTGAGAGTTTCTGACAGATTAAAGCTTTTTTTAAATATTTATAACTAGTTAATACTAGTGAAACAGGAAAAGGAAAAGACTGTTAAAAAAACTGCGATGTTGTATATACCATTTTTGGCAAGATTTGTTCCTGCAATAAAACTATTTGTTTCCAATTGATTTTTCCAGTCAATCCCCATTAATGCGTATTGGACAATAATAAATGATCATTGCATTGTAAATAAAATGAAAAATATTGTCCAAAATGCAATATGATTCATTGGCAAATAAAAAAAGTTATACACATATATATATACATGAAGTATATATATTCGTTATAAAAAAAGCATAGTCTGCCTTCTTTCTTTCTTTCTTTCCTGTAATTTTCAATTTTTTTACCTTGAGAATCAATTTTCAAAAGAGGAATATTATGACAATCTGATATAAAGAAAAAAAATTTTCCTCTTCATTTTCCGCTCTCTATAAATCGTATCCGTCTATTTTTACTAATGCTAGGGACCGATTTAAAAAATCATTACCCTCTTCCCGCTTTAATTTAAGATAACAGCTTTCTTCCTTTATAAGGAATCCTGTCTATCTCTATTTAGGTCCCTTAATTCCTTACAAATGCTATTAACCTTTTCAAAATTATTTTTGAAAAAAAATCTCTGCCATTCTCAGAAAACTATGATGTTGTGGTCAAAAAATTCCAGGATATATTTTCTTTTTAGAAAAGAAACTACTGAAATATTACAGTGGAAAAGTTCACTGTTCCAAATAATGGGTCAGAGATATTATTATCTGCAAAATAGTTACTTTTGAATGGAGGAGTCCATTGTTATGAACAGAAAAACAAAGTCACTGTTATTTATACATGGATTAGTATTTTCATGTGAGCTAATTGGAATAAAGAATTCATAAAAATGGAAACAAAAGCAAATTTGAAAATCTAAATTAACCTAGTAACAAGTAGAATGTATCATGAGTCTTTTTTTAGATTACATTGTTCTAGAGAAAATCAGTTAAATAAAACCATGCTGCCCTCATGTAATTCTGGTAAGACTATAAACAGAATATTCTTGTTCAAAATTCCTCACCTTCTATCATCCTTTCATATTGTTCTTCATTGACTTGTTCATTCGCAGCACATTTCAATTAAACTTACATCATTAGTCTTTCTTTCACACACTAGTAAGCAAACAATTTTTCATAATGAAAATATCCTCAAGTGTATAACGGGTATGTATGAAATATTTATATACTTGAGTGTTGCCTTTCATATGATGATATATTATTGTTGTCAATTTGCAACACAATTCAATTCAAGTTACAACAAGTCTTTTTTTGTGCACACTAGCAAGAAAACAAATACATTCTAATCAAATATTTGCAAGCACACAATGGCTGTATATGAAATATCTACACATTAGCTATTGCACATGACAAAAAATTCATGGTTATATTTGATTAATAATTTTTTTAAGAAAGGAAATGTGTGTGTGTGTGTGTGTGCATGTTTTAACGTATTTGTGGAAAATGCATCATACTCAATATTTTTGTAAATAAATCAATAAAAAGGCTTATAATTTTTTTTATATCTGCATGATTGGACTCAATACAATTTGACAAATTGTTTCAATGTCTTTGCATCTTTTCAAACAAGTGAATGCCAACAAATTAAATTTTTTCAAATTATTATTTTGCATACATCACCATCCTCTCTCATTCAATCCTTAACCAGCATTTAAAAAAAAAATTAAATATATATATATATATATATATATATATATATATATATAGAGAGAGAGAGAGAGAGAGAGAGATATGTGTGTGAGTCTTCAATGCATTTGCTGGAAATATCTACCTTGTTTCTGTAGAGTTTGAGCAGTTTCTTCACATTCTGTTACTTGAAGACTAGATCGTTTGCTACTTCAAAGCTGTTAATAGAACAAATAAATATTCCTGCTTATGTAATTTCACCAATGGTTTTAATAAAGAGTGACTGAACTCATTCAAGTGGAAGAATCCATTGTTTCGAATGGTGCAAGGAGATATTTCTATCAGCAAAATTGTTACTCTCAAGTGGAAGAGTCTATTCTTACAGACAGAGAAACAAAGAAGCAAAAATGACAGTTTATTATATAGACTTATTAATATTCAATGTACATATTGTGAGCATAATCCTTTAATATGTTTACAAGACCCTTACAATTCATAGATCCATTAACGATTAATTAAAATGGTGGGGGGAGAGGGTAACAATCAATAAAGGCCAAGACAGAACATCTGAAAGGTTTAGCATGTACATGTTTGGCCCAAACTAATATTTAGTCATGGATAAATCCTAGTTCATCCATGTTGATTCTCCTTCCACAGCCAGGGGATTGTAGATTGTAAGAATTCATGTATTGAAGTTGCAAAGCAGAAAATAGACAGAGGACAAATCCGTTTACACTGCAGGTTAAAGAGAGCAATCAAGAAAGCAGTCATATATTTTTTAAAATGCAAATGCAAATCTCAATAAACAGTTTGCAAAAAGCAATTGTGTACCAGAAAATCAAATTTAGAGAAATGGAAAAACCTAGAAAATAGCTTGATTTATTCTTATAAAATGGAAGAATTAAAAGGAGATTTGTCGAGCCAAAATAGAATACAGATCTAGGAAGTCATTCAATAGAAACTGTCACTGGAGTAATGTCTTTTGGCAGCATGTTGTGTTTGGGTTGATCAATGAATAAGTTACTTTCCTTGCCTTTTGTTGTGCAGTGATCACTAAAAACATCTGAATTTTCAATAAAAAAAGCATGAATGCTGCCAGAAAATTTTTTTTCCCCCCCTGACATAAGAAAATTTCAGCCATCTAGCTCCATTGGGGGCAACCTATATATGTGATACATAGCCAACCAAACCAACTTTGAATCTGAAGATACCTATGTAGATGATTTCTAATAGGAGTCTGGTGCATTTTTTTAAAGTGAATTATTTTTTGTTCCATTTATATGGTTCAGGTTCAAGCTGTAATAGAACACTTGCCTTATAAGGTAGTCCATCTGCTCCACACCCTTAAAAACTCATAATTGAAACAATGCTCAGGTTGCCATGGATTGTTCAAGACAGAGAGAAAATCATTGCCGCATGTTTCAGGAGCAAAGGAACTGAACCATATAAGTAGTAGCAAGTGCCTCTCATCTCCTGCTAATCAAGAAGAGAAAATCATTAGTTTAATCTTTCACTAATTATCTCCAAATGCAGGCACAAGCCTATATAATTTTTTCAGTTATTTTCTGTTCACATCACCAGCAAACACTCATTACTGAACTTATCTCTGTTAGCTTTATTGAACAATTGACTTAACTGACAAATTGTTGCTTGTTCCATCATTATTTTTAATTCTAATTTCTTTTTTTTACACATAGAACAAAAACCTGGCACCAAAAGTTGGTGGTAGTTAGTTAAATTTAAAAGTTTGAATCAGCTTCTGCCAAACCATGAAAACCTTTGTGGCCAGGCATAAACCAAATTTTTTTTTCATCAAGTTTAAACAATGACCATGTGACAGAGCTAAAGTTGGAAAGTCAAGTCTCATCAAGAGTTGTTTTTCATATGACAGTACTTTAATGTTTGGAATAGATTTGCCATTGTGGGAATATCAGGTTTTGCCATTTTTGGTCATCCATATTTCACAAATTGGATGAGGAAAGGTTAACAGACACCCACTGTAAACAAATACATTTTCCAGCATATTTTAAGTAAATACTAAGTACAGTGAATCCTTGTTAAAATGGACTAATGGAGAGGGAGGGAGACGATGTCTGTTTTAGATGATTATCCAAGTTATCTTGATGGTAGAGGGTTAATACTGTATACATATACTATACTGGAGAGTATATAGACCAGCAACTCTCATGAACTATTTATATACTCTTTCAAAACGTATTGTGATATTTGAATATCTTATTTGAAATTTTAGTTATAACTAAGAAAATAGCATCAAGTTAGTCTTAAAAAAAAGAGAAGGCTTTTGTGTACTCACAGAGGATTTCTGTGCCATATTTATGTTTTTGACAAAAATTTATCGATTCTGCTATAATCAATGAATCTGTCACCAGAAAAAATAATTTCCTACTTTTTTTCTATTGATAATACAAAGATTATTACTACGATAAAATTGATAGATTTCAAGTTACAAACATTTTCAATGACACAAGTCACCTTTTGCCAAAAGTCTGTGAGAGTTGCAAATATACAATGTATACTGAACATAACATTTTTTCAAGTTATATGATAACTTATAAAACACATATATTTTATGAAATTATCTGACATATAATGATGTTAATTAGTTCAGGTTCAATTTGTTAAGATCTGACTCCTCTGAAAATCAAAAAACTATTACTAGTTTGTTTACTTCCAAATGTAGAGAATTATTGTAGCAGTAATTTTGAAGTGGTCTATTTATGATACTATGCTATGAATGATGATGATGACCTTCCCATCACTTTCATAATTCAGATATCAACTTTTTCTTTATCTGATACCTGGCTTAACAGGGATCCATTCTAATGGGGATTCACTGTAATATTTTTTTCAAAATCAAGTTAGGTAATCATTAAATCAACTAATTTTCATTGAATCATATTTATATAATTTTCAATAATTTGGAAGATTTTTATTCACAGAATTTAAATTTTTATCAGCAGATATCAATCGAGATATAATTGAAGAAATTTAGGATGACCAATTATTATACCATTTTACACGGATATATTTGGGGGTTATATATGCAAAATAAATGTGTCTATACTTTTGTAAGTGAACAAAAACATTACATGATGTATTTTGTGTAATGAAATCTTACCTTATAAGCAACTGAGAAGAGAGAGAGAGTCTATTAAATAAGACAATCATTCCCAAAGTGATGAATTGAAACTGGTCCTCTAAGTTTAACCAAGCAATTAACCATCAAATTGATATAAAAAATCAAAATGTTAGATTAAGTGGATTAACTTCTGATTGGTTTCTTCAGTCAATTATTGGGTAATTTTCTTTTTAATTTTGAAAAAAAAATCAATGCTCAAAAAAGTTCCATTTTTTAAATTCTATTAATTATAGATTTCTTCTGTTTAGGAGTGGTTTCAAGCAGTTCATGGATTTAGGAATTAAAGCTTTAATATGATATTATATATAAAAATAATTAGTCCTTTCATATAAAAGAATCAGCATAAAGGATTCATCAAAATGAAAAAAACAAATGCAAATTTGATGTCTATACCAAACTAGTAGTATATAGAATACACCATAATTGAGGTGTCTTTCCTTAGGTTACATTATTCTAGAGAAAATCATTTAAATCAAATCAGACTGTCATGTAATTCTGGTAAGATTATTAACAGAATTATTCTCATTTAAAATTCCTTACTTTCTATCATGTTGTTCAGTTCCAGCACATTTGAATTGAACTTCCATTTTTAGTCTTTTACACCGTAAGAAAACAAATATCAATTTTTTTTTACAATAATTACAATAGTTGCAAACACACAATGGGTTTATATCAAGTATTTACATACTAGAGTGTTGCCTGTCATGTGATAGTATTCTATTGTTGGAATATACTGTTTCCATTGTGGATACTATTGGGTTTTGTCTTCACATACAGGATATGGAAAGATGACTGAACACCCACTTGACATTTGAACTGAGTTGACAGATAACAGACATCCGCTGTGAACAAATGAATTTTTTGCACTATATTTCCAATAAAAAGTAATCAATCATAATATGATCGGAGTAATTTTGCAGCTGAAAAAAAAAAAAATGACAAAAAACACTTTGATATCTATTTTAGGTATACAAAAGTAATTTTTTTTGTTACAATAACTTTATGATATTTTCATGCATTTGAAACCAAAATTAAAATTTCAAAGATATTTAGATTTTTGCAATATGTTTTAAAAGTTTTATAAGAATCTGTGATCACAGCTACTTATTTGAGAGGAACAACATATAAATTACTTTATGCAAATATATTTTGAGGTTATGTATGCAAAGTATGAGAAGTGTATCAGGTTTACACACAGAGATATAGGTGGACTTCTCCAAAGCTTCTATTGAAGATAGAAAAGTGGAAACAGTTTTGAACTTAGTTTTTCAACAAAAAATCCACTGCCACCACATTACAACTTGGCTTTGCTTGATGTAAACTTACCATCGTTTTCTCACACCATTCTTCACCAGAAGCTCAGAAGAAGACCAAATTTCAGATGAAACATTCGCTACCAATAAAGAATTTGAGATGTACTAATCAGCTTCAAGTCTTTCCTTTACCAAATTGTCAACTTTCTTAACACTCTTAGATATGAACAAAACATAACATGACATATTTTGTGTATCACAAAGCAACAAACACTGGCTTATATAAAGATAGATAATGAACACAATATTTACATGATTAGCACAATCTACCCATCCTGGTATCCGTTGAATTGTAATATTACCAGACAAACCAACGCATCAGTCAGATAAGAGACTAAGTATGAAACTCCAATCATGGTGGACTGAACCAATTTGTTGAAGAGAACAAATTCACTTATCCACTTATATAAAGGATTTTTCTTTTTTATCACTGTGGCCCAGTGGTAGAGTGCTTGTCTCTGGTTCTACCAAGTCATACCAAAGCCTTTGAAAATGGTACAGCCTCTCAGCTAAGGACTCAATTGAGATACCTCTCCCCAAGGCTAAAGGTTGATAACAAAATAAAGCTGGATACATTAGTTCTTTTAAAATTTTCCAGTTAAGCAATGTGAAGCCTGGTCAATGCCTAGATGGCTGAACATTGGGGAACACCAGATGCCATAAGCAGAATGAACTTTCGACAGGCCTGGCAAGCTAGAAGTAGGTTTAACTAACAACTGCCCGTGTATACCTCACCCTGCGACACTTTTGATCAGAGTATAAATGGAGAACAATGACATGTACATAAAAGATTTTTTCTCAAAATTTAACACTCAATCATAGACCTGGAAATGGAACAGATAAGATCTTACCTAATAAGTAACTGAAAAGACCAAGTCTCTCCAACAAGACAATCATTCCCAAAATGATGATAATGAATCAAAACTGGTTCCACATAACAAGACCCACTTAACCACTATACACTTTTTCCCTGGTCACTCTCATAATCCTTTTCAGAGACCATCATTAACATTTTTTAAGCAGATTTAATTATAAGAAGATAAAATAACAAAAACTAATTTTTCATCATACACTTAAAATCTCTCAAGTTGTATTTCATCTTTTATTCAGGGAAGATTAGAGAGATACAACACCCACACACAATTCCCTGATCATTGCTAGCGTCAGCACTTATAAATTCACTTATGCACTAACCAACTCTCCAGTGAACATATTCTGGAGAGCAAATTAACAATCTTCGAGTCTATTATTGAGCTGATCTTGTCATTCTTACCCAGAATTCAGCTCACAATAAGAAAAGTATTACATCTTACTATAATTCACCAAATATCTGTTTGTCATCATATAACTCGAGGACAGTTAGAACGATGTACACCAAATTTTCTGCGGGACCTCGGAGCATCTTTTTAGTATCATGCTTTTTTAATTCAAAAACTTTAAAGTTTTTAGCAAGGGGTTTGATTCACAATATAGATATATAGCTAAACTGGATCCTCACTTTGTGTTCATCAGGTTGTTTAACCATATAAAGTAAACATTTTACTGGAAATCCTACACATTTTGTATTTACTATTAAGGAAGTATTCAATTTCATACTCCTTGAAATATTAACCATTTTCAACTGCATATTTTAATTCATTTTAAAAAAAAAAGTATAGTAAATCAGTTTTTTTCAATTTCATGACTACTTTTTAGCATCATCTTAATCTATCAGTTGCTTATTATCGCAAATCTTTTTTACCAAGACCAATTATTCTTCAGCAGTGAGCAGCTTTGATTGAAAGAAAAAGAATAAGCCTTCAATGGAATTGGAACCCACAGCCCCCAAGAGAGCATGGTTAACCCTTTCCTGCTCTACTAATTGAGCTACTAAGACTTGACCAGAAGGCAGAAGTCCAAATAATACCTTTAAACCAATCCTTGATTTTGATTGATTGCTATATTTGTTTATATTCTGGTCATTCTTATTACATTTTCATTTTTTTCCAATCAATGCTGTTTGCCCAGTGTGGAAGAGTAATAGGTTGGAGGAAAAAAGTTGCAATAAAAAGCAACTAATAGATTGAGATTAAAAATGTAGTCATAAAATCTTTTAAAAAATGCATACTTTACATCCAATAGTTTTTAGATTAGATGTGGAATTTCAACAGGTTTCACTAGTTATATTTTAAATGCATACATTATTAAAAATGTTAACATAGTTTTCTTTCAGTTTTCAAGTTGGTCTGTATGTACGTATGAATGGATAATGCCTCTAGGTTGAACCAATAAAGCTGAAAATTTTCAACATTTACTCATTATGTCTTTTTTTGTTTTTGCAAAATTCTCATTATAATACTTTTTTAGGAAGGGGTTCAGTTTGCAAAATAAGTTTATGCTAAATTGATCCCTTAGAGTGTGTATTTGCTTTTTGAAAATTCAGACTCTTCCAGTGATCCCTTCCCAACAAAAGGAAAGAGAAGTTGCTTTGATCTCCTCTTTTTTAAATTGATCACCCTCAACACAGCATGTCATATGACAATTTCTATTGAGTGACTAACCAGACCTGTTTTTAATGAAGGTTTTCCCTAATCTATAGAGATAAAAAGCAAAATCCCTGCGTATATATTATAACCCTAAATACTGGAAGCAAGAAAGATTTAACTTAACTTGAATTCTGGTTTTTGTTTCTCTATAGACATGGCTTGAGAGAAGAAAGTGTATGCAAGACTCAGCAAAGTGATCAGAGAGAGAAGATCCAAAAACTGGACACAACATGTATGTAAGAGAAGGTGCATACCCTCCTAGAACCATATTTGATAACACTCCAGAACACAATAGACACCCAAGGAAAGTCAGAGGGTACAAGGCCCAAAACACTGTAAAAAAAACAAACAACATTGATGGAAAAATTAATCTGAATAAACCACATACAAGGATAAAAACACCCCAAAATCAGACATTTTATTCACTAGTTTTATAGTTTGATTCATCATAATGATTCGAGCACCTTCATTCTGATTGGCCAACATCAAATTGATATTTCTCAATAGTAATAATTCTAGAGACCTATAATTTCCTTTTTTCTTTTTTCATTGATCTGCATATTCAGTTTAAAATGTGGCTTGAATTTGTATGTTTAACTGTTTTTCTTAGTAAAAACACATTGATCTTTTTTTACTAGTTTTAATCATTTCTTTCTTTTTTTTTCTTTACATGTGAAATCAAACTGGAAATTACCCAAGGCTCCATCTCCACCACAAAACAAGATTCTATGAAATTATTCCAACAAAGAAAAAAGAATCAATCTGGCTGATTTCTTGCCAACAAAAGCTTTAAGAAAAAAACAACAAAAAAACACCAAAATACGATGGTATTTTTTTTCCTCTTTTCCAAATTTTTTTCTATTTGATCAAATACAAAACATTTTATTATTTATTTTTATCATTAGATGAATTATTATAAACCATTGTATTAAATCTGACCGCTATTTACCTTCATCATTACTCAACTTGCTGCCGTAGAGTGACAGCCAAAGTCTACTTGAGATAAAAACGTCAAAAATGTAGATGAAGATAAATAGAAGGGAAAATTAATAAAATCAGTAATGAAGCATGAAATTATATGGTTTCAATTATATAAATTTGTGTACTTATAAAATACAAAAAATAAAAGGTAACAATGACATAATAACAAATTCTTTCCGAGATATTCTTTTTTAACGTAATTCAATAACAAATATACATTGTTAAAATAAGTCACTGCAGTTAACATCATTACCCTACCCAAGATTTTGAACAGTGGAGTCCAATTCCTTTTCTTTACTCCATTTGTCTAATTAGACATTAGATATAAATAAGTTTTTTTAGGTTAACTCATGATTACTAGGGATTATTTGAGGGTTTTATCTATAATTTTTTTTATCTATCAGGGAAAGACTCCTCCAACCAGTGCTGTGTTCCATTTTTTTTTTCAAAAAGAAATCAGCTCATACATTGAGTCCATTCTTTAGGCTTGGTGCTCTCTCTCTCTCTCAGTAGCTCAGTAAGCCAAGAAGAGAGAGGTGACTGATAAGCTGCAGGTTTATTGTCAGAGTGGCCTTCTCAGATGGACTTCCTCACTTGGCTGGAGGGCACCATCTGTCCTACTATTTTACCTATAGAGGTCTCAGGGGTTTCAGTGCAAAGTGAATGCAAACTTCTTCAGCTGGAATTTGAACCAATTCTATTTTCTGTGCCATTATCAGTTGGGTCACTTAGCTGATAGTACCATAAATCATCTCGGTATCATGGGAACAGGGTGTATGTTTCCAACATCACAATTTTAACATCAATCAGCTATTTTAATCATTTTCTGAACGTTTTTGAACATCTAAAAATAATATTTTTACCATTGTTAATATATAACTCTCTTCTTACTAACCCGTTGATGTGAAAAGTGGCCCAAAAGGCCTTGCTTATGCTGACTGAACGTAAACTGAGAAAAAAAAAAAAAAAAAATCATAGCAAATCAATATTTTTTTTTGCCCAGAGAGTATTGATCCATTTTGAATATCTCAAGAACTGACCACGCAGCCTTGAAAAAACTTGGCAACCAATCAGAGGGGATATAACTGTGCATGTGTGAATAGACACCACCATAGGATTACTCAATCTGCAGTGATATGCCATAAAGTGAGCTTGCATATTATGTGACCAATATCATAACAATAACTGAAAGAGTCATTCTTCAAGTCTTGTGCAAGTATTTTTTGCAAAAAATTGCATCCCTCAGGTCGGTCAGATTCCCTACAGTAGAAATTTGTTTCCTTGCAACTTCTTTTCTACAAGAGAATTCAGACTAAAGATAAAAGTAGGGAGAACACTACAAAGCAGCTGATGGCAATCCCAAAAGAAGACTTTGCAGATTGTTTTGAAAAGTGGAAAGGATGCTGGGATAAGAGGGTGGGGTCTGAAGGGGAATACTTTGAAGGGTATTAAGGCACCATGCTACTTTTATGTTAACTTTCAAATTCATAAACTGTTTGATACCACTCCTAATTGACAGTTGAGCTCTTCTGAGGACAAAGCAAATTTTATTAAATGGATTATGTTAGAATTTATCAGTAGTCATTTCCCTTGATATTACCATTTCTTACTTGAATTTAGGAGTTGATATTAGATAGCTGGATACTTTCCGGCAACACCTCGTATATCAGTTCTTTCGTTAAAGCAGTTTCTATTAGCACCAGAGTTCACTGCTCTTTTGACAACTTTTATGCATTTGCAAACGAGACAGGCACACTTGTTTCATGTTACTAGACAGTGATTTTTAGCTGCTACAGTTTGGTGATGATGATGGTTGCACAGTGGGGAGATCATGTTGAGACTTATTGATATTTGCTAAAAATTCAACTCTGAACAAAGATCAATATCAAAAGCTAAAAGATCAAATCATCTACAATAATTTCTCAAAGTCAATGTTATTTTATTTCATAATCGATTAATTTCAATTTGATCATAACCTTAGCCAAAAAAATTTTTTTTCATAATTCATCAGTGTGTAACTAAAATATATCTCCAAAAGATTGTCATTATGTTTCCCAGTCATGCTTTCAAAAGAAAGAACCATATTGATTTCAAAATATATGGTGAACTTAAAGTTTGTCCAAAATTTCAAACATATATTACGGAAAACCTTCATACAAACATATGGTTTATTGCTAATGATATCTGAAGACAAAAAGATTTTTCAGTTACTTGTGAATTTCAAGCAATATTTATTTATTATGATATTTATTACAATCAGTCCCAAATAGGGTTGCCATTTGATATTTGTCAAGACTAAAATTGGGCAAATTTGGTAGAGAACAAAGTTATTTGAATCCCAAAAAGATTGGTGCTGAATTAGAATTTTACAAATAAATATCCCTCACACACAAATCATATGATACAACATAAATACACATGGACAATACATATAATTATGCATTTTAATCCATTTTCTTAGAAGCTTAGTCTGATTATGGATTTTTAAATCATTTTATCATTTTGGAACTGCAGGTACTTAATTTGGTCCCAAGACCACACAAATCATATGCCAACCTGGTCCTAAACACTTTATATAAAATAAAGTCAAAATTCAAAATGTTTATATTTATCATGTTGATTTTTTGCAAAATAAAGTTGTTTAGAACAATGAATTTGATAATATAAAAATGAATTTATAACAATGAATGTAAATTGTTTCAATTTTTATATCCTTTACTTAATATTATCAGTTGGTTATTGCTATCTAAAAGACTGTCCCAAAGTGATCACAATAAGTGGCTTCCTCTGTATTCCCTAGGCTAACACAAAAGTAATTGAAAATCTCACTGACATTCTCTGGTTCTTCTAATCTAAACCATCCTCCAATTCAATACTCGAGTAATTCAACCCTCTTATATAATAACAATTCAATAAGCTCAAATTGAATTCCAAGTATAATTCTTAAGAGAGGCCAGACAATTCTCTCTTTAAAGATTTCTCATTAGGAGTTATGGATGCATATGTTCAACTGACAAGCTCTTTATCAAAAGGAGAACTTACAAACTCAGTTAACTGTTCCGTATTTGATCTAATCCCACTTGAATTTAAAGCCATTGAAATGATAATAACCAACTCCACCCTTTCACTTCCCGCTCTTCAAATTATAACCACCAATGGGGATCAAATAAGCCAATGCCACACGAACATTTGTCTTAACAATGCTGCACGCATATTTGCCGTAATCTCAACAAAGCTTTGAACAAGATACGACAAAATTGCCTCTCACCAGACAGTGTCATTTTACAATCAAGTTGGAAAAAAGAATTGCCACACACAATCCACTAGTTCTATTTATTTGAGTGGTATTTCTAACTTTGATTCAAACATGGTGTATTCAGTAAGAAATTGCAATCACTTCGAGGAAGATAGCATGCAAGTTCATTCTTTCAACCTGATCGGGACATATAGATCCTGGAGTTTCTATGACTGCTTGGATATATATGTCCCGTAGATCTCTTTTAAAAGTCTACAAGAACATTTTAATGCAGACATTAAGCACCTTGCACTTAAAAAATCTAAAAAATTATTTACTGATTATCAAAAATTTGAAGGTTCAAGTTTAAGTACCACACTCACAGTTTCAATATAAGTGAAGAAAATTTAAGAATGATGAAAGTAAATTTCAAATTTGATCAAAAACCATGGTCTTATTACATTTGCAAATCAATAAGTAAATGTACTCCACAATCTACAAAGATTTTAAAAAAAAAGACTATTGCTGTTCTTATTCAGCATTCGTATCCAATTGCAACTCAGGTACAAGAGAATTGGTACAGCAGAAACTACCATTCTTTATCAAGCATTTTGAAAGTGTTCAGAAAGTAATTATATATTTCCGTGTTCGGAAAGTAATTACCTATTTCACTGCTATAAATTATAAGCCAACCAACCAAGGCAAAACCAGGATTAAACAGTATGAAACGATGTCTGGATTTAGCTCATCATCTCTTCTATCCGGTAGTATGCGGTTTGTAGTGTATAGTCAAGTTTAACCCCAAGGATTATGGAGACTCTAGAACAACATATTTGCAGTCACTTACTGTATGAACTTGAAAAGGGTATTAGTGCTATGCAGGCAGTGAGAAACATTTGTGAAGTGTATCCTGATGCAGTGGAGGTTCATAAATGTCAGTTGTGGTTAAAAAGGTTTGAAAATACTGATTGGGATTTAGAAATACGTAACTACTTTCCCAACACCGTAATAATTAACAGTGTGATTTTTTTTCTAATTGTTCTTTTGTTCCTCTGTCTGTAATTTCCCCAAGTGCAAGGAGAAGTACACTTTGATCCTAGGCAGGGGACCAGTGAGCGACACTTTGATCCTAGGCAGAGAGCACAATTACCCTGATCACAGGAAGAAATGTTGATCCATATATGAATAATCCTGTCATTTTTTACAGACACTATGCCAGTGAATAAAAAAGAAAATCCCCAACCTTTTTTACACTGTGGACCCATTTAATATTGACAATATTCTTACAGACTGGCTGACAGGAAAAGGGAGGGAGAGGGATGTTAATCAAAACTGGAATATAAGTGATGAGTCAACTCGAAGTCACTCGAGGGGTTAATACACTCAATTCCTTCCTAAAAGGTTTTATTTCATGAATTTATTTGGTCAAACTTAGATATTTTTGTTTTCTTCCATCATCTAAAAGAAAAAAATTGATTTCCTTTCGAATGGTAAATAATAATAAGGCATTCAAGAAAGATATCTTATGCCTGGAGCTATCTATATATAGGGTATAACATACAGAAAGAGACTGGCAGCAGAAATATTTTTATCGAAAAATTTCTATCATGTAAATATTGTATAAACATATAATGTAAATTTTGTATGCAAAATATAAATAATGCAAATATTTTGTATTATGTAGAATGAATAAATGTAATGTAGCTGAGATTTTTTCGGTTATAAAAACTTTAACCATGATTTTTTTAAAACTATATTTTTCATATAGTTGAGTTCTCTTCCCTTATTCATGAAGCGGTTTCCATGAAATAAACACCATTTTGCAGGGAAATATGAAAACATAACATTTCTGGAAGTACTGAATAATTTTGAAAAAATTCCAAATTTTGATTATTCTATTTTTCAAAAAAGTGCTCTGCCCTATTTTTGGCTTTTTCAAAAAACTCTCTCTAGGAAAATTAATCTATTTATATATCTGAATAGTATATTCAAATCTCTATGTTTTATTTAAGTTCCAGGTATGCTCATTGAAAAATACCCCTAAATTTAAAAAATGAAAAAAATTATAGACCCAAATAATAGAAATTGTTTTCCAAGGTAATCGAACATGATGAAAGCAATTGTGAAGATTACAGATAGCCAGGACAGAGGAATCTAATTGGAGTGAGTTCCTCTCTTGATGTTAAGATCCAAGAAAATTAATTTGTCTATTTTGCATAGAAAATAAAAGTATATTGGGATAATTTGCATGTTTCTTTGCAGTCTGGTACTAGTACTGGGTGGTTGGGAACACTGCTTTATTGCACTTTTGAGATATTGTGCAATTTCACAGATTGAATGTTTGTGGCAACCCTGTGTTAAGCAAGTCAACTGGCGCCATTTTGCCTGCTGCATTTGCTCATTTAGTGTCTCTATGTCACATTTTGGCAATTCTCCCAATAATTCAGACTATTATATTGAAATTAGGCCAATTAATAACCCTACAATGGCCTCTAAGTTTTCAAGTGAAAGGAAGAGTCATATGTCTCTCTTTAAATCAAAAGCTAGAAATGATTAGGCCCAGTGAGAAAAGCATGTTAGACATGGATGTAAGCTCAGCCTCTTGTGCCAAACGGTTATCCAAGTTGTGAATGCAAAGGGAAAGTTATTGAAGGAAATTAAAAGTGATACTTCAGTGAACACATGAATGATTAGAAAGCCAAACAGAAAGTTTTAGTGGTCTGGACAGATGATCAAAACAGCCATAACATTTCCCCATCGCTTAGATGATGATTACCAGTTTTTAATAAAGTATTTTTCACCCAAGGTATGTACATTGTTTTTTTTTACTTAATGCTTTTAGGTACCCAATACACTACAGTAGGGCTACAATGATACTTTTTTTTAAAGATACGTCATGAGCTCAGGTAAAAACCCAACTTCCAAAAAAGGTGTTGAAATTCAATATAAGAAAGTGTTATCTGAATGAGCTCAGTGGAAAAATCAACTTACAGAAAGAACGCTATTTGAATATAAGCTCAGGTAAAAACCAACTTATAAAAAAAGACGTATTTAAAGATATACCAGAGAAATGAGTTTCTAAAGTTTGAATGAGTATGTTTCCAAAAGATATTGAATTGAATAAGAATTTTACTGCATCATTCAGCTATTTTTCATTTAATATGTTTAGAATACATTTTGGAAGTAAAAACGAAAAAAAAATTATGCCAATTTCTTTTTTAAACAAATTTAATCGATTTAAAACTTTCTTTATCAATATTGGGGTCATTATGATACAAGCATGGTAACCATAAAATGTCGTTATGTAATAATGGATGTTCATGAACAATAAATTCCCCCCACCCCAGAAAACCAGCACTGATAAAGGATTACTACAGATTACCATTAAAATACCAACAACATAGCCTGGACATGTTAGAGGCTGTGAAATAGTAAATGCAACTATAAAACATTCAGTACTATGTGGTAATTTATGAAAATTATTATTATTATCTTTGAATTTTTTTTCAGAACACTATTTTTAGAATTTCAAATTAAATAAGCTAAAAGAATAGTTAAGTATCAACGTATCACCAACGTGAAAAAATATTGCGATGCACGAGTCAATCGATGCACTACAGTATAGTGCAGTGTAAACAATTAGAAAACGTCATGTGACCAATGTCTTTTAGCAGCTTGCCATGTTGGGGGTGATCAATCAAAAATTTGGAACAAGGAGATGATCAATTAATAAGTTATTTCTCATGCCTTTTGTTTGTCAGTGATCACTAAAACAAGACTAAATTTTCAAAAAACGAGCTGCTGAACACAAACTAAGGGACCGATTTAGCATAAACTTACATTGAGAAAAATTTACCGATATCAATTATGACCAATCATGGGCATCCATTTTACTGGATCACAGGTAGAGGGTGGCCACTAAGATGAAATATCCCCCCCCCCCATCCCATCGAAAAATGGCAGCAGATGCTCATGCAACAAATTTAGTAAATTTATCTATTTTCAAGTATAAATCTAAAATTAAGTCAAAAAACATCTTAAGACACCTGAAAGCATCTACATTCTCTTGATATATAACTAAAATTTAGGAAATATATTTACATATTATCAATAAGTAAAATGTGACTTAAATCTTCGAAATTTATATTATTAAAACATTAATAATTTATTTATTAAAATATCAATTATTTCATTACTCTGAATTAAATGAAAATTACATTTATTCTATTAAAAATCATCTAAATAGCAACTTCTGACATCTACATGCAAACAAAAGCATGTTTATTAAGATGAAAGACATTTCAATTTGCAAAAGTGACCAAGGGATATAACTAACATTTCAGTATGTCAGTCGGTAATGACAATCAAAGCTACCACATCTTAAAACAAGTTTCGGATGAAAAACAAGAAAATAAACAGATTCTGTTAAAAACTGTGATGAATATACATTTTTCACAGCATTTGTCCACATTTGTTTCTGTAATAAATCTGTTTCCAATTGAGTTTTCCCACTAATCCCAGTTAGAGTGTCTGAAAAAGAAATGATGATTACATCCAAAATAAAAATGTAATGTAAAAAAAAAAAATATATTATTCTTTCTTTGCCCACTCTTTATATCATGTCTTCCTATCTTCACCAATGCTATGAACCAATTGAAGAAAAAAAATGCTATCTCTCTTCAACCACGTTTTCTTCGGGTCACTTAATACCTGACAAATGCTATTAACCAATTTGAAAATTGGTCTTAACATAAAATTTCCTCCATTCTAAGAACTGTTGACGCAGTTAACAGACAAGAGGTATACTGGGAAAGCTGGCATTTGGAATCCAGCCAAATCCAAATGCAAACAAGGATATCTATTGGAGCTTTCCATCTGGGAAACAACATTAAAGCCTATCAGTGTTACATGCTTTTTCTCCAACCTGGAACAAATCAATTCCATCTTATCTCGCACTTTCTAGTTACTCTTCAAGAATCTGCAGATAAGCCAAGATTTTCAAGTTTGTTTTTTGAGTGAGGATTTTGCATTACTTTCTACACAGAAACTAAAACTTTGCGAATAACCACCAAAACTTTTGGAGGTGCAGAGTGTCATGATGGTTACCAGTAAGGAAAACGTAATTGGTGGACAGAGTTAGAGTTTGTGAACAACATCTGCACAGACGAACAATAAGAAGTATCAATAGCTTTTTCATCATAAGATCCATTTTCATCATCATTAATCATCTGATATAAGTTCCCATCTCCTTCTGTGATGAGCCCAATTGCATTAATCTCTGCTGTGTCTGACCGACAAACTTCTCTATCTTGTCTCTCCTTGTGTGTAGTCTTTTCCTACTGTGTTTACTGTCACACTGGCACTGATCGGTTATCTTTCTACAACATCTGTTGTCACTTCTTGCTTTGTACTCTGCTCATCTCCATTTTTGTTGCTTAATTATTTGTACCATATCTTTCACCCTAGTCCTCTTCCAGACCTTTGTTGATCTTTTGATATTGCTAAGGGTTATTCCTAAAACTGCCCTTTCCATTGCCCTCTGGACTTTTCTGAGTTTGTTTTCAAATGGTTTTGTAAATTTCCTGTTTTTATACTTGTACATCATAGCTGGTATTACATATTTATTGTATACTTTACATTTCAAGCATCTTGGCGATTTGCTTTTCAGTATGTTCCTGTTTATACCAAATGCTTTGCAGCCAACCGTCATGTGCCATCTCATTTAATTTCCATGGGCTTTCTCAAGCTATATCGCCTGGCTGATGTAAATGTATTCCTAAACTTCTTCTGGAGCTTCACCATTTATTACAATGGTCTTTCTCAGGACTTTGTTCATCTTTAACTCTATTTTTTGGCTTCCTCTTCGATGGAAGGTCTACAAAACAGGTTGAATGTCAAGTGATACATTTTAATATACAGTTAATCCCCAGAATGTCTGACTTGTTTTTATAAACAGATTGCCATAATAGTCTATTACGGTGGTACCCCTCTTAATAAGAACAATCCGTTCCAGAAAACGTCTCGCTAGATAATCAAACCAACGGACTTTCCATAAATAGTTCTAAATAAAAATATCAGACCCCAAAGACCTTGTAAAAAAAGTATAATGTACAAACTACTTTCTAAATAACAATGCATAAATACGTATAAACTCATAAATAATGCAAAAAATAGATAATCATATAATTTTTCAGATATCAGTCAAATACTAAATAAAATCTAGATGATTCAGGATAACTACATGAAATCCTGTATATTTTGTTCTCGCAAACTATATAAATATTTCACTAAGGAGTTCCTTTTTTGGCAATTGAGACCTTTTGCTAAGTGAAATCATTGGAGTTCTTTGCTATGAGAGGTGTCACTGAATATTAAAAGTTATAGTTAAATTCATTAAATGTTAAATTTCCCTCTCATTCACCCTTGCAACCCTTGAAATCATAAATTTGATGCATCACCACCACTTGCATCAAAGGGAAGGAAAATGATCACAATAAAAGTAGAAATATCCGTACCTCGCATAAATGAATAACTGTAGCCTGCACATGTACCAGAACTAATTATCTAAATAAAAAAAGATCTTTTAAAAGATAAAAAAAAAAAATAAAAAAATACCTGAGCAAGATTTGGGTATTGTTGCTCCAAAATGACCACAGAGAACCCCAAAAGCTTTTTTTCCAATGGTCCCAAGTCGTGTACTCAAGCAAATTTTTAAGGTAGTAGCCCCAGATATGAGATCAGGAATGCCTGGAGACAAAAACAGACAGGCAAAGAGAGAAGAATCTGTAGCCCACCTGGCTGGTAGGTCAGGCAAGCCATTGGGGGGGGGCATGATGATTCAATAAAATAGCAGTTGGAAAGAGGTGAAATGTCATCGGTGATTGTAAAATTCAGTCAATCAACAATCAGAATAGATTCAAAGGATAACATGAGAATAATAGAGCATATGAAATGCCCTGCCTCAATGGAAGCTACAATTATTACTAAACAGTGCAGTGATTTAATCACTGAAATGGTAAAGCTATTGATATTTTGGTCAAGTGATCAAAATTAGTGAAATATGCCTATTAGCCTTAGTATATTACAAGGAAAGGCTTGCATAGCCTTTTCAATGATTTAAAGGTTGCACATGAAGGTAATTGTCATGGAGAATTTGTTGCAAGTTATATATACATATACATATATATATATATATATATATATATATATATATATATATGACAGGAAGAGCAGAAGAGTGAAGTGGTTACTGGAATGAAAAACAAAATCAGCAGAAAGAGTTTGAATTTCTGCTGAGGAGTTTACTTTCACTTTGCAAGAATGCCCTTGGGAAAAGCATGAACCCACTTCTCCTCCACAGCTATGGATAGATAGCAGAGCAGTTGGAGCCCTTTAAACCTGCAAGCCATTTCATCCAAAGTTACAGAAAAAGCCTACTGCTTTGCAGTCGCCCTAGCAGGGAAGACGGGGGCTTGTCATAGAGCTAGCAACCTCATGGCATAAAATCCAATTGCTACTGAATCTACAGCCCTATGCCCCACAAGGGGCCTATAGAAATATACAAGTATATCAAAATGAACATTTGTCTAACAGATGCTAAATAAGAACTGTATATACTTGTTCTGATTTACCTTCAAATTTATCTATAACACAGACTCAAGAATAGATTTCCATTGTAACCCGGGGATTCTCATACTTTCCAATTAAAAGTGAAGAAATTTCAAGCAGCATTATTTCTGTAGTTTATCACCAGAATAAATATACATGACACAGCATTTTCTGAAGTGTACAAAATAGAATACGTCTGGTTAGTCACTCAATAGAAACAATCATGTGACCAACCAGCATGCCATGTTGAGGGTGGTCAATTAAAAGATTGTAAAAAAAGGTGATCGATGAATAAGTTAATCCTCTTGCCTTTTTGGGTGATGATCACTAAGAAAGTCTGAATTGCCAAAAAACAATTGTGAATGTTGCCGGACACAGACTCAAGAACCAATTATCGAAAAACAAAAAAAAAATTTTTTTTCGAGACACTGAGGAGTTGAAAAAAAGGCGGCTTACACATGAACTTCAGTAAAACAAAAATCATGTGCAACAATCATGTTGAGAATAAAAACATAACTGTCAAGATAGAAAATGCAAAACTCGGCAAGGTAGACCACTACATCTACCTAGGACAATGGATCTCCATGAGACCCTCAAAAGAGGAGGAAATCAAGCGAAGAATCACTCTGGGATGGTAAGCCTTTGGCAGAGCAAGCCCAACTTTCAAAAACCAGACGACCCCAATAATCCTGAAAAGAAGAGTATACAACCAATGCATTCTCCCGATAGTCACTTATGGAGCTGAAACATGGAACCTAACCAAGAGACAGACCTACAAACTGAGAAGAATCATGTTCAACCTTACATGGAGAGATCACAAAACAGCACAGTTCATAGGGAAGAAAACGGGAGTCCGGGATATCATAGAAACTATTAAAAAACTAAAATGGCATTGGGTAGGCCATGTTGCAAGAATGAAAGACAACCGATGGACATCACGACTCACAACATGGATCCCCAGGGACCACATGAGAAACCGAGGCCAACATAACACAAGATGGAGAGATGAACTAGACAAATTCCGTGACGCCCATTATAGGGAAATGCTGCGAATCCTGGGGAAGGCCTATGTCCAATGACGGACATTAAAAGACTGATGATGATGATGATGATGATGAAGGAGTAAAGGTTTAAATTTTCTGCCCTCTGATACTATTGTTACAGCCAATAGATGCAATGCATGCATAGATAGATGAATATGATTGTAGATTGACAGTTTAATAACATTTGTCCAAATCAGTGAAAAACATCAAAATCTTCAATTATTGTTGTTAGTCCACATGATATCTCCTATAATTCTCAATGAATTTTGATATTTTTTGGAAGGGTAAACAAAAGGCTATAGAAGAACTTATTACATTTTGGGGCAGATCTCTGCACAATTACTTCCCTGACAATGCTATCGGGGTGCTTTTTAATTAACATTGTTATTGGTCCCCATAGAAATTATTTCAAGTCAACCTGAAACCAATGGTTTAACTCTTTGAGGCGCATTTCCTTTTCTTCCACTTAAAATTACTCTGCCACCAATTGATCAGTCTGTAATACAAAACAAAATGATGGGACAGATTAAAAAAAACCCTATGCTCCTGAATCTATGAAGATATAAAAGCTGGTATAAAAATGACCCACCACGCAGATACACTTCCAAAATGAGATGAAATTTCAACCCAATATTTCAAAGTGGTTTTATTTCATTATGCACTTAGAAGAAAATAACAGATGCTTTTTCAATGAATTCATCTATTAAGAACTGTCAACAAAGTTTTTTGCAGTTTTCAAGTTGGTCGGCTATGTATGTATGTATCACACATTGATCTCCCTTCTTAGAGTTTTTTTTAGAGCAGGGTGTATGTGTGTGTGAAAGAAAAGTTACTTAAATGGTACGGCCTGTATGTAATGTAAGTTTATGCTAAATTGGTCACTAACTTGAACTCACTTTGTTTTTGGAAATTCATACTTTTCAATGATCAAAAAAGAAGTAACTTATTTATTGATCACTATTCTTCAATGTTTTTTGAGTGATCACAAGATAGTTTGTATTGATTGACAAACCTGACCTATTATTTATTTATTTATTCAATTATTCATTGTGAATCAGTAACCCACTCAGCAAGACCTTGCAACCCAGTAATGGATTGGAACCCACACTGTGAAGAATTTTGGCCCAATATATATAGATTCTCACTTGCTGCCAAGAATATAATGTTTACCAATAATCAGGCTTGACCCAAGCCTTTAAGGGGGCTCTAAACAGAATTTGATTTTGGGACCTTCCACTGCCTTTCAAAAAAGCATTCAAGCTCTCTTGTGGGATATTTCATTTGCTCTTGAGGGTCCTTTGGTCTCAGGTAGCCACAACACTGTCTATAATCATCAGTCATGGTCATTTTATACTTATCAATCATATTTCTTGACAAATACAGCCAAGTAAAATTTTCACTTGAAATAGGCTCAATTACTTTACAGGAAATTGACACAGAACTGAATAATTAGAAAGTCTACAAAAAAGCTATAAGAAATTTTTTTCAATGAAACAAAAGTTGCCCCCCACCCCTTTCCCGGAAAAAATCTAAAAAAAAAACCATCTCAACAATAAAGATTCATTATTTGCATCCTCTATATTTCTCATTAGCCAAGAGATGGCACATTCAAAAAAAAATGTTCTATCCTTTTTTCATTTTGACTCCATTTAAAAGATGGAACGAAGTGTCATGTGACTAATTACACTCTTGAGAAACAGAATTTTTGACTGTTAGAAAAAAGGAAAAAAAAAATTACTACAGAGGAAGATGCCTATTGTGATCACTGTCAGACATCCTAGTTATTCTAGGAGTATTTTTATCAAACCAATTCCACTTTAAAGATAGTAATTTGATTTAAATTGAACTACTGTCTGTAATTTAAAACTCTTATTCTGCTTTCAAACATAATCAGATTTACAGATACACAAAGTGGGAAAAGTTACTACTTTGGTCTAATGATAGTTGTTATACTTAATGTATGAAAATAATATGCAAATGTAGCAACTCATATGGGACAGTGGTAGTACTTATCTACCCAGTTAAAAGAGGGGGATAGGGGATGCATGCAAAGGATAAGACCCACTTTTTTTTCAATAACCCTTGCAAACATACAGACATATACTTTTGCAGGAGGGAGGGCCATGAAACTATTGACTAAATTTGGGCATATATCCAGGAATTTTCTTCTGAATGAGACATATTTTTTCCATGTATAGAGACAATAGTCTGAAATATAGAGAATCAAAACTTACAGTTACTGTCCCAGCATTGTAGCTATATATGAATTTACTTTTACTTAGTTTTAAATCGGAGCATAGGATTTTTCTATGAATTGATTTCCATTCAGTTTTTAGTGACATTGATGTTTGTAAAGGTATGTGCTGAGTGCTGTCTTGTTCGTACAGTAATATCTTGAATAGTACAGTTAATTTGTTTTAAAGTTTTTCATACTGTTCAAAGCCACACTGTCCAATATTATTATTCAATGGGTTTTCTCTTCATCTTATATTTGGTTTCATTTGTTTATACAGCATACCTTGACCGTGTTACAGTAAAACCTGCACAGATTAAAACTACTTCCAAAACTATATTTTTTAGTGAGTAGATAGCTTTCAGTAAATTTTGCATTATCACCAACACTTGCCATTCATCCCTGTACCGGGGGGGGGGGGAAGAAGGAGGAAAAACAGTTGTCTTTTGGAGAAGTAACTAAGAAAACCTTTACTCAAAAGAGTCATACAACAGGTGAAAATATTACATCAGCATGAAATCATCTTATTACAAACCTCTGGCTGCAATGTGCCATTTTTGTTGTGTTATGGTAACAAACCCATAAACAGTGAAATACACCAGTTGTATGTCTATATTTTTGTCAGTAATATCTGTCATGGGACATAACTATTAATTACTAAGTAATCTTTATGATTTTACAAATGCTTACTAAATTCAGGTTCATTCTGGTGGAACATACACAAGAAAATGTAGTGCAATACAATGTTTTTGATATTTAAAAAAAAATACAATGCTATTGCAAAATTAATTAAATACTGCAGTCATTTTTCAATGTTAAGAGTAAACTAGTATATTTATATTGCATCCACTTTTGTATACATTAAGAATACAAGACAAACTTGATGCTATACTCTTTATTCTGCACATTGTGCCTTACAAAGGCAATATTTCAATCAGCGACCAAATAAGAATAGCCCAGACATTGCATTAACAGCAATGGATTGGTATTATAGTAATTCTATCAGATTTCTATTTTGACAAAATGACTTGGGTTGACGGAATATGTGGAGGTGTTTGTTTGATCAGGAGGGTATCATCGTCAATTCCCAATCATCTGTGACAGAAAAAGAAGAAACAAACTTAGAAAATTAGATGTAATCAAACTGTCGTCATCAACAAGTAATTTCCGGAGCAGCAAGAAAGCGTCCAAAGACTATGATACAACCTATTGTTGAATCAAAGAAAAGTTTTGAAATGTTGTCTATAATTGAACTGCAGAACAGGGTTGCAATTTGATATTTTTCAAGATCAAAATTGAGTAAATTTGGTTCTGAACAAAGATATTTGGTTCCGCCCCAAAAGAATTTGTACTGAAGGAAAATTTACAAAAGATAACAATCTGCCCCACCATATGTAGATGAACAAGAGATAAAAAAATGTGTTTTAATCAATTTTTCCTGTAAGCTTAGTCTGATGATGGATTTCAAGTTATTTGATTATTTTGGTACTTAAGCCTCTTAATAAGGGCTCAAAACCATACAAATTTGGTCTATTGCATCAAAAGACACCTGGCGACCCTACCACAGAAATATTTGGCCTCATATTGAAGGAAAACTGGATAGATAAAAAAAATTAAGAATAAATCTCTAGAGAAAAGAAAAAGTGAGGAAAGAGTAAGGAAGAGAAAGAAAAGAGAGAGAAAAGAGAGAGCGAGGGAGAGAGGGAAAAGAGAGAGAAAAAATAGAAGGAAAAGAGAGAGAAAAAAATAGAAGGAAAAGAGAGAGAAAAAAATAGAAAGAAAAGAGAGCAAAAAATAGAAAGAAAAGAGAGCAAAAAATAGAAAGAAAAGAGAGAGCGAGGAAGAGAAACAAGAAAGAGAGTGAGGGGGAAAAGGGGAAAAAAACAAAAAGATGAAAGGCAGGGATAGGAAGAGAGGGAAAGGAGGAAAGAGAAGAATGGAGGGAAAGGAGGAAAGAGAAGAAGAGAGGGAAAGGAGGAAAGAGAAGAAGAGAGGGAAAGGAGGAAAGAGAAGAAGAGAGGGAAAGGAGGAAAGAGAAGAAGAGAGGGAAAGGAGGAAAGAGAAGAAGAGAGGGAAAGGAGGAAAGAGAAGAAGAGAGGGAAAGGAGGAAAGAGAAGAAGAGAGGGAAAGGAGGAAAGAGAAGAAGAGAGGGAAAGGAGGAAAGAGAAGAAGAGAGGGAAAGGAGGAAAGAGAAGAAGAGATGGAAAGGAGGAAAGAGAGGGAAAGGAGGAAAGAGAAAAAGAGAGAGAAAGGTGGGAAAATAATGATGTTCATGCACACAAAATAGAGATATTTTAACAATGAGCGAGAATTCCATTATCTCTCCCAAACTATCTTTCTGATAAACACTCTAGCCAACATCAGATACCATTACAGCCAACTAGTAAAAATTCTCTTCCCAAACAAAGCTAGAACCACTCAAGGAAAATCAATTTCAGACAGAAGATCCAATCGGAAATCAGTGGATAGGCTATAATCTCACGTTAAACTAACAAGGTTGAGTTGCAATATTAGAATGTAAATCTATCAGAACTGACAAAGAAATTTTCTAAAATCAACTAATATCAAATAACCACTAAAATGGAATCAAACATCACAAATTAATATTAAAATCTTCCACATGATTGGCACTGCAGATTTTCAGCAACTCATACAGCACTAATAGGCAGAAAAAATCAGGCTTTCTTTCAAATTAGCTCTCATAAACCATACTCATTATTAATTTAGATACATCAAGAAGCTTAAATTGAACCTCTGCCTCCAGATTAACTCGATTTCTTAATTCAATGCTATTCCAATGCCTGTGTTGGGTAAGTCTAGGAGATAAAGCTCAGATTATCTCTCTTTGTAGCCCAATCTGGTAACCCTACTGACTAAGCAATTCTCTAAAATCAACTAATATCAAATAGTCACTAAAATGGAACCAAACATTACAAATTAATAATAGAATCTTCCACTTGAGTGACAATAGAGATTTTCAGCAACTTGTACAATACTAATAAGCAGAAAAAAAAATCAGGCTTCCTTTTAAATCAGCTCTCATAAACCATACTCATTATTAATTTAGCCCTAATTAAACTGTTGAATGTTCCATATAAACATCTACTCTGTTCAATATAGCTTAGATAAGAGGGATTGGGAAACTAATGTATCAATTGAACCAGTAAGTGAGAATACAGAAATACAAACAAGACCATTGCCAATAAGTAAACAGACTTTGGTATCTATGATAAGGAAGCAAGATTTTTTCTCTATCGATGGTTTCATTCGAAAGGATGCAAATAAGGAAATAAAATAAAAACTAGAAAACACTTAGAGTGAATTCCTCTGCCAATGCCATACACTGAAAAGGGAATAGAAGTAGAGTATCAAAAAACAAGGGACAGAAAGTAATTTCTGTAATATGCGCAAATATTGAGTTACTTACCTTGAAATTTAAATTCAGCTTTTTTACTCACTGTTCATTTTTTGACCTCTTTTCATGAATTATAATAAAAGAATATCTCTCAATTGAAAACAAATTCTTTGATCCTTCCAAAAATTAATTCACTTCCTAGCTCATGCAACATGTCACAGAAGAACTTTTGGAGATATCATGTGGACAGACATCAGCAATACCTTGACTTTTGATGTAGTATGGTTAAGGTATTGCTGTACAAATAAATGTAAGTGAGTTTAAGCTGAAAAAAAGACATTAAATCATAAGGTTTTGAACAGTACAGAAAATTTAGGAACAAATTAACCACACTATTCATGGCATACCTGTATTTCTTCAACTTCATAGGCAGAGGTAAAAAAAACAATCAGAAAAGATCCTGAATTATTAGAACCTAGAGATCAAAATCTGACAAATACAGAATGAAGAGACAAGAACAGTATTAATTGTCAGTGAGTCTCTGGGCACTATCAAAATGAGACTTCATGACAACTACAGTAAGGTCTAAGGTAAACAGGAGAACTGATAATGAGCTTAAGAATTGGTCACATTCTGAGGAAATTAATACAATAACCATATATGACATGGCTATCAATACAAACACTGCTTTTCTTGGTCAATTGACCAAACATTATAGTGTAAGATATGAAAGTATAGATCTGTCTTCTCATTGACATTTTGATCTCAGACGATGCAATTATTGCCAAAAAAGAAGCAGAAAAGATCATAAATTATTGGAATTTAGAGATCAACATCTGACAACTGTGGAATGCTAAGACAAGAACAGTACCAATTACACTGTGCAACTTATTTTTTTCTTTCTTTTTTTAGTCCCTGGTAGTAAAGAGTTATTTTCTGATTGATTATGTCTAAAAAAAAGTATAGGAAATTTCAATTATTCCTTTCAAACTCTGCTTTTGTGATCAGAACAGTGATAATTTGAAATCTACTTATTTTCTTTTGGACAACGAGCAAATTTGCACGTTTTTAATCTAATCAAATAAGAAAAACAACTACATATGAATATCACTGTCTTGGCCACAAAAGCAAAGTCTGAAGGGAATAATAGCCATTTTCTATACTTTTTTGATATGATCAATCAGAAAACACTTATTACCCAGAAACTAAAATTGTGTTCCACGGTGTTATCATTGAGTTGCTGAGCACTATCAAGACTGGACTTATTGATATCTTGGGTAGATCCTAAGATAACAAGAGAACTACAAAAGTTAATGGGCTTAGGAACAGCTCAGGTTTTGAAAGAAATTTCCCCATTTAAATTATCAGTTATGACTATTACAGAGATTTGGTGTCTTTGTTAAATTCTTTTTCTCAAAACACATAAAAAAATCATAAAATGTAGAATGAAATCAAAATGATCAGAATTTTTCACCTCTGCCAACAAAGTTGGAGAGGTATATGTATCAAACCATGTCTTTCCTTCTATATCCCTGTCAGTCCGTATGATACCTCAAAGTTCTCAATGAATTTCAATGAAATTTAGTGAAAGAGAGTGCCATGAGCTTAAATTTTTTGAGGGATCAAGGAATTCTGTTGAGTTGGTGTACAGCTTTGGCAGGAGTAAGCACTCTCAATTTTTAAAAATTGAGTTTTCACGAGATTATCAGTATAAAAAAAATCAAAGCGCTTTTTAAAAAAGAGATTCTCAAGTTCTTGGCTTGAAATCTGTCCAAAGAATCCATCTTAATCTGAATAAAAAGGATGAAATAATTTTATTGGTGATAAAAGCCTTTTCTCAATGTTTCAAATAAAGGCACAAAAAACTTTTAAAAAATTGAATTTGACTACCTTATTATCTTCATCTCAATTTGTTATCCCTACAGCAAGATACTAATAATACTTCAATGTCATCATGGGAGATTTCAATGCACAGGTAGGACAAGGAAATGACTGCTGAGTTGGTGAGTTCAGGTTCAAAATACAGAACAAGAGAGGTGAAAATCTTGTAAACTTTGCAATGATGAACAACTTCAAAATCATGAATACATTCTTCAAAAAGAAACTCAGTAGAAAATGGATTTGGAAGTGCCCCAACCATGAAACCAAAAACGAAATAGACTACATCCTAAAGGACAAAAGTGACACCATCAAAGACATTCAAGTTCTAAACCAAATCAACATAGGAAGTTACCATAGAATGGTAAGAGGTAAGATGCAAGTAAACATCAATAAAGAACACAAAAAATGTCCCATACTAAACCGCAACCACTAAACGTACCAAATGAACTTACCCAATCCTTCAAGCTAAAATTGAAAAACAGACGTAAAATTCTTATCAAAGAGAGCGATACCAAAATCAACGAACTCCACAGTAAAATAACAACCTCTCTATTAGAAGCTGCCAATATGTTTAAATTAAGAAACACATACACCATAAGTAAAATTTCTGATGAAACTAGAGAACTCATTAAAAAGTGCAGAAACCTCAAACCAACACAACAAGGGAAAAAATAGAGGAGACTGAACTGAACAAAACAATTAAAAAGAAACTGAGAGAAGACAAAAGAAGGTATATGACAG
This sequence comes from Thysanoteuthis rhombus, assembly GCA_963457665.1. Taxonomy (NCBI): domain Eukaryota; kingdom Metazoa; phylum Mollusca; class Cephalopoda; order Oegopsida; family Thysanoteuthidae; genus Thysanoteuthis; species Thysanoteuthis major. Next base: position 3,370,807 of record OY735211.1, on the reverse strand, counting down.
CAATCATCAACACCACTCTCAAAAAATGTTGGGGGCTTTAAAGCAATAAACAAAGCTCTAAGTATAATATGGAAACAAATAACTAGCATACTCAAAGAAAATGGAGACATAACCACAGACAGAGACAGAATTATCAAATGTGCCCTAGAATTCTACCAAGAACTCTATTCTTCAAGACATAGACAACAAAACAACGAACAGGTAAAACAAGCTATCAAACAAAAAAGGAAAAGTCCCTTGACCAGATAATGTCACCATCAATCTACTCAAAAAAGCTGGTAAGATCACCAATAACAAAACTAGCTATTCTATTCAACTTGTGTCCAAAACAGAGTAAAGTCCCAAAAGACTAGAACACGGCAATCATAATGCTTTTACATAAAAAAGAAAACCAAAAAGACTTCAATAACTACAGACCTATAAGCCTACTCAACTGCATCTACAAACTTTTCACAAAAATCATCACCAAACGGTCACTGAAACACTTGATGAAAATCAACCACAGGAACAAGCTGGATTTAGAAGTAGTTACTCAACCATGGACCATTTCCATTTAAAAAATTAGCTTAAAGAGAAAGCAGCACTCACTGTAGCATTTATAGACTTCAAAAAGGCTCTTGACTCTGGGAAAATTCCCATGGTCATGAAGGTCATCACTCTTCAAGGTGTAAACCCTATATGTCAGAGTACTGCAACATATATAGAGTCACAGCAACTCCTTTATCAGGTTACATAAAAACTCTGAACCCTTCCAGCTCCAAAAAGGAGTAAGACAAGGTGATACCAGCTCACCCAAACTCTTCACAGCTTGTCTCAAGATGATCTTCCGAAACCAGGACTGGAAGAATAGAGGAATCAAAAAAGACGGCGAATATCTGCGCCTTCTCAGATTTGCAGACGATATCATCCTTTTAGCAGGGAACCTACACAACCTCCAACAAATGCTAAATGGAGAGAGCCAGAAAATCAGCCTACACATGAACTTTAGTAAAATGAAGGTCATATGCAACAACCACATCAAGAATAAGAACACAAATGTCAAAAACGAAGATGCAAAACTGGAGAAAGTAGACTACTACATCTACCAAGGACAACGAATTTGTATGAAATCCACAAAAAAAGAAGAAAACAAGAAAATCTCATTAATCCTAAAGAGAAGAGTATACAACCAATGCATTCTCCCAATAGTCACTTATGGAACTGAAACATGGAACCTAACCAAAAGACCGACCCATAAACTGAGAAGCATGCAACATACATGGGAGAGAATCATGCTCAACCTCACATGGAGAGATCATTAGACAGTATAGTATATAAGGGAGAAAACTGGAGTCCGGGACATCACAGAATCTACTATAAAACTTAAATGCCAATGATCCAGTCATGTTGCAAGAATGGCAGATAACCAATGGACATCAAGACTCACAACATGGATCCTCAGAGATCATATGCAAAACCAAGGCCGGCAGAATATTAGATGGAGAGACAAACGACCAATTTAGAAAATACTGGCTCCACAATGCCCAGGATAGAGAGATGAAGTAAATCCTAGGGAAGGTCTATGTTCAACAACAAATGATAAAAGACTGATGATGATTCAAGATAAAAAAAGACAAAAGAGAAAAATGACAGTAAAAAGGTTGTAAAAATTAATCGAAATTGTACTACAATACTTCAACTAATAATACCAAATATTGATTGATAAAAAAAGATACGAAGAATTTTCTTCATGAAAGATCATTATACAATAAGATAGAAGAAGCTGAAATCTGAACTTACGGAATCTGAGTGCACAAGAAACTTTTAAAGAACAAGAAAAAATTGTTATTTGTGAAAAAAGCATACATTAAAAAATACATGCACTGTAACTAGAGCATGATCTTACCTTAAAAAGTATTCTCCAGTCCCCAACTCCCACCAAAATATCACATGTAGAAACAAACCTTTTTACTTTAATACTTACAATATTTATAGAAAAAAATTTTAAAAAAGAAGAAAAAGAAGAAAAAGAAGAAAAGTAAGAAAAGTAAGAAAAGTAAGAAAAGGAAGAAAAAGAAGAAAAAGAAAAGGAAGAAAAAGGAAAAGAAAAAAGAAAAAGAAGAAAAAGAAAAAAGAAGAAAAAGAAAAAAGAAAAAGAAAAAAGAAAAAAGAAAAAAAAGAAAAAGAAAGAAAAAGAAAGAAAAAGAAAAAAGAAAGAAAAAGAAAAAAGAAAAAGAAAGAGAAAAAAGAAAAAGAAAGAAAAAAAGAAAGAGAAAAAAGAAAAAGAAAAAAGAAAAAGAAAAAAGAAAAAGAAAAAAAGAAAAAAGGAAAAAAAAAAGAAGAAAAAAAAAGAAAGGAAAACTGAAATTATCAACTTGAAGGCAAGTACTTCCATTCTGTGGCACCAAGTCACTCAATAAAAACAATTTCACAAACAGCTTAATGAGTAACCCAGTGAATCAGAAAAAAAAAACTGCATCAGGAAGATTCAGGTTATCTCAACACTCCAACCAGAATTCAGAGTAAACAGGAAAAATGATGAGTAAACCCCCAGATTGTAATACTTATACACACTATGAATAATGGCTGGTCTCAGGATTAAATATACAATGAAAATGTTATATTTCAAAATCTTAAATCTAATCACCATTGCCCCACAAATCGCCCAATCAGCCAGTCAGGTGGGCTACAGATTCTTCTTTCTTTGCTCTTGTGTGTGTCAAGGGGCTCCCGGTCACATTTTGGGGGCTGCAACATGATTTGCAGGAGTACACCATTTGGCACCATCTAAAAAACAGGGTTTTTTTGTTTGTTTTTTTAAAGTGCTTTTTGGGGGTCAAATCTAGACCTGGTATTTTTTAATAATCTTAGATAAGAGATCTATTTTTCTTTAATATAATATTTCTGATGATTTTTCAGATAATTAGTTGTGGTACACATATGGTCTACAGTGATTCTTTTATGCCAGGTAAAGGTATATATATATATATATATATATATATATATCATGTCAACTACTGGGTTGCATTTAAAGCTTTTGCTCATGATATAAGAAAAGTAGAAGGTTATGGTTCAGTGACATTTATCATTAATTAACATTTGTTTAACTGATGGTTTTTCAATGCTGAATTTGAGATCTGAAAGAAAAAAATTACACCATATATTTAGACTTTTCCCAAGGTCTGTTCAAATCAAAATGGTCAGAGGTCATGAAAAATTCATCACTATCATCCAACTTATCAATTTATCTATCTATATAATGAACAGTGTGACTTTTTCTCTTTGTTTCCCTATTTGTAACAATGGACTCTCCCATTTCAAGGTAACAATTTTGCTAACAAAAATATCTCCTACCCACCATTTGAAATAATGGACTCTTCCACCTAAATGAGTTCTGTAATTTCTTTTCAGAGATTCAAATATATCTGATTTTTTTTCATGAGAATTAATTAGTTATGCAAATGATACAAAAACTAAATGGGGTGGTGGGTTGTTTTGGTTTTTTTAAAAAGAAATTATGATTTGAATTTCCACAAGACTTTGGCCTCTGCTCTCCTACCTGCATTTGACTTCAAAGGTTTGAATACTCAGAAATGAAATTTAATTTTAGATGCATTCTCAATAATGGTCAATTCAAATATTTCACACCATAATTTAAAATTCATGACATTTTATTAAGGTGCAAAAAAAAAAGTACAGTTGCTTTTGGCAACTGAAATGTAAAGCAGAATTTTCATCACAAATTAAGGAAAAAAAAGTTTTTTGATTTTGTTCTCGACTGTTAACAGATACAACTTGCTACACAATATCAGGACACTACGAATAACTATAAATTAAATTAGAAAGCACTCAAATTTCAAACCTCTGCCAACAGTATTATCACCAAAAAAAATCAGTTCATAGAAAGCTGAGATGCAAGGGAAGTGACAGTAGAAGATTTTAATCAATTCTTCCTCAATGCATAGCCCATCCTTCCACAAAATTTCATTGAAATTTGAGAACTTTTAGAGATATGAAATGGATAAGAATAAGTGATTACATAAATGTATGAAAAGAATGAAGAAATATCTCAAAATTGAGAAAAAAAAACCAGATGGACAGGAGTGAATAGATCTACCTCTTCCAACTTCAATGGCAAAGTTAATAAAACTAGAATGATTGGTTTATAATCAGATCAGTATATTGTGTAAAAAAATTTTTTCCCGTAAACTTCTCTATGATTAGTATATAGATATCATTCTTGCCGTCTGTAAGAATTTCTACTTACTGTGTATGCTGGACTAGAAGATGAATGGATCTCAATGGTATTTGGAGGACTACTGTTAACTGCAACTCAGAGTCCTGTAACTGTTCATACCATGCCTCAGTAAATGGCCTTCAAGTCATAATACTAGTGCATTGGATATATGTGCAATATTTGCTTAGTTTTTTGTTAAATCAAATGTCTGTCTTACATATTGGCATATACATTAATCCATGCAATCATAGTGTTGGTGCACAGCTGAAACTCTTCTTGCAGGCAATTGAGAGTAAGCTCAATCTTCATAAAATATGGCTCCATGCCCAAGTTTATCTTGTCCAATAAATATCTATTTAGGCGTTTATAAATGAACGAAGTGGTCAGTCTAGATCTTTATCAAACAATACTTTTATCTTCTTCTGACAATGTTCATTCCTTAAAGCAAAAGCTCTTTTTGATGCCAATATTTAGATATACTCACTCTGAGGGCAAAGTAGCATAACTTGAGTCTTTCTGGACAGATGCCAGAACAAAGAGAATAAACGCCATCTCTTTCTCTTCACTTACTTCCTTATTACATTAATTTGTAGCTCAATAAAACCGGTTATTATGCATATCATTTATGTTATCTACTACTTCATTAATTCATTATTCTATGAATTATTCAAACTAGTATTCTCATAACATCCTGATTTTATTTCTTATTAGATAAAGCATTGTTAACCATTATTAATTTTTGACTAGTAATTTCTTCAATCTTGAATTTTTTAGTTGCCTTTTATCGCAACTTACACAGGCCATCATTTAATATGAAAGAAAATATTAGCCTATAATGGTGAACAATGAACAGTGTGATTTTCTTGATTTGCTGGTTATAATACCAGACTCTTTTTACTCAGTGGGTGGAGGGTTAAAATTTTGCTGAAAAATATTTTTTTTGTCCTCTGTTTCAACTATACACTATTTCTGTTGTTAGTGGGTTAGATCCCCATGAGATCCATTATAGATGATACTCATTCATAGTTAGTTACTATAATTATATAATCAATAGTGTGATTTAATTGGTTTGCTAACACTCACTCAAGGGGAAAAATTTTGTAGATAAAAGTATTTTCTTCCTACCTTAAAAACTTTTTTGGACTTTTCGGTTCACTATTATTAAATAGTGTCGTAAAAATTTGATTTTATCCATGAATTTTCTCATGGGTATAAATTAGTATGGAATAAAATCAGGATAATATTACTACTATTATAACCACTGTATGTAAAAACAATAACAAATATGGCAGTGAATGATTTAGAAAAGAGAAGTAATGAGAAGAGCTCTAGTCAGTAGGATAGCATTCCGAGGTAGAAAGGATGAGAGTTCAAGTTTTGCCTAGAGCTTATTCTTCATTTGGGATCTATATTGTCTGCTCGCTGCTATAGATTGATTTTCTGTGTAGTTACAATGAAAAGCGATTAAAATTCAAATGAAATAAACGGGTCAAAAATTAATAATGGTTGTAATGTCCTTTTTCTATTTATAAAGATATATCCTTTTGCCGCCATCTCAGAATATTTCTTTTTGCCGCTCCGCAAAAATGGCAGCAGAAACCCATATTTGGAGTATATATGGTTGGCCCAAGAACTGCCCACATAAACACAAAAACTTGATCGCTTGATTTGTGCGTTGTTATTATGATAAATCTGAAAAAAGAAAAAAGTACCGGACAAGTAACCTCTATTGTCCAGAGAAAATGTCATGAAGGATTCAACATGGCACCACAATGATCTCCTACGTCATGGGATAATTTGATTGGATTTTTTTTAACAGATTAGCCAGCATATTTTTGAGTGCAAGAGATTAAGGTTAATATCAGACATCTTTCTCAGCAATGGATTAGATACAGACAAAGCTGCTTGAAAGGAGAGGCTATAAGAATCGCAAACTCCAGCAGATTTTGATGGCTTAATTCAACCCTTATTAAAGAATACTGAAAATCATAATTGAAGTAGGATTGTTCCCCTATCACCAATTAGAAAAGAAATAACCCATCAAAAAAGGATAGGCAGCCTATAAGATTTTTTTTCAAAACTCCCTTGACCACTGGTTAAGTTACAGGGAAAGTTTACTCGTTAGAAAATAATGTCTCCACCAATTCAAAAATATCTAGATGCTGAAATAATTATCTAAAATACCTACATGTTTTATTGAGCCTTTATTTCCAACATGCTATATCAAATATTATATATACGATTCATTTTCAATTGAGATACAATTTTGCTATTATTTAGTAAAAATATCTGAACCTCATTGAAAAATATCTAAACTTATCCAATACCTAAAATATATCTAAAAACAATTTCCTCTATCTAAACTCAATAGAAAATTGCTAAATTTTGATATAAAATATCCTTGGAGGCAATGCTGACTTTGATCTCTTTCGTGTACTTTTTCTGTTCACTCCACATCGAATGAAGACCTTTCAAAGTCAGGTTAACAAACTTGGGGGAAAAAAAAAAAAGTTCATGTACATTAACATTGTCGCCTTTGAAGTTCGTATGACCAGAAATCTATCGGAGCGTTTATTTCCGCTCAGTCTGCCTCTGATAACGATTCAGTTAAATATTTTTGAAAATAACAAAAAAACATAAAAATGTGCTAAAAGATCTATTTTTTTCAACTCGGCTAGCCATCAAGAAAGCTGAGAAACTCACATGCCTGAGAGAGTGTTGACTCAACCGAGTTAAATCTCACAGGCTGGATAAACGTAGGATTGCAAAGGATCCAGAGAGATTTACCATTTGATAAAAAGTTTCAAGTTACAAACGAGCTTGATTTAGAATAATTCATCAACAGTATATTAGTAGACATTGCCATATTGACTTAGGTTATTCCCCTTGATAATAATATCCATTTTTTAAATTTGAGTTGAAGAGATAATATAGTTCCTCCGTATAATACAGAAATTGATTTTCTACATACTTTTTTCAGGTTCCAAACCAATATCCTCTGATTTGTGGCAACTGCTTGTCTCTTGCGAGACCATGGATCTGCACCTCAAAAGTTTTGATCTCAGTCTCTCTGGGGCACAGACTTGCGCAGGTTCATATGGAAGATGGGTAGTTGTCTATGCAGCAAATATCCCCTATCCATATAACAATGTTGACTAAAGGAAGGCCATACATAGCTTAGCATCAGTGTCATCACAGGAGATGACAGAAAAAGTGTTAAGCTTGGACTACTCTAGGATTGTCCTTCTCCTAGATAAGTGCCCTTCAAAGGCAAGAGAGCCCAGTCTACCCTTGCTATTTTACCAATAGCTGGGGGGGGGGTGAGAGAAGAGAGGGATTCATACCTTTTCCGAGGGTATCAGTGCAAAGTGATTGTAAACAGCCTTTGCAAGACTTTTGTACTCATTGAGAATTCCAAGGAAACAGAGGATTGAGAAAAGAAATTCATTCAAGACTCAAAGACAAGGCAGCTAATTTGAGAAAAATTTTTATATATATATATATATATATATATATATATATACACACACACACACAGATACCAAATAATACTGATACAGAGGTATCTTGTACTATCCAAAGGTTTACTTTATACCACTATTTTTGCTTTCACAAAAAAAAGCAAAAGTGGATAGTACTTATTTTGTAGAGGCAGCTTGTACCCTCATCCTTTCACTCTATTAAACCCTGGTATCCAGTACCTCCCACCTCCATCATCTCAGCCTAACAAACTATCCTCTCCATTTTGAAAGAAAAAAAAATTATTGTAACTTCAGAATATCGTAAGTTGAGCAATCAGAAGTCAGGGACCATCAATGTGTGAATATATATATATATATATATATATATATATATATATATATATACACACACACAGATAAATAGATAGTCCCCGACTTGTGATTGTTCAATTAACAATATTCCAAAGTTAGTATGAGTTTTTTTTCCCATTAAAATTGCAAAAAGCACTAGACAGACTGTATACTTCCTCTGCTGTATGACAACTTGAAAATCTAGACAGCAACATGTCCACCAGTGCACACACACACTCAGCAAAGGAAACAGTGTATTAATGAACTTTTTAAAGATTTTCTTGAAAAGTATTGAATGAATTAATTCTCAGCAACCGCTATCCCGATGTTAACTCTTAAATTCATATTGGAGAATTTAAAAAGTAATTCATTATTAACTTCTGATTAAAGTCATTTCCTTTCGACTTTTTGATAAATTCAAAAAAAATTTTTTCTTTTCAATTCACAAGAGTTCCATTTTTTTTCATTGTATTCAATGAAGAATTCCACAGTGATTACAAGCCGTCCATCAATCTAAGAATTAAATCGATTTCCTGATATTAAAGTACCCTTTATGCCACCAAACTGAACTGTTAACATCCAACCAATGCTGTGGTCACCTTCAAGGCAAATCATTTACACTGAAACTTCGCCCAAACTATTGAAGTAGTTGAACAAGTAACATCACTCACAAAATATTGGAAAGATTACAATATCTTGGAGGCAATAAGAAACATTGAAACAGCATGGGGCGAAATTACACAGAAAAATCTGAATGGAATTCGGAGGAACCTATTACTTGAGCATGTGAACTCTTTTGTAGGCTTTGACACAGATGTCAGTTTAAGTGAAATAAGAAATGATATTGTGCTTGGAAGAAAACTTGCATCGGAAGTCAATGATGGTTATGTTGCAGACTTGCTTAATATTGGCACCCAAGAGCCTTTAAATGATGACTTCTTCCTGTGGGTGAATGGAGAACTCGGAAGCCCTCAGCAAGTACACACTTCTACCAATGCCTTACACTAAATGGAAAACAAAATTCCAGAACTAGGCCCGAAATCTAATCACTTTTCCTTAGTATATGGTCCATCCTTCCTCAAAATTTCACTGAAATACATAGAGAACTTTTGGAGATATTGTGCAGATGGTTGAGAGCAAATACGTAAATGTACAACAAAAAAAAAAAAGAAAAGTAAATGCCTAGATCTGCTCACAAAATTTACGACATTTTTCCATCCCATGGACCATCCTCTCATTGAGAACTGCTGTATTGTGTAGACAAACAGAGGCTAATACAAATACCTCTCCATTGGCAGAAGTGAAAATGAAGAAGGAGACAAAAAAGATAACAGAATTTACGATGAATGTATTGACAGGAGCATTTTCTACACTTAATATAGTGATGCAAATGTTCTATGTAATGGACCCAATTGTAGAAAGATCAGCAAAAGTTAAGAGAATAGTATATGAATACATTTCATGCAACAAGGAAACCTTCAACAAAAACAAATATGTTCAGATGACATTAGTTATTTTTCAATGCTTTCTTCTGCATCAACAAGTGGCATCCAATTATTTAATAAATGAGAGGGAGATGTTGATGACCTGGTGGAAGTGTATGTTTCATTTGGCAGGGATTAGTGATTTGTTTATGCCATTATATAAATGGCAATTGACTAATTTCATTTAATTACATAAAATTAACTATGTTTTTCTCTCAAATAATAAAACAACTGTGGTAATTTAGTGTTTTAAACATATGAAAAAAAATGGATGAAAATATTCAAGAATGGCAACTCAAGTCCCTATCTCTTTAGAATAAATTTAAAAGTGCATTTGACTTTTTCAACTATCTTATTTTCTGTCCCTATCTATCATAAGTCAATGACCATATATATATATATATATATATATATATATATATATATATATATATATATATATATATATATATATATATATATATGCTCTATTCTTGGAATATTGAGTGCTTTAAGGATAATGCAACAAAAAAATGAAGAAAAACAGTAAGAATATATACATCTGACGTGTACATTTTTCCTGGGGAAATATTCAGTGTCGACAATCAAAATTTGTTTATGCTACAAGATAAGAATTTTCAAAAGCAATAGTTTAAATTGTTAGTGTAAAATCTTTTTTAAAAATTTTCAAAAGAGAAGTCATTATTGTAGCACATCTCTTTCACTTTACCTCCAGTGATTACTCACTTGCTCTTTTTCTCCAGATATAACTCTTCCTTTCTCTCTTCATCCCCTAAACAATAACTCCCTTTCTGTCCTTTTTTTTCCCCAGCTTCTATTTTATCCCAGCTATTTCTCCCCCTTCTGCTATTTCTCCCTCCATCTTTTTTATCACAGCTATTACTCCCCTTCTCTCCCTTTTTCCTCAGCTACTTCCCTTTCACTACCTCTTTTTCTGTAGCTATTGCTCCTTTTCTACCCCTCTTAAGCAATTACATAATCTCTCTCTTTCCTCAGCTATTTCTCCGACACTCTTTCCCCAATAGGGAAATAATAAACCTGAAAGGTTCAAACTTGTTCTTAATGATGAAGAATTATTGACAGCAGTAGCCAACAACCCATGAATAATGGTTCAAGAACTTTCTGGAGACTTTGGGACTTCGACAGCAAGCATATCACATTATCTCAGGGCAATGGGAAAGCAATAAGCTTAGAGAATTCGGATATGAAATCTTGTAGCATCTTCCATACTCACCTGACATTTCTCTTACGGATTATCATCTTTTCAAGCATTTTGAACTTCATATCGGTAATAAAAGGTTCAATTATAGGAAAGACAATTTGTGCATCTACTGAATTTGTGTTCACTAGAGCTAGAGAATTTCATAAAAATGGCATATTATCATTGGAGATTTGTTGGAGAAGGATTATTGAATCAGATGGGTTATACTTTGATTGAATATTTACCATACTTTTTTGTTTATATAATTCCTCATTTTACTATTCAAAGAATGATATTTCATATAAACCTTATAAATTACCAATTCTAAAGCCTTTGAGAAAGATTGAAAATGTTCAACACGTTGGCTGCTTTACAGACACAGGCATATCAGTGTTCTTTTATGAACTGCCGTAAAGCCCACTCATTGCCATCTATATAATAACCTTGATAAATTGTGGGAATTCCTATTATTTCATTGATTGGTATAAACATTCCATACTTGAGTTCCATAGCACTTAATAGCCTAATAACATCATAAAATTAAAAAAAGGAAGGCAACATAAAAGGTTATTTCATCAGATGGTGAAAACAAAACAATAGAAAACTAGCATTGTTATTCAGTATTGCCCAGATTAACTCTCAAATTCATACTAGGGAATACGAATAGTAATTCAAAGTGAGCAATTTCTGAATAAGATCACCTCCACTTTTTGGTAAATTGTTCTATTCATCTTTAATTCAATTCACGAATGAGTTCTATTCAGAAGAAAAAATTCCTTTTCATTGAATAGTTTCACAGTGGTTACAAACAATCTATGAAGAGTTAAACTGGCTTCTGAGATTAAACATCTTTACATTTTTGTTCCTGGGTTATAAGTGTTATTTCTTAATTGATTATGCCTAAAAAGTAAAGAAAATGTCAATTATTTCCTTCAAACTTTGCTTTTATAACCAGAGCAGTGATAATTAGAAATCAACTCATTTCCAATTGGACAACAAGCTAATTTGCACCTTTTTAATCACATAGAGTGAGAAAAACAACTATACATGAATATCATTGTCCTGATAACAAAAGCAAAGCTTGAAGGGAATAATAGCCATTTTCTATACTGTTTACACACAAACAATTGGAAAATAACACTCACTACCCATGAACAAAAATAGCTTTGCAAGGTGTTATCATTGCCTAACTTATTACACTACAAGGCCACAAATGGAGGACACCCAGTGAGTATCAATATGATAATCTGAGATTAGTTTGTAAACCACCACTCCATGGCAAGGATCTCTTATATTTACTAAAAATGTCTTAATCTGACTTAAGGTCACACAAGTGAAGAGTACTCAGTGGAGACTGAATTCACTTCACTAACAATGATCTAAAAGACTAGTTTGGTAACTCTTGCTCCAGGGTGAAGCAACCTTTTATTGATATTTACTAAGAAGAAAATAGGAGGATTGTATTTTGCCAAACTTCAATGTCAGGATGACTTGCCTACTTTGAAAATCAGCAAATGAAATCCAAAGTTTTTACCTAGACTTGAACATCTGTAGAAAATACACAACTATCCTAACACATTTATACCTTTATTTTTTCAAGTAGTGCCCTTATGCTGGCTATGGCTTTGGCAATCCCTGTCAAGGCTGTACATATCACACTACTCCTTACTTGGTCAGGTCATAATGTATAAAATATACTTATGGACGATAAGCACCCCAAGTGGCATCACTCATATCACCCTGAGCTATTTTATTAATAGTGAGGAGAGAAAGATGGATTTGTGCATTTCCCAAGGACATTAGTGTGAAATGAACACAAACTGTCCTTGCTGGAATTTGAATTTGGCTCACCACGTCCTTTCTCTATGCTGTTACCCATACGGCCACCCCACACCTCCCCCATACCAGAAAGTGCAAAAAAAAAAAAATTTCCAAATAAGGTTAATACTTGAATTGAAAAAAAATTTTTGAAAACCTTTCACATTCTTAACCCTCTGACTGGTTTGGTGGTGAGCAAAGAGAAATGAATTGTCAAGAGAGGAAAGTACTAGTCAAGTCAAGATAGGTCTGCAGGAAATCTAACTATCAGACTCTCAGCAAATTCCCACAGATTACTCATGACTAATATTTACATAGAAAACATTAAAGTTTGAGTTGCTATGTAAATCTCTCAATAACTAAGACATTTGTGAACATAAATCTCAAGATGATCAATATCAACAAACATGTGACAAGTCTAATCAAATAAAAGAAAGGAAAAAAAATGAGAGATATAATTGTGATTGTCTGTACAATAACTAATAAACCAAGCTGTGCCATATATAATTAAACTAATATTTATCCAGAGAAATTTCATCACTTGAAAATCCAACAACAACATGTCTGTAAATATGCTTCAAAAAACAGAAAAGTAAACAAAATCGGCAGATCCCTAAAGATCAATAGAGTATAACAAGAGACACTATACATATATATATATATATATATATATATATATATATATATATATACATAAAGATCAATATAAAGATATTGAAAACTTGTCATGTCCATATTCCTTTTTCCCAAAGTTAAATCATACAAAGCAATTATACAGAGAAAGCAAAAAGTATGATACATTTCAAAAAGTTCATTTTAACACCCTTAACAGCTTGAAAACTGACAGAAATTAAACCAAAGATTACAAAAATGAAAAAAACATTGAAACAAAACTGAGAATTGAAAATTTATGAGTAAAAATCAGAAATTTCTGGTCCGAATTCTGGAGGTGTAAAAGTATGTTTAAATATTCTTTTTGTAATGTACTGAATACTTTTTACTCTCTCACACACACATAAACAGAGAAATGAAGTTTCTTTTGCATTAAGAACATCTTATGATAAAATCTATTTAAGATTTCCATTGCACCAGTAACATTTATTGCTGAATTATAACAATACTTTACCATTGCCTCATGCCAAAAGAAATGACTAGCCTTGTTTTCAAAGTTTGTTTTTTTTACAATCCTAAATTACATAAGTGGATAATCATATAAAATAAAGCAACCGTAGCCATCAAAGATGGTGAACAGCTCTATCCTTTTTCATATGTGCCTGCATTTCTGGCCATTTAGTTTTCTCTACAGACTTGAAAATTGGCATCTGTACTCCCTTAAACCTCTTTTAAAAATGAGCCTTATTTTGATGGATTTATCTAGATGTCTTTTTACTTCATTTTTAGATGTTTTCCACTGGAAAATATCAGTAAATAGAATTTATTCTGACCATATTCATTCTTTGATGTAATTTTTTTGAAAATGTCTTCAAATTTGGATGCAATGGTTGTTCAATCATTGACTGTGATGATATGTTAATATTTCTATTATAGAAACAAATGTTGCCAAATGCTGTCAAAAAATGTACATACAACATCACAGGTTTTGAACAGAATCTGTTCTTTTTCTTATTGAATATCCAAAAATTATATACAATTTTGTTTCTCAATTTAACAAATTTTGAAGCTGTTAAAAAGATATTGAAATAAACGTTTTGGAATGTATCAGATACGTTTTGCACACATCATATGTTCTAATTCTTAACTAATAAACATGAAGTAATGAACAAAAGTTTTGAGAAAGCTTTCAAAAACAAAAAACAAAAAAGAACATAATTTAAATGTCTAAAATCTTTTAGAAAATTGATGGTATTTCATCTACATGACCATGTTTCCGTGAAGGCAATTTTAATACATTGCATACCAGTTCAATTCTTAGCTGACTTTCAAGATACCCCCCCCCCCAACCAGATCACTTTTAAAGCACTGAAACATCATGCAACATAATGGTATGGTGCACTTAGGCATCATTCACACAGACAGCTATTATACTAAATCAGCTATCAGATAGCAGATAGCAGATTTTTTACACTAAAATTGTCATCTTTCAAAAGTGCAAATTAAGTATCAACCCTTTCATAGTAACCATATCTGTGTAAAATGAAGTCTTGTGTATAATATGACCTTCTATTTTGATATATAAAATGTGTGTATATATATATATATATATATATATATATATATATATATATATATATATATATGATACAATCTCCACTTTACTATGTATAGAGAGTACAGTACTGCAGTGAGTATTTGAACAAAACAGAAATTCTGATAGTATGACTCGGTTTTGAGAGTTGAAATCAGGAACTTTACAGTAGAAAAAAATCAAATTTTATTGCAATCAGCACAAGGCAAAGCGTATTATGTGGTTCAGAAGGCTAAATTTCTGGTAAATATTTTTTTTTTAATTGAACTTAATTGTTAAATGAATCAAACCAAGTATATTTTTCTATCCTACTGAAATATTGTTCAGAACTGATCTAGAAGATTAAAAAGGCTCACATAGTTGTTTGGGAGAGTTGCCAAACTATTTAGCCAAATAGCCTTGAACTACATCAATATACATTTTGGAGAGAATGCAATAAGCAAGAAATTCAAAGTTTGGATTTGTTATGATACAGATGAACATCACAGTATATATGTATTACATAGATATAAGATAGTTTTTCTGTTTGTATGTGTGTGTTATATTAATATAAAATAATTAATTTGCTTATATATGTTTGTTATATTGATATAAAATTATTTGGTTTATATATATATATATATATATATATATATATGAGCAGGACTTTTTATATAGATAAACCATTGCTCATTAAAAAAATACAGCTCAATCCTGTATATTATGAATATATTGAGGGGCAATTCGGATTTTGGGTGGGAGGAGCAAAAAGCATTTTGTAGCTCAAAACTGAGGCATGTTAGGGCTTAACTGATTAATTCCTAATCATAAAATAGCACAAGTTTACTTATGCTGTCAGAATTGATGGCATTTATGAAATATATATATCCACATAGCATTTCATGGGTAAAAGAGATTTGCATTGTTAGAGTGTTCTATTGACCACAAACTGATTTTTAAAATTCTTTTTGTCTTAGTTTTTATTACTTTTTTTTTCATATTATTCTTTAAATTCGGCATTTTCTACTACGTCATTGGAACATGAATAGAACTATATTTCACTACATCAGTTACATCCCTCAGCGTTGCACATTGCAAATTAATACATGGTTTAATTACAAATTTTACTATTTTTTTCTGTTATACTTAAGTCCTATAGTTTTGTGAGGTCTTTCAGACAAATTTATGTAAAAACAAATCTTAAAAAACGATACATTTCTGGGATAACTAAAATGTTCAAGTCATCTGATGCAATCACTTGACTCTGAGTCACAAGCTTTTTTCTAAAAAAGAAAAAAAAAATATGGCTAAATTCCAATTAATGTTGTCAGAGAAGATTTAAAAAAACTAAAAATGATTCACCTTTGTATTCAAGTCCTGATGAATGAAATGAGAAGAAAAAAAATGACACAAAAAGGTTTCTAAAGCACCTTAGTTTTGCTAACAATAACTCATAACAATAGCTGAAAAATAATTTCCTTCTTGAAAAAAAAATATTCGTATTAAATTTTTTGTAACATTATTTTGTTCATCATACAAATAATAATGTGTATGTATGCATATATGTAAGTCTATATAATGAACAGTAATTTTTTATATTTGTTTCTCTGTCCATAACACTCTTCCACTTGAACGTAACAATTTTTCTGATACAACCCACCATTTTAAACAACGAACTCTCCCACTTAAACAACTTCAGTCACTTTTCATTAAAGCCAGAAATGAAAGTTGATGAGACGTATACTATCAAAAGCTTTGAAGCAGTGAACTATTAAATCTTGAGGTAAGTAAGAGAATAAAAAGAAATTGTGTAATTCAACAGAGACATGGGTAGATATTTTTACTAAATCTATTACAGCCTCCGGTGTGTTTGTGTGTTTGAATTAAGAAAATCAAAAATACCAGAGAATTTTTTGCACAGTTAATAGCATGTACAGGTGTACCTCGGCTAGCGTGGTTAATTCATTCTAAAGTTCTCCGTACTGTATGAGGTCTTATCATAATTTAATGTGTTTTAGTTTACAGTTTAGACTTAGTTACATTAAATTGTACAGTAATAGCATAACTGTGCTTCATCAAAACCGCATATTCAAGGTATTCCTTTGTGTGTGTGTGTGTGTATGCATACACACATATTCTTAGTATTAATATTCTCGTAGGCAGCAGTCCAAAAAGAATAGAAAGGAAATTTCTAATTTTTATCAAAATCAAAATATAATCAAATTAACAAGATCCCAAAAGTTAATCAAAGAGAAATCAAATCAGTTATTTTATGCAGATGTATCATGGGATATATTCTATGCAGGTGTATCATGGGATATATTTCAAACGCTTCAAACTCAAATTCTGCCAATTTCAATAATTTTCAGTCATCACGATTCTAAATTCAAATTAAATTCCTACCCAACGAGATGAATAATTTCAAAATGCAATTAACAGATATAAAGAATTGAATTTACATTTCAACATATATATATATAAGAGTTTCTACAGTTAGTGTGAGTATATATATATATATATATATATATCATATGATTTGACAAATTAGAAAAACTATTTTCATACATTTTTTGATAATGCTTTTCATTGACTACCAAAATCAGATTAGTTTTAAACTGATTTGATGATGTATTTGGTATATTGTCAGAAATATTATTCCACTTATAAAGATAAAGATATATATATATATATATATATATGAATAAATGCAGATACGAAAAATGGAATAGATGAGCTGATTTCTAGTTTCAGTCAGGACTCCTTGAGTTCATTTCATACCAATGCCTTTGGAAAGGCATGAATCTGATTCTCCTCCGATCTATGAGAAAATAGCAGGGCAGTTGGGACCATGCAAAGACAGACCAGTTGAGAGAAGGTCACTCTGACTGAAAAAAAAAACCCCAGCAATTTTAAGTCTGAGTAAAGGGGGAGGGTTGAAGATGGGGCTGGCAACTACACCCAGTAAAAGATTGACCTGATATTGAAACTGCAGATATGGCCTTATGCTCTCCAGGGAGCTTACTGAAACCAATGATGACGATTATATATATATATATATATATATATATATATATATATATGTATAAATAAAGAAACATAGATTAATTTGTATTTGGGTGTATTTACACTGATGTACAGAGAGGTAAATAGATACTAGGTTTCAACTCTGTGTTTACTACTACACACAGAAAAAATGTCCAACCTGCCCTTCTGAACTGCAATAAAAACATAAAAGCACTTGTAAAACAGCAGTTAAGGAAGTAGAAAACTATTATAATATCACTGATGAAATTTTTCAACTTGGATTATTTTGCAAAAAGCTAGACCTACTTTTTGCTATGAGACACATTAGAACAAGTGCAACTCGCATTTTATTTATTTGATGAGACTTACAATTTTTCTACAGTTAAGCTACAAGGGAAGTTATTTTTTTACAAAATAATCACTTAAAATTCTACTGAGCCTCACAAAGACAAGGCAAAACTCTAGAATCATTTTGAAACAGGTTTGGTTTGTCACTCAATAGAAACCATCCAATGACCAATGTCTATTGGTAGCATGAATTTTTAAGGGTGATCAATTCAAAAATTTGGAAAAATGGATGATCAATGAATAACCCACTTCTTGTTGGGCCATAGTCACAATAATAATTTTGGAATTAAGGGACCAATTTAGCATAAACTTACGTTGAAAACTGTACATCCCACTAAAAACCTATTTAAGGGGGGGATTAAAAAATGACAACAAAAAAAAATTTTTTAGACATAATAAGGGGCAAATGTTTAAATTTCCAGCCTTCTAGCACCAACGATGTGGCCTATACATGCAACACATACATAGATAGATAGACAGACTCACTTAAAGACTGAAGAAGCTTTTGGTGACAGTTTGGTTGACAGTTTCTAACAAGGGAACACTTAAGAACCATTTTATAAAAGGGTAATGGTAATCAGGTGAGGTTCCTAAACTGTTGTGAATTAGGCAAAGCTATAAATGCATGCTTCCTGACAAGACCCCAGTGAAATGCTCCATGCAATTACAATGAAAGGTCAATGCGGAGAGTGCTTTTAAAGAAATTGGTCTGGCTGATTATAGTGCTAGAGTAGAGAGAAAAAAAAAATTATCTTC
The DNA here is from genome assembly GCA_963457665.1 of Thysanoteuthis rhombus. NCBI lineage: Eukaryota > Metazoa > Mollusca > Cephalopoda > Oegopsida > Thysanoteuthidae > Thysanoteuthis > Thysanoteuthis major. Next base: position 3,351,963 of record OY735211.1, on the reverse strand, counting down.
TGATATAAGATTTTGCCTTCTATGCTTCACAGCATCAACAAATGTCCAAACAAGTGGAACTAATTCTTCTAACTTAGTCATCCAGAAAGCTTTATCAGTGATTGCCTTCAACTCAGTCGAGCCGTAAATTCAACTGGCTTATTTGACTCATCCAATAGATTCACTTTAATAAATACCCAATAAATGTCCTTGTCTTACTTTGTGTCCAATTATTATACTCTTTTGTAGTCTCCTTGTATGTCTGATAACAGCAACCATTCTTTGTGCAAGGGTAACAGCTAAAATCAAAAAGGCTGTCTGGATGACTTTTACATATATATATACAGGACTTGTCATAAGTATTTGAACAGACATTTTGCCTTTAATCACTTAGTTTGGAGAGTTAAAAATAGGAACATTACGCAAGAACAACCAAATTTTTTGCTATCATAAGCAATGACCAGTTGCAATTAATGATTTAATGTTTTACAGCCATAGGCTCCATATAGCTGGGTATAACTTCCTGGAGGCTGGATAATTTCAGCTGGTGTTAGGAATGTAGGAAAAAATTGCATGATGATTTCGACTTGTTGAACAATATGCCCCCGTTTAATTTTAGTTCTGAAAACCAAAAACAATAGTTTTTTTATTTGGGGTAAAACATAATTTTCTGTTGAACAATATTATATCTGTGTGCATTTTCAAGTAGAAAAAAAAGTCGATTAAATGACAAAAATTTAAGGTGAATTACGTGTTGCTTTTAGGGTGGCACTTCTAACATAACCTTCAATGAGTGGCATCCTAATATTTGAGTTGCAAATGAATAATCTCATATGCTTCAAGAAGGTGAATAGAAATTGAGGTCAATACAATGTTCTGGTAAAAATCTGTTTGAATTTACATTGCAGATTTCACTGAAAAAATCATTTATTTCCCTTTAATGAATTATATATCACATTATATTATATAGAAAGTTATTTGGAATGATCTTCTATATTTAAAGGGTAAATATTCACTCAATTTAGATGATGTATATAGAAAAAAAGAAACAATTGCAGAAAATAGGGCTGCTACAAGAACTGAATCTGCCAACAATAGGATGGCTGCTTCAACGTAATGATGCTCTTACCATTGAGCTATACAGCCAGTAATGAAAAAGCCAAAGAACTGCTCACGACCTGAATTCTCATCTCATTTATTCTACAAGCATTTCCGTCAGAACACTAATGAAAATTACTGCGGTGGATGTGAGAAGAAATGAGACTAGTTATTAAACAAGGGCAATAGATAAAAAGTCATTTTAGTCTTTATTGAAAAATTATAGAAGTGGATTTTATATAACAAAAGCATTATTGCTATGAATATATATGGAAATATACTTGAAATATCACATGAAAAAAATCAACAGTGAAATATCTGAATCCTCAAAAAATTTGAAGAGAAAAAAAAAATATAGTAGAAGAATTTCAGATACTGAAATCTTCATTATATGTGTAATTTCATATATAAAAATGTATATACACGCACATGTATCTAAAAGTATGCATAACTGGACATATATATATATACATACACACACACATACAAAAAAACACATATATATATAAAAACAGACTCAAAAACGCATGTACACACATACATATATACATACACACAAATATATAAAAGCAAACATATATATATAGTTACATATATATAATCCACACATACATATAGATATGAATATACTCAAGCACAAATATACATATATGTACACACAGAAACACATATATACACACACAAAAACATATATATGTATGTATACTTATACATACATGAATACATACACATATATATATAGATACGTACAAATACACGTATACATACACATATATATATACCTATACATACATATACATACACATATACCTATACATACATATACATACACATATATATATACCTATACATACACATATATATATACCTATACATACATATATAT